>JAJEKV010000030.1:8600389-9200389 GCA_021234155.1 Isoetes taiwanensis
CAACAGACCCGAGCCAACCAACCGTGCTGAAGAAAGGAGCCAACCAGTCGGGCACGACCCAAGGAGGAACTTGAGTCAGTCACCGGGATGACCAAGCCAAGAAACCAGAGGTGACCAAACCGGTGGAGCCAGCCAAAACGACAAACGAAACCAACCGGTCGGGTGGGGAGCCGACTAACCGAAGGGACCGAGGGAAGGGGAACCGACCAGTCATGACCACCCCAAGTTGGGATCTTAAGTGGGTTTTCTACTAAGTGCCCAGCCGAAACCAACCGACCAAAACCGAGGTGCCTTGACAGGGAACCAACCGACTAGCCGACCAACCAGACCGACCAACGGAGGCGGAAAATATGTACAGTTTAGCTAAACTACAAAAAGTTTTGGGATTAATCTTGGACAAGTTTAGCTAAAGCCATTATGGCTAATAAGAAATATGCGATTAGTAATTTAGCCACACCCACTCCAACAGCCACATCGGATACCGCTCCAGCTTCAACCAAATTGACAATTGATACATTTCAAAGGATTTGATCTGCAGCCATTATTACAAAGACATTCGTGCATATGCCCGTGGAAAGCTGGGGACAAGTTTTAGAGCTTTGGGCACTTCTGATGGAAGCAGTGTGTCTTATTAGTGCCTTGCAGCAACCAGCCCCATTGGTAGTAGATGCTAAAATCCAGATTGAAACATAGATATCTACAGGCACACTCCGAGTAGATGCTATGGTACAGACTGATGTAGAGGGTGAGACTGCATCATACACAGATTTAGATGTGGATATGTATGAGAGAGCTCAGAACAATACATAGGGGCCAGAGATCATCACTTCAGGAAGCACACAGAGCACAAGTTTAGATCGGTCCCATCACCCACGACACTTGAATCTACGTCTCGTGGGAGTTCCATAAGCATGTTCTAATTCATATACAGAGGCAGCCGCATGTTTTTTTGACAAATATAATGTATATCCGAGGCCCAAGGACATTTATAGCACAAAGTGTGAATGCTCGAAGACCAAATCGGCCATGCCATTTTCTAGTGCGTTTTTGGACATCACAGGATAGATTGCATGTGCTACAGCATGGGAGTCACCTCAAGGGCACTAACTTTTCTGTGAGGAGCATGGGAGTCACCTCAAGGGCATTTAACTTTTCTGTGAGGAGCTATGCATGGTTTGGGAGGTGAGGCTTCAAAAAAAATGGGCAATGTACCATGGAGGCATAGCAATCATCCTTAACCAGTGGCCTCAAGACCCCTGGATGGGTTACTTTTAGCAGCTTTTTAGTTTTGTTTTAGTTTTCCTCTTTTCTTTATTTTTGCTATTATGATTTGTGATGGAGCGTTGCCCTCGAGTTCTGTTTGACCTTATGCCCTTTGCTCTGTTCCCGTCCTATGTGACACTCACCGAACCTATACGATGCTCCCGTCATACAAATACGGGAAATTCTCCTCCCATGACGACTCCATCACCACGGGGAGGCCCTCCATCTGACTCGGACTACTTGTGATGGGCAATTGTCCGGGTGAAGGATACGAAGGTATCATTCGTCCCACGCCTTCTATGAGAATCCTATACAGTGGAAGCATACATACATGCTAGCACTTGGCAACAATACAAATAATTAATATACCATTATGAAGGGTGGCCCATCCATCATCAATACGAACAACAATATGACACCAATATACATAGGAAATGCACTATAAATGAGGCTTCTACCACGGGATCAGACTCAATGGGGGTCGACTGACGATCAGGGCCTTCAGATAACAGCAGACAGAAGTATAACATGACATTGGCAGGCATAGAACAATGGTTAGGGTAGTCCACTCCATCCGCCCCTCTGTGCACACTTTGCAGATAGGCTAAATCATGCTATGGCGTGGTTGTAGCCTCCCGGAGACGTAATCTCATGGTGTCACCCTATGAGACTACTCCGAGTTACATCTCTTCGGTTTGACGAGGCAAGAAATGGATGAATCCCCTTCAGAATCACAATGGTTTCATGGGTGTGCTAGAGGATACATGCCACCTTGGTGCACACGCATCCGTACCCGACTTACTCCCCTATATCTATATCGAGTCCAGAACGTCCCTATAGGCACGTATCCTGTGACCCAGGGGGTGTTAGACCCATACCCAGCCCACACGTAGTGGCCAACTATAAGTCTAGCACACTGTAGGAGCCCCAGTAGCCACGCTCAGCAAGGCTCCGCCCCCACTTCACTAGTTGTGACTGTTATTTGGTGTTATAAATATGCAGTTTATGAAAGGGAGATTACTTTAGTGTAGGTTTCGACAATGGTGGTCAAGGTATAGCATGTTTATGCTATAGAAGCTAGAAGATTAATGGCGTATAACGACGCAGATCCATAAACTATAGATTATAAAATTACGCATAAGATGCATTTCGTAAGGAGGCTGACGTTCCTAAGGCATGAAATTTAATTTAATTTAATTGTATTATCAAGCCATTTAGGCCCCCAGGCCTCTCTGGCAAATATGTAAAGTGTTAAGCGCTCATTTTAGAGCAGCACATGCATCAAAGTCTGACATAATATCAAATAACAGAATTATATCTTTTCTTTCCTTCCAAATGTCTTTTAGGTAGGAACTCAGTTTGTGAGCTGGCGTACTCAAAAGTCCCTTCAGTATAGAAGCATAAACCTCATGCTTTGCTCTTAAATGTACATATGACGCACATTCTAAGAAAGCATGTTTTTCTGTCTCTATCTCCAATTCCAAATATCCAGGACAATATCTGTTATAACGTGGAGTATTATGCCATCTACCAGTTTCTATGTGAAGGGTATGTGACGATAACCTCAATTGAGAGATAATCTGTCGGTTCTTCCTGCTAATATCTGTAAGAAGGTAGCTTTGTTCTTTATAATCTTGCATGTCATTGATCTCTTCAAGGTAGAATTTTTTTTCTTAATGTCTCCATCAGTGTCAATTTGCCACATTTTCTTCAATACCATCTTCTCAACTTGCTCATATACTTCCTTCAGTTTCATAGAATCCGGCCAAACACCATCTCCCATCCATCTACTTGCCCATTTCAGGATATCAAAGTACCATCCCTTTTCTCTTGATTGTTCCAATGCAAGGCGTGGAAAATGATCTGAGTCCATTGCTAAGACTCTATTAACATACGTTATTGTCCGGCATAAAGCATCCACTTCAAGAGGCAAAAAACCTGCTTCTGCCAAAACCATACAGTAAGGGGTTTGAATTTTAGCTCCAAATTCTTCCAATAAGAATCATTTTTGCACTTTTTCAACCGCAACCCATCCTATAATAGACAGACCCGGCCCCCAAATAGGACATCCATATAGCACAACCGGTTTCACCTGCATTCCATAAAGAAGCTTTCTCAATCGCCAATGCTCAAAATTATTAGATGTACATTGGTGGAACATGTTATATAAAGCTCTTAAACCTCCAGATGCACGTTTCTTGGCTGCTAGAGTCCACTTATAGTTGCTGGCCACTTCTATTCCCAGATATTTATATTCAGATACTTTCTGCAATGTTACTCCTCCAATGAAAAATTCTGTTTCATCATGTCCTCCAAGGACCAAGACTTTAGATTTAAGCACATTAATCTGAAATTTTCTTTGTGTGCAAAAAGCATCTAATGCATCCAAGTGTTGTTGAAGTCCGCTAGCATTCCTGGATATAAGCACAATATCATCTGCAAACATCAACAATTGAACCACATACCTCCCTAGGTGTGCTCCGACTCCACCTAATCTTGCCAACCAACTTTCAAGTTCATCAATAAGTAAACCAAAAAGTGTAGGTGAGCAAGGACAGCCCTGTTTCACCCTTATATTATTCTGAATTTGATCTGATTCTGTAAATGGAAAAGACAATTCAACAAGTACTTGTTTATAGAGGCAAGCAACTGCTTGTCTTAGTTCTGTAGGAACTTGTAGGTCATCCATCCTTGATGTAAGATCTTTCATGTTTACCCTATCAAATGCTTTCGTCAAATCAATGAAAGCCAAATACCTCATATTACATGGTCCTTTTGCTCCTTCAGTTATGACCCGCAGAGTAGCCAAGTGGTCCAGTGTGGAGTGTTCTTTTCTAAACCCTGCCTGACTTACTGCTCTACTGTGGGAACCATCTGCCCAATGTGAGATCTTTTTCTCCAGCATTGATGCAAAAAGCTTTGCAAAAGAATTAGAAATCAAGATAGTTCTATAATTTCTTACCTCATCTTTGTCCCCTGCTTTAAAGATCGGGATGACCCTATTCAAGCACCAGTCCTGTGGAAAGCCACCTCGAAGGAGGCATTCATTGCACAAATCAACTAGCATAGCATGAAGATATTCTCCTCCCCATTTAAATAATTCAATAGAGATGCCAAAAGAATTACTTGCTTTCCCATTTTGCATTCTTTGAAGTGTTCCCTGTACATCTTGGATGGTAAAAATAGGATGTGTCTCCCCCTCATAATATAGATGCAAGGGTATGCATGAGTAAGACAATAACGTAGCCACGCGGATAACTTAATGATGTTGGTCAAATGCATTGCCATCATGCATGGTACAAGTTAAGGGAATGGATGCATCATGTCTCCGCTGGGAGCAAAGGGGCCCCGACTAGAAGACTGGACAATAGTGTGGAACGTAGTTTCCACACAAGGTCAAGAGAATCGAGGTCGAACTGAGCAAAGGCGAGAGTAAGCATTCTATAAGACCGTTGGAATGGAAGACGACAATTGTTAGCAGAAGGCACAATCGTCTGAAAGTTGCAAGGAAGGTATGCTGGAGCTTTGGTGAAGCTATACTATTAAGGGGAGTCGACCTCCAACCAGTGATGCATTAGGGAGGCAAACAATATAACGACAATGGTCATCTAAGGGAGGGCATGAAAGTTCTTATAAACAACATTTCAAATACAGGGAATTTGAAGGGACGCTTTGAATAACCCAAAGTGTGGAATAGGAACAAGGTAGGTGCCCAATGAACATCTCACCAAGGAGAATGTGCTCAGGACTTGGTACTGTGTGTATCTCGAGGAGTAGCTCCTCGTTGGTATATGCATATTAGGACCATTTAATGGTGAAGCATAATAACAAAAAAAAAGGGTATATAAGAGAACTTTTAGTTCACATAACATGTGAATACGGAAATAATGAAGATAAGAGTTCCTATAGTAGACATTAAACATGTCCACTAGGAACTTAGGGTGGCATCTCTCGCTGTGGAATTTGTGACTAGAGCTTGAGGATCAAGTCTAACTAGGATTTGAGAGTCTAAAGAGTGTGGTGTCAAAACCACATGTATATGGTACAAGATAAACGAGTTGAAAAAATATGTTTGCGGCAACAAGAAGTTGAATTTTTGGTGGATCATATCATCCACTATATTGTTATACGGGAGCGAATTATAATTACATGAGATGAGAAGACTATACATGGAAAAACACATTGTATTAGAGTTGTAGGTAGTGAGGATTTAGGAATGATACACACGTGTGACTAGATCGCGTAAGGACAAGGTGGTGGTCATGAATATTGAAAATATTAAGTAGCATGAAATACTACATTAGTGTTGAGATTAAGGAGGTCGATTGTGACATTCGGATTTTGGCCATACATGAAGGATACAAGGGGGTGTCACCTTGTAGAACCTGTCAAAACCACGTGCATCAATGGGAGGGGACAGTTTTTTACCCTTTTTCGTATGTATACTAGAGGTCATAGGGGTTTTGGGATGTTCTTCTAGTTATAAAACCATACGGAAAGGGGTCGAATTTGCCTTTCAGAAATATGTATACTAGGGGTTTTTTGGCTACCCTATACACGCAGGTGGCATATCCCTTATAAAGAAGGTGGATCCCCCAGGGAAGGATACTCGTGCAAGGCGAGTGGAATGTTACCTGGTAAGGTTAAAAGAACAAGCATAATGAGATGCTTAAATATAAAAATATTGGATGAAGCATAAAGTACAAGAGATAAGCATTCAAGTTATCTCAATTGTTTGGGGTTGACTGACATCGGTAAGTACAACGTACTAAGGGATATGAAAAGAGTTTAAGTCAGGAAAAATAGCTAGAGTAAGTCTAGTATATATGATGATGTTACATTCAAAAACATCCCGAGGATGGTTGGAATAGAATTGAAATAATAGATAATGGAAATTTGATTCTATTCAAGGGTTGTAACTACTGATGAATTAGATAGATACATTATTGTCCCTTGTGCCCTGAGGCCCGTGGACTTATGTAGCATGGGCGAGCTCCCTGATGGGCGCTACTAGCACATCATGCTGGTTTACAATGTAACCTTTTCTGAAGGCTTCACTTTTCTCTATTAATACCGGCACCCCGCTTTAGATCGGCTTCAAGGCTGTGCACGGGTGCGTTGTTATCAATCAGCTTTGAGCTGAGCATTTCAGGGCAGGTATGGTGCGCCTCTCAGGTGGTTCATAACAGAAGCCCTTTTTCTTTATGTACTTCCCGGTGCCTTGCCGTCATTTCCCGTATTGCGTCTGCCAGATCCCTCATTGTTTCTGTCCTTGCCATCATGGTGTGTACAAGCTGACCCCACCTTACATTTCTGTACTTGTTCCTAATGTCTTCATATACTGGGCATTCATTTAGCATATGATTTTCATCTTCCACTTCCCCTCTGTTACAAATTCTGCATATCCGATCCTCTTTCTCTATTCTCCGCCATCTGTCCTTTTCAATTCTTAGGTCATGGCTTCCCATTCTAAATCTTGCTAGGATATCCTTCCTGGCTTTTCCTAGTAGATTATCCTGATACATCTGCTGTCCTACCTGCTGTTTCGGGTTGAATACTATCATAAGCCATATTGTCTTGGGCCCCGTGTGTTTTTGCAGCCAAGCTTGCGTAGCTTTGTTTGCCCATTCATCATTCCATTCTTCTTCACTAATGAGGTCGCTCAGTTTCATCCCCATTTTTCTTGTCCACATTGCTACATCCCTAAACCAACCGTTGCTCTCGATTATGTGGGCTTTCGCTGATTCACTGATCGCGATGTTCGTTAACTTATTCGGTTTCCCACCTGCATTGTTTCTTATGAGATATCTGATGGTCTTTTCCCATGCCCTAACTTCCATTGATGTCTGCCCCGTCTCATATACTATGGTTGTTTGTGGTGTATTTGTTCTCAGCTTGAATTCCTGTTTATGCCATTGCCTGAATATTCCTTCCTGCTTCTCCCATTTCTTTTCTGTTAGCCCCGGTCCCCAGGCCTCTGCCCCATATAGTTGTGTGGTTGCAACTACTGCGCTGAACAAATAGCATTTGATTTCCCAGTTTATTATCCTGCTTTTGTTGCATAAATTTTTCATATTGTAGTAACTCCCGATGGCTGTTTGGAATCTTATATCTGCCCCTTTAGCCCATTTCCCTGTGCCGTGCGTGTCGTATCCCATATATCTGTATTCTGTTGATTCTTCTAGCTCCGTTCCCAAATATCTAAACGGCTTGTGTCTATTCCTGTGGCCGAAAAAGACTATTTTGGTTTTCGCGAGATTAACTGTCAACCCTGTCTTTTCGCAGAAGCTTTCCAACAGTTTCAGTAACCTGTGCATTCCCTTGTTTTTTGTGGCCATCATGCTAGGTCATCTGCATATAGCATGATGGGTACTTTGGTGTCCCCTAGTATGGGAGTGTCTCTGTCCCCTTGTTGTTCTGCTATGAAATCCTGTAATGCATCTATGTATATTCCGAACAGTGTGGGGGATAGTGGGCATCCCTGCTTGACTCCCGTGTCGCAATCTATTGCTTTCCCTTCTTCTTCCATTTTCGCATATACATTATAGTACAATCTTGCAATTGCCCCTATCATATCCTTTGGTGCATGCATATCTATAAGCAATTGTATTAGTTTTTCCCTCGGAACTGTGTCAAAAGCTTCCCTAAAGTCCACAAAGCAGCATATTACTTTCTTCCCCTGGTTTCTATTTTGTTCTACCAATATCCTGAGGGTCACTAGGTGATCCGTGGTTGAGTGTTCCGGCCTGAACCCTGCCTGTCCCTGCGCTCTCCGGTTCCCTCCTTCTGCCCATTGCTTCAGCTTATTGTCTAAAACTTTTCCAAACCATTTTGCAAAAATGGAGCTCACCATTATGGTTCTGTAATTTCCAGGTTCCTGTCTGCTCCCTCCCTTGTGTAGGGGTATCACCCTGTTATACGCCCATCTGGCTGGGAGTCCTGTGTGTATGATGCCGTTGAATATATCCGTCACCTGTTTTCCTATTGCTGTATCTGCACATTTTAATAATTCCACTGTTAACCCATATAGGTCTGGGGCTTTGTTATTGGCCATTCTATTTAGTGCCATCATCACTTCCTGTGTGCTAAAACACGGTTTGTCCATCCCTTGTAACTCTGGTATTGGTGCTGGAGATGCTCCGGTCTTATACAGTTTCTCCAGGTATCTCTCCCACCCGTCTGCCCCAATATCGTCTTCGTGTTACCATTTTTCTGATTCCCTTGTCCTTTCCCTTTAAATCCTTTCCAGAATTTTCGGGGTTGTTTTTTCAGGAGTTTAGCCAGTCCCCACTGTACCAAGTTTTTATTTCTCTTTGCCTTCAGTATCTTCAAATACACCATTTTCTCGGTTTGATATGCCTCTCTTCCTCTCTGCTCTCTGACCTTTCTTTTCTGTTCTCTGCACTCATCGTCGTACCAACTCGAGGCCTTGAACGCATCCTTCCCCCTTTTTCTTCTTCTCTTTCCGAAAACTTTCGTTGCTACTTTCACTGTTATATCATTAAGCATGTCTCCATTTTCGTCTGCCCTGTGTGCCCCCCAATTCCATTTTTCCATTTCTTCTTTGATATACTGTACAAATGCATCTACATGCTTCTCTTGAAACTGTATTTTTAGTTTCCCATTAACTTCCTCTGTTTCTTGTTGTCTGTCACTCAAGGTGTGTTCATTCCCGGTAAGTGTCAACTGTATGGGTCTGTGGCTCTCTCTTTTCCCGATCGGCCATTCTAGGAGCATGAATCCCGATACTATCTCTGTTGTCGTGTCATTCATTATCACATAATCTACTATACTTTTCCCGTGTGCATTCTGGCTCGTGTACTTCCCTGACCCTTCCCACCTCTATACTCCATTGGCTATAGTGACCCATGTAGTCGAGCATATCTCTAGTAGTAGCTCCCCTCTGGCATTGACTTCTGCTCTATCTTTTGTATGTCTATCCCATTCCTCTGATCTTGTCATGCTAGTCCATTGCCCATTTGTGTCTTCCACGCTTGTGATTTGTGCCTGTTCCTGCCCTGTTCTGGCATTCAGATCACCTATTAATATCATTGGTCCCTGTTCCTTCCATTTCATCATAGTCTCCCCCAGTTCTAACAGTTCTAGTTTATCACTGCTTGGTGGATAATATGCTAAAATCAGAATTAACTCCATTTTGTTTTGTAGTTGTATATTCAAAATCATGTATCTCTTATTGACATCCGATTGCAAAATACATGCACTTTTTACTACATTTTCTTTGACATAACAAGCTAATCCCGCACTCTCTCTTCCAATCTTGAAATCTTTGTCCTTCCAGCATGTGAATGGCTGGTACCCTTCCTCCTCTGGCAGCCTTTTTATGTTGTGGTCCCACGTCCACACCAGACATATTATATCACAACTGTGTGCTCCTTCCAGCCTCTCCCCGTCATCCCAAGGGTACCCAGTACAGTTCCAATACCATATCTTCAGCATCTCTTTCCTCGAGGTTGCTCCCCCGGGGTCTCCGTGTGTTCTGCTCCGTTTCCCAATCTTCTCGGTCTCCCTCTTGTCTTCGTGGTCGGGGTTGGATCCATGTTCCCGGCTTGTGCTATTCGGTCTACGCCGACCCCTTTTCCCCCTCTTTCTTCCCCTCTGTACTGGCTCGCGTCGGGGGCTAATGCTACCATTCACAAGGCCCCCAAAAATGAACTTGTATAAAAAATTAGCATGAAAACCAGTATGCATGTGGTTTTTTTATACAACAATTCACAACATAAAAAAAAACCACGTGTCATTGCTGGTTTTGCAAAACCAATAATGGTCCATATCATGTTTTTTGTACTAATTCCAAATTTTATGCTAGTATTTAGAAATCATCATTAGTTTGTAAGATTGTTTTTAATTGTACATTGATTTAACAAAATCATTGCCAGTTCATATCATGTTTAATTATATCAATTCTATAATCGCATAGTAGTTTTTTAATATTATCAATAGTTTAGAAGATGTGTTTTAGGCATATACTGATTATGGAAAACCATTGCTAGTCCGTACTATATTTAATTATATGAATTTAGTTTTTACAATGGTTTATGAATCATCATTAATTTATAGAATGATTTTTCTATATACATTTTTAATATCATAATTTCGGATGCTTTTACGTGGTAGTTGTTGCAAATTTTGGACAATATCGAGTTTTTCTTATTGGTTCGAGAACCATGTTAAGTTTTGCATTTCTAAAGTTTTTTGATGTGGTTAGTCACTATGCTTGTTAATAGTTTATTATTCTGTAATCATATTATTAGTCTTGTAGTCTTCCAAATGCAAATGTTTTGGGCCTCCTTAAAAATGCAAAGCTTCTAACTATAGAGAAAGTGTATATAATGCTTCATAAAATCAAATACCTTGTCAATAAATTTTGCGGAAAAGAAAAAAAATGATGTGTCACGATTGGACATGAACAATACAAGACATTTTGAGCTACACACATAAGTTTACAAGAGATTGAACTGAAAGAAAACATAATAGGTCTTTAACGATTACAAAGCAAAAAGAGATGAACAAAGCTCAAGTACCCTCAAGTAGAATGTTTTTCAACCAAGAAGAAGCAAATATTTTTTCCTGTACCTTCTTTCATAACGTTTAAGACCCTTAAAAGACAATCCCAAGACTGCCATCTGTTTTATACATATGAAATTCCCAAACATTGTCGCCCCTTCTTAATTTTTGGTTCTAACCAGGTCAACTTTATCTTTTTATCCTTCTCATTAACTGCATTAATCCAAGCATACCAATAACCATCATGTGATGCTAAATGTGGAGCACTACCTCATTTTATAGCTTGAATTGCCACAACATCATCTACGAGAGGCCAGATTGGGACATTACCACACTTATGCATTTGGAGAAGCCTATCCGGCAATTTCGTTGTAATAGTCTCAAATGCAATCAATCTTTTATCTTTTGCTGCTATATTTCTCGAAGAATATGTTGGACTGGCAAAATAGATTCATGATTGAATGGCTCCAAGCTAGTAGCTAAGATAGGCATACCACTTGGTTCATGAACCTGAACTTTATTGTCTTGGATATGATATCTGTAGTAATCTGCTGCAAAATATACACTAGTTTCATCACCCTATTTATAAGAAAAAATGTATCTCATCTTACCATACCATTGACCATCCCCAATATCTTTATTTTCCACCACAGGCGTATCACCAACTCTAAAAATTGATCCCCTTATTAGGATAGACTTAAATTCTGAAACTTCACCTCCTGGAACCTCCCTTAAAGAATGAAGCCTTTCGATAGCCCTTGCTTCATCTGGCGTACATTCTCTTGTTTTGTGGAATCCAATCAATATACCTTTTCTAGAAATAAAATCCTTCCATTCAATGATGTCATACCTTTTGCATGATTCCCATAATTCAATAGCTATGGGTTGAGACTTTGCATGAAGTACACCAGTGGAAAACACATTCTGATGGACATGTCTTAAAGCTGACTACAAGTGCATAGTCGCACGCTCTGGAGGTAACAAGCCATCATTGTCTAAACTTTTCAAATGGAAGATCTTAGAAAACAAGATCCTGTTCTCCACACGTGCATAGGTCAATTCCATCTCTTTCTTATTTGTATGCATTTGAATTAATTTTGCAAACGTTCTCTCAAAGTAATAGCACCAAGTAGCATCTGGTGGACCTATTAGTTCTATGTCATCCAAGGCATGGCCTTCCCCAATCATGTGCTCAAGAGGTGATGTATTATGGCCACAAAGAGCATTCCACTACATACGCCAAGCTTGCAATAACTTTCTAGCAGTACTTATTGTTTGTTCAGACCACCCATTTGTTCTTGCAAAATTATAGAAAATTCTAGTAAGATCAGTTGCAATTTGCGAAATGGAAAAGTGTGATGCGGACACTAAATTTAAAGCCACATAGTCCGCATACCATTGGCTGTAGAACTGATGCTCTTGTGCCTTGAAGAAGCCAAGGCGTTTGAACGGATCTTTCGGACATACCAGATTTCATTTTATGTGTCTGACTGCCAATCATGGTTTGCAACCTCTCCATAGCGACTTTTTCATTGCCCTCCTTCTTTATCTGATCAAACATAAGCCTATTGCACTTGCGCAGGAGATTCAATGCCAAGGTGTGCATAATGTCCACAATAGTATGATGTAATAAATTTAGACCATAAAGGTGAAACAAACCCAAGAACATGCTAGTACCTCGCACACCTGTGTCTCTTGCAGCATTGGGCGCTCCATCATGCAATTCTTGAATGCTTCGAAGTACATGATCCATAGTTTTCTTTGCATCTGGAACTCGTGTTCTTCTCCAAAGATCCTCGTAGTAGTATTTCCCATCATTTGCAGCATCTAACACAAGATCGCATCTTCTACATGGTACCTTTCCACCTAAATAAAAAGAAAAATGTTAAGATTTTGTCAATAGATGCAATCTTATGGTCAAATGTAAATAAATGCATATCGTCATCATGAAGCAAATCCTAGGAGTACACGCACCTGATGAGAACTTTAAAATTTTGCATTAAGCTGGATGGTCTGCCGTTATAGCATATAAGAAACACCTTTGGTAGAAGACTTATGGCAGCCCTGCATGAATATACTCGCTTCCAAGTGCATAATTGACCTTTACTCTAGTTACAAAAGGTCTCTAAGCTCATCTACAAGTGATTGTAGAAAGGGATCTAAGCTGTTAGTACTTGAACTGATTCTTTCCTTTGGAATAAAAAGTACTGGAAATGTAACATACCCTTATTTTGGCTTCCACATGCTTCCCACCATTCAGAACTACCAATCGGACAACACTACTACTCCTTATTGTGGTCCGTGTTGACTGAAATCCATCCCAATGCATCATCAATGCCAAGTTTCTAGGATCGCCAAAGCACTGTGTTCTATGATATGTATCAGGGCGAATACATTGTGGACATGTCAAAGTATATGTCTGATTACAATCAACAGATTCTTTATGTACATCAAGGCTGAAAGTCTTTATGACAGTTTTGCAGTGCTTGCATAATATTGGTAACTCCAATCTTGGAAGGCCCCTCGTCAATTCCCTTGCCTATCCATGTTTCCCGTTGTCGCCAATGCTCATTGTCACTATATGCTATGGTCTTGCTCTGACACCTTAGTCTCATAATGCTGCTGATAGGACTGTATAAAAATGTGACAACATCCTTTCTGGTCTTGTCACAAATTGAGCATGTCTCATACTCAATGCAATTAGATTTACTAACCATGAGTCCATTTCTATCCCTTTTGCAGCTGCAGTTCATATCATTGCCATCTTTTATGACCTTGAATTTATAAACTACATCATCATCATGTATACAAACACTGTGCCTTTGCAAAAAAGGCAGGCCCATGTCTGCATGCAGTTTCTTGATGCATTTTTGACTGGTTGGAACATAGCAGCCATTTACCTTTCCAGTCCATGGACCTCTCGCGGCAATCACTGATGCTAAACAACTCCCATTGCTGTTCTGGAAAAGCAAAGACAACAATGCTTAGGGGTGTAGTTGGGGAAAATTTCGCACAATGGAAGCACCCCATCAGCACCCAGTCCAGGAATAATCTTTTATTTTTGTCTTTTTCTCTATACCTCCTTTGTATTCATAGGGGGAACACAAACGCTTTTCAAGGAAAAATATCAAAAAAATATTTTAAAACCACCCCATCAGCACCATATGTTTGCTTGACAAAAGTACCCCTGACCCTTAGAGTTGTATGGGAATTGGATCTGGATAGCAAGAAATGGATTGAGCACAACCTTGTAAGGAAGGTTTAAAACCTGAGCAATTGCCGTCGTATCTTTGCTAGAGGATGTTGCTTCTACCAGATCTGGGGATGATCCGGTTTTTTATGGTCGATGATCTGAAGACTACAAAGTGTAAATTCTTTGAACCCTAATCTAGGTCTAGGTTTTTAAAACACATAAGATGTGGTAGGAGACATATATATCATGCTCTTACAGCATTTAATGTTGCTATTTGTATGCAATTCCCAGTTGGATTACTGGACATACACTTGACATTCATTATATTTGAGACTATTGCGGTACTAAAAATTATAGCATGGTAAACATTAGAGGAAAAGTTTAAGACTAAGTTGGGGATCTCGCTCAACTTTGCATAAGACTTAAAAGAATACATATGGTTAGGGCCAATTTGGATGTTGGAATTCGGCCTTTGGATGTATGGCCACATATTTGACATGTTTTGAAAATTATCTTAGGGCTTATAGCTTGCCATGATATTTTTCCTAGATGGAATTATTGTGGAAATGCTTGCACTATATTGAGTTTCCCATTAACCATGTGGAGAACTGAAATAATATCGAGACGGTGAGACGGTATGGATAATAATATCTAGCCTTCATGGTTTAAAGGTTGGCGGAAATTATGCCTGGAATTTATGCATATTGCATATGGTTGTTAATGCATATGGCATATGCTGGAAATAATTTTTGAAAATTTTCAAAGACGCTAAACATCAGTTTAGGGCAGAGAAACCCTATTTCCGGATTTGGCATGCGGCCACTGTGGTCGCAGGAATGGTAACAAGCGAAAATACATGCTGGATCCGCCATTTCCACTTGCACAATAAACTGGAGTGCTTTGCATTTCGATTTGGGGTATTTGTATGCTATTGGCTAGGTTAAAAATGGATTCTGGCCTATGCAAATCGTATACAGGTGTTGTGCTTTTAGGGCCTAATCGAGTGGAAGAACTCTTGTACAGGACTGGTTTATCTGACCTGTGCAAATATGGCCTGATGCATTTTGAAGATTAAGGAGGGCTTTGAATCTTTGAAGATTAAGCTGCATATCCACCGTAAAACCCGAATGATCAGAGTGTTGAACAGATAGATGGCCGAAACTGGCAAAGATACCATACCCGGCATTTGGAAATATAAAATGGATGCTGAAACGGCCGGAGTAATTCGCTGATGGTCCAGGACATAGCCAAAAACAGGTTTGCTGTTCATCTTTTATTTTTTCTTTACCATTCAAAGTAGATGCGATTCCAGGTGGTTAGTTTTGGATTCTTGTTTTATGACTTCAGGTTCATTGTTGATACTGCGGTCTGAATCTTTATGTAAATAAGACTCCCTTAGCTGTGAAGAATAGAGATTGGCTTTTTGGGCCGTAGACCTCTTATGCAGCTCTGCTATGGACGCTCAAATAGCAAGAAGTATGATGATGGAGCACATATATTCAGGTTAGCCTATGGCAACTTAGATGCTTTGGCTAGAATGCTTAGTTCCAGCCACCTAAACTTTGATGATTAGTGTTGCTAGTATCACTATTAATTTGTAGAAATGAACACAGATCTGCTTGTTTATGAGCACCATATAACAATCAGAATTGCCTCTATTAATTGGATAGACTGTATAACACTAAACTATAAGAATTTCTTGCTTCCAGCACATGGAACTTTGAGATCAATAAGAAGGCAGCATATTATTAAGGCCTAAAGAAAAACATTCTGAAATATTTGAAATAACTTAGAGCTTGATTGTGTGGCCCTGACTTCAAAAAGTTCTGTTGTGAAGTTCTATCATCAAGTTGTACAGATGCCATGAAGTTCATATCATCACGTTTTCCTTAATAAATGTTGAGAGTGAATAGGTTTCTCTCCTTCCAATCATCCATGATACGAATGAAAGAAAACGACCTTTGGACTTCACCTAATTGATTTTTCACCCTTGGAGCAATCAAAGATGTTCTGCCTTTAAGAAAATGGCTTAGTTAGTGCATAAAAATTCTTGAGCTGAGCCTGATCATGTTTTTAACAGGTATATTGATTATCTTTTCCTTGGCGATTATGTCGACAGAGGACAACATAGTTTAGAGACAATATTGCTTCTCCTTGCTCTAAAGGTATTGCTTTCATCTTTTGTTTTCCCTAATTAGAAGTGTCATAAATTGTAGCTAGTGGATTCTTAGTTATAGATTTTGAACCAAACATGATAGATACAAAATACATATTACGTTTTAAAAAGTGAGATTTGAGATGCAAATATGTTAATTTAGTGCAAATGATTAGAATAACAGCTTTAAGGTGCTGTTGACTATGTAATGGTCAGTGGATCACTGCTTTAATTGCAGATTGAACATCCCTATCATGTACACTTGATACGAGAAAACCATGAAGCGGCTGATATTAATGCATTGTTTGGGTTTCGTACAGATTGTATTGAGCGCATGGTACAGCTAGCTCTATTGCCAGATGTTGAGTCATGTACGTTACGAAAATAAGTTTCAAGACTTTTTTGGTGTAAATCTTTGGCAGGGTGAAAGGGAAGGAATATGGGCCTGGCAACGGGTCAATCAACTTTTCAACTGTTTACCTCTGTCTGCACTCATAGAGGACAGGATAATTTGTATGCATGGAGGAATTGGGAGGTCTATAAACTATGTTGGATAGATTGATAGTTTACAACGTCCAATCACTATGGACACTGGATCTGTCGTACTTGTGGATCTATTCTGGTATGTGCAATGCAAGGGTTAAGCAGCTCTGCTCTAGCTAATTGGACTGTCTATTCTACCGATATTTCATCTCTCAGGTCTGATCCGATGGAAAATGATAGTGTTGAGGGCCTTTGTCCAAATGCCTCTGTTTCTATTAAGATAATTAAAATTTGAGAAGCACCAAGAGCAGTATCCAAAAGGTTTTTGTCAACAATTTGATGGATTGCTTTCACTTCCTCTTGCCATTTCTTAGCATTATTGTGCTTGGACTGTTTTCTGTCATATTGTGCATTCTTATTTGCTAAAGTAGCAAAATTCGCATGGATCTTTTTTATTTGCTAAAGTAGCAAAATTCGCATGGATCTGATACTTGGATCACTCAATTTGCAGGGGGACGAGCTGACGGACTTGATGTTTCTCTTATATATGCAAACAAACAGGTTGATGAATTTTGCTCTCTTGAAGCCTAATTGAGGTAACTGGAAATTTATGAAGTCTGTTATGTTTTACGTTGTAAAATTTGCATTCAGAATGGAGATCAATTGGCTACAAACACAAGGATCGAGTACAAACCAAGGATGAAAGGGAAGATGAGGCTTGACATTTTGCATCTGCTGTTATATATCAGACCATTTTTTAATAAAAAACATTTAGTTTGAGCCTTGTGCTTTTAGAACTTCTGTTCCAAATGTTCGTCTTTTGTATAATTATAAACAATGATCAATGTCAAATTAAAGATTGTTATATAATGAAATTCTCCAATCAATTAATCATTACATACAATATCATACTTCGTTATAAGATGTGTTTCGAAGCATTTAAATTTCTTGTGCTAATGCATTAAGGTCAAATATCATGCTGCAGTATCACATCAATCAATTTCCTACATGAAGCACTATTAGATATCATTAATACATATATTGTTTCAGTATCATATTGATTAGCTATTGTGAATTATAGAAAAGAGATCATACTAACAAAGTTAAACCATGTCAATTTGCCATGCTATATGTTACAAAATATCTGATTAATTTACCAAGTCAATATATCGAGGGACATAGATGCAATCAAATACCATTCCATTAAACTTGATATACTAAGTATTAATCCATATCATGCATTTTAAGTTGTTCGAAAAACTAATTTAAAAGATTACATTTTAGTACTATGGAGAAAAATGGGGTAAGAAAAGTCATATTAACATATTGAAACCACCTACATTTACCACGTTGTGTATTGGTGATTAGTCACTATAAAGTATCATGATAAGTAACCATTGTAAAGCATCATCAAAATTATCAACTTAAATTTACCATGTCAATATACTGAAGAAGATAGATATGATCAAATACCAGTCTACCAAACTTCACATATTAAACGATAGTATATACCATATAATTTAAATTCTTACAGAGACCAATTAAAATTGCCATGTTTCAATACCATGTCACAAAACAATGTTGGCTTATCAACTTAGAAAAATATATTGATGAACCATATCAGATAACTAGACATGGTTTGTAAACTTTTGAACCCACTAACATGTACTGATTTATGGACTTGGTTTTGACCAATAAACCATTATAAAAAACTTATATTGGTTCAATTTTGGGGGCCTTGTGATTGCCGTGTTCTCGTGCTCCTGTGCAAGGACCCCCAGTGGGTTGATATTCTCCTACTCCACATCCGTCGACCTCCCTGGTTCCTGAACTCCCGATCTTTGGTCCTGCCCCGTTCCTGTCAATTCTCGCACTCTTTTGTGCAGGAATACCTTGCCATTTTTTACCCCCGCCTGTATCCCTGCCTGGTTCAGTTCTCTGGCCTTGGCCAGCTCCCTCTGTAGCCCCTGTCTTTGCATGACTGTTAGGGCTTCCTGTACCTTGATCCCGTTTCTCAGCCTGGATCCTGTGCGCAACACCCTCTCCTTGGCTGGTCGGTCCCTGAGCGTCAAGTTTATGTGCCTCGCCCTCCCCCTCCATTGACCCGATCGTACGGCTTTGACAATGATGCTCCGGTGCTCTTTGAAGACCACCTCTATCACCTCTGTAGTCACTTGGTACGTGTCCTCGTTAGGTTTCTCTGTTATCCCTATCAGCCTAACATCATGCCTAATTCTAGTCTGTTCCTCATACTCTACAATATGCGGTTTTATTTTATCAAATGATTCCCATGCATTCAATTGAACATTTCCTTTTTCTAATTCAACCCAACCTATTCAGAATTTTGGCTTTCTCCTCCTCAATCTCGTCCATTCTGCGCTGCATTTCCTCGCTTGTCTTTTCCACTCCTACTATCCTCACGTCTATGCTGGCGATGGCTACTTTGTTACGGTTGACTGATTCTGCCAGCGTGTTGAGTGCATCCATGCTGGGTATCCTAGTCTCCAGCTGCTTGTTTATCTGTGCTAGAAAATCTCTGAGGTCCTGTTGACTTGCTGGTGCTTTTGCCGCATTTCTGCTCTCTTTATCTGACTAAGGTTGGTGCTTTCCGCCATAGCTTCGAGATGTATCGCACCGCTGTATTCTTCGGTGATCACTACAGACTGTACGGTGCGATATTGCCATATTCATTCTATTAAGTATATATATCGAAACCCTCAAACGGTCCGCTAATTCGAAATTCACTGTTAATCCTGATTTTGAATTTTGAATATTAGAATAATCGTTTATTAATTATTCTGCCTCCACTATTTATTATTTGCTCTGTTCTTCGAGTCTCTCGATATCCCCCCTTCTCTAATGATTGGCTGACGATTATCTCCTTCTTTTATGTCATGGGATTCGGTGCTCGTCCTTCTGCGTTTATTTATGTACTTGTCCATACATGACCTAGCCTGGGGCCGTACACTGTATCTGTGTGTATTTGAGTTTGTAGTGGTACGGATACCAGTTGGTGGGTCTAGCCCTCGCTATCCTGGTGTACGGCGGAGGCTGAGCCTCTATGTCCCGTAACTTATTCCGTCCACTTTTTACTCTTACGTTTTCGCATTTCGCAATTTGTGCATTTTTGCACTTGTTTTGAGTTTATAGTGGTCCAGATTTACCAGTTAGTGGGTCTAGCCCTCGCTATCCTGGTGTACGGCAGAGGCTGGGCCTCTCTGTCCCGTATCTTATTCTGTCCACCTTTTACTCACGATTTCTTCTAAAATAGTGACATGGACCAATGGCATGCCCCTTTGGAGGAAGACATCTAACCGAAAAAAACCCAAACCCTAACTGCCATCTAGGGTTTTAAAAATGGGTATACAATGGAGACGGATCCTGCGCCATAGCCATGTCCTCCAAGCCTTCAACCGAAGCTACAGCACAAAACAACGAAAGCAGGGTCTGGTGGCCACCATGAGGGTTCTGAACAAGGTCTTCTTTCGCGAGCGAGATTCCGAAAAATGGCAGCTTCTACCGCCCCCTCCCGTCACCACTGTAAGTGGCAGAGACATGTTTGAGTTATGTGGCCAAAATGTTTATGTCTTGAAACAGCTTCAAGGAACCACCTGCAGACTTTTTTCGCTCGATATTGGTTCAAAAACATTGGAGTGGAAGGAAAATTCCCAGCCTTCTTCTTTTATAGGTGATATTCGTTGCTTTTGCTCTTTCATAGATAAAATTTTTATTTTTACCCAGCGTGGTCATACCTGGGTTTATGATACTTCTGAAGATAAGTGGAGCACCTCAGAAGTTGTTAATGTGCATCCTTTTTACCAATATAATTTGCAAAAGGTTTTTGTTCAGTCTGATCGGATAATCGGTGATTTTGGCAAGTGCCTTCGTATATATGAGCCAAATTCTCATCAGTGGATTTCAGACTTAGCTTCTAAGGAAGAGAAGTTGGCTACAATATTATGTTCAATAAATGGAAAAGTGGTAGCTTTTAATAGTGAAGGTGTCTGCCAGGTTTTGGAAGAATCTGATGGAACTTGGGCGCCCTTCGGCAAAGTCAGAAAGGGGGTTTGTGAGGTTACAGGAGGGATTGGAGATGAAGCATATATTGAAGTTTATTATGGTCTGGGCAAGTATGAATTTGATTGGGATGCCAAGAAGGTTTATTTTAAGGAGGATCTGTGGTGTGACCAGCTAAGAGGATATTTTTTGTTAAGATATGTGCATTAGTCCTATGATACATCCATTTACTCATTGGATTTGCTCGAAAGAACTGCTAAAGTTTGATGCAAATTATATACATAATCCCCTGAGTTGAAGTTGCAGGATGCAAAATCATTGAAAAGGCCATTTTCTGCAGAATCTGTTTACTGAAAAATTTCATTATAGACTTACAACCTGCTGAAATGTAAAGCTTGAAATGAAGAGCAAAAGGAAAAGCTAAAATTATGTGAAAACATTCCTCTTAGTGTTTTCCTGGAAATTTTGGAAGTTGTTGTATGTGTTATTTTGCTCCATCCGAGACTACATGTGTAGTGTTTCGGATTGAACTGGATGGCTGAACCTTTTCCTAGAACACTTGCAACAAGCAAAAGTTTGCATAGAAGCATGGAAGTGAAACTGAAACTCGTATTGCAAAACTAATCCCCTCTTTGAAAGAAAACCAATAGTTGAGCCAGATGTCTAAGCAATTGTCCTTTAATTGATAGCAAAAATGATCAAGATAAACTTTGCACCAGTTGTCTAAGCTATTGTCCTTTAATTGATAGCAAAAATGATCAAGATAAACTTTGCACCATTGAGGGTATTCTCGCAATGGTTGGAACTATGATTCTTGTATGTATTGTATTTAAAATGGTATTAGTGGTTTGAGCTGCTTAGTTGGTTTGAAGGTCATATTTCTATTCTTGGGCCTCCTTTTGTGGTTGTCATTGTTGCAATGGTGCAATAAAAGAAGGAAATCCTGCAATACTGCAAGAAAAGTAGGAAATCTTGCAATTTTTGGAAAGCTCGGGACCAAAATTTGACCTGGTCAGGAGTGCATTTTAGAGTGATTTGCACTGATTAGAATCTGTTTGACTTTATACACAGCAACCTTTAAGGTCTTGAGTGGCTTTAGCATCAAAAATTATAAGCAGACTCTCTCTGGTTTCTATTCTTGCAAGGCAAACTTTTTTTCCTTTTGGGACAGTGGTTAGGGATTGCTATTTAAGCTTTCTACTTGGGAATTTTTCACATAGAGTGGTTGCCTTAAAGCAACCTGGAGGTTCTAAACCATTGAGGTGGAAGGTTTTGCCAGGGACACCTTCAACAGGAACTAACCCTTGCTTGTTAGATGGATGTTTAGTCTCTCTATTTTATGTTCTAGATGAGATTCTGATGGATGTATCAGATATGAATGCACTCTTTTTGTTCCTCCTGTGTTGTATGGGTAAAAGGGGGGGTAAAGACCTAAAGGCCATCTAGGATCCTAGCGAGAAACCCTTATATCCCAGTAGATGCGGCCTGTGCACAAGAGCCCACCGGGTTGTAGATGCTATGACGTGCTTCAGCACCAAATAACGGTCACAACTAGTGAAGTGAGGGCGGAGCCTTGCTGAGCGTGGCTATTGGGGCTCCTACAGTGTGTTAGACTTAAAGTCGGTCACTACGAGTGGGCCGGGTATGGGTCTGACACCCCCTGGGTCACAGGATACGTGCCTATAGGGACGTCTTGGACTCGGTATAGATTTAGGGGGATAAGTCGGGTACGGATGCGTGTGCACCAGGGTGGCACGTATCTTCTAGCACACCCATGGAACCATTGTGATTCTGGAGGGGATTCATCCCTTTTCTACCTTGTCGGACCGAGGAGATGTAATCTGGAGTAGTCTCATAGGGTGACTCCATGAGATTACATCTCCGGAAGGTACAACCACGCCATAGCATGATTCAGCCTATCTGCAAAGTGTGCACAGGAGGGGCGAATGGAATGGACTACCCCAGCCATTGTTCTATGCCAGCCAATGCCATTTTATACTTCTGTCTGCTGTTATCCAGAGGCCCTGACCGTCAGTCGAACCCCTTGAGTCTGAGCCCGGGGTAGAAGCCTCATTTATGGTGCATTTCCTATGTATATTGGTATCATATTGTTGTTCGTATTGATGATGGATGGGCCATCCTTCATGGTGGCATATTATTTATTTGAATTGTTGCCAGATGCTAACATGTATGTATGCTTCCGATGTATAGGATTCTCATAGAAGGCATGGGATGAATGACACCTCCATGTCCTTCACTCGGACACTTTCCCATCACACGTGGTACGAGTCAAATGGCGGGCCTCCCCATGGTGATGGAGTCGCCATAGGAGGGGAATTTCCCGTAATTATACAATGGAAGCATCGTATAGGTTCGGGGAGCGTCCCAATGGTATCAAAGCTATGATTTTGGTAGACCATATCATAGCTCTGGCCATATTCTAACTCGTTAGATCGGTAGTTAGTATGGGACTTTTAACTTAGGAAAATTACCCCAATTCCGTAGGTAGTATGAATTTTGGCCTAGGTATGTGAGGATTGAATTAGTTAGGAAGCAGATTGTGAAATATTAGGGTGAATTACGTTGAGTTTTGAGGGGAATGAGAACTCTTGCTCCCAAGGGCCATAAATTTTTCTAGATAACTCGGATGCAGGCGATTTTTGCACCAATGCATCGGCAACAGTCTAATTGACCAAGTGGCATAGGTGAGCGGCGCCAAAATGTCAACAAATGGGCTCTGGCTGAAGTAGATTGTGAAATATTAGGGTGAATTATGTTGAATTTTTAGGGGAACGAGGTCTCTTGATCCCATGGGCCATAACTTTTTCTAGATAACTCAGATGGCGGTGATTCTTGTGCCAGCGCATCGGCAACAGTCTAATTGACTAAGGGACACAAGTGGACGGCTCCAAAATGTCATTAAATGGGCTCTGGAGCCAGAGGGGCGTGATCAGAGAAATAACGCTTTAGAATTCGAAAAGAAACGTCAAAATCCACCATCACGCCTCTGTATTTTTTTTTTCGCGTATAAAATTTTTTTCCGTATAAAAATAACATTGTATCTTCGTCGTACAATGTTTTTTGAACTCTCAAGCTCTCAACTCTAGCTTTAGGTGCTTACCACCACGCCAAGCTTCCTTGAATGTAATATATTGTTTCACATAATACACACATTAGAGGCCATTTGAGATCTCATTCTATCCCCATAAGAGATATGCCACATCACATTGCCCATTCTTCCATGTCATCATATTTAGCATCAACAACCACTCAACAACTCAACCACCCTCCTCAACAACCTTAACCAACACAAAATAATTGCACCATGGTCACTTAACCACCACGAAATAATTGCAGAATCGTCACGCAATTTAAATTAAACATCCACTGATGCCTGGCCCATTGTCGACTAATGGTTTATATGTTGGTTTGGACACGGCAAACGCAGAGATTATGTACCCCTCCATCCTCCATAGAATCCATCTTTTGGCTCCAAAAATTCCTTTGAAAACTAACCAGTTTAGAATCTATTCAATTTAATGGCGCCATCCCATTTCTTTCCCTCTACGCATTTCAAGTTTTGTTCCTTTGAAGAGGATTTTTTTCTCCAAAGATTTGGTTGCATTCTATGGCAGACATTCAATGGCAGATTTTCGTGTCAGCTTACCATCTAAGGAGTATGCACCAAACTGGTCAAGAAGACAAGGTGGACCAAAGCCCAAATTGAATGAGAACTTTCTAAGAATCATGGGTGCAAAGCATGCAGATATATGGGCAAAAGGAGATATATATCTGAGAGATCCTATGACAGGTCAGTTTCCAGATTTCAATTCAGTGGCAAGTCTTGTAAAATTTGTGTATGAGGGAAAATCAGGTCTGTTAGGATATTGTGAGAACATGTTGAATTACATACAACAATTGTGTTGTAGATTGCAAGATTCACAAAGAATTATTTTACAGAGAAAGCAACAAATGAGCGTAGTGGCAGAAGACAAAAAGAAATTAGCATCTGAAAAGGAAAAGCTTGAGAAGGATATCTTGCATATGCAGCAAGATTTTATCTTGAAAAATTTCGTCTTGAATCAAACTAATAGAGAACTAAAAATTTTAGCAAGCAAGTACAATGCAGCTGACCAAAAGATGAAAACTTTGGAGAAATGATTGCAACGTTTAACACTAGACTTGTCCCTGGGACCATTCCTGATCCATGGATCAGAACTGGCCCACATGACCTCTGCCACTTAAACCCATGTAATTCACGCTACCACCATCATTTAAGTCTTCATTTGTCTCTTAATGACTTTTGAGAATTTCAAGACCAATGGGATCACCTATACCTTGTGGTGATTGCTCAAACATTGGAGAATTTGGCAATTTTTGCACCAGTCCAGAACTGCCTTCTTCGATATTTCTAGTATAAAGTGACCTAAGCCTTGCTAAAGTTGGAGGTATTTGCATGTTTATCATAGAGCACATTGAGTTTTATGTTCCCATATTTTCTTGCTATCATCTGACATCGGTGGAAGCAGCCAAACTCTATTTTGGTCAAAAACATTGCTTGAGGTTCAAGAATTATGTCTCTCTCATTATAGCATGTTTTGACTTAATTCTTGTGGCCATAAGTTGCTAACTATACGAGCTATAGTTCCATGATTTTTTGGAGTGTTCATAAATCATGTTAACCTCAATATTTACTAAAAGAATCTACTATACAGAATTCTGGACAAAATATATGTAAAAATGCTCCAATAACAACGATCTATAATGCCATGTGGGTAATAAATGATGCGTTCTATGTATATCTACATAGTACATAACTCTTATCAACTTACATATAGTATAATTAGGGTGTAACCATGCAATTTTTGGCATTCAAACATGATGTACATCAGCCGAATTAACACATTAGAGCATAAAAAGTTGGATCAACTCCACAATTATAGGTCCAAAACTCGACAATGATTATAGTTACTGATGTTTATTGATGAATTTAAGTGGATGTTGTGATGTGATTTAAGTGAATTTAAGCGGTGGTGGTTTAGTGGTAAGGCCTTAAGTTGGGGTGACCCCCACCAGGGTTCGAAACCCACTAGCTACCATCGGGTGGGAGACGTGGGCGGGTGTAAGTCCCACCAACCTTGCCTTCCAAAAAAAAAAAAAAAAAAAAGTGGATATTGTGAAGTTTAGCCATGACAATATATAAATACACCACATAACATTTCATATATGCTTCTTTGGTTTATACAAAGAGACACTACTTTTCCCCAAATATGCCTTTAAAATAGTTCAAAATGTGAGAAATGACATATATAGAGATCTTTTATATAGGTTGTATGGTTTTATTGAAAAAAATACCATGAAATCTGCTTGTTTCTTACTAGCATAAACTTCATATCTGTGTTACTGCTATAAAGCAATGTCATCCAAGTAGAATAATATTACATGTAGGTTATCTTTCATGTATATTATATTTTTATGGATGCAAACCTTTTTTGTCAATAGAAATCTCTAGTTACATGCTAAAGTAACATGTTATTTCTAAGATTTTAAGTTATATAAGCACGCATCACCATTTATGGTCCACAAGACCAATTCTATAGAGCATATATCTCTCACTAGCCTTATCTATTTTGCCCCATGGAATGATAGTGAAAGTCCATGTAGATTCAATTGGTCATAAGTACCCCATTTTGCTTCAACCTTACCCTTAAATTATGCAAGCTAACCTAATTGATTAAGGTGGCATCATTAATGATTTCAAAACTTTCAGTCATCTGGACCAATGATGGTCTGCAACTGTGCAGATAGCGGCCTATCTTGATTTTTTATATTAATTTTTTTTCACAGTTTTCCTTGGTTCTTTTTGCATTGGTTTCTTGACATGAGATATTTTGAGGATATGATTTTGTAAAGTCACACCTTAGGGCACAAATCTAGAATAGACATGGAAGATATGATATAATTGATTCTATCTATTCTAGTACAATCCTTAAGATATTATTTGAACAACAAATATTTTTTGTGAACAAAGTGGTCCAAGAGCTACTCCTACCTACAAACTCAAATTTTTGAGTGAACTATGGACTAGTAATGGGCAAGTACAGATATCGTTTTTTATTTTTTTTTACTATGTCTTTTGCTCTTTCCACGAGCTTGTTCTTGCATTGGTTTCACATCCTTATAGACTTTCATATGTGATTTTTTGGAGGACAACCTAGAATCATATATAGCAATGCTATTCATTTGCACAAATTCCCTAAAATTGAAAATAGAAGTAAAAGTCAAAACATCAAGTTCAAACTCAACAAACATTTTTCTAGGATAGAAGACCTCGTGAACTACTTATATGCCAAATTTGAACTCAAAATTGATCTCCTTATAAAAGTTGTTGTTTTTATATCACAACTTCTTTCTGGGAACCATTACTGGTTCTCAGAAGGCAAAGGACAGTTTTGACCCTGTCATGTTTGAATTGCTCTAGCTTCTTTCAAAGACTTCGAATTGAGATGTGGTTCTTTGTGCCTTGCTCTATATCTCGTGCAGAAAAATAACATTATAACCAAAAAAATCAAAAAAATCTTTTCATCAGGACAGTTTTACTTTGTGTGAACATGAAGCTTTTGGTACTTGATCCCCTTGGGTTTGGTAGAGAATAACTCACAAGAATAGGAGCTGATACATTTTTGTGTATTTTTCATGTGAGCCATGACTGCCATATATGAACTCCTAGAAAGGGTTTGGGTAGTTTTTGTGTTCTTGATTTTATATGATTTTTTTTGTGAACCTTCAAAATGCCCTTTAATGACGGATGTGCGCATATGCCGGACACTCCTGTAGAGCTTGGTGTTCATATTCTACTATCTGCATGTGGCAACACTGGCATAATCTCTCATGCCGGGGGATTCTCTGCCCTCCATCCGTACCCCAGCGGCCTGTCTCAATTCTGAAATGATGGGACCCTGTCCTCATTGCAGCTATGGCTCTCCGTTTCTTGGTAGAGATGTGTGCCTTCAAATATCGGTGTGGGCCATGACGGATTGACCTGCATGTGGTAGTGCTCTGTTTTGGGCTTCGCAAGAGTGAGCACATCCCACAGAGAGGCAACAAAGCGCTCATTCAAATGCAGCTCATGTTCCTCGATATCCGGCATAGCCATAATTTGTTGATAGTCTATGGACCATCTTGCGACCCATGTTGGATGATCCAACCAATATCTCCCTACGAAAAAGTGTCATAGAAATAGTATTAAAAGAAGTATCTTCTAAGTTTGATGCAGACGAAGTGCGAGCAAATTGCGATACATCATGCATTAGTAGACAAGGGTATAGAGCTTTGCTTAGGTCATTTCGAGAAGCTCTAAAATTTATGGGAACAAAAAATTTAGTTGTCCCACATCCTTACACCGTGGAGTCCATTAGAAGGAGAAGGAATTTAATTGTTGACATCATTTAATATGGAATGCACTCAATTAATGTCAGGTGCTCCAATAAGCCAGAAAGCGAAAGCAAAATCAAAGAACAATGATTGTGACATCGTTAGCTCAACCCAAAACAATAATGTTTGGTTTGACATGGAAGCTTTGCTAAAGTTCATGGTCGTCTTCTATCAGGTACAACACTCAACCATGTAGATGTAAGTGGTTGTTTCATGTGAAATTATATGCAAATTGATGCACAATGCTATTGATACATCAGAAATATTTTGCAATTCAGAAATGGAGCTTTCTACCACATTATTTACTCGCTTGACTATTAATTGAGTTTTTTTTTTTTTTTTTTTTTTTTTTTTTTTTTTTTTTGAAAAATGCATTTAGATTACAATTCTTTTGCATGGCAATCTGAGCTCCGTTTAATTTCACATTTATTCTCTGTGGTGGTCTTTGGCTATGCCTTGGTCGCTATCATTGCATACTTAATGAGGTTGCTTGAGTTCTACTTGGTTTTGTATATGTTGATTACAGAACAAATACTCCTCGCAGACTATACAATAGGCATTGGACCTAAAACGTACATGGCAAATTGAAAGCTTGTATTTGTATCTAGTAGCTTAAAAATAGTATTCTGCAAACTTCTTGTGTTATTTATGCTATTTCGATAATTTCATAATCATTATTCATCATCTTTGCAATCAGGTTTACAAGGTTGATGTGCACGGCGAACTGGAAGTATGTCCGAAGCTCGATGAGATGGAATTGACAAGTAAACGTAAGTTTGAGAGTGTCACTAGTCCTTACGAATTATGCTCTTCGCTCTGATTATTTTGAGAGAGGGCAAGTCAAGAAGAACAAAAGGGATCCTAATTGGTTTTCTGTACAATCAGAAGACCATACATGGTGGCTTGGAATGTTTCAGGTAAAAAAATAGAATTATACAGTATTAAAATGGTGTTTGATTAGACTGAATTGCTAAGGTTAATTGGACTTTATGAATCGAAGAGCTGCTCAGGGTAGATGGCGATGGTTCTTTTAAAGTTAAGTCTCATCTGGCATCGGATCTAAAAACTGAGAAGGCAATGTATAACATAACCTCTACAGGAAATCAGACTTCAAAGAATTGCATTTATTGCATGTATGTTTTGAAGGATACAAGAAGAGAAAAGAGTAGCAGCACCTTGTCATGTAACCAAAACCTGCCACCAGATAGAGATCAAAGAAAAGATGATTAAACATAGTTGCTGCTTTATTTGGAACATCAAAGGTGAAAAGGAAAGGAAAGAAGGCATATCAAGAGTGGAGAAGGTACTGTCAGATGCTGGATTGCACGGCGGTTGCGTAAAACTTGTGAAGGATTTGAAGAAATCGGAAAAAAGCTCGGTGCCTGCCAAAGTGTCATTGGATGGTGACAAGGCTAGACACTTTCTCAAAAACATAGATCCAAAAAGAAAAGGGATGTTTGAGTTTGGTAAGAAACTTGTTCAAGCAGAGAAAGATAGAACATATAGAGCATCGTCTACTGTAAAAAAGTTAGATGCTTGGAATTCATATGCCGAGCTTAACGTTCTATTACAACCCATTCTTTGAAATCACAAGATGCCATTGCATTCCAGGATGCGGTTACAAAATTTACAACTGCTTATATAGCAGCTTGGTGAGAATCAGAAGTCACTCACTAAGTTCACATTTTGCACACGCATGGACCTTGGTTTGCAAAAACATATGGCAGCCTCGCACTCTGGAATACGCAAGGTATAGAAAAATTGCATAAACAGGCCAAGATGGCCTTTCACAGAGCAACCCAAAGGGATGGAAGTACACCAATATCCAGATTATTGTATCAAATGAGCTATTGGTTTTACAGAAAATTAGTAGTTAGACATGAAAGAAATAATCGACGCCGAGCAAATCCAAGTTTAGAGAATGCTTTAGCAGAACTATCAAAGAAAAGTAAGAGGGAAGCATGGATGAGATCTACAGCTAATGCAACACAACAAGAATGGAGAAGAAGTAGACAACGTATTGGAAGTAGTTGGAAGTAGAAAACAATCTTGTTGATGACAACAAATCTTGTTATCATGCAGCTTTTTTATTGCAGGAGTTACTTTCACCATCACACCTTTTACAGGCCACATGTGCATTTAGCTTTATCAGTCTAGTCCCAGCTTTAGTCTCAATTATGCGGGGCCAATTTCAAAGCTAACATTTGACATTTAACAAGTTCATAAAACCTACTTATTAGAGACTCTATTTAAAAGAATTTAGCATGGCCATAATACCATTGTTGTATATGCTGGAAATCCCATATATTAGGTACCTTCTAACACAAGGTATAACCCAGAACCAAATCCACTTAATGAGTTATACCCTTAATTTTTGGAGCTGGAGAAGAAGTCCTACATTTCAGGGTTAACAAGGGAATGGCTACTAATATCTTAAGGATTTGGTCATATTATAAGACTGGTGCTTATGCCCCAACACCCTTGTTTAACACAATCTTCAATTAAATGGTTTTGCTCGAAAGATATGGATACTGCCTCAAAACTCACCTTAAATTACCTATTTTCTAGAAAGACACAAAGAGCTAGACCCTATATCATCACCATGCAATAAACAACTCCTGGCAGCTACAATAGAACAAGGCATCACCTACTACCACAAACCTTTTGTGTCCAATCCAGCATTCACACCCCCCTGAAAAATAACCAAGATATTAATTCAGCCTAGACCAACATAGCTTGCGATCATGTTTAGAAATACACATCTATTATCTGCTTAAATCCTAGCCTACTCTCATCGCCATATTTTAGATCAAAATCCACCATAAACCATAAGCATAGACCAGTCTGTACCTAACAGTTTGAGAATCCACCTCCATATCGTACATGCACTGACATTAGAAATAAAAAAAACCCACTGCTGTCTCTCCCTTTTAACTACACCCCTTTAATCTTTAAAAACCAGTGCCTATGCCCCTAACAATAATCTTACTGCACACTAACCATACATCCTGGCAATACACATATGTCCCCAGATCCCTACCACTTTATATCATATTTTATTACCATTACCAATAAATTATATCCCTTTTATGCAACATAGTTAACAAGCTCATGTTCTACCTACATGTTGCCCTCCAAAATCTCTTAATCATAGAGCCCTAATAGCACTTTTTGCAGATTACCACAGCAGCTTCTATAGGGACTAACATCACGCATGCACTCTAATCATGCATGCAAAGCACCTAAGTTACAATCCTGCGCGCAGCTTAACAAAAAGACACAATCTCTTCTTTAGCAACCCTAGCTACACTGCACAAATCCCTGTCCGAACTTACGTTGCACCGCAATGCATATCATTTACCTATGCAGCAAATCTACTAGCAGACCCAATTGTATGCCCAAGTACCAAGCATATCTGACATAGCCTACAAAAATAGTGAACCAGCACCACAGAACAAAGCACAAAGCACAGCATAACTGCTTCTATTCTAGCAAGCATCACAAAATGCACCTCCTTTCTTTCCATATACTCACAATAGGATTTGCTATTACCTAAAATGTCAAACATAGGATTTGTCTAAAACATACATACAAGGAGCCTCGTAATTTCGGTTAAGAAAAATATGGATTAAGCTTTGGCATACCTGAACATGTTTAGATAAGGTATAAGGACCATCTCCAGCCCATGATTAAAAGATGGTAGCAGGTCTCTATACCATTAAGAAGGTAGGAATATATCTGAATGTATATATTAGTAGGTCTTTGGAATGCACATAGCTACATGGTAATGGAACTTTATTTTTTTTATTTATATTGCTCTACAATGTGAATGCCTGGATCCAATATACTTTGGTTCATTTCCATGCAGTGTGAGTACTTTGCTATGGATAAAGGAGTATTGCCTCGACTTTATCAGATCATTTCTGAATGACAATAGTGTTCTTAGCACTCACGTGTTCTCCCATGCATTCTGGCACACCATCATGCCACATAGAGAGAAGGATCTTTACAAAGTTGAGGTTCTTAGCTATTAAGGCAAGATCCCAATTTGCATGTCATTTTCAACCAAAAGGTCAGTTCGTTGTGGAACTTTGAATTGTTACTCATAATTGTCGCTATATATTTTGATTGACACTTTTTCTTGTCACATGTTATTCAAGACACTGCAATTTTGCTTTTAAAGTACACTCATAAGCGAAATCCAGATGTATGGTAGAAAGTTAGCAGGTCACTAGTTAGCTTTGAAATTGCCTCCCGCATAATTGAGACTAAGGCTGGGGCTGGACTGATAAAGCCATGCCTTATGTAGATTAAAAGATGGTAGCAGGTCTCTATAACATTAAGAAGGTAGGAATATATCTGAATATATATATTAGTAGGTCGTTTGGAATGCACATATCTGCTGCCCCTGAAGTTAATCAAAGGCTTCCACCAAATTCGCAAGGACTGCATCTGGCACTAGCTTTAAAGGTCCAGCACATTAATTATGTTACTACTTTGCTTGCAACCCATTTGTAAGAGGATTTCAAGACCATTGCAAAATTTGGAAGGATGCACACACAAGATGTTACGCCCTTGGGCAGGAGTTCAGTGGCTATGAAACTCAGGTAATGAAACTCAGGTAATGGAACTTGTTTATTTTGTTTATTTATGTTGCTCTACAATGTGAATGCCTAGAGCCAATATACTTTGGTTCATCTCCATGCAGTGGAGTACTTTGCTATGTCTCAACTTTATCAGGTCATTTCTGAATGACAATAGTGTTCTTAGCACTCACGGGTTAGCACACCATCATACCACACAGAGAGGAGGGATCTTTACAAAGTTGAAGTTCTTAGCTGTTAAGGCAAGATCCCAATTTGCATGTCATTTTCAACCAAAAGGTCAGTTCATTGTAGAACTTTGAATTGTTACTCATAATTGTTGCTACATTTTTTATTGACAACTTTCGTTATCACATGTTATTCAAGACACTGCAATTTTGCGTTTAAAGTACACTCATAAGCGAGATCCAGAAGTATCGTAGAAAGTTAGCAGGTCACTAGCCAGCATGCACGAAGTTGCAGTGGACAACCTCCTACAAGTGTCTCCAACAGAAAGGCTTTATATGCATATTCATATTTGCCGAGCATTATGGGTTGTAGAACTCTTGTTGCGCAGAGGAAGTAGAAGGCCTTCAGTCAGATATAAGAGTCTTGTATGTGGAAAGATCAGAAGGTGTGAACTTGTGGGCACTACCTATCTGATGATGCAATTGAGCCATGATGCGTGAAAAAGCTTTTCATGTTTATATCATATAATGAAGGCTTCTAATACAGGCAGGTTTTTCTGCAGCTTGTGAAGGATAGGCTTGGTTTCTTGTGTGCCCACCCAACGAAAATGCACTTTTTGAAACTGTGCTGATGCACTTTTTGACAGGCGAAGAATTGTTTTTAGTATTTGATAATTGGGTCTGTTTCTCGTCATTTCTAGTTATCCTTATGATACTACACCATTGAACTAGAAAAAAGTCCCACAATTGAGCAGCGCACATTTATAAGTCCCATGCTTGGGCTAGATTAAGTCATGGCAGATAACAAAGCATATGCACTCCACAGCAACAAAGCTTTCACAGGCAGAAAAAAAGGCGAATAAGATGATCAGCGAGACAAGAATAAGAATATAGCGCATTATAAACAATTAAAGCCTCTACACTATCTGTGCATGCCCAAATCTACTTTTTTTGTGCATTTCAGCTTGAGGGTCTATATAATTTCTCTGCAAATCAGCATTCCATGTTCTTCCAGATTTGAGTCAATCCTGTCTAACGTTTCCACTAATTTATAACAACTCATCCAGTGTTACTACGCTGATGCCTTTGTTATATCTTTTAGCTAGACTAGAGAAGATGTAGATTTGTACTGATAATGCCTGCATGGACAGATAGTCAATGCCACTTATTAAGCATAGATTGTTGATTCAAATTCTGCCATCATCTGATTGTTAGAATATACAACCCTCCAACTCAGCATATAATATGATGTGGCATCCATGTAGGCTAAGAGTCATGTCCTTAGTAACCGTCGTGTCTATACGAAGCTATGGTGTGGGGCTTGTCCCACCAGTTTTCTTATCCATCAATATATTATATTGCATTCTAGTTATCTCTGCCGGATTCCTAAACTTAAGATGGTATCAGAGCCAAAGTGCTCTTAAAGATCCTGGCCTGTGCGATGAAGTCCGGGAATCATGCTGGTGATGAAGTGGGAGAGCCTCCTCCAGATGAAGGCGAAGATAGGAAGGCAATGAAAGCAATTTATTCTTGGAATCAAGGATTGATAGGGTTGTGTGATGCAAAAGTTATTAAACCCATCAATTGGGATATCTGCATGCAAGGCATTGCCGATTTTACTCAGAATCGTAGCACATGCAGGAAGGAAGAAACAGAATGGCCAATAATACCTCCGGAAATGGCAGCAAAGACAATGAGTGAAGAAGGAGATGCCTCTTCTAGAGATGCTCAGAGAAATGCAAATATCCAGCAGGAGAAACTTCCAGATAGAAAGGGGTTTGAAATTGAAAAACAGATAGTCGCAGCAGTTCTTGAGGATACATACATTACTGGGAAAAGCACTGCCGTTGTGAAAGACGCCATTGGAGATGATGCAGGAAAAGTCATTGCCACAGTAGCTTTTGTTGGGATTCAGGCCGAAACCCCAAACGGCACTGCCCATCCTTTGATTATGGCTAGCAGCAACATGGTAGGAGAATGCAGCCAGGGACAAATAGGTTCGAACTTTCAGGACTCTAAAGCCAGCAGTGAGAAAAGGGAAGCAATATTCAGAAATGGAGTTAAGATCCATCCAGATAACCAAACAAATCCATGTATGGCTCTTAAAGTCAGTGAAGGAGCAGATCAAGCAGAAATTTGCAGAGAAATGGATGCTATTACTCAGATAGATCAGTGGACACCGCCAATGGAGACGGTTGAAGCATGCAATGCTATTCTAAAAGCATTGTTCCAAGAATTAGTTGGTGAACAAACACCGAGATATGCTGTAGAAGAGCCTAGTCAGCAGACCTGTGAAGAAAATATATTAGAGGAAGACAAATTCCCTTCAGACACCATGTCATTGAACGATGGGGTCCAGAGCTTGGTTGATGGGGTTGAGCCTGAATGCCAGAAGGCCAGAGTAAGCACGGTGGCAGCAATCGTTCCAGTAGAAAAGACCCAATGCAGCTGTATTGGTGTGCACAGGGACGGCCATAATGATCGCAAAGGATCAGCAATGTGCCCTATGCTTCAGAAGACTGTGGCAGAATGCCAAGATGAAACTCAATCTGGAAGACATTTCCAGGAGGAGAAAGCAGAAGGTTTGGCACCTCTCGATGGACTTCTACAAAATTCTAAGCCTAGAGAAGAAAGGCAGATGCTAGTCGCTAGATTACAGCATAATGGGCTGTTTGATTCGGTCCAGAATCCAGACAAAAGGACAGAAGCAAATGGGAAGGATTTTGCAAGTGTCAGATATGAAACAGAAATGGGTCTAGGCAACACCAATCAGAGTTGTGCAAGAGAAGCATTGGATGCATGGAATCATCGTGCAGAAGTTGAAGAATCTTTCAAACACGATTTTGTTGCAGAAAACCCAGTTCCAGATAATGCCAAAGCAAATACATGGACTGAAAAATGGCAAAGAATGGAGGCTCAGCGTGTAGAAGAATTCAATGGGGTCCAATTTCCTACTGCTAAGGATGAACCCAAGTCTGAGGACGTACTTCTAGCATGCAATTATAGGGCAGCAGATATTGCAAGAAATCCAATTGGTGACACATTTGAGACAGTATTTGAAGCAGAAGACGTTGTTACTGCTGCAGTTGAAGATCATGAAATTAAGGGAGGGATTAAGAAGGATATACAAGAACACCCTGATGATGCTGATGCAGATCACATCAAGATTGAAGATTGCGGATTACAAAAGGAGAGAGATTATGCTTGTTCACAAGGTACGCTTTTGATTTATAATGGACCTATAAGCTCTAACTCTTGCTGCTCAAGGGAGGGAGTAATGATTATGAGCAGCATAGAGAATGAGCAGCTAGCAAATGCTTATGATGTGGTCGAAAAGAAGCTTACAGAAGTACAAAGAAATGTTGGAGATACAAAATTATTTGAACCACAGGTAAACGCCATGAAGATCTTGGGCAGGAGATCTATGGACGAAGCATACGGTAATCACACAATATGGCAAGCATGGGCTTCCAGATTTGAGTCAATCCTGTCTAACGTTTCCACTAATTTATAACAACTCATCCAGTGTTACTATGCTGATGCCTTTGTTATATCTTTTAGCTAGACTAGAGAAGATGTAGATTTGTACTGATAATGCCTGCATGGACAGATAGTCAATGCCACTTATTAAGCATAGATTGTTGATTCAAATTCTGCCATCATCTGATTGCCTTTTGCTATCATCTGATTGCCTTTTGCTGCCAGGCCTGCTATGGAATCTAATGCAACAAAAGCTAGCAATGTGCAATAACGGAGTTTTAATCCCAGAGTTCCTTACTTGATATTCTGGCAACATTGCTTGTGACCAAACCTGGAATAGAAATTGGTTTGGCAGATGTATAACTTGATTCCCCATTGGTTGGTATCTCCTCCCAGATTTGCTATCCTTGGCAGAGTTTCAACACATAAAGTTGCAGAAGAAAAATTTGCCGCTTCCATCCATTTATCAACTAACATACGGCATTTGCAATATTAATGTTTAAAGACTTACCAGAATGACTGCAATCATGACACGCATGTTTTATCCACTAAATCATGTCTGGGCCAAGTTGACGAATAAGGAATTTTGTTCCGATGTCTTTATAGTGACCACACTATTTTTGCTGAATATTGCTCTGTTAAAGCCCTGCAAAAAGGAGACAGTTTAAAATATATCTTAGAAATGTTACTGAATGTACGAAATAAATCCCACAAAAAAGAGTTTATTGTTCATAGCAGATCTGGAGCAAAAGCAAAATGGTGCAACATCTTGCATTTAGGCGCAACTTAAAAACCACTCTGAAACTGAAAAGCCATTATATTTCTGAGATCCTCTCGGACTTATGTCAAACATTGGATTCTCCATAATTTTACCACATCATACAAAAAAACTGGGGACCAGTGTAGGTTTACCTGCTTCAATGACAATGTTCTATTGATTCTGGCATAATGCACAAAGCTAAATAAGAGAGAAAGCTAAGTAAGCTAATGCACAAGGCCTTGACTCCTCGTTTTCAAATCCCACTACCAAAGCTTTCCTTAAATTACAATAAAATCCAAGTGTTGTCCCAAGTATGATGTTTGACATAGAAAACCGCTGGCAAGAAACAATACTGGCTGTAAAAGCACCAGGTCTCAAACACTGCAGAAATCTCTGGAATATGGCTCCTGGATATGCTAGGTCGAACCAAAATGGGGCCCTTCTAGATGCCCATAAAGTGAAGGAACGTAGAAAAAGAAAAATTGTCTGTAAATCACAACACAGAGAACCTTACCAAAGATTCTGTGATGGGTTGGGCAATTCAGCAGGTGAAAAATGCTGATATAAGAGACTTCATCTGGGAACAGCTAAATTTAAACTACATTGGGTCACATTTTGTTGGATCTAAATAAATGAAGGTTTGGGGTTTTTTTTTGAGACACTTGCTAATCTTAGACATTTGGCCACATTTTTGGATGAGGCGAGCTTCTGGATGAATCGATAAAGTGCAGGCGGACAAAAATATCTTGCCGGGGCGGTGCAGATTTAATCCCACAGAAGTATCTAATTCCCTACCACCGTTGATCAGGAAATAAGCACTATAATACTAGAACGTCTACTTACGTTAGTTTTTGAGAAGAGATAGAGATGGCCATGGCGAAAGGACGGTCGATGCAAGACTGGAAGCTCTTTCTGGAGAGCGCTGGCGTTGATGCATGCACTCTCCTTCACTATTTGATTGCAGTAACAGATGTTGAAGAGCTGAGGCGCAACAAAGAGTGTTTGATTGCGCAATTGATATCAACGACCTCAACAGATGTGGAGCCATGCCTCGGTTTAGGCCTAGGCGTCCAACAGCAATCCAAAGGTTTGGAGAAACAAGTTGTTGTAAAAATGAAAGAAGACGAAAATACGATATCTGTAAAACGTAAAGTTAACCTAAAAACGTAAAGTTAACCTAGGGTTCATTCTGTCCATTTTACCCCTTATTCTTATTTTCTTATTTTCTTATGATTTTCTTATTTTCTTTTCCAGAAATGTAGTTACTTGGTTGCAATTCTGTTTTTAGTTGCATTTCTTAGTGGGTCCGGGCGTTGCAGAGCCTTTTGTCCAACAGAAAGACAGGCGTTACGCTAACAACTAATTTTTTCCCACAGCCAAAAATAAGATCGTCACAATAGTGCCCGAACCAGGAAATCGCAAGCACAGTTCATGTAAAAGAAGAGGGGAAAAAAGGAAGAGGAAGATGGGCAGCAAAGCTCCGTCAGAAGAGCTCCGACAGAATGGATTTGCAACCATACAAGATTTGCCCCATCTGCTCCATTATTGCAGGTTACAGCGCTTGGGCTCCAAAGATCAGACCATGAGATGCAACAGACCGGATTTCCATAGAAATTGCCTCAATGCAATGCCAAATTTAAGGCAATAGCCATAAATATAAGAAGCCTCAATGCAACAGCCAGATTTAAGGAGCCTCTCCATCTGCCATATCCCGCTCTAATCTCCCATCCTAGTTCTCTTTAGAGTCGTCCTACATCCTCCAGCACGCAAGAAATAGCAAGAAATAGCCATGCAAGTAAGAACACAGACAAAGCAGACCAAAGGCACCAAGAAATTTCTTCAATACCTTCAAAAGTTTCGCCTAACGAACGCTCAGAGCAAGATGACGCCACCGGAAGGAAAAAGACAGAGAAAATACACGAAAACATACCAAGAAGCTTCACAACTTCGTCAAAACCTTCCAAAAACTCGTCTACTCAACCCTCAAACCTAGATGGCGCCACCGGAATGAAACTCGGTGATGGCGCCACCGCAAACACGATGATCGCCTAAAGAAACGATGGCGATGGCGCAGGAAGAACAAAGGAGGAAAAAAAAATGACAGAATGAAACCCTAGGTTAACTTCACGTTACCCGAATGACTTTTTTGTCGACATTCCGGCGTGTCGACGCCGCCTCCGCGCTAACGCGCGTCGGCAGCGTTTCCACGCCGGAATGTCGACAAAAAAGTCATTCCTGTATAGCAGGGCAAAAAGAAAATCCAGAAGCTTGACATGTCTAAGATCCAAGATCCAATCATGGAGATCGAAACCCAGAAGAAGTGTAAGATCCAGCCTAAGACCCAAGTCCAACTCATGAAGAAGCGGGATTTGAACTCAGAATTCGAAGACAAGATGTTATCTATCAAACAAAAATTGGAAGAGGAGTACAAAAAAGAAGAGGCTAAAAAGAGACAACATAAAATCCAGGTGATCCAAGATCCAATTACTAAGAAGCCTCCAACAAGCAAAATCCAAGTCGAGAAGAAGAAGCGAAAGTTGGAGACTATAAGAAAACAATGCGCAAGGGCCGGAGATGCAGAAGATGCCTCCTCTTTGGGGTGCACCTAGGAAGCTAAGATCTACACTCAAGTCCTTCTAACTCAAATTGGACATGCTTTTCACTTTTATACATATATTATTTCCATTCTTTCCATGTTGAGAAGAGTTCTCTTCATATGTACATACGCCATTGGTTGGGGCTTTTCCAACCACAACAATAATTAAAATGATGTTATTGTCACATACCTCTTTTGCATACTTGCTAGCTCAAACACCCAAAGAAACCTTTTCAATCATTGGTACGAGAATTGACATTTTAATCATCTCGTCACGTAGATGGGCCTAATCACTCATTCCACTTCCATCTACTCCACTTCCATACCCTCAAGCTTTTCAGTTAACTTCTCTTTCCATCTCTCTGCAAGTCATCATAACCTAAAGAACCATCGATGATTTTGACATTCAAAGTATCACCGACTGTGCATCCCTTGATGCATTTCCTTAAGAAAATATTATGCCAACATACAATTGATACACTTGAACTATTTCCTATTTGCACATATATGCATGTGCCAGATGTGTTACTCTACTTGGAAAATGTTGCACCTTGTAATATGTTTAGCTTCATTTATAATTATTTGATTTGTCATATTTGTCTTAACTTTAGCCACGTCGAGTTGCACTATTTTTACGCATGCAAAGCTCATCAGCTTTGTCTTAAGAAGTTAGTAATGGTGTTTTTGTATGAAAAGGTGCCTATATAGCAACACACACATCATAGTAAGAAGTCTCATAAGAAATTTAGCAGAAGCATCGTAGCATTATAGAAGAAGATATGGAAAAGTTCTCCACATTCTTTTTATTTGTATTATCAACATCCGTTGTTTATTCTTTTGCTGCCAGCACATGACTTAAAGTCCCAGATTTCATAAGGATCAGGTCAGTTCTACGGTGGCAACAGGCAAAGCTATTCGGTCTAGAAATCTTAAGGATGCCCTGGATAAGTTTTGGCAAATACAAGGAAGGAAGCCTGATAAGATAGTCTGATAAGACAAAAACAAGGAAGTTTTGGCAAAAGCTTCGTCGGTATGCACGAACATCATATCATCCAACTGATTTGGTCCATAACTCGTGGAATCAATTAGGTACAAAATCCAGGAATCTCGAGCATCTTCATGGATCTTCAATTAGGCCTAAAAATAAGGCTTATCTTTATAGAAACCACTGAGATCCATGCATATTCTGTATGGCATCATTCGGTATGCCCTAGAAATCCAAGAACTTCAAATCATATAACGAATGTTCCGCCATCTGAATTTAGGTCTTCCCAAGTTGTTCCTTCTCAGGTTGTTTAATAGTTCATTGAAATGCTTCAATCTGAACTTAGATCTTCCCAGCAGTGCAGAGAAACATGACATATCTATATACTGCAAGCTCAACGAAACACGCATGCCCTTTGATAATGTTTTATAGTTGCACGTAAGGATACTGAAGAGATTAGGCAATTTTTTTAATGTCCTAAACAAGTGATTCCAGATATCTAAAAGAATTGTGTACTTGCCTAGCAAAATATTTAGCATGGCAAATGTTTTGAGCAACAAAGTTTATATTGGATGCATTGCATTGTAAGCAAATGAAATTGAGCAGGAACACAGTAGAAGCATAATTTATATACCTGCACTCCGGGCTTTCCTGTACCATGTCATGCAACCAAAAAATTATATTTAACTTAAACCAAAGATGGGAACTCTAACTCTCAAGGTAAATATTTACGTGCATAAAAATGTGCAGAACTATACGCAACAGAGGACATGAATGCAAAAGAATGAAATAGAATAAGTGACTACATAATGTTGTCGGCAACGTCAAGGTATTTTTAAGCTCGTTATTGTGATGGCTATATTACTTTTGGCATTAAACTACAATACATTATGCTTCTGGATCTTGCCTTTTGTCCGAGTAATATTGGCTAATATCAAACATCATGGCATATAGTGAAAGTTGTGTAGAAAATGCCTATGCACGATGTATAGTTTCAAATCCTTGATAAATTTAAATTAGAGATGTAGAAATAGAGGTGGTAAAAGTTATCACATCACATTTGGTAAGAGGCATTTGTCATGGTGGAGAAAACGTGGAAAAATTAGATGCCCATGCTCTGTTGTGATATTTCAAGGATCCATGGAATGCCAATTACACCTCAAAATAGTTTGCTTTAGTAACATACGCATATGCTATTAAAAACTCTTAGGTTGACCCACGGGTAGAGAACAAGAAGGCAGGAATACAAGTCAAAATAATTCAATTTTTTTTGCTAACAATAAGCAGTATGCTATATCTGCATGTCATCGAATTTTTTGACAAGAAAACCATATTTGGAGCATCCAATAATGTGAGTTTGCCCATGCTGCCTGTCTTGGTGTAATGATACTTATGGGACCAAATACCATTATTCCTAAGGGTTGATGCAGGCAAACTAGGGAACAACAACTGCCCAATACTGAATTGATAGACCTCCAACACACTACTAATGCTTTGAGCTAGGACCTTATTTTTAAAATCCAAAGAGCAAATGCAATTGGCATCCAACTTGAGAAATCCTGGGGTTCTAGCAATTTCTTCCCGGAGCATATCTTGTGGATTATAAGTATGTGCAATCAGAATCTCATTCACAACTTTACCTCTTTGGCTAATCACAAAGCCAAGCATTTTTGCTTTCCAGTGTGAAGAAAGATCGTCTATCCGCGTACGTTTAACACCATAGAGGCCACATTGTCGAGGTCTCATCATCACCTATGATCCTATAGATATTGATCCAATTACCATTCACATCCTTGTTATTCTTCAAGACAACCTTGTTGATTTCGGATCGATGACTACCCATGGCCTGAATAGAGGAAAAAATCCAAAACAAAATTATCAAGCTCAGAGATTTGTAAGCTCAATTGCAAAACTCAAATACAAAACCAATCGAGATCCAATCTACAGGCGAAATCCTTATCCCTGTGGAATAATAAATCATAGACATAAACATAAATGTGTTTGGACTGTGGAATAAGGTCATCAAAATAAACCTGTGCTCTTGAATTGTCAGCAAAGGAAGTAGTATAGGTTTCAGAAGAAACAATTAGTATTTCGATGAGAGGAGACAGTGCAAGGAGACGATGAGAATTTAGGTATAAAGGTTTAGAAAAAACAATTAGAGAATTTTGGTGGCAATTTTAAAATTTCGGTGAGTTTCCTTTTCGGTAGACTCGATAATTATGGGGTGGACTCGATTATTATGGATAGAGAAATTAAATACTTTTGCTCATTTATTGCTCTCATTTAATGCCTTTGTCATTAATGCTTGATGATGTTGCAAATGGGCTGCCACCTAGGAATCCACTGCCATGTCATATCGGGATTAGACTAATAGAAGCTTCATTCCTATTGGCTAATAAGTTTTGCTAACGTGGTTTTCCAGTTTTTTAGAATGGGAATGAGTTTTGCTGATGTGGTTTTCCAGTTTTTTAGAATAGGACATTCTGAGATCTCATTTGGCCTCTAATGTCTAGTATTCTGTTTCCTCTGCACAACAACTCTTTTAACAAAAATCTAATGTCTACTATTCTGTTTTCTCTGCACAACAACTCTTTTAACAAAAATATATTATGGGGACTTACACCCTTGACCTCCAACCACCAAGCCAAACCCTTTACCAACACAATAAGCTTCCTTTTAATGAATATAACAATCTCTTGTTCTACTTAACCAATAGTATATCTCTGTTTTCTACAGTAAGACTTCTGTCTAGTAATCACCCTTTCCCAAACCAATGCTATGGTAGCAACAAATCCGCCAGACTTGTGCAACATGCCACGGTGTGCTCACCATAAAGGTTATTATTGTCATCAAGAAATGGATTCCCCCTACCATATTATCGAATGTTGTCGATGAGCAATGTAAGGAAACCCCTCTGAGCGAGGTAGAAACTCCTAAGTTGGATTATAATCCACTATCACCCTCTAAAAGTACTACATAACGATTAAACCTCCAGCTTTAAATATTTTTTTTCCTTTAGTAGATGCCTTAATAACAAAATTTCTTCCAGCCCTGCCATGATTTTATATATCTTACGTTCATATGCTTTATATTAGACCCTTACTCGACATTATGTATGAGGGGTTAAGTAAAATTTTATAGATATAACTATAGTTAACATTTTTTCTCTTTCGTGTCTAAGCCTCGACTCGCCTCACTTCCCAGAGAACAAATCTCTCTTGGCCCAACTGACTAGGGATTGCCATGCAGCACCCATCTAGGCCATGGATTTGGGTTTCTTTAATCCTATCACCCTTCAATACTTTTCCTCAATGGTCATGTTCCTTTTATGGATCACTTCCCTAGATCACAATACATACTCTATAATACATAGTGAGTGCTTGTGTTAAGACCCCCACAAAAATGATGGCAGTGATTATTCGTCTGTACCACATGCCTGTCAAATTGATAGCGGCCTACCCTCTTTTGGAGTTGTTCTACCATAATGGTCCAATGGCATCCAACCATGGTTGACTAGTCATCTCCTTTTAGGGTATCTAGATATGGTTGTGGCAAAGTGTTTTGAACCATTACTTTAGTGCCTAAGCGTCATTAAATTCCATAAATGAACTTACGTCATCCAAGGGATTATAAATGATAAATGGCGTGATAATAAATTGATTGATTGATATATGAATATCCCAAAGGACAGTACCATTCAAGGAGCTCTCAAGAGAGGCCTCTTCTATTAAAGAGGTTATTGGTGAATTCAATCCACCATGTTGTCGTAGGAATTGAAAGTCTTCTTCCCTAAGCCACGCACCAAACCTTTAAAGAGCTTCCAGCCCTTGCAGCCTTTCAAGCTGGAAATCTATCCTTGCCCCCTAGGAAAGGTCACCCCTCAAGTCACCACTCGTCTAAAAGTTGTGAAGGTAATAACCTTTCCATCCAAGTCGTTAAATATATTGAACAAGGGTCCTTCATTCCTTTCCTTCTTCAATGTATCTTCTAACGTCCATGATCGATTTTCGTTACGCCCGCCCTTGAAGTGTGTTGATTATTAATTTCAACATTGCTCATCAACTATATATGCGATACAGTGTACACAATTCACCCTTTGATTGTGAGCCTTATTCCGTAGGGTCACCAACTATTTACTCCTTCCAATACTCTTTAACACTCTTGTTGGATTCTAAGCCGCTATTATATGTCGTATTATATAAATGTCTATGTCCTAAGGTTACAGCTATACGTTAGATTTTTCCTTATGTCTTTTAACCCACACGTTTAAATGTGATTCAACATTGTCATACACCCGAGAAATATTAGTCATTGGGTTCTTCTGTCATGACGTCATATCATTGTTGTGGCATTACAAATGACTTGTCATCCTTATATAAGCCATAATCATGCCTTAAATTAGCGAGTGAGCCTTCATAAGAATTATAAGTTACCTAGAGTCATCAGAGCGCCTGCCACGCATCTTGTAAACCTTCTAAAAATACCTACGTCTGATATAACCTGGGCGATTATTTTCCTGCTACCCCGGCTTGTATCAATGTTTTTTTTTTTTTGAAGAACTGTGTCATCAATATATTAAAAGAATGGTAATGTTACAAAGCAAGTGAGGAGGAAGGAGAACTGCCCCAAAGAGATAGCGATACCTCGACACTCCACAACAAACTCACAGAAAAACTGCAACTCTACTGCTGTACAAACCGACCATCACCATCTACAACACCCAAAAAGTCCCGCCAAATGGCAAACTTCCGCTCTACTAATCCCGGGAACACCAGAAAGCTTTGAAATAGCTTGTACCTGAGTCAATGAATCAGAGAGGCTGCAGGCTGCTGAATCCCCTGAAAGATCCACAATAGCCGCCGCTTCCAAATCAGCCACACCAACCAAGCCACGCACAGATGCAAGGCTTGCTGCCGCAAGAGCGGCCAAGCACCAGGATACACATGAAGCAGCAACTGCTGGCTAGTCAATCTCACCTGAAACAGAGCCCAGCGACAATGCTCCATAGTCTCACGATGAAGGCCACAACAAGGGCAGAGAGGGTTTGTATCGATGTTCGAGCCCCATATGTTCTAACTTACACCTCCATGTAACCCACGGGGTTCACCTCTGCCTGGTCCGGGTATGGATCATGTGGGAGATCTAGTCTTCCGTTGTCTACGCGAGACACATTCGAGTTTCTAACAGGTCTACCCATCCTAAAGTTGTACTATTGTACTAATCAACCCCATCATCTTGAGCTTTATTCTATTGCCTGTTGACATTTATTTCAAGTGCCAACTACAACATCCTACCTTAGCATGCAACGAGTTGATTGTTGTCTGCACATTCCAGACATACTCCAGACCCTTCATTGGTAAGTTTGGGGTACAGTCGTCTCTCTCTCCCCGTGTCACTGCATAGATTACCTCACCAAGATGTTTATAGTATGTGTACATGGTACATACGTAGTAAATATATGTCCTCATCCTACAATACTAGAGCTCTGCTCTAACTTAGCTAAAGTGTAACCTTAGTAGTTCCTTGAAACAAAACCCATTGCCTATGTACCTTCATGATGTGGCTGAGCTACCGACTTTCCAAATGGGCAGTAACCAATTCTATGTTGGAATTGTATATGCTGCCTACATTTGATAGGGTCCCTAGGTACTTCAACCATTCCTTTTGTACCTTATGGTACTCCAGTCCCGTACATAAACTATGATCCCTCCCCTATGGGATTATGCCATAATCCAAAGGTTACTACCCCAGTCGAAGAACTCTTCTAAAGGCTCCTTCATAATGAGACGGGGGCATTAAACCCTCTCGATATCATAGTAGAAAACCCCTATGTTCGAACCTTCGTTAGTAACCGCCATATGGTTATTCAATTCTTTTTCCCCCTTATAGCCTTAAAGTCATAATCCATAAGAGGTGTATACCTCAAGGCAAGGGACCCTCCAACCTCTACTTCGGGGTCTAGAATTGCTCCCCGTGAATAGAGTAACTCTTAGGATATATGGACTGTTGGTCTATATAATCTAACCCCTTCTACTCTATACACCTCGTCTTGATTCTTATTGGGACTTTCAATCGTTATGTATTGCCCTCTTGTCGATTACCCGGGGGATGCACTTATACATAAAAAGGGGTATGGCATCTGCGTTCAAAGGGTAGCAAAAAAACCCCCTTGTATACACATTTTTAAAAGGCAATTTGACCCCTATGTGTATAGATATTGCTCTAGATCAGTGCCTAAAAACACCCCTAACCCCTAAGTATATGTATGCAAATGGTCCAAAAAACACCCCTCCGTTGAACTCTCATGGATTATACGCTAATGAAAGGTGAATCCCCCGGGGTCGATTATCCCTACAGGTATAATCAGCAAAGTCACTGACCTTCTCTTCTTCTATCATTGCACGCGATCTTTTACATCTTGTTATTCCCAAAATCCAATAGACACTCTCAGCTTATAATGCTGGTTTAATTCATCGGTAGTTACAACCCTTGAATAGAATCAAATTTCCATTATCTATTATTTCAATTCTATTCCAACCATCCTCGGGATGTTTTTGAATGTAACATCATCATATATACTAGACTTACTCTAGCTATTTTTCTTGACTTAAACTCTTTTCATATCCCTTAGTACGTTGTACTTACCGACGTCAGTCAACCCCAAACAATTGAGATAACTTGAATGCTTATCTCTAGTACTTTATACTACCACACCAACCAAGCCACGCACAGATGCAAGGCTTGCTGCCGCAAGAGCGGCCAAGCACCAGGATACACATGAAGCAGCAACTGCTGGCTAGTCAATCTCACCTGAAACAGAGCCCATCGACAATGCTCCACAGTCTCACGATGAAGGCCACAACAAGGGCAGAGAGGGTTTGTATCGATGTTCGAGCCCCATATGTTCTAACTTACACCTCCATGTAACCCACGGGGTTCACCTCTGCCTGGTCCGGGTATGGATCATGTGGGAGATCTAGTCTTCCGTTGTCTACGCGAGACACATTCGAGTTTCTAGCAGGTCTACCCATCCTAAAGTTGTACTATTGTACTAATCAACCCCATCATCTTGAGCTTTATTCTATTGCCTGTTGACATTTATTTCAAGTGCCAACTACAACATCCTACCTTAGCATGCAACGAGTTGATTGTTGTCTGCACATTCCAGACATACTCCAGACCCTTCATTGGTAAGTTTGGGGTACAGTTGTCTCTCTCTCCCCGTGTCACTGCATAGATTACCTCACCAAGATGTTTATAGTATGTGTACATGGTACATACGTAGTAAATATATGTCCTCATCCTACAATACTAGAGCTCTGCTCTAACTTAGCTAAAGTGTAACCTTAGTAGTTCCTTGAAACAAAACCCATTGCCTATGTACCTTCATGATGTGGCTGAGCTACCGACTTTCCAAATGGGCAGTAACCAATTCTATGTTGGAATTGTATATGCTGCCTACATTTGATAGGGTCCCTAGGTACTTCAACCATTCCTTTTGTACCTTATGGTACTCCAGTCCCGTACATAAACTATGATCCCTCCCCTATGGGATTATGCCATAATCCAAAGGTTACTACCCCAGTCGAAGAACTCTTCTAAAGGCTCCTTCATAATGAGACGGAGGCATTAAACCCTCTCGATATCATAGTAGAAAACCCCTATGTTCGAACCTTCGTTAGTAACCGCCATATGGTTATTCAATTCTTTTTCCCCCTTATAGTCTTAAAGTCATAATCCATAAGAGGTGTATACCTCAAGGCAAGGGACCCTCCAATCTCTACTTCGGGGTCTAAAATTGCTCCCCCTGAATAGAGTAACTCTTAGGATATATGGACTGTTGGTCTATACAATCTAACCCCTTCTACTCTATACACCTCGTCTTGATTCTTATTGGGACTTGCAATCGTTATGTATTACCCTCTTGTCGATTATCCCTACAGGTATAATCAGCAAAGTCACTGGCCTTCTCTTCTTCTATCATTGCACACGATCTTTTACATCTTCTTATTCCCAAAATCCAATAGACACTCTCAGCTTATAATGCTGGTTTAATTCATCGGTAGTTACAACCCTTGAATAGAATCAAATTTCCATTATCTATTATTTCAATTCTATTCCAACCATCCTCGGGATGTTTTTGAATGTAACATCATCATATATACTAGACTTACTCTAGCTATTTTTCTTGACTTAAACTCTTTTCATATCCCTTAGTACGTTGTACTTACCGACGTCAGTCAACCCCAAATAATTGAGATAACTTGAATGCTTATCTCTAGTACTTTATACTTCATCCAATATTTTTATATTTAAGCATCTCATTATACTTGTTCTTTTAACCTTACCAGGTAACATTCCACTCGCCTTGCACGAGTATCCTACTATCTTCATGTATGGCAAAAATCTGAATGTCACAGTCGACCTCCTTAATCTCAACACTAATGTAGTATTTCATGCTACTTAATCTAGTCACACGTGTGTATCATTCTTAAATCCTCACTACCTACAACTCTAATACATGTGTTTTTCCATGTATAGTCTTCTCATCTCATGTAATTATAATCAGCTCCCATATCACAATATAGTGGATGATATTATCCACCAAAAATTCAACTTCTTATTGCCGCAAACATATTTTTTCAACTCGTTTATCTTGTACCATATACATGTGGTTTTGATACCACACCCTTTAGACTCTCTAATCCTAGTTAGACTTGATCCTCAAGCTCTAGTCACAAATTCCACAGCGAGAGATGCCACCCTAAGTTCCTAGTGGACATGTTTAATGTCTACTATAGGAACTCTTATCTTCATTATTTCCGTATTCATGTGATATGAACTAAAAGTTCTCCTATATATTCTTTCTTTTTGTTATTATGCTTCACCATTAAATGGTCCTAATATGCATATACCAACGAGGAGCTACTCCTCGAGATACACACAGTACCAAGTCCAGAGCACATTCTCCTTGGTGAGATGTTCATTGGGCACCTACCTTGTTCCTATTCCACACTTTGGGTTATTCGAAGCGTCCCTTCAAATTCCCTGTATTTGAAATGTTGTTCATAAGAACTTTCATGCTCTCCCTTAGATGACCATTGTCGTTATATTGTTTGCCTCCCGAATGCATCACCGGTTGGAGGTCGATTCCCCTTAATAGTATAGCTTCACCAAAGCTCCAACATACCTTCCTGGCAACTTTCAGACGATTGTGCCTTCTGCTAACAATTGTCGTCTTCCATTCCAATGGTCTTATCGAATGCTTACTCTCGCCTTCGCTCAGTTCGACCTCGATTCTCTTGACCTTGTCTGGAAACTACATTCCACACTATTGTCCAGTCTTCTAGTCGGGGCCCCTTTGCTCCCAGCGGAGACATGATGCATTCATTCCCTTAACTTGTACCATGCATGATGGCCATACATTTGACCAACATCATTAAGTTATCCACGTGGCTACGTTATTGTCTTACTCATGCATACCCTTGCATCTATATTTCACGCCTGAGGAACGTCAGCCTCCTTACTCCAGACCCTTCATTGGTAAGTTTGGGGTACACTCGTCTTTCTCTCCCCGTGTCATTGCATAGATTACCTCACCAAGATGTTTATCGTATGTGTACATGGTACATACGTAGTAAATATATGTCCTCATCCTACAATACTAGAGCTCTGCTCTAACTTAGCTAAAGTGTAACCTTAGTAGTTCCTTGAAACAAAACCCATTGCCTATGTACCTTTATGATGTGGCTGAGCTACTGACTTTCCAAATGGGCAATAGCCAATTCTATGTAGGTACTTCAACCATTCCTTTTGTACACTATGGTACTCCAGTCCCGTACATAAACTATGATCCCCCCATGGGATTATGCCATAATCCAAAGGTTACTACCCCAGTCGAAGAACTCTTCTAAAGGCTCCTTCATAATGAGACGGAGGCATTAAACCCTCTCGATATCATAGTAGAAAACCCCTATGTTCGAACCTTCGTTAGTAACCGCCATATGGTTATTCAATTCTTTTTCCCCCTTATAGTCTTAAAGTCATAATCCATAAGAGGTGTATACCTCAAGGCAAGGGACCCTCCAATCTCTACTTCGGGGTCTAAAATTGCTCCCCCTGAATAGAGTAACTCTTAGGATATATGGACTGTTGGTCTATACAATCTAACCCCTTCTACTCTATACACCTCGTCTTGATTCTTATTGGGACTTGCAATCGTTATGTATTACCCTCTTGTCGATTATCCCTACAGGTATAATCAGCAAAGTCACTGGCCTTCTCTTCTTCTATCATTGCACACGATCTTTTACATCTTCTTATTCCCAAAATCCAATAGACACTCTCAGCTTATAATGCTGGTTTAATTCATCGGTAGTTACAACCCTTGAATAGAATCAAATTTCCATTATCTATTATTTCAATTCTATTCCAACCATCCTCGGGATGTTTTTGAATGTAACATCATCATATATACTAGACTTACTCTAGCTATTTTTCTTGACTTAAACTCTTTTCATATCCCTTAGTACGTTGTACTTACCGACGTCAGTCAACCCCAAATAATTGAGATAACTTGAATGCTTATCTCTAGTACTTTATACTTCATCCAATATTTTTATATTTAAGCATCTCATTATACTTGTTCTTTTAACCTTACCAGGTAACATTCCACTCGCCTTGCACGAGTATCCTACTATCTTCATGTATGGCAAAAATCTGAATGTCACAGTCGACCTCCTTAATCTCAACACTAATGTAGTATTTCATGCTACTTAATCTAGTCACACGTGTGTATCATTCTTAAATCCTCACTACCTACAACTCTAATACATGTGTTTTTCCATGTATAGTCTTCTCATCTCATGTAATTATAATCCGCTCCCGTATCACAATATAGTGGATGGTATTATCCACCAAAAATTCAACTTCTTGTTGTCGCAAACATAGTTTTTCAACTCGTTTATCTTGTACCATATACTTGTGGTTTTGACACCACACTCTTTAGACTCTCTAATCCTAGTTAGACTTGATCCTCAAGCTCTAGTCACAAATTCCACAGCGAGAGATGCCACCCTAAGTTCCTAGTGGACATGTTTAATGTCTACTATAGGAACTCTTATAGGGACTTACACCCTTGACCTCCAACCACCAAGCCAAACCCTTTACCAACACAATAAGCTTCCTTTTAATGAATATAACAATCTCTTGTTCTACTTAACCAATAGTATATCTCTGTTTTCTACAGTAAGACTTCTGTCTAGTAATCACCCTTTCCCAAACCAATGCTATGGTAGCAACAAATCCGCCAGACTTGTGCAACATGCCACGGTGTGCTCACCATAAAGGTTATTATTGTCATCAAGAAATGGATTCCCCCTACCATATTATCGAATGTTGTCGATGAGCAATGTAAGGAAACCCCTCTGAGCGAGGTAGAAACTCCTAAGTTGGATTATAATCCACTATCACCCTCTAAAAGTACTACATAACGATTAAACCTCCAGCTTTAAATATTTTTTTTCCTTTAGTAGATGCCTTAATAACAAAATTTCTTCCAGCCCTGCCATGATTTTATATATCTTACGTTCATATGCTTTATATTAGACCCTTACTCGACATTATGTATGAGGGGTTAAGTAAAATTTTATAGATATAACTATAGTTAACATTTTTTCTCTTTCGTGTCTAAGCCTCGACTCGCCTCACTTCCCAGAGAACAAATCTCTCTTGGCCCAACTGACTAGGGATTGCCATGCAGCACCCATCTAGGCCATGGATTTGGGTTTCTTTAATCCTATCACCCTTCAATACTTTTTCTCAATGGTCATGTTCCTTTTATGGATCACTTCCCTAGATCACAATACATACTCTATAATACATAGTGAGTGCTTGTGTTAAGACCCCCACAAAAATGATGGCAGTGATTATTCGTCTGTACCACATGCCTGTCAAATTGATAGCGGCCTACCCTCTTTTGGAGTTGTTCTACCATAATGGTCCAATGGCATCCAACCATGGTTGACTAGTCATCTCCTTTTAGGGTATCTAGATATGGTTGTGGCAAAGTGTTTTGAACCATTACTTTAGTGCCTAAGCGTCATTAAATTCCATAAATGAACTTACGTCATCCAAGGGATTATAAATGATAAATGGCGTGATAATAAATTGATTGATTGATATATGAATATCCCAAAGGACAGTACCATTCAAGGAGCTCTCAAGAGAGGCCTCTTCTATTAAAGAGGTTATTGGTGAATTCAATCCACCATGTTGTCGTAGGAATTGAAAGTCTTCTTTCCTAAGCCACGCACCAAACCTTTAAAGAGCTTCCAGCCCTTGCAGCCTTTCAAGCTGGAAATCTATCCTTGCCCCCTAGGAAAGGTCACCCCTCAAGTCACCACTCGTCTAAAAGTTGTGAAGGTAATAACCTTTCCATCCAAGTCGTTAAATATATTGAACAAGGGTCCTTCATTCCTTTCCTTCTTCAATGTATCTTCTAACGTCCATGATCGATTTTCGTTACGCCCGCCCTTGAAGTGTGTTGATTATTAATTTCAACATTGCTCATCAACTATATATGCGATACAGTGTACACAATTCACCCTTTGATTGTGAGCCTTATTCCGTAGGGTCACCAACTATTTACTCCTTCCAATACTCTTTAACACTCTTGTTGGATTCTAAGCCGCTATTATATGTCGTATTATATAAATGTCTATGTCCTAAGGTTACAGCTATACGTTAGATTTTTCCTTATGTCTTTTAACCCACACGTTGGGGGCTGTGATTCAACATTGTCATACACCCGAGAAATATTAGTCATTGGGTTCTTCTGTCATGACGTCATACCATTGTTGTGGCATTACAAATGACTTGTCATCCTTATATAAGCCATAATCATGCCTTAAATTAGCGAGTGAGCCTTCATAAGAATTATAAGTTACCTAGAGTCATCAGAGCGCCTGCCACGCATCTTGTAAACCTTCTAAAAATACCTACGTCTGATATAACCTGGGCGATTATTTTCCTGCTACCCCGGCTTGTATCAATGTTTTTTTTTTTTTTGAAGAACTGTGTCATCAATATATTAAAAGAATGGTAATGTTACAAAGCAAGTGAGGAGGAAGGAGAACTGCCCCAAAGAGATAGCGATACCTCGACACTCCACAACAAACTCACAGAAAAACTGCAACTCTCTTCTTTGTACAAACCGACCATCACCATCTACAACACCCAAAAAGTCCCGCCAAATGGCAAACTTCCGCTCTACTAATCCGGGAACAACCAGAAAGCTTTGAAATAGCTTGTACCTGAGTCAATGAATCAGAGAGGCTGCAGGCTGCTGAATCCCCTGAAAGATCCACAATAGCCGCCGCTTCCAAATCAGCCACACCAACCAAGCCCACGCCGGATGCATTTGCTTGCCGCAAGAGCGGCCAAGCACCGAGGATACACATGAAGCAAAGAATGGCGGCTAGTCAATCTCACAAAAGCGAGCCCAATGACAATGCTCCATAGTCTCACGATGAAGGCCACAACAAAGGGGCAGAGGGTTTGTATCGATGTTCGAGCCCCATATGTTCTAACTTACACCTCCATGTAACCCACGGGGTTCACCTCTGCCTGGTCCGGGTATGGATCATGTGGGAGATCTAGTCTTCCGTTGTCTACGCGAGACACATTCGAGTTTCTAACAGGTCTACCCATCCTAAAGTTGTACTATTGTACTAATCAACCCCATCATCTTGAGCTTTATTCTATTGCCTGTTGACATTTATTTCAAGTGCCAACTACAACATCCTACCTTAGCATGCAACGAGTTGATTGTTGTCTGCACATTCCACATACTCTGCCCACCCTTCATTGGTAAGTTTGGGGTACAGTCGTCTCTCTCTCCCCGTGTCACTGCATAGATTACCTCACCAAGATGTTTATAGTATGTGTACATGGTACATACGTAGTAAATATATGTCCTCATCCTACAATACTAGAGCTCTGCTCTAACTTAGCTAAAGTGTAACCTTAGTAGTTCCTTGAAACAAAACCCATTGCCTATGTACCTTCATGATGTGGCTGAGCTACCGACTTTCCAAATGGGCAGTAACCAATTCTATGTTGGAATTGTATATGCTGCCTACATTTGATAGGGTCCCTAGGTACTTCAACCATTCCTTTTGTACCTTATGGTACTCCAGTCCCGTACATAAACTATGATCCCTCCCCTATGGGATTATGCCATAATCCAAAGGTTACTACCCCAGTTGAAGAACTCTTCTAAAGGCTCCTTCATAATGAGACGGAGGCATTAAACCCTCTCGATATCATAGTAGAAAACCCCTATGTTCGAACCTTCGTTAGTAACCGCCATATGGTTATTCAATTCTTTTTCCCCCTTATAGTCTTAAAGTCATAATCCATAAGAGGTGTATACCTCAAGGCAAGGGACCCTCCAATCTCTACTTCGGGGTCTAAAATTGCTCCCCGTGAATAGAGTAACTCTTAGGATATATGGACTGTTGGTCTATATAATCTAACCCCTTCTACTCTATACACCTCGTCTTGATTCTTATTGGGACTTGCAATTGTTATGTATTACCCTCTTGTCGATTATCCCTACAGGTATAATCAGCAAGTCACTGACCTTCTCTTCTTCTATCATTGCACGCGATCTTTTACATCTTGTTATTCCCAAAATCCAATAGACACTCTCAGCTTATAATGCTGGTTTAATTCATCGGTAGTTACAACCCTTGAATAGAATCAAATTTCCATTATCTATTATTTCAATTCTATTCCAACCATCCTCGGGATGTTTTTGAATGTAACATCATCATATATACTAGACTTACTCTAGCTATTTTTCTTGACTTAAACTCTTTTCATATCCCTTAGTACGTTGTACTTACCGACGTCAGTCAACCCCAAACAATTGAGATAACTTGAATGCTTATCTCTAGTACTTTATACTACCACACCAACCAAGCCACGCACAGATGCAAGGCTTGCTGCCGCAAGAGCGGCCAAGCACCAGGATACACATGAAGCAGCAACTGCTGGCTAGTCAATCTCACCTGAAACAGAGCCCATCGACAATGCTCCACAGTCTCACGATGAAGGCCACAACAAGGGCAGAGAGGGTTTGTATCGATGTTCGAGCCCCATATGTTCTAACTTACACCTCCATGTAACCCATGGGGTTCACCTCTGCCTGGTTCGGGTATGGATCATGTGGGAGATCTAGTCTTCCGTTGTCTACGCAAGACACATTTGAGTTTCTAGCAGGTAACTGCTACTCACTACCCATCCTAAAGTTGTACTATTGTACTAATCAACCCCATCATCTTGAGCTTTATTCTATTGCCTGTTGACATTTATTTCAAGTGCCAACTACAACATCCTACCTTAGCATGCAACGAGTTGACTGTTGTCTGCACATTCCAGACATACTCCAGACCCTTCATTGGTAAGTTTGGGGTACAGTCGTCTTTCTCTCCCCGTGTCACTGCATAGATTACCTCACCAAGATGTTTATCGTATGTGTACATGGTACATACGTAGTAAATATATGTCCTCATCCTACAATACTAGAGCTCTGCTCTAACTTAGCTAAAGTGTAACCTTAGTAGTTCCTTGAAACAAAACCCATTGCCTATGTACCTTCATGATGTGGCTGAGCTACCGACTTTCCAAATGGGCAGTAGCCAATTCTATGTTGGAATTGTATATGCTGCCTACATTTGATAGGGTCCCTAGGTACTTCAACCATTCCTTTTGTACCTTATGGTACTCCAGTCCCGTACATAAACTATGATCCCTCCCCTATGGGATTATGCCATAATCCAAAGGTTACTACCCCAGTTGAAGAACTCTTCTAAAGGCTCCTTCATAATGAGACGGAGGCATTAAACCCTCTCGATATCATAGTAGAAAACCCCTATGTTCGAACCTTCGTTAGTAACCGCCATATGGTTATTCAATTCTTTTTCCCCCTTATAGTCTTAAAGTCATAATCCATAAGAGGTGTATACCTCAAGGCAAGGGACCCTCCAATCTCTACTTCGGGGTCTAAAATTGCTCCCCCTGAATAGAGTAACTCTTAGGATATATGGACTGTTGGTCTATACAATCTAACCCCTTCTACTCTATACACCTCGTCTTGATTCTTATTGGGACTTGCAATCGTTATGTATTACCCTCTTGTCGATTATCCCTACAGGTATAATCAGCAAGTCACTGACCTTCTCTTCTTCTATCATTGCACGCGATCTTTTACATCTTGTTATTCCCAAAATCCAATAGACACTCTCAGCTTATAATGCTGATTTAATTCATCGGTAGTTACAACCCTTGAATAGAATCAAATTTCCATTATCTATTATTTTAATTCTATTCCAACCATCCTCAGGATGTTTTTGAATGTAACATCATCATATATACTAGACTTACTCTAGCTATTTTTCCTGACTTAAACTCTTTTCATATCCCTTAGTACGTTGTACTTACCGACGTCAGTCAACCCCAAACAATTGAGATAACTTGAATGCTTATCTCTAGTACTTTATACTTCATTCAATATTTTTATATTTAAGCATCTCATTATGCTTGTCCTTTTAACCTTACCAGGTAACATTCCACTCGCCTTGCACGAGTATCCTACTATCTTCATGTATGGCAAAAATCTGAATGTCACAGTCGACCTCCTTAATCTCAACACTAATGTAGTATTTCATGCTACTTAATATTTTCAATATTCATGACCACCACCTTGTCCTTACGCGATCTAGTCACACGTGTGTATCATTCCTAAATCCTCACTACCTACAACTCTAATACATGTGTTTTTCCATGTATAGTCTTCTCATCTCATGTAATTATAATCAGCTCCCATATCACAATATAGTGGATGATATTATCCACCAAAAATTCAACTTCTTATTGCCGCAAACATATTTTTTCAACTCGTTTATCTTGTACCATATACATGTGGTTTTGATACCACACCCTTTAGACTCTCTAATCCTAGTTAGACTTGATCCTCAAGCTCTAGTCACAAATTCCACAGCGAGAGATGCCACCCTAAGTTCCTAGTGGACATGTTTAATGTCTACTATAGGAACTCTTATCTTCATTATTTCCGTATTCATGTGATATGAACTAAAAGTTCTCCTATATATTCTTTCTTTTTGTTATTATGCTTCACCATTAAATGGTCCTAATATGCATATACCAACGAGGAGCTACTCCTCGAGATACACACAGTACCAAGTCCAGAGCACATTCTCCTTGGTGAGATGTTCATTGGGCACCTACCTTGTTCCTATTCCACACTTTGGGTTATTCGAAGCGTCCCTTCAAATTCCCTGTATTTGAAATGTTGTTCATAAGAACTTTCATGCTCTCCCTTAGATGACCATTGTCGTTATATTGTTTGCCTCCCGAATGCATCACCGGTTGGAGGTCGATTCCCCTTAATAGTATAGCTTCACCAAAGCTCCAACATACCTTTCCGGCAACTTTCGGGGACGATTGTGCCTTACGCTAACAATTGTCGCCTTCCATTCCAATGGTCTTATCGAATGCTTACTCGCCTTCGCTCAGTTCGACCTCGTTTCTCTTGACCTTGTCTGGAAACTACATTCCACACTATTGTCCAGTCTTCTAGTCGGGGCCCCTTTGCTCCCAGCGGAGACATGATGCATTCATTCCCTTAACTTGTACCATGCATGATGGCCATACATTTGACCAACATCATTAAGTTATCCACGTGGCTACGTTATTGTCTTACTCATGCATACCCTTGCATCTATATTTCACGCCTGAGGAACGTCAGCCTCCTTACTCCAGACCCTTCATTGGTAAGTTTGGGGTACACTCGTCTTTCTCTCCCCGTGTCATTGCATAGATTACCTCACCAAGATGTTTATCGTATGTGTACATGGTACATACGTAGTAAATATATGTCCTCATCCTACAATACTAGAGCTCTGCTCTAACTTAGCTAAAGTGTAACCTTAGTAGTTCCTTGAAACAAAACCCATTGCCTATGTACCTTTATGAAGTGGCTGAGCTACTGACTTTCCAAATGGGCAATAGCCAATTCTATGTAGGTACTTCAACCATTCCTTTTGTACACTATGGTACTCCAGTCCCGTACATAAACTATGATCCCCCCCCCCCATGGGATTATGCCATAATCCAAAGGTTACTACCCCAGTCGAAGAACTCTTCTAAAGGCTCCTTCATAATGAGATGGAGGCATTAGACCCTCTCGATATCATAGTAGAAAACCCCTATGTTCGAACCTTCGTTAGTAACCGCCATATGGTTATTCAATTCTTTTTCCCCCTTATAGTCTTAAAGTCATAATCCATAAGAGGTGTATACCTCAAGGCAAGGGACCCTCCAATCTCTACTTCGGGGTCTAAAATTGCTCCCCCTGAATAGAGTAACTCTTAGGATATATGGACTGTTGGTCTATACAATCTAACCCCTTCTACTCTATACACCTCGTCTTGATTCTTATTGGGACTTGCAATCGTTATGTATTACCCTCTTGTCGATTATCCCTACAGGTATAATCAGCAAAGTCACTGACCACCTCTTCTTCTATCATTGCACACGATCTTTTACATCTTCTTATTCCCAAAATCCAATAGACACTCTCGACTTTTATAATCTTTGGTTTAATTCATCGGTAGTTACAACCCTTGAATAGAATCAAATTTCCATTATCTATTATTTCAATTCTATTCCAACCATCCTCGGGATGTTTTTGAATGTAACATCATCATATATACTAGACTTACTCTAGCTATTTTTCTTGACTTAAACTCTTTTCATATCCCTTAGTACGTTGTACTTACCGACGTCAGTCAACCCCAAACAATTGAGATAACTTGAATGCTTATCTCTAGTACTTTATACTTCATCCAATATTTTTATATTTAAGCATCTCATTATACTTGTTCTTTTAACCTTACCAGGTAACATTCCACTCGCCTTGCACGAGTATCCTACTATCTTCATGTATGGCAAAAATCTGAATGTCACAGTCGACCTCCTTAATCTCAACACTAATGTAGTATTTCATGCTACTTAATCTAGTCACACGTGTGTATCATTCTTAAATCCTCACTACCTACAACTCTAATACATGTGTTTTTCCATGTATAGTCTTCTCATCTCATGTAATTATAATCCGCTCCCGTATCACAATATAGTGGATGATATTTATCCACCAAAAATTTAACTTCTTGTTGTCGCAAACATAGTTTTTCAACTCGTTTATCTTGTACCATATACTTGTGGTTTTGACACCACACTCTTTAGACTCTCTAATCCTAGTTAGACTTGATCCTCAAGCTCTAGTCACAAATTCCACAGCGAGAGATGCCACCCTAAGTTCCTAGTGGACATGTTTAATGTCTACTATAGGAACTCTTATCTTCATTATTTCTGTATTCATGTGATATGAACTAAAAGTTCTCTTATATATTCTTTCTTTTTGTTATTATGCTTCACCATTAAATGGTCCTAATATGCATATACCAACGAGGAGCTACTCCTCGAGATACACATAGTACCAAGTCCAGAGCACATTCTCCTTGGTGAGATGTTCATTGGGCACCTACCTTGTTCCTATTCCACACTTTGGGTTATTCGAAGCGTCCCTTCAAATTCCCTGTATTTGAAATGTTGTTCATAAGAACATTCATGCTCTCCCTTAGATTGACCATTGTCGTTATATTGTTTGCCTTTCGAATGCGTCACTGGTTGGAGGTCGATTCCCCTTAATAGTATAGCTTCACCAAAGCTCCAGCACACCTTCCTTGCAACTTTCAGACGATAGTGCCTTCTGCTAACAATTGTCATCTTCCATTCCAACGGTCTTATAGAATGCTTACTCTCGCCTTCGCTCAGTTCGACCTCGATTCTTTTGACCTTGTCTGGAAACTACATTCCACACTATTGTCCAGTCTTCTAGTCGGGGCCCCTTTGCTCCCAGCGGAGACATGACATCCATTCCCTTAACTTGTACCATGACTGATGGCCATGCATTTGACCAACATCATTAAGTTATCCACGTGGCTACGTTATTGTCTTACTCATGCATACCCTTGCATCTATATTTCACGCCTGAGGAACGTCAGCCTCCTTACAAAATGCATCTATAGTTTATGGATCTGCGTCGTTATATGCCATTAATCTTCTAGCTTCTATAGCATAAACATGCTATACCTTGACCACCATTGTCGAAACCTACACTAAAGTAATCTCCCTTTCATAAGCTGCATATTTATAACACCGAATAACGGTCACAACTGTCATGAACCTACGCGAAAACAAGGAAAATACGTGGAGAATACGCAAGAAATATGGAAGAAATACGCCAAGATCGGCAAAGAATCTGATATATGAACAGGAATCAAGAATACAATGGCCCGAAGGCAAGCAGGAACATGAGACAGATGCCTAGAAGGCTCAAGACTGGCGTTGAACCGGAATGGTTCGACAAGAAGGAGGTGCCTCCTTATATATCTAGGCCAACGGTCAGGATCGCGCCACTCCAATGGATGAGATCGCGCCAAGTGTCGTGCATGCATTTAGGTTCTACTTGGAGATAGTCCCACATATGAGGAAGACGCGAAGGAATGCCTTCAACAAATATTGGTAGCGCACTTAGCAAGGGTGTGTGACTCGCAACTGGAAGGTTGCGAGTTCAAATCTTGTTTTGTGCAGCTACACTTTTGCATCCGTGTGACGACCATCTTTTGTACATACGAGTATAATGTTCGTATGATACGAATATCCATATGGTCGTCACACCATCCCCCTCCTACGATGGCGATGAGTCCTCGTAGCTGGGGCCGGAGTACTCAAACTTGGCTTATCCGGGTAACGTCGGTGAAACTCCGCAATTTTATCAGGAGCATTACTCAGATTCTCGGCAGGCTCCTAGGTTCTATCACTTAGCGAGTGACCTTCCCAATCGACAAAGTAATACAATCGTCGACGAAGAAACTTGGAGTCCAGAATCTCTCGAACCTCAAACTCCTCATGATCATCAATTTCTACTGGTGGTGGCGGCGGAGGAACGCGATCTGGAAAAGTATTGATTGTGTAGGGCTCCAATAGAGAAACATGAAATACTGGATGAAGCCGAACAACTGGAGGGAGCTCGAGTCGGAATGCCACATTGTTGATCTGGGTCGTGATCCGGTAAGGACCAAGGCGACGATAGTCAAGCTTATTGTAGGGACGTGAGGTAGGGAGATCCCTACGAAGAAGCCAGACAAGGTCACCAACATGAAACTTAGGAGCTTCCTGCCGATACAAATCAGCATAATGCCGATAGCGTTCCTGTGCTCGGTGAAGACGATGTTGAAGGTCCGACTGAAGAGCCTAGAGTTTCTCAAGTCGAGACTCAGCACTAGGATTGACCGAGTCACCGCCAGCAACGCTAAGGGACCAACAAGGATGCTGACCAGAGTTTAGAAAGAATGGAGTCTGGCCGGTGGAAGCATGTACTGAGTTATTATAGGCAAGCCAGCTAGTGGAAGATAATCGACCCAATCATCCTGCTGATAACTGATAAAGCACCTTAAATATTGCTCCAGAGTCTGATTAGTGTGCTCCGCCTGCCCATTACTTTCTGATGATGACCAGATGTCAGTGAGTGGTCGATATGCAATAATTCCAAAAGCCGCTTCCAAAAACCTGCAACGAACTGTGGTCCACGATCGCTGACGATAGTATCGGGCAAGCCGTGAAGTTTGACTACTTCATGAAGAAGAAGGTCCGATGTTCCCTCACTGGTGATGGTGACGTTACAGGGAATAAAATGAGCCATCTTAGAGAAACGATCAACGACAGCCATGATGGCATCATAACCCCGAGAGACTGGCAACTCCGGGATAAAGTCTATAGAAATGCTCTTCCAAGGTCCATCTAGTACCGGCAGTGGCTGAAGAAGGCCATGAGGAAGATGCCTTGGAACCTTGGCTCGACAGCAGATGTCACAGGATCGAATAAAAACTTTGACAGAGCGACGAAGCCCAGGCCACCAATACTCTCGACTAATAAGTTCAAGAGTCTTAGCTATTCCAAAGTGTCTGGCCATAGGTGAATCATGGCAATCCTAGAGAACCCGAAGCCTAGAACCACCATCTAGCACATACAGAAGCCCATCATGGAATAGGAGTCCATCTCAAAACTCAAAACGATCATAGTCTGATCGCATCTGCTGAGAAGATGATGCAGAGTCAAAGTGTGAGAATACATCTTGAGCCAATGGATCGGAAGGCAGAGATGCTCGAACAGACTCCAACAAGGCCGTATCATGAGGCCTCTCGAACAAAGTGAGGGTCATAAGCTGAAACCGATCAGGCCCTAGAATAATCTGTGATTGCTGGTCAAATGCAGGATCACCTAGCTTGGGCTCAAGATAGGAGCGTCGAGACAAGGCATCAGGCTTCCCTTGGAGAAATCCAGGACGGTACTTGATCACAAAATTAATTCGAGATAATACTTGAGTATGCCACTGGGCCTGGCGATGGTTGAGCACTCGAGCAGACTGAAAATACTCTAGATTTTGATGATCTGTGTAGACTGTGACCTTATAAGGAGATCCTTCCAGGAAACATCTCCACTCCTCGAAAGAATCCACTATCGCCAACAACGCCTTATCATAAATGGGATAGTTAATTTCAGCCTCTGAAACATTCGTGAATGATAAGCGATCGGATGCAATTCATGGTCATCCCACCAAGCGCAAAATCAGAAGCATCTGCTTCGACAATATATGGGCGCAAAGGATCTGCACGAGGAAGAACTGGCGCCGTAATGAAAGTATGCTTCAGAGTAACGAAAGCAGATTCCACTTTCACAGTCCATTCTAATGGCACGTCCTTAATCGGAGGCGTGTCAAAGGAAGGGCAATCTCTGAATAATCCCGAATGGAACGCCGACAGAAATTGGCAAACCCAAGAAAACACTGAATATCTCGAACGAATGAAGGTGTTTGCCACTCCAGAACAGTGCTGACCTTTTCGGGGTCCATAGAGACTCCATGTGGAGTGATGCAATAGCCAAGGAACTCCACATTATCCTTCTCGAACTGACACTTCTCAAGTTTGGCATATAACCCATGCTCACGAAGCTTCTGAAGGACCTGTCGAACATGCCGAAGGACCTGTTCTTCGAGAGTCTTAGAATAAATAAGAATATCATCCAAATAGATGATAACAAAAGTGTCTAAAAACTCTCGAAAAACATCATTGGCCATATGCTGGAATACTGCCGGAGCATTGGTAAGTCCAAACGGCATAACTGTGTACTCAAAATGGCCATACCGAGTACGAAAGGTTGTTTTCCTCTCATCACCCTCCCGGATCCGAATAAGATTGTAGGCACCCCGAAGATCAATCTTCGTAAAATAATGCGCACCTTGGAGTTGTTTCAACAACTCTGGGATCAGAGGAAGCAGATACCGATTCAGCACTGTGATTTTATTGAGGCCGCGATAATCAACGACTAGACGCAGCGAATCATCCTTCTTTTTGACGAAGAAGATAGGTGCTCCAGCAGGGGACTGAGAATGTCGAATGAAGCCAGTGGCTAGATTCTCTTCAATATGTGTATGTGTAGTCTCACCCTCTACATTAGTCTGTACCATGGCATCTACTCCGAGTGTGCCTGTAGATATATCTCTTTCAATCTGGATTTTGGCATCTACTACCAATGGGGCTGGTTGCTGCAAGGCATTAGTAAGACACACTGCTTCCATCAGAAGTGCCCAAAGCTCTAAAACTTGTCCCCAGCTTTCCACTGGCATATGCACGAATGTCTTTGTAATAATGGCCGCAGATCAAATCCTTTGAAATGTATCAATTGTCAATTTGTTTGAAGCTGGAGCGGTATCCGATGTGGCTGTTGGAGTGGGTGTGGCTAAATTACTAATGACATATTTCTTATTAGCCATAATGGCTTTAGCTAAACTTGTCCAAGATTAATCCCAAAACTTTCTGTGGTTTAGCTAAACTGTACATATTTTCCGCCTCATATTTTCTAGTGTTTAGCTAAACTAACCCAAAATTCATCCCAAAAATTTCTCTGGTGTAGTCAATGGAAAACATTAAGCTACAATTACTAGAGTTTTCTCAAGTGTTTCCATTTACTTTAGGCGTTTTCTTTTTGGAAACATTCTAAAGCATGCAATTCTAATAAACATAAAGTAAATGGTTGCAAATGATGGAGTATCTTACTGAAGGAATCCAAAAACTCTTGATGGTAAGTTTATTCATGCTAGATGCTTAGTCATTCCATCTGCTACATGATTGACAGCGTTTAAGATCAAGAATTGATTGTTAGAGTTGTTGTTCACAGTCAAAGGACTTGGGCATCTAGGTGCTTTATTCTTGATGGTATTTTTGGGCTTATAACACCTTAATTATCCATATATAAGACTTCAATTTAAAACTTTTCTTCAAGCGAGAGATAATGTAGACAAAAATAAATTAGCATTGTGCAAGTTTTTTGAACTAAAATATACACCAAAACTTGAAGAAAGTAATAGCATTTTTCAAATAAAAACGGCATCTAGATGCAGACACATCATTAACAAGTAACTAGTTTACTCAAAATAACTTGCTCTCTTTAGCACTATCATAACTCCACATTGGAAAGCCCGTTATATCGGGCAATGGAGCACCTATATTTATAGGTTTAAAGAATGTTGTAGGCCAACAAATGTGGAGCTGGGAACATATTAGAGGAGAAAAAAATGCCAAGCATAGCATCTTTGTAGGAATAAGCCCCTCCCATGTATAGGATTATGAAGAACACTACTAAACGAGAGCAAACATCATATGAGAATATGATGAAGACTTCTACAACAAATAGCAAGCCTTGTGCCCCAAAAATACATGCACGCTCGACCTCCTAAGAATTTGATACATTGATACGCTGCCAGATTGAATTCCAATCAACAAGTAAGTAAGCAGATGACAGGACCATCTGTACAGTATATAAATAGTTTCTATTTGTTCCACCGCAACACAGATCTTGCCCCATTGCCACTACCAGTCTATGTCTACCAGTAACTCCGAGACTATGCAACAATTTACCAACAACCCTTGTGCTCTTGGATGTTCGACACAGATCTTGATATGATCCGAGATATTGAAACAACATAGAATCATTGAATATACAGGCAAGCATGAGAATTGTGAACAAACTAAATCTTCTTCAAGTAAATTGTTATGGTACAATACTTAACCGCCCAACTTGATCTACAACGGAATGCCGTAAATCTACCCCGGGATGTGGTAAACCCGGATACATGTCTGGGTTAACCACTATCTGTCCGAGCTAACCACTGTTTTTGTCCGAGCTAACCACCATTTATTGGCCAGGATAACCATGCGATGAACTGAGCTCGAAACTGTGTTCTGACATGCTGATCTTGGAATAGAGCTTGTAACCTGCTCTTTGAATGGTTTGATCCAGTTCAAACACCATTAGAATCACTTTGCCAGCCCCTCAAAACCTCATTCATTCAAGAGAGCAAGGGATTTGAGCATTGATCAAGCAACTGAAAAAATATGCAGAAACCCTTGTTTTTTGTGCTTGAAACTGAGCAATAGTGGTTAACCCGGACATGTGTCCGGGTTTACCACATCCCGGAGTAGATTTACGGCCATCCACAACCAAAAGACTATCTTAGCAACAGCTACAAGGCATTGGCTTAACTGATTGTGATCTTAGTCGCAACCTTTTTGTTTAATCTCAACTATTCTATATATCTCGACCCATTTGATATTGTAAATAATAGTCCCTTATTACAGTAGTATATAAATATCATTCTAGACAGTGGCCACCTTTAGATTAAATACTATCTTAAGTCCCTTTGTATTATTGGAAAATCTCATAAGAATAATATTTATACATACCTTTTTCAATTGTTTCCTATAGCAATTTCAACATGGACCACTCCCTCGTGCTTGTAACAGCTAGGTTAGTAAGTTAATCTATAGAAGCAATCATGACATTCGTTGCATTAAAGGCTTAAGCTATGATGTATAAGCAATTTAAATATCAATATGGATGCCTACGCAAAAGAAATATCTACCTAATTGATGCAAAACTTGTGCATACTAAGTTACCACATATGCAAATACATCAATATTTGCGTTATTGTATATGTTATATGGCATATATTATAAGCATTGTAGTATAAATTTTTATTTAAAATAGATTATTGTTTTTAAGAAATATTGTTCATGTTCTTTACATGTCCAATATAGTTTTACCTACTCATATTATAGTACAAGCAAGGAATTGGTGTAGATTGCACTTCTCTTTTTAATCCCATTTAATAGATGTGAGACCTCCTTCTCCTCCTCCTCCTCTTGTCGTATCTTCTCATGCATATGAAGATTGCCAGACACAAACAATTACTGTCTCAATATGTTCATCATTAGCTCTAGGCATGAAGGACTATGAAGCAAATGGACATGGTGGGGTATAGCACCATGCATAGGTAGTGGAGTAGATGGACATGGTGGGGATAAGGGGAGCCAAGGTATAGGAAAGGATACCTTCTTCACCTCGTCTCCTCCTGCTCCACCATGTCCATTAACTCCAATTGGATCTAGAAGTATGTATTTGATCATTGATGCCTTACAAATTAGTGCATATTGATGTTCATTATTATACATGTTTCTAACAACATAGTCGATAACCATAACACATCTTCTGGCAATGGCAATCTTTCCATTATTATGGATAATAGTTTTATGATATTCTTGCAACTATTAACAAATGTCTAGATAATGTACCTACATGACCAAGACACTATGGTTTCCGGTTGTCAAATGTATTTGTCAAATACATTTACTTATCATCTAACTTGTGTTGCTATTGATGTCAGATTGGTTATGACAAAAATTGATAATGCGTCATCTGGCAAGGTAAGGAAAATATTAGTTTGATAACAAACATGGAAATAAAGACTTGTTCAGACATTTTTTTCCTTCAAATTTTCGTCCCAGATCAGTTCATGTCGAGATTCCTTAAACTACACCTAATGGGCATGAATTTTATGGGTTCGATATAGATATCATTATTTTCTTCAGTGGCAACAATAGCATATCTTTCTACTTCAACTCCAAGAAGTTTTTTTTATAAATAATAATTCATATTTAAGGATTCTTGCATCACATTTGGAGTTGAGTTTGATATTATGTCTGTGTTGCTTTTGTAGTTGTGTGTGATATTATGATAGTATAGTGAGGCTCACGGACGATAAAAACCATTATATTCTATTTTATTCTACTATACGGCCCCTATGTTGGTCGATGTGAGAATAGAAAATAGGTTGTAATATTTGTGTACGTGGGGTGACCGTGTTCATATATGAGTTGGCCTAAAATGTTTGGTATTAATTGTGAAGCACAAAGCACAAACTAGTGGCAAATTCTAGATTGTGTTGAGCAATTGCTTAGTAGCACGATGTGGTGTATAGTATCATATGTTATGTAACACCCTAGAATGTCTCCAAACCTGCCTATGGTATCATATATTATGGAACACCTTAGAATGGTCTAGAATGTCTCTAAGCCTGCTTGTGAGAAATCCACCTAGCTTATAGTTTACATTCAGGCCAATAAAAGAGAGCTAGATGATACGACGTGGGTGTTTTGACTTAAAAACTTGGGGTTCTTTTACACTGGAAATATCGGGGTTAGATTGATTGGCCATTTGCTTGTGCATGCAAACTAGTTATGTGCTCCAAGCATGTGGGTGTGCATGTAGCAAACAAGGATGTAAGAAACCATGATCATGGTAGGAATACATATATTTATATTTTTGTACGTCTTTTCAGACATGACTTTTGATTTTAGGACTTATGTCCTCTTTTGTACCATTTTTGAATGATGTAATATAAGAAAGAAGTATTAGATAGTATATTGGCATTCTCTCTCGTGGGGTTCCTCTCAACAAGGACCAAATGAACTATAAGATAAGACCCAATAATAAGATACTTGGAGAAAAAAAACTTGATAATAATAAGTCTATCGAGAAGTATCTACATGTCAATATCAGCACCTGTCTACCAACGTAATGAGCCGGAGATAAGATGAGAGACGAGATTATGCAGTTTAACTTAACTCTTGAAGAACCACTTTCTAGAGATGCACCCCGAGCGGCCGAGCCATATCTTGAAGCAAGCTAACCCTTGAGCCAAATCTTTGAAGCAACCTAACCCTTGTTCTGGCATCTCTATCCTCAACACTATGCATAAGCAAAGAAAACCTCATGGTGAGATACCAATCCCACTCTATGTCTCAACTCTACCCTAAACCCAATTTTCCACTCATCAACAAGCCTACTCTTTAGGACCTGCTCGCCAAGGCACGGAAATGTGAGAAGGGGGACTCCATTGCATATACTTTCCACGATAGAGTTCCAGCCTGCATGAGTGAAAAGAGCTCCTATACTTCTACGTCCAAGAACTTCATGTGGGGAGCCCAATTCACCACTAAATCAAGTCCTTTAGATTCTTCCACAAAGTTTCCATATATACATGCAAGGCTTTCTTGTTGGAGTTTCTCCATCTGTTCAGATCTTATTATCCATAAAAAAGACTGCTTGATTTGCTTCAAAGCTTCAGAAATACATCATAGTACTTTGTGAAACATTCATGAGATCAGATGAGAGACAAGCCTACGAAGGTTAGTTGTAGAAGAGCCACCTTCTGAGGTCGCAAGGCGGGCCGAATCTTGAAGCAACCTAACCCTTGTTCTAGCATCTTTACCCTCAACACTATGCATAAGCAAGGAAATTGCGCGCGCAACCTCATGATGTGCTACCAATCCCATTCTATGTCTCAAACCCACCCTGAACCCAATTTTCCAGTCATCAACAACAAGCCTAGTATTAAGGACCTGGTCACCAAGGTAAGAAAATGTGAGAAGGGGGATTCCATTGCATATACTTTCTGTTAGAGTATTATCATACTCCACGTGTGTTGATGACTGTGCATGCTGAGTCACCACCTGTTGCTGACATGGCACTCTACATATTAGCCATATTCACGCTTCATTCTAGTTAGTTCACTCTAGGAGTTGTCTTTCCTTCATCCTTCAAGATTTCCTCAGGCTATCATGGTATCAGAGCCTATCTGAAGGGGCAGGTTAGCAAGTCGATCACGGTTGATCTTCAAAATTCTCAGTGAGTTTTTTGACTTGGAAGTTAAGCTCTCAAAGGCTTGGTCTGATTGGCACACAGATGTTCTGAGATATCTTGATACAGATGCTCTAGAAATCTGGGGTGGATGAGATCAGTGAAACTCGAGTCAATTTCTTGGCAAGGTTACTTGCAAGATCAATTGACTGCAAAGGGATTTGTACATTTCTCGGTTGTAAAGGACCGGATTTAAGGTGCAAATTAAATGCCGGACGGGAATCTTGTAGGCGGTGCAAAACTGGGGGCTAGGCGGGAGTCTTGACAATTGGACAAAATTGTGCAAGCACCGGGCATAGACTGGGAGTTTTGCAAATCTGACAGGTACAATGCCAGTGCCAGGGTCGGTGGTGATTTCTCAAGATTGGCTCAATTTGTCTGTGTAGCAAGACTTTGCTGGGATCTGGCGTTTGCCGTAGTGGATATTGTCGGATCTGCAGTTGGGTGAGCATCTGAAGAATTTGACCTTTCAATCGGAGTCGTGTAATGTTTGGAGCCGGATTGGTAGATCCCGAAGCAAGCTTAGGTTATTTGGGATCGGATTTGTGCCAGATTTGGAGTTACGGCATAAGGGAGCCGGATTTAAAGACTACATGATTAGAGAGAACTTAGGGTTTCGATTTGGTTAATCTTGTCGGTCAAACCTACAAAGGGTTGGATCTGGAGTTTGCGGCAACAGTTCTTGCCGGATCTCAAGTTTGGGGCAACAGTTCTTGCCGGATCTCAAGTTTGGGCTAGGATCTGGATGTCTATGCTTTGTGTAGCATATATTTTTTCTTAGTGGAATTATTTGTTTTGGAAAAGGTAAAAAGTCTGCATTCAGGATCTATTTTTGGAACATGATGATCCGGGATGTTCTGTGACCTATTTAGGGCTACTTATCGCAATTATCGCAAAAGCACAGAGGAATTTGGTCGATTCTTCAGGAGCAAGGCAGTTGGCTCAAGATTGGCATCTTTTGTTTGGGAAGATTTGATAGGTGTTCCTAGCATTTGTGCGATTATTTGCACAGTTGTTGATAAGCAAAAGCACAGAAACAACACATTTGTGCTTGACCAACACATTTGGATTTCTATTTGAGGTTTGCTAAAGTTACGGCTATAGCTTGTGTTGGTGTTGTTGGACTCTTTGAGGTTCTGTATTATTCGAGGTTTGGTCCAGATTTGGAGTTTGTTCCTTGGAAGTCATCAAATCCCTGATCCCCGACTCTCCTAATTCGCCCAGTCCAGTGCTGAATTCTTGGCCCAGAGCTTCGCTTGGAGCTTGTTGGCCTATATATGATCTATTCATAGCTGTCTGGGGATGAGCTTCTGCCATAAACAACCAAAACCTTGGGACACATTACAAGCCAAGTTCTGTCAGACAGAGCTACTCATGATGCTCCTTCGTGCATGTCCACGCCAGCGGAGAAGCACAGTGGTTAGACGATATGGCGCCCTAATGTTGTCTCACGACAATCGACGGCAAAGGAGTCCCTTGAGATAGTATATTCATTGGCATCAAATGGCATATTCCATCAACCCACCTCCCCCAAGTTTTGTGCTTCGGGCAACAAATAAGAGAGGCATGATTTTAATCCCCTTATGATTCTATTCCTATACTTAATGCAAATATTATCAAGCTCATAGCCATGAATCAGCAGGGAATAAATTACTAATCGCTTATTTCTTATTAGCCATAATGGTTTTAGCTAAACTTGCCCCAGATTAATCCCAAAACTTTCTGTGATTTAGCTAAACTCTACACATTTTCTCTCTCATACTTTCTAGCATTTAGCTAAACTAACCCAAAATTCATCCAAAAACTTTCTGTGGTGTGGTCAATGAAAAATATTCAGCTAAAATTACTATACTTTGTTTCAATTGATTCCATTTATTTTAATCATTTGCTTTGTGAAAATTCTATAACAATGCCAGTTAGCTAAGTCTAGGCCTCAAATTATATCATAGATACTAGAAAATAAATTATTAATCAAATAAATCTTATAAATTAGAATGATATTAGCTAAACTAGCCCGAAATTCATTCCAAAAGTTTCTAGAGTTTTGCTAAACAATACAAAATTTCACTCTCTCACTTTCTAGCATTTGGCTAAAGAGATCCTTTGCTAAACAATACAAAATTTCACTCTCTCACTTTCTAGCATTTGGCTAAAGAGATCCTAGCATTTGGCTAAAGAGATCGAAGGTTGGTGCAGACACGAAAAAAATTAAGCTAAAATTATTATTTTTTTCTCAATTTTTTCCATTTACTTTAGCCAACATTTTTTTAAAATGTGTTAAAAAATCGCCAAATAGCTAAGTTTAGCCCTTAAATTATTCCATGCATGAATGTGATAGCAAAAACACTCACTGAGTGTTATGGGTTTACAATTGATTGTTGACATGTTTTGGGCCATGATTTAAAGTTGACCAATTATTTATTTTTTAGTATTTGGCTATGACAAATGTAGTGGGGCTTCGTTCAAGAACACAAATAGGTTGGGTTATAACAATTTTGAGCATGTTTAGACAACAAGGAAATAAATATGGCAAAAAGAATAAGAGGAAGAGAAGGGACTCACAAACACATCCACATTGCTCCATTACCCTACCTTGCAAATTATGGCATTAGTTCTTGGTAGAAGATTTGGATTTCACTCATTTCAAACACAAGTTGAGTTGAGTTGAAAGAGCAGGAAACAACAACTAGGTCATAACAATTGTGTCATGAGACCGATGCAACATAACATGGGAGATTAGATTGAGAAGATTAGTTGTGGAAGAGCCATTTTCAAGGGAGGCGAGGCGAGCCGAATCTTGAAGCAACCTGACTCTGGTCCTGGCATCTCTACCCTCAGGACCATGCATAAGCAAGGAAATAGCGCGAGCGACCTCAGGGTGTGAGACCAACCCCACCCTATGTCTCAACCCCACCCTCAACCCGACTTTCCAGTCATCAACCACAAGTCTACTATTAAGGACTTGGTCAGCAATAAATGGAAAAGTGAGGAGGGGGACCCCATTGCATATACTTTCCAGGACAGAATTCCAACCTGCATGACTCAAAAAACCTCCTACACTTTTATGCCCAAGCACTTCAATCTGAGGAGCCCAGTTTACCACCAAACCAAACTCTTTGGACTCTGCCACAAATTTTGCATACATTTCTCCAAATCCTTCTTGCTGCAGCAATTCTTTTTGTTCAGATCTTAGTACCCATAAAAAAGGCTGTTTGATTTGCTGCAAAGCCTGTGCTACTTGTAAAGCTTGTTCACCAGAAAAGACTGCCAAGCTTCCTGTTGATATGTAGAGGACAGAATCCTGGTTCTGAGTTTCCAACCATTCTAGGCATTCATTTTCATGCTGCCTTAAGCTCCAATTTACAGCCCCTTTTCCTGTTGAGAAGAGTGGCCCTCCTGCTATGAACTTCTGGTTGAAATATGGCTTCATGGCTTCAAATGTTTTTGGCTCTAACTCTTCAAAGGAATTTACCAGTATCCAATCTGTTAGCTTGAATACTTCTGCTGCTTTCAGCCATTTTTGTGTGTCTTCTGGTGTAAATACCTCTTCCTGATGAAAATAAGTTGGCAGATCTGCTGGATGTAATGGTGGCATTCCTGGTATGTCGGAAATCCTTTTCTCGCATTCTTCAGCTAGCTCCGAATCTAAAATAGTATTATTAGGGGATCAGTTTCTAATGAAATAATTGATACAATCCAAAAGCAGCTCCATTTTGATTCAAAGATGATGCAGACATAATTGTTTTAAGCTTTAGATGTTTATATACAGAGTATGTAGCTTTCTATCTGCTTTAGAAGCAGATCCTAGACAGACACAAACCGATTAAACTACAAATTTATTAGCAGAGTGCATTCTTTTGAACTAACAGATTGAATCCCCAAAAATATAAATATACAATTGAACCAACAGAGCGTTCGTACCTTGAACGGGAATATCGGCTCGGGAAGTAAGAACAGGGCAGTAAAAATGAACACTGCACCAAGCAGCAGAACCAGGAAAATAGATTATTCCGGCAGCGCCAATAGATTGGGCAGCAAGGAGGCACCAATCGGGAACAAAATAATCCACAATGACGGCAGAAATTTTGGGCGATTCAGAAGCAAGGCGCTGGAGCAAGCGGCGAAAAGGCTGTGCAAGGAGTTTAAGGGCGGCAAACATTTCCCGCCTAATCTTCAAAGAGGTCCCATCCATACCAAATGGGATTTGGTAAGGATAATCGAGCGGCTCCAGCCTTATATCCAGGCTTTTCGGCGGCCTCCATAGCCGGCAGAGCTGGTTGTGGATGCTGTCTACGTTTACCAGAGTAATCCGGCAGTCGGCCATAGCCAGCTTCTGGGCAAGGTGCAGAGTTGGGGTTACATGTCCCTGGCCTGGAAAGGGCACTATTACGATGTGGGTTTTGCTCGCCGGAGCTGCCATAGCTGTGCTTGAGCAGTTGTGCGCTCCAATTTACACCATAGGCATTTTCGTCGGTGGCCTTTATCTATTCGGAGGCATATGGAAATAGATTTTACTGGTAAACCACGAGGCCCTTGACTCTCGCTTCGTATTCGTACACATAGGAAAAAAAAGAAAGAATTATTTTTTTTTGTCCACCGAAACCAATGATTAGGGCCGGTTCACGTGCACCAATGGTGGGAGAGGGGCCTGTTATACCCTTTGTAAATTCGTGATGGTGGGCGTAAAATGGCATGGCATTTTACATGATGGTGAAGGTGGCGATGGTGCATGTGAACCCCATTAGGCTCAAAAATAGCCGGTACCTGTGACACCTTGCAAGTTACAAGCACCGTAGTAGCATTCCCAAACGCAACTGGAATCTGATATTCCTGATATGGCACAGGCCTGGAACTCCAAATCAGATGGATTCGAACGCTTCTAAATACTCTAAATCAGAATTGGTTGTCCTCTAGCAAGATTTCATTTGTCCTCTTCCTGATTTCGTTTGTCTTCTTCCTCAGAACTGGCCAAAACTCATCACAGGTGCATAGGAATAGTGCTCTTCATAAACCGGCAATTTGGATCGTGAAATTGGTGCTAAAATTGCGGGTGCTGGCTAATGGGGATACACCCTTAGCAATAATTTATTCAACCCAGTGGTTTTTAGCACTCCCCAAACTTTGCCCACATGTATACATGATTAGATGATGCAAGTGACATTTGGAATGCTAGGGAATATGCATACAAAAACACGTCATGCAACCAACTTTCGGCAAGCGCATGTGTACAAAAATATATGATGTGATCAACATTTGGAATGTTAGGCAATGGAGATAGCCGTCACCAACAAACATTATGCAAGTAGGGGCCGGAATTGGTTATTTATGAGCATCTCCCAATACTTTGCCATTTTAGTGGATGTGGTTGCAACATGACACAAACACCACCTTCGTTTGCAATGCAAATGTCGAATGTTGGTCCAAATAACATCCGTCATAAATTTTGCTAAGGATCAGCATCACTCTGTACTAGGTTTTTGTACATTTACATGATTCAACAATATATGTTTTGCTAATCATATTGTGTCTTGGTAAAACATTAAAAATATTGGCAATGTATAACAAGGTATCATATTGGCCATGTGATGCCCTGACTGCATCCCTCCCATCTGGTACTATGGCAAAAATGAGTTTGGAAGAACGACTTTGGGGCTTGGAAATCGAAGTATGGAACAACTCAAAATGCATCTCACAGAAGGTTTTTCTTTATTTGCTCAAGAGTTCATAGGTATAGCTTCGTATAGTTGCTTGGATTGAGGTGCTTTTCCTGTTAGTATAAGTGTTAGTATGAGTGCAGGGATAGTATGGTGTTGCACAGTGTTGTTTGAGTGTTAAGGAGTGCAGATGGTTAAGCAGAGCTTTTATAGTTGTTTGATGGTAAACTTGTTAGACGATGCCAGCAAAGCATAAATTTGGTCTGAGGTATTGTGTGTAGTTAGTATACTGGGTTCTGTTTTTGTGCATGTCTTTGGGAAGTTTGCGTAGATAGAAATGCTTTTATAAGCCTTTTATAAGTTGTTTGTGGGCATAACAAAAAGACAATAGAGCAAGGGATTATGTTTATGAGCTGCCTTGCATTACATGCTTAAGGTTGTGGACAATAGTGAATTATAGTTGGTGGTCTTATGAAATATGTTTATGGCAGCATATAATGGATTGAAGAATAATAGCTGATTTATATAGGCAGGTGTTCTGATATAGTAAGCAAGTTTATGGTTATGACGCTCCCTAGACCTATACGATGCTCCCATCATATAAATATGGGAAATCCCCCTTCCATGGCGATCACATCACTGTAGAAAGGCCCCCACCTCGGGCCACCTGGGATGGTCAAATGCCCGGGTGAAGGACATGGAGGTGTCATTCGTTCTACGCCTTCTATGGAAATCCTAGATAGCGGAAGCGTAAATACAAGTTAGCACCTGCCTCGCAATACGTCAAATAGTATGCCCATCTCGAAGGGTGGCCCATCCATCATCAATATGAATAACATCCCAACAACAACATAACATATACAATGCATCAATTTGGGGCTCAGACTCCAGGGAATCAACCGATGATCAAGGCCTTCAGATAACAACAGACGAAATCATGGCAATGGTGTTGGCTGGCATAGAACAATGGCAAGGGTAGTCCACTCCATCCACCCCTCCTGTGCACACTTTGCGAATTTGCTGAATCATGCTATGATGTGGTTATAGCCTTTCGGAGACACAATCTCATGGATTCACCATATGAGACTACTCCGACTTACATCTCCCTGGTCCGATGAGGCAGGGAGGAAATGAATTCACTCCCAGAACATGATGGTTCCATGGGTGGCTAGAGGATCGTGCCACCCTTGATGAACATGCATCCGTACCTAACTTTAAACCCCCAAAATCCATAGGCCGCACTGGCGCGTCCATCGAGCCCAAGACGTCCCTTTAGGCACGTATCTTGCGACCCAGGGGATGTCAGACCCCATACCCGGCCCCAACGTGAGGACCGACTATAAGCCTAGCACACTATAAGAAACTTGTAGTCAAACTAGGCAGGATTCCACCTCCATTTCACCATCATGCTCGTTATCTAGTGTTGAATCACAACATAACATCCACAGACAGGTGGGATCTTGTGCACAGGCCGCAGTTAATGGGAATTAAGGGGTTCTAGCTAGGAGCATCACTAAATCTAGATAGCCTTTAGGTCTCTACCCCCCTTAATCCAATAGAACACAGGAGGAACAGAAAGAGAAAACAGCAATCAGATACAAACATCCATCACCATCATAAATAGATCATAGAATAGAATATAATCATCCATCTACTCAAACAAGGTCAGAAGAATACAAGCTATGACTAACCGTATCATAGCTATCTCTCTGGTTCTCCATCCTTCTGGCTGGAACCAAGGTTGAACAGCAGCTCCTCCTCCACCAATCTCCCCCAATTCGAATTGGGGGTGAAAGTATGCTGGTGGGTAGCAAAAGCATGCGTCCGGACGCATGCTTATAGCAGGGTTTTAGCCCGCTTAAAGCACCCCTGCTTTTGCTTAATTTGGGGTGCTTTAAGCGTAACTGCCCGTCATTTTTTTTACGCCCTTCATGTACTAACACGTCCACCTCACGAATGAATCGTTAGGATAATGATTGTGGGTTTTTGGCTGGATTTTCGCGCGAGTGGTGTGGTAGTACGTTGCAAATTGGATTACTTCGTCATGGGCCGCGAAAATTCTCCCTCCAATTCAATTATCCTCCCTCTCTCGGGAATTTCATGGCCCACGATAACCAGGCCTGGAGGCAATCGCGTTTAGCATTGGATTTTCGGCCCGATGAATCCCAATCAAAGTGTTCCAAATTTGTTGGATGTCAATCCAACACGGGGAAATATCACGTGAAGATCCGGTTTCCTCTGCAATTTACAAGAAATTGGATCAGAGAGAAAGAGAGAATCTGATTAAGGAATAAGATGAAAAGAGCGGCGGTTGAGCGGGAGGAGGATCGAGCATGAGACGAGGCAAGAAATAGCCAAGCAAGTAGTTGATTACTTCAATAAGCTCACCAAAAAGCATTCACCAGAACTCAAGGCTGATGTGATGAAGAGGGTGGTTCATCACAACGAAATGGAAATCTCAGAACCTGGACTTTTGCCAAATCCAAAGGAGTGCAAGGCGTGGAGTCTTTGCTCAACAACTTGAAACAGACAATGGCAGCCACAAAGAGGCAAAGGAACCATGATATTTGGAGAGCCAGAACCTCAACACTTGTGATGGCTTCTTCCACAAATTCGAGATGCAATTCCACTATGGCAGGGCTGTTAGGTACATCTATTTCTTGTCTTCATGCACGTGCTTCTTCATGCTTTCAAGTGCTTGTATCTGCCGAGTGATCTTTGGTTTGGGATATGTTCATTGATACATGTGCAATATTTCTTATGATAGGTTGCATGAGGTCAACAATTGCAACCTGCTTTGATTAAGGAAATCGGAAGCCTTCCTTGGAAATGGTCCGTGGTCCGCTTTCAAAAAAGAGGTTGAGGTGCGATTCTCTCACCCCCGCTTGCAAGCAAAGCATATGTAATTACGGAAAGAAAACAGCCAGAGTCTCTCCTTGCAAGAAAGATGTTGTGAACACCGTTGGAGAGTCGGGCTTCGAATTTCTTATCCCTTGCACCTTCCGGAGGTCACCACTGTGTATAAGTTTCCATACAAATTTTTTTTTTTACGCTATTTCTAACCAAAGGCCACCATTCACCGCAGCTATATCAACAATACAAAAAGGCACATCCCGAACACCTCGTTTTGCTTAAAGGCTTTCGAGAAGTTGAAGCCTATTTATGTGAAGAAAGTATCGAGAAAAGGGAAACTTTTGTTGTTGCATATACCATATGAAGTTGGAGTATGCCGGTAGCAATTGAATGCATTAAGGTCGTAAAAAAAACCGGATTCCATGGTGAAGAGTGCAAGTGCACTGCGAGGTCTGTGGACTGGTGAGAAGTGTCCGCCAGCCAACATATTATGACTCAACCAAATGAGCTCGGAGGGTCGTGGGTTTGCAACAAGAGCGAGGGTGAAGAATGGTATAAACATGATCGCTTGATGCGGACATGTCGGAGTGGCAGTGTGTACGAAAAGTCTTCCTATATGTCCAAGAGAAAGAGAGAATCACGAAGTTCTTGCTTGAATGGAAGACGTTTGAAAAGGTAACTCTCTTTATTGTTTCTTTGAAGCATCGATATGTCTTTGTCATCGCGGCCGACTACGCTTTTGTGCTTTCAACTTGCGCTGATCTTCTTTTTTTTATGCTCTGGACCTTGTTCTGATTCGAGTGGAGACAAAAGAAGGCGATGGAGTTGCGGTACCGTTACCAAGGAAGTGCCGGTGGCGTGAGAAGAAAAGATCTAATGCCACCAAGAAGGGAAACCAAAGTAAGAAGTCCAAGGTAGCTGGTGGGACACGGCTGAAGTGCAGCACACAAGCCGAGAAGAATGGAAACAAAAGTAAGAAATCCAAGGCATTTGGTAGGACACTGACACGAAGCTGAAAAGACAAGTTGAGAAGAAGGGAAACAAAAGTAAGAAATCCAAGGTAACTGGTGGGACCTGACTGAAGCTGCAAAGACAAGATGAGACCTCAAATGGCAAGGGGAAAAAAAAAAGGACCAAAGCCGGTTCTTAGATTGTCTTACAAGAGAACGGCATGAAGGCTTTCATTTCATATCGTGTTCCACGTTGAAGATATTCGTGTCACACAATTTATGGGGCTAGGTGGCGGGCCATGCAATTCAAGAGTTGCTTGGACAATATCCAAGATGGCACCATTGTTTACAGAATTGATTTTTTGCCGAGAATTACTGACATCAAAATACAAAGGGAGGTTCAAAGCCAAAGATTGGCACAATGACCAAATAACAATTCTCGTCCACATCATTATAGGATGGATGGCTGACTGGGATCGAAAGCTATTGAAGGAAACCCATTTTACTTGAGTGATGACAAGATTCATGACACTCTTTTTTGTGCAACAACTTGTCTTAGAAAGCACAATTCATGGCTAGTATCAAATGGTGTATAATTCTCGGGCATATAGTTTGGTCAGGATGGTTGTTCTAGCCAATTCAAATCTGCCCAACCATTCTATTTCCTACCAAGATATCACCACGAGCTAGGGAAGGAAATAATATGGAATTTCTTTGGGACAGCCCATGGTAAGGGAGAGCACGATGGGCAAGGGGGGGTCCTCAAAGGGGCATTCACTAGAGAGCAGCTCAAGTATGATGGAGTGAGATTTAGGGTGCTTTGCTGATGCGTGGAATTCGCTATGAGTTGGAATGAAGGTGCCGAAGCGGGGACATCAAGAGGTAATATGCTTTCATCTGCATTCATCCGCTTTTAACGTGCTTTCATCCGCTTCACAAAGTGCTTTTATCCGCTTTTTATCTGGCGTGTAATCTTTGTAATGTGCCCTCTGATCTTGTATGTGAACCGCAATAGTTGTTCTTTGGCTTTTTGCGCACTTTTGGTTCATTGGAAAGGATGATGTTGATAGGACAGACCGGGCCGGGATTGCGCTGGTAGAAGGGACGAAGGAAATAAAACAAACATCGGGACATACTTGGCCAAATCAAGCACAAGGGTGGCTCATAGAGGTTTAAGTTGTTTACGTGGTAACTGTTTGAAAGGAAACCGGGTCATCTTGTGTGAACAAGCGAGAGGTTAAAGAATTGGAAATATGTTACTCTAAAGCGAGAAAAGTCTCTTTTGGTGAAGGTAATGAAGACGAAATCGATGAGGCATTTTTTTGAAGGTGATGGAGAATGGCTTAGTGGAAACATAGAGGAAGGTGATAACTTTCTTTGTTGTAGCGAGGAGGGAAATCGAGGAGAATGCAGATTTCTATGTGGTCAAATGTGTTAAAGCGAGGCATATCCTTGTGAGTAATTGTCAAGGATAGCTGGAAGTCCGAACCTTCAATGTCGATGAACATGTGTTGGCTGGTTTGTACTATCTTTGTCGGCCCGATGGTACTTGGGAGCTACTTGAAGACAAAGGTCCGACCTTCGGTCTGATCATCACGTATCAGCCATCAAGTTTGAGATGAATCAGTTCCACGGCACTATGATTTTCCCTTGATCGGGCTACTCACCAGATGATCCTTGACAGTCTGCCATATGAAGGTTGAATATGCTTTGACCTAGTTGTTTTATCATTTTAACAGGTCTGTAGTTACTTGTGTACTTGTCTCAAATTTTGATCATTATATTGGAGACAATGCTTGTGAGTATTGGAGTCTTTTAGTATTGGAAACAATGCTTGTAGTAGTGCTGTATTGGAGTATTTTAGTCTTTGGAAACAATGCTTGTAGTATTGCGAGTAAGCTTGATATATATTACAGAAAATTGTACACTCAACATTTGAGACATCTTACAAGATCACTCAATACTCAAGATATAACACAAAGTAATCTGCATATATTACAAAAAAGTAGTGTACAATGGTTACTTCATAAGTCATCGAAGTCCTCAAATCTATGCTCGTCGCCAGGAAGGGTGCCCAGCAGCTGCCTTTGTACTTCAATAGGAGCATTGAGGATATAGTAGGCTGAGACAAGGTAGTTGTTGAGACAGTAATCCAAAGACCGCAAGCTGTCTCGGGGCCAACCATGCATCAGTGAAATCAATTTGTGAGATCGTTTCCTGTACTGTATGAGAGGCCAAGTATTCCAAAGCCGGACACACAAACTTCTGCAAAAAATTGTCCTCTTCTTGCCCCTTGAAAGGCATAACAGGAACGGTTGTGTGTGCAGGGTTTAGAAACCCTTTGTGCAGGCTGTCATCAACCAAGAAAATCATACCATGATATTGAGGAAAATCCTCAAGAACAACCTTCAACTCCTTGAAAAATAGTTGCTTTTTCAGGTCTTTGGTTGGATGCTCGCATGCATAGCAATGCTCTTGACCATATATCTTCAAGAATCTGGTCTGGATCGAGGGAACAATGCATCCACCATATCCCTTGTATTCAAGTAGAGAAGCACTCCAAATCACAACATCAAACCTCTGCGGTGCCCACTCCACAAACTCATGATACCACAGTGCGCAAATGAGGTACTTACTTGCGGTTTCTTTTACAACATGGTTCGTTTGTGGTGGATGCAAGATTTTTGATTCATTCTCCTCTGTTGTGTATGCGTGCGATTACACCATTTATGTCAAGCACCATGCACTTCCGTGCGGGTGTCCATCCCTCGGCGTTTGCAACCACCGCCGATGGGTGGCGCATCGCGTGCTTTGCATCTTTGGATTGTCTTTGGGAAGTGCTATCACGGGCGTCTTTGGAAGTTCTTTGCGACCTCTTTGGACTCTAGTTTATCTTTGCTACCGGTGATGGAGAGGCCGATAGCCATAGCTAGATACATCCTTACTAGTATCTCGTCCCCAATGTATGGGTGTTTCACGGCTATCGGTAACCCGTACCAAGTGGTGGCTTAGGGTCCTTGGTCTCTGCAAAATCAAAAGTGGTGCTACAATTACCAAGCTGAAAATGGCGGGGACATTATGCCAAGTGAAATAAGACAAGTAAAATAACCGCTTGAACTTAAATATTGGATTGCACCTTTTATATGTAAGAGTTTGTTTTGCACTTTGGTTTCTTCATTATCACATGCGGGTTCTCTCACTATCTTGACCTCAGTTCGTATAAGCACCACTTGTGGTTGCCTTCTCATTCGCATGCAAATGCATATTGATCCCTAGGTTGAAACTTCGAAACAAATTTTACAAGGACACAATGGGGAAAAAACATATATTATGGTATTACACAAAAACCTTTTAAGCGATCGTTTTGCCAAGTCTTGTGCAAACAAAATTGGCCCCTCAAACGAAAGTACATATAAATTACATTAGACAACGGCTTTTTTTTCCTAGTGCCACGCCTATAGGCACGTCCTCATCAACCGAATCATCCGACTCACCCTCACTCGGCGGGGGATAGGTTCAATATTTGCACGCGTTTTATCACGAATCATGATGAATTGAATGATCACGGCACAAATTTGCCGTATAAAACGCCAAAAATACTGGGCGGAAAACAATTCCGTGTCGAAAAAATTTTCGGCGTGCGAAAGCAACAAAACAGCGTCTGCGAAAAATTTTCACAGCGTCGAAAATTTTAAGCGTCAGACGAAAAATTTCGGCGTCAGACGAAAATTCTGATTCAGCGTCTGTGAAGCCAATTTTTCAGACGCTGGAAGACGGACGCCACCACAGTCGCGTTTTTTTCGCGTGCGGCGGTTAAAAAGCAGACGCTGAATATTTTGAACCGGCGTGCGCGAAACATAAAAATCTTCACGTCTGGCGAAAATATTTTACGGCGTCTGGTTTTGTTCCTTTTCGCGCGACGCGAAAATTTTCTAGCTGTTTTGCCCGATTTACTAAGCAAAAAAAATATTTGCGCCATTGTTTGACCTGTTTTGTGTAATTGTTAATAGTATATTTAAGAAAAGCGTGATTAGCCCTAGAATTCACCTCGAGCGTTGACCGCCCGGGTTGAGTCAAAATACTCCTTGGGAAAGCGGTTTGCCTTTGAGGTGTCGTTTTTTGAGTCCACGGCTGGCGTTGGATCTTTGGGCGTGAGTTTACTCCGTCCCGGTGGTTTCGATAACAGGTTGGCATCCGCTTCCATAGAATATCCTATAGGGTCCCGTCCAACCCCTTGATTTCGCCGCGGAACGTCGGCGTAACATATGCATTGTGAGCTTGCTCCTTTGCATATATCGTCTTCCTTTAGTTCGTGTAATCAAGGAGTCAGATTAAGAGACATTGTCGGCCGGGTCCAGAGCAATGGTGGCTCTTGGTCATGCATCTACCTCACGGAGGTGCAGGCGGTGATCATGCATCTACCTCTAGAGGTGCGAGGATCTGCGTGTGTGCGTGGCGAGGTTGAACCCGCGGGACCGCAACTTCGATGCACATGGTCGTGATGATGGAGTTCTTGGTCGGAAAAGAGGCCCGAATGGGAGTTTGTGAAAGAGTTTGGCGCAAAAGCGAGTGGGAATGTGTGTTTTGTGGATACACATCGGTAAATGGTTACGCAACAAGAATTGAGCTCACATCTTACGTGAGCGAGGCGCCGGTGTCATAACTTGTGCGCATCTGCCGACTTGCGAAAGGATGCCATCGAGATTGTCTCGATTTGGATGGGATACATAAAGCGAAGAATAATATGAGAAACAGGGCGAGTTACGAATACTCAAGAGCAGGGGCGGGGCGTAAGTGACGAAGATAACTATACCACCCCACTGTTGGGACAAAGATACCGTCGAGGGCGGACTAGGGTCAATAGGTACAAGCACCGGGAGAACAGAGAATGATAGAGACAATTGAAATAGTGGAAAGGCAGGCGAAAAACAGAGGAGGGTTGATCATTGCTTAACATCGAGCAATTGAAGAAGACACAAGCTGAAGGTTGTAGAGGCATTTTATATCTTTGAAATTTTGTCTCCACATATTACGGAGCATAAAGCAATGAAAGAAGCCTTCCAAGAAGTTGCCAAAGCAGGACCGGCTTTTAGCGCCTTCATACAAGCATGCCAACAATAAGATGGTTGATGAAATACATGGAAAAATGGTTGAGAGGGTGGAGATGAAGTTGTGTCGTGTGTGACCAAGCGCCGCCTTCATTCATTAGTGACTGATGGTTGGAGCAATGTAAACAAGGACCATCTTATTAATTTCATGATCGTGTATCCGAGGGGGTGAAGTATTTTTGAAAACCGTAGAAACCAAAACCCGACCAAGTGACCAGGAGATTGGATTTTTCGGAAAACAAAGGCCGTGATAGAGTTTTGGACCGAAGAGAATATTTCAAGTTGTAATGGATAACGCGTCTAATTGCAAGCTAAGCGGGTCAATTCTTTGGAGGCGAATTTCGAGGGTTGCATGCTACTAGTTGCCAATGCCATTGCTGAACCTATTATTTGAAGGACTGGTTCTCACAAAGACACGCGTGGTTCAAAGATCCCATTGAGAAAGCGTCGGCTTGTAAAATTCATCACAAAGAAGCCGGCAATTTATGCCATTTACAAGTCATTGCGTCGGAAGAGCCTAGCACTCATGAATCAGGCAAACTTCGGTTTGGTTCCAATTATATCTGTCTTGAAAGAGTGCTGAAGTGTCGTGATTGGATTATCTCAACCTTTAATCATGAGTTTTTGATTGGGAAAGAAGGCGTAAAGGGAAAAATGCCGCTAAACACCGACATTTCTTTGCCGCCCTCGGAGAAATGCTTGGGCGGGAGACATTTTGGAAAGGTGTAAAAAAATGTTGTGAGGTGCATGCAACTTTGTTTGTCATGCCATCAAAACCCTTGATTCTTGAAGGCAAGCTTTGGAAAGGTGCGGAGGTGTTGGCACTCCATTCAATCCTTCCTAGAGCGTGATGGTCCCAATCGCCATTTGACAATGCTAATGCCAAGCAAAGCACTACTCGAGACTTCAATGAGCGATGGAAGAAGTCATACGATGATCTTCATGGCGCCCGGCGCATGCCTTAGACCCACACAACCCACGATATGGACCAGCATACGGATAAAGAAGTGATGGGGTCGTTGAAGAAGGTTGCAAAAATGTTCTATCCCAACATTTCGGACTACAAGCTTTTCATTGCCGAAGTTAGCGAATACCGAGAACACGAGTGGAAGGTGGGCGGATGAAGAGCTTCACGGCCTTTGGAGAGTCATAAGAAGGAACCAAATATGGAATCATATGCATGGTGGCAAGCCCATGGGCAAATTCTCGATACCTTGCGAGGCAATTGCAATGACTATCCTCTCTTTGGTATCTTCCAATAGTGCAAGTGAGAGGAATTGGAGTGCCTATAAGTACATACACAGTGTCACCCGCAATCGCTTGCTACATAAGAAGGCAGACAAACTTGTATACAACTTCTCAAACTGGCGGCTATTGAATCGTAACAGTGGTACATCCGCAATCGATAAGCTCTGAGTTTCCTTTCATGGATCACGATTCGAAGTGGAAGAGGACGGCGAAGGCGGTGAGGGACGAGATGCTTGCAATAAATGCTGCAAGCCATGTTGATGAAGACATTCAACGTACCCACTTCGTTGATGACGAAGATGATATAGACCAAGCCATATTCTCAGACGGATCAGCCGACAGCGAGGATACCGAGGAGTCTGATACAGAAAGGCCAGGTTCGAGCAATGCAGTTGATGACGTGACTGGCTTACGTGATCCAACGGACTCACCTTTGCGCTTTACCTTGACAAAGAGAGCGGGCTAGGAAAAACGCGTCCGGGGCGTTTCACTAAAGGAAAGGGTCATCGGAGGTTGAACCTAGGTTCCCGGCAAGAAGAGGATGGAAGCGCAAATGATGGCCCGATGAAGAAAAGCTGCCTAGAAAAATGATGTGATGAGTATCTTGATCATTTGTAATTGGTCTTGAGGATTTTCATACTATTGTAACCGTCCCTGGCACTATTAATAAAAAAGAAGTTTTTGGTTATAATTTTTTGTCACAAATGTTTCGTTAATGTATGATAGTTCTTTCTATGTTTATTTCTATGTTTCTTTCATGTGTAACCGCAGTGCCCTGAAAACCTTCGTTGGATCAGACCCGTCTCGACCTCCGTTGTTGCTTGCCTCTTCGCATGCGCCAGAATCTTGCTGATGAGAAGTAATCTACGCATGCGAAGGGGCCAAAACGACCTCGGACCAGCCGGGCCGAATCGATCCATCGAAGGTTCACAAGGTACCGGTACCCAAGTCGGGAATAACCCGGTATGCCAAATTGGGCTTTGAATGCTATACGGACCTATAATCGTACTCTATTCCTGCGGGTGGCACATGCTCGAATACCCAAATGGGTTTGCATGGCATGTGCCACCCAAAGGAATGGAGGTACAAATTATAGGTCCAGATGGCATCCAAATGGCGATTTGGCAACCATTCAAGAGGATCACGCTCCAGGCCAGGATGAAAGAGACCTGAGTACAAGCATCGAGACTTCCCAACCCTTGCTTTCACCCCTCTTTGAACAATGGAACTTAGCATGTAAACTAAGCTACATTTCCCAAAGAGGAGGGGAAAGAAAGATTGGGAAGTCTCGATGCTTGAACTCATCAATCACTAACATCCAATTAACCCGAAGGATCACGCTGCATTCAAGAGGGTTGCGCTCTTGGCTTACTCCCTTTTCGAGTTTCCTGCTTGGCGTATCTAATTCGCCACCTGAGTGAGCGATGTCATCCTAGGGGCAAATTAGATACACAAAAACGAAAAACGAAAGAGACTAAGCCGGGGTGGCGAAGTTGGAAGACACTTCGGTATGCCAAATTGGGCTTTGAATGCTATCGGACCTATAATCTGTACTCTATTCCTCTGGGTGGCACATGCTCTGAATACCCAAATGGGTTTGCATGGCATGTGCCACCCAAAGGAATGGAGGTACAAATTATAGGTCCGGATAACATCAAATGGCGATTTGGCGTACCAAGATTAACGTGTGGCGTCCTCAATTTCAAGTCATAGTGATGCTCAAGGTTCTCCATCAATAGAAGGAGTTAGGATGTTCCATGATTTGGTGCCTAACTTGACCCTTTGTATAGATGGACAACGCCCGGGCACCACTTTGGCTTGAAATTAGAGTCGCTCTCACCTCGGACGCCTCGAGACACGGGTCGGGCATCGAGGCGTCCCAATCTTTCTTTCCCGGGTCTTTGGACAATGGAACTTAGCATGTAAACTAAGCTACATTGCCCAAAGAGCCGGGGGGAAAGAAAAACGGGAAGTCTCGATGCTTGAATTCAGGAGTCAAAGCTTGCTTCAATCACTAACATCTAATGAACACACAGAATCGCAAGCAACCACTAGGCCTTATATCCTCGTGGCCACAATAAAAATAGAGTACTCAAAAACCTTGTAACCTCCTCTAGAGCGAGCGATTTCTGCTTTCGGACCCCCATTTTGCGGCGTCTTTGTGTAATATAACCTAGCAAAGTATCTAAGATACATTGACACATAGACACATAAAGAGAGTGAGAGCAAAGCTCGCTCCTTCTAAAGGAGGTAACAAAATTTCGAGAAGTCTATATTGTTTGCCGAGAATATAAGGCACAGTGACAAACAAAAAAGACTAAGCCGGGATAAAGAGATTGGGAAGTCTCAATGCCTTTACTCGTCAAGCGAGAAAAGCGAAAAAAGGCGATTTGGAAGTCTCGATGCTTTTACTATGAGCACTACTCGATCCTTTGATAACATCATTACACCTTGTTTGAAATAACGTCATTATACCCGCCATTCACAAAATGATCTGAGGTCAAAATTTGGCATGTCTAAGCAGGTAATATCTCATTTTCATTGGTCATTTGGATCAATATAATCACCCTATGACCTGGGAGGTGGTGGTAAGAACTGGTTAATGTCCGTAATCTCTCTCCTTCACGCGGCTCCTCCACCCCCCCTCCACAATTCCATCTCGCGAAAGGTTTGAAAAGTGTGCATCGCCCATCCCTCCTGCGGCGGTCAAATGTGGCTTGGCTTGGCATGCGACCTTGCATATTAAATATGGCATATTGTAACTCGGGAAAAATCCATCCGTCTTGCAAGGTTGGATGAAGCGGCTTTGCAACATCCAATCAAGAACACATCGCATGTGCATACGATGCCACACCCTAGAGTGTACCAGCCCACTGTGTCGGGGTTGTCACCACAAAATTGGCAATGTCTGTAATCAACAACCTTTAGCTCTTCCCACTGACTCTCATACAAATACTCGCGAGGGAGATAGGATATCGACTGCTCCGAAGTCACCCTAAAAGGGTCAGAGTCTAACGATTTGGTCAAATTGCGCAAGTGCTCGTTGTTTTCTCTAAGGACCGTTGCCTCCCTGTTTAATGCCGCTAGTTGCCGTTTAGCGTCCTCTAATTCAGCGGCCATCTTATCATACCCATCGGCACGGTCCTTCAAGCGAATATTCTCCTCAGAAAGTGTCAGGGTTCGACTTCTCTCATTCTCTAGTTGGGCCGAATATCCACAAGGTCATTCACGGCTCGGTAGCGGCTACCCTGTCACCTCAAAAGTTGGATAGCGTCGGCAACAAGGTATGTAATGGTGATGGGCTCACCATGTGGCCCTCTCGCTATCTTCCGATAGCTTGACCCCTCGTCTTTGCCACTACCGCTTCCTTGCCTCCATTTCCTACTCCCATAATTTCACGGGCACTTCCTTCACAAGCTCGTAGTATACTTGCTGCGCATAAAACTCTTACTAAACTCACCGTTGTGGGGTAAATGTCCCTTCACTTGGACATGGGCCTTTCGAGTGCTTTTGCTCGAACCACGGCATTCTTGCACTCGTGAGCCTTATACTTACCCCGTCTACTAGGCCACTCACTTTCAAACTCATTCTTGTCCAAATTTGTGATTACATCGTCGTGATCCGCTCCACTTGGACAATAGCCGGCCCCCCGCCAGCTACATTATGCACCTCTGTGATGGTGCAATTATCCCTCTTTGAAACTTCATCCATCGCACGCAACCTTCTTAACTCTGCCGTGCGAAACTCATTCGCCCTTGCATGTGCTGCTGCTCTCTCCATTTGCCGAGCAGCTGACATCTCAAGCTCGTTCTCCAACCCTTGATGCCAAGGAGATCGAGTAGAGGGGGTCCTCAAATTAGAGGGAACGAAAATCCATGCTGATCCTCCTGCTCGGCGCGACCGACATTCCGGGTGTCGATTCAATTCTTAAATCCCCGTTAGGTGGGACATAATTTGGATTTCTTGACTTCTATAGGTGCAATCGGCCGACTTGTATAGGTGTGCTTTGACTTCTTGTCTTTATAATGTTAGATTAGCTGCGACATATAAAAAAGCATAGAATAAATAACACAAAAAACACACGAAAAGGAAAACTAAGCTACACAACACACATAGACAATAATCTTTCATGTAGCATCAGACAATAATCTTTCATTTAATGAATTTAGTTGGAATATTATGTAATACAAGGATGTTTGAATGTAAGTGAATATGCACGCTAGGCGTGACTAGGACCAGCTTGGTCTAATGCATCGTCGCCATCCTGGCCAAGTTGAAGAATCCAATCTGATTCCAATTGTGGCCTCGCGTGCGGAATTGGAGAGCAATGAAAACCGCTCCGCATTGTGTCAAGTAGTTTGGGCCATATCAAATTTTCGTGTTTTGTCCCTCATTGGCGACTCAACGCAATGTTTCAAATAGTCGCACATTCTCCGATGCTTGCCTTGTTGCTCCAAGTTTCCTATTGACTCCATGTAGGAGTACTTACTAGCAAAGTCAGCTAAGTAGTAGACAATGTATGCTGCCCCGTGTAAATCAAAGTCAACCCTTGCAGGCACTGTCTTCGAGCCACTACCAAAAAAAAGATCATCATGCATATATGGATGCGGCCCTTTCCATCTCAATTCTTTTCTTACCTTCGCCATCCATACCCTTGTAATGCCATCGTTTTACCTCCAGCGTCTCGTGGATCAACACGGATTCACCCCAATCACAAATGCCAATGTACGACGAGGATTAATACATCCCTTCTCCTTTCCATAATCAAAATGGAGCAATATATTGCGGGATGCAAGTCCATATGCAAATATCTTTCTTGATGGAGCTTTTCGTAGCCCTTCTGAGAATGACATTGCTAAGTCCCCAACCCTAGAGGCAACAAATAATTCTTTCTTTTCTGCGCTCCTCAAGCAGCCTCAAGTCCGATCTCAACTCGGGGACAGCTCCCAACTTCTTAAATGCAAGCTCTGCAAAGGCATTGGACCCATGACTTGTAAAGAAGGTTGCCAAGCGAACCTCCATTCCAAAAAGGGAAAATTAAGCCTTGTCTTTCTAGGCGGTTGTGCTACCAATGCAACGTATTATACACGTGCCTAACTTGCATTCTGACTCCCTCATGTTCTTGAAAGATAGCTTCCACTAACTTATTGGGTTACGTACTATCTTTGAAAATTATTATGTTGAAGTTTTACACAATAAGGTTCATCTTTAATAAAACTAGACCCTAAAATATTGCACTTATACACCGCACCATATGAACGAGAACCAATTAGTTGATTCCGCTTTTTATTATTTGTGATGAATCTACCATGGCAAACCAAGTAGTCTTGGCATCTGCTCTTCTACGAGCTTCCCACTCCCTATCTGTCTCACCAGGACGTTTGGCTTTTATGGTTTGCGCCAACACTTTCTTAACAAGATGGGGGTTGATGGGCCTCTTTCTTCAATTTTTGTTGGTCCACGCCGCATTCCATGTCTTTGGCTTTTTCTTTCAACTCTAGCCTCAGCGATGACTACTCAAATTTGCAACTTCGTGATCATATTATTGCCGGTAGTGCGGCTAATATTACCCACTATCCATGTATACCTCTCTTGCTCACTCTTTTGGGGGTCTAGCTCCATCATTGAAGCTTAAAAGCCCTCTCGGCATCTTTTACCAGCCACCGCATGGTAGTCTAGCCATCCTTCCTCATCGCTAGTAATCAATTCCAAATCGAAGGTGAGGCATTGCGACCCGATTACACAACAGTTCATGAAATCTGGTCTCAAAGTAGACCATGCTTGTTGTGGTCTACTTCTTTTCTGGCGGTCTTTGCGAAGATGACTTTCAGTTGCGACTCAGAGCACGTGTTTGAGACGCCAATGCCTCTCGGGTTGCGGCTCTATCTCGAGACACTAATGCCACATTTGGTTGCAAGTTAACTTCGCTCTCTCTTACGAAGTCATACTTCTTGTTTTAAGGGATTGTCTAGCGGGCTAGCAAAATGCGACTCATAATGTCACGAAGCGACAACAGCAAGAACACCTACAAGTCAAGCAAAGATAAAACTTTCAATTTAGTGCTTAGCACATGAGGGTAAATCAACTCACTTTAACCAAAACAAAACACTAATTTTATGCTTCCTACACTAAGACCCTAACATGAGTATGTATGTGCAAGGCCAAGGATAGGGTAACAAATAAAAGGACCAAAACACGATTTATGATCTATAGCCCAGCTACTTCCAAAATGCAAGGCTAGCAAGTTTTAAATGCATTGCACTTGTCCTAGGTCACGCTTTTTTTCAAAAAGCGAGACCAATCGAATGCTTATCAAAACATACGCCAGTTCCTATATTAGTGTCGGACTTTCATCAACAACACCATCAGGAACTAGGGTGTGAATTGATAAAACATTCTCCTAACCCTTAATAAAAGTACAACGCACACCTTTCGACACCGCGTGACCAAGGCCAACAACGGCGTCAGGCGAGGGTTATACTCTTACTAAAGGAAGACCCTAGTTGCCTTAAGCTTCAGCAGTGCCACCCACCCTCGGCATGGCGCAAATAAATGCGGCAATACCAGGCAAGGGGCATGCCTATGCTCTTGGCAACACACAACCCTAAAAAACCCCTCTCAGTTGTTGTTTAAGGGAAGGCAACCAATTTCTTTTCTTTTTGGTTTTTTTTTTTTTTTTTTTTTACTTGCTTAAATTATTATTTTTTTATTTGCTTAAATTATTATTATTATTTTTTTTTCTAAAATAGGCCAAGCTCAGCCCACAGAACAAGGCACTCACCATCGTTACGCCCCTTACACAGGGGGGCAACAGGCGAGGGCCTAGCTCATGGACCTTTGGCCTACCTATCAAAAAACAACAAAAAAACCCTAAAAACTAAAAAAAAAAAAAAAAAAGGTTTTGGGTGGCAAATTGCAAGGTTGGGCGCAGGAAATACCTTGTTTGCGGCGCAAAAACTGAATCCGCGCGCCGCGAATATATAAAAATTTCGCGTCTGCGAAACTTGATTCAGCGTCGCGAAAACTTTTCGCGTCTGTGAACGCGTGAAAACCAGCAGTCGACGAACACGCCCGGTTTGGCGACGCAAATAGTTTCGAAGCGTGACGCGAAAAAACTTTCAGCGACGCTGTGGCTGAAGTTTCAGCGTCAGACGAAAAGTCGACCAACTTTTTGGGCGAGAATCAGTATTCGGCGACGCGAAGTTTTTTCAGCGTCAGACGCTTTCGCGGAAGCTTTCGGCGTCTGCCGAAGTTTTTTTTTCGCCGGGCGAGGTTTTTATCGTTAAATCGTATTTTATTAAAAAAATCGTATTTTTTGACTTTTTATCGTCGGGAATTTTAATTTTTATGCGTCATGGAACCTATCCGCTCTCGGGGTCCGGGACCTTTTGGTCCCGGACCTTGTGAGTTTTGTGGATTCGACTCACAACCTTGTTCACCTGCTTATCCACTATATTCGGGTCTTCAACATCCTTGTCTGCCCCTGCATCAACAGTGTTAGAGGAGGCCTTTGTAGAGGTTGCTGCAGAATTTGGAACTATATTGTATTTCAAAGATCGTCGAATCCTTTGGAATCGCTTTGGACCGTGTTGGTGTCTTTAGCACGGTGCTTTTCGGGTGCTTTGCGAATGTGTTGGCGACCGCTTGCCTCGTCTTTGTTCAATCGCCTGGCGCTTCTAATGTACCCACTTCGTGAAACAAAGCGTGTACCTTTTGGTTTGTTCTTGCTTGTGGAGTTCGAGTCCTTGTAGACTTGTGTCCGGGGGTCCTTTTACTAAGAGGTGTTTTGACATGCTTCCTTTTCCTGTTGCTATCTGGAGTTGTAGCTACCACCTCATCTAGGTCAATTGTCTCAACTATTTGTTTGTGTCTTTGCCCCAAAGATGTAAGGGTTCTGCTTATTTGTCTTCCCCAATTCCTCCACTAAGCTCTTTGGAACTGTTTTCGAGCATTCGAGGCGTTGTGTCTTCTCCATAAGCAAACTCGGGCGGTGACATGATATAACGTGGCCACATTTCAGCTTCGGACTTAGGGTGTAATCATCCGGAATGCCGACCCGCATGTGGAGCATCGCTCCTCATCTCCAATTGGCAACCCTGAATGTCACGGGATAGATGCTCACAAGTGGCCGGCTCTCCTTGTAAGTTCCCTAAGCTTTGTTGAGATTACAGTAAAATTTGCTTGGCTTTTGCAAGTTGCACCCGGTGTTTGCAACCTCGGCAGCCTATAGTGGCCACTGTTGAACTATCCCTCATCTATTGGGCCACCCCCCATTTCAACAAGGGCTTTGAGCATGTACTCGCCATGTCTTTCTCTCTCTCCAAGCTCGTTAGCTCAGAGGCACCGGCATCGGGACTGTGGACTCGCTTGAAGGCGTGAGATGTTGTCTTTAATTTTCTCGCAATTTCTCTCCGAAGCCAAGAAGAAAGCTCCCTTAGCACGGGACTGGACAACTAGCTCCTTCTTGGAGACTAAATCAGCCCGCTGCGTGTCTAGGGTTTCCTGCAAATCTTTGCATAGGACTTCCAGGCGTGATATGTTCTCCCCATAAGCTGTGTAAGCTGTTGGGCACAGTGCAAAGCTCCTTATGGACGGCCTCCCTTCTAATTTAATACCAGTGCCTCCTCGAACCGGCCTTTTTCGCTATGCTTTCGGTCTTTGTGGTTTCTTTGAGATTCTTGGCCTCTGCCTACGCTTTGTTGGAGCACTGCTTGCCGGTTCACTTTTAACCTTGCTGCTGTAGGCTCTACTCTTTTTGCTGCAACTGCTGCCCAATTAACCTTGAACTTCGTGGATCCCCGCTTTGCTCAGGAGGCGTTATTGAATGCAAATAGGTATGATACTGTCTTTCTAACTTCTCTGTTCTTCAACCCGTCCGGGTATATTTTGCTCAGAAGCTCTATTAGAGCTTCTTCGTGCTCTGGCCTCACCTTGTCAATGGAAGTTTTGCGGGAATGACCCCCGTTGGTATCCCAAACTTCATTGTACTCTGCCGCAGATATGAGGTGCGTTCGAAATTGAGAGGGATGAACGCCCTCGTTTGGCGAGACCGCGACACGCATGGAAGTCTTCTTCGGTTCGGCAATCAGCCAGTCCGGTCTTAAGGGAACGCGTTTCTTCCGGCCCGGAAGAATGCAAGAAAATCGAATTAACGGGTTGAACCCTAAACCCATTGAAATTTTGTTTTGTTGCTTTTGCTTACCCGGATAATGGGTTCCGTTGGAATTACCGCTGAGCGGGCGGATCAATCACCTTCTTTACCATGGTTGATCTGTTTGTATAAAGTGGAACCGAAAGTGCAAATTCGCGGGTTGCTTGGCCGGAGTAGAGAAAGTTGGGGAAGAGAGATTTGGAAAAACACAAATTCGAAAGTTCGTTCGTTTGTCTAGTGGTTCCAGATTGCAGGGGTCGCTTTCATTACTGGGGGCGGCAAACAGGTAATGATTGTATAAACGGGTACCGGCTAGACGAATAGACGGGCAGAATATAGGTGGTACTATATAGGTGAAGGGTGGGAAAAAAATGTATGACGGGTGGGAAAAAATGTATTTTGGGTGCTGGTGCTGGTGCTGGGGTCGCGTTTTTTTGCTACCCACCAGCATACTTTCACCCTTGGGGCAAATTGGGGCATTGGGTGTCCCAAATTAGCAAGCATGCCTTGCCCAATCAATCTGGGCCAGATGGCAACTCTGGATTGGTTATTATTAACTAATTTAATATTTTAACCCCTTTTAATAGTAGATTAAGCCCTAAATTCGAATTAGGGTTTAGAGTTAGATTTCCACCTTAACAATTAATGATTAAATAGCTACCCTTAGCTTATGAATAATTAATGCACCATTAATTATTCATAGTGACGTGTCATGTATTTATATCCAAAAGGCGTATAAATATATGGAACGTCACAATGGTGGTCGCATAAAGATGCTGCTATTACATATTTGATATTTGTTCTAAAGGTCCTTCAGAGCTGGATTATAGAGTTGATTATGCAAGTTGTTTTATTGAGGTAACAAGACTGATGCAAGCAGCCGTAGCTGGTAATAAGATTGAATATGATAGGTTATATTATTGGAGATAATAACAGCTAGGTTTATTGACTGGAGCAATAGAATAGAATAGAATAGAATAGAAATTAATGTCCCTTGTGCCCTGAGGCCCCTGGACTTATGTAGCATGGGCAAGCTCCCTGAAAGGGCGCTACTAGCACATCATGCTGATTTATTATAGTCTTTTTTGAAGGCTTCCTTTTTTCTATTAGTACCAGCACCCCGCTTTACATCGGCGTCGTGGCCGTGCGGTGGTGCGTCGTTATCAATCAGCTTTTAACTGAACAATTTGTGTGGGGTTTATGAATCGCCTCTTGTGCGGTTCATATTACAATCCCTCTTTCCTTGTGTACTTCTCGGTGTCTGATCGTCATTCCCTGGATTGCATCTGCCATGTCTCGCATTGTCTCTGTCCTTATCATCAGAATGTGTATTGGTTGTCTCCATCTTAAATTTTTGTATTTGTCTCTGATGTCTACGTATATCGGGCACTCATTGATCATGTGGTTCTCATCCTCCACTTCCTCAGTGTCACAGATTCTGCATATCCGGTACTCCTTTTCTATTCCCCTCCACCTGTCCTTTTCAATTCTTAGATCATGACTCCCCACATTAGGGCGGATTTGGGGTCTGAAAATGGCCTCCTATCAGCCATTCCACGTCATATTTCCGCTCCTTTTTTCCCATGCCACCTAGGATACCAAAATCTCATCATTACAGATTTACTTGAAATATTCTCCCGGAATAAGGGGGATCGCGCATTCATGGCGCCATATGTATTTAATTCTGTTGGTTGTCAGACAGACTGATGCAACACGTGGCGCTTCTAAAAAGCCACTTGCATTATAGCATACTGGCAACTCATGACGGTGTCTCTTGGTTTGTCGATACCAAGCGTGCTTGGCGTCACCGATTCTTTGCGCTTATTTTCATTTAGAGGCCATGGCCATACAAACTTCCGCCTTCCACATTTCAAAATTTGAATGTGTAGGTTGAAGCTTTGTATCGACTTTCATTTCGGGCGGATTTGCGCCTTATGGGTGGTTCACATGGAGAAGTTTAGGCCCTCATTTGAGTTCTCATGAGTAAAGATCGATTAAAAAATTGATCTTTGCATCAGCCACGCAAGTTGGATCTTGCGAGGGCTAATTTTCCAAAACAGGGCTGAATTTTTTGCCTCGGCCCCAAGTTGTTCAAGTTTTAAGCCGGCCAAGTATTCGTCCATGTGAACCCAAAGATTAACCGGGATCTTTACGCCGTCCCAATACAGGGCTTCCGCCCCTACAATTCGAAATTTGAATTTGCTTAATGTATAAAAGCATGGATTGTAGGAGAATGGACTTTTCGATTTCCATATGCACGCGTTGCAAATTTCAAAAGCGAGGTTAGTACGGACGTTCGGCTCACACGGCGAATTGTCTTTGGGGCATACAAATTGTACACCTTCATTTCAAGGTCGTGGCGATCCACGCGATATATGGAAGCTCCAAATGATGTGTAGATAAGGATCCAACTGACTCACGAATATGCTCCAGTCTTCAATCGCAAAAAAAGAAGGTCTAAAAAATAAGAACTTAGACCTCGACGTGTTGCGTCTTCTTGCGTGCTCAAAAAAGTGTCGACATCCGGGCGGATGGCAGTTTATATCCATTGGATCCGTTGAGTGGCAAGAAACCGTCATTTCGGGACGTTTCAAGTTTAGTCCGATTTTGTGGTGACGGTAACTCTCGGCCTCCGAGATATTGTGAGAGATTGAGAGAGGATGAAGGCATTGAATCGAATACTGAGTTCCTTGAGATGAGCCGCTTCCGATAAGGAAGGGGAAATGTCCGTGAAGATGCTAATAAATGACATTATACTTTGCAATGCGAAGGGTTTATACATTCTTGAAGTACAAAGGTTATGGTGTTTGTGTTTAGATACCTCTAATACAAGAAGTCTTTGACTACTTTTCACAATAGATTCCTTTAAAAATCTATTGCTATTTAAATTATAGCAAAAATGAGTCTTGAAACTCTTTAAGTAGTAGAAGAACTCTTTGACTAGTTATCCATTTGATGACCATTTTTTAAGAAAATATGATATGTCACATTCTTATATGCAAACATTCATAAAATTTATGAACATTGAAGGTCAAAGCCATCCTTGTTTAAAGAGGATCATATGATGCGAAATCTTCATGCACAGAAGTAGTTGCATATAAGAAATTCGCCTGGTGTGGTCCTTGCGTAAAAAAGTAAATAGAAACACAAATATTGAACTTACAACTTAGCGTAAACAAATAGTATTTTAATAAACCAACACTTTACATACTAACACTTTATACTTTAAATAAGATATTTCTTTCTTTCCTTTTACTTGAAAGCTTTTTTTTTTTCAAGATGGATCACACCAAGCGAATAATACATATGCAAAAAAAAGGGACACACTAAATTCGCATGGTGTGATCCACTTTCTTATTTGTTGTCAAATTAAAATTAAACACAAGTACTCATTCCTATTTGTATCTAAAATGCTTTACCACTCTTAACTACATAAGTCATTATCCCTTTTCAAAGAGCATATTATTTTTCAAGAAGGATCGCACCAAGCGAATAGTACATATGCAACAAAAATGGAACACACTAAATTCGCATCGTGTGATCCACTTTCTTATTTGTTGTCAAATTAAAATTAAACACAAGTACCCCTTCTCGTTTAATGCTTTACCCCCCAAGTGCATAAAGTTATTAGTCATTTTCAAAGAGCATATCTTTTTTTAAGAAGGATCACATCAAGCATCCTATTTGCATCTAAAATACTTTACCAACTCTAGTAGTACATAAAGTTATTAGCCTTTTTCAAAAAGCAAACACTTTATCAATAAATGAGCACGTCACATATCCACACTTAACTTCAAATAAGACACATATATATTTCTTTTATTAAAAGATAATCAAAGTAATTTTACTATAGGAAGTCATCTTTTTCAAAAGATCACACACAAGCTTAATTTTGTATAAGCTAAAAGGTTGGAATATACTAAATTGCATGGTGTGATCCACTTTCTTTGTTTGTTGTCAATAGATAATAATACCAAGTCCCTCATCAATAGTCTCCCATTTGCATATAAAATATGTATCATTCCAAGTTATATTATGTTTTATGAACTAAACTTTTTCAAAGAGGGTCCCAAAGCAAAATACAAACACTTAATCAATAAGCCAACACTTTACCAACAACCAAAGCTTTATTAAATAAGATTTTTATGTTATTTTATCAAACCTAACAATGTTTCCATATGTGACACTTTGAGTTAACTGATCCAAAGGCTCATGAAAGCGACATTTTATACAATATATCTTTGGAGCTTTTGTGTCGTGGCATTAGTAAACACCTCTAATGGAGCAAATATTTTGTAACTCATTTTTTCAACAACCCTGGATGCACGTCTTATCAAACATTTCTTCATTGCAAGGACACCATTCTCATAAGGCTTGCACAATTCGCTTAAAAGAGGTCATAGGACGACTTTCAAGCTCGGCTCCCACAACTTTACAACATAAAACTAGATGCCCATTGCCCTGAATGTATATCTTGGAAAAGCATGTCTCTTATGTCCATATGTTGGAGAACAACGATGCTAGTAATGCTTTTCCCTAGTCTCAAATCCCCGACATCTGATAAATATAGCCCAAAGAAAAATATTTGATTCAGTGAGTGAATATAAATCAAGAAGAGGGAAGAAAAAAGAAGCAAGGATCACATGACGCGAAATCTCACTACACATTTACAAAGTGCATATGCATTTTCGCATGGTGTGATCCATGTATTATTGAGGGTGCAAATTTGCAAATATCCTCCTCTTCAAATCCCTTCCCCCCTCCCTTCCTTTTTTTTTTTGCAATATACTATCCATAGCATTTATTTTGAACCCTATAGTTCTACCTATTCATTGCGTATGAATGTCGCTCCGGCGATGTAACTCCATAGTCACCCTTCGTTAAGGATAGCATTCTCACCCACGAGCCTATGGATAGATATCCTTCCACAAATCATGCCTTTATTGTTTTGTAAGTGATGAAGCTGCAGAAGCAATGTAGGAGTACTAGAAGCAATGATGGATGCAATTAGAGATCTGGTCGGTCGTTGAATTGTAAGAATGAATGGGGAGCAATATCGATGAATGGGAAGAGCTGAAAAGTAGGAAAACTTCAGAATGAAAATTTGGGTAGTAAAAACATGGCATGTAACGTATGTTTGCTTGTCCGCACATCGCCTCGCCGTTGTTGCTTAACTCTATGCTCGCCCCGCAAAAACACAGACATTATTGGAGAATTGGATTCCAAATGAAGAGCGAAGGCGGAGAGGATGCACGTAGCGGCGCTAATGTGAACAATGGAAATCTTGGTGCCAAAATTTGATAAGGTGGTTGGTGCATGTGGGCATGTGCTCGGTAGGCGGGAAAAGTAGCCATTATTTTGGTCCGCGATACGATTTTCAAAAAATGCGGGCCATTAATGTGGTTGCAATGAATGCACAAACATGTCCTATGAAATTTCGCCATGTGGATGCCAAGTAAGCCTACTCCTCTTTCTACTTGCCAACTAATACTGACTTAGGAAAAAAATGCGCAAACATCATTGGTCGCGAGAAACATGACGTGGAATTCTGGCATCCAAGATATGGGCCATTTTGAGACCCCAAATCCGCCCTAATGTCCTAAATCTTGCCAGGATGTCTTTTCTGGACTTTTCTAGCAGGTTATCTCGGTACATCTGATGTCCTGCCTACTGCTCTGGATTGAAGACTGTCATGAGCCAGAGTGTCTTGGGCCCTGTGTCTTTTGCAGCCATGCTCTTGTAGCTCTATCTGCCCATTCTTCATTCCACTTCCCTTCTACGGGAATGTATGATTTTGCTGACTCGATGATTGCAATACTTGACAGCTTCCCTTGGTGGTCTCCTGCATTTTCCTTTGGTCCTTTATTAGGTATCTGATAGTCCTCTCCCATGCTCTCACCTCCATTGGTTTCTGCCCGGTTTCGAGTATCATGATTGTTAGTGGTGTATTTACCTTAAATTCCTGTTTGTGCCATTGTCTAAGGATTCTTTCATGTTTGTCCCACTTTTTATCTGTCAATATACAGCTTCAACATTTTGGACTTAGAAAAAATAAATTGAATTAGTAATATAGCAGTAATGTTGCTACATTGGGACAGAACCATCGATGCTAGGAAGAGAGCATTTAGGCATCATAACATATTCTAGTGCTCTAATGCTTGAATGTGGCAGTAAAGGTATAGATTTGCATAACATACCAAGTTCTAATAATTCTTTCAAAAGTTGATTCTTTTATATTGGAAAAAATATACTTGAGGAAAGCTACATGGTTTTGTGCCAGTATCACTCGAAAATGACAAGTAGGTAGAGAAACAGGTGATCGTTTTGGACCTTTCAAGTGTGACCATTTGATGCACATTATATGAAGCTAGTAAAGAGGTATTACAAATGCACTGCAATAGAAGATGCTATATGTGGGGTAAAAGAGCTTGGTGGTTTCTGCAGTCAGTTGGTGTAGAGAATCGACAAACAAACTGCTTAATGAGAGTGCAATTTTCTCTTTGCCTGGAAATACATGTTCGTATCCATTATCCATTTGATACTAGAAATGTATGCTTCTCTATAGAGAATCGGCAAACAAGTCCTGAGACCTACCAATATTGCAAATCTGGAGAAAGAATTATTGCTTGCATTTGACAGTAAACATTTTGAACTTCAGTCTTGTAATGCCAACGGTATGATCGTGGTACCACATCATGACTGGAAATTGATAGTAGGAATTCTGAGCGCTCCATATATGTCTCTTATCCCATTTGCAGTAAACCATGCATCAGGATGCCCATCAAATGTAGAGGGAACTTCTCCTTCATGTAAATGCAACACAATTGGAACCCCTCCAATTGGTGGATTTTTCATATTTAGAAATCTGTCCACAACTAGTAAATGGCATGTATCAGCTATGTAATTTTGCTAGCTAGTTCTAGCTACTTCTCCACATATGGCTATAAATGCAGGGTCAGAATGCATAGCCAATGGTGCTAAATGCAGAGTGTTGTATTTGAAAGCTCTCTGTATAAATTCTGCACCATAAACACTATTGGTACTCCATTCAATATTGTAAGCTCAACCCTCAATAAGAAAAATTCGATGTACCTATGATATTTTATATGCTCCTAGAGTAAGAGAGGAATATTTGAAAAAGATCTATATGGGCAGGGAGGGGAAGAGGGTCCATGTAGTTCTCAAGAATAAGAGACAGTTGGAGTTGCTGGCAAATAGATTGCACATTCAACTATCCAATCCAATACATCATCAAAAAAGATAAGCATATAAACTTATTGGATTACATGAAATTGGAAATGGTTCTAAAGTAGCACCTGCACTAAGTCACAACAATGCATAGCATCAGATGTGGTCTGGAGTTCATGATTGCAACATTTTAACAAAGTCTAGAACAACCTCATTATAAAAAAAAACTTAATCAAGAAAATTCTATTGGAGTCTAGACAAACAGAGTCATATAGGAGTTGATAACAATCTCATAACAAAACAAAACTCAATCATGACTATTCTATTGGCGTCTAGCCAAACTGAGTCATATAAGTTGATAAAGACTATGCATAAGACATCACCACTTGTGCCAAAATAATACCCATGATCTTCCCTACAAAACCCTAAATCTTCTTTTTTATTTTGGTAAGGTGTTGGGTTCCGTGCCAAGGGAACGCCGCATCTTACGCCGCATGCGGCGTTCCCTTTAAGTTTGCGTTTTCCTGCGTTCCCTTGCGGGACATTGGTTGCAGGCATTCAATGTCGATTTTGAATCCTCAAAATAAAGGAGGCATTTTTGAACCGCCTCTGCAAGGTAGTGCGGCATGGCTATGGCGGTAAGGTATCTCCACCCGCTCTACCAATCTGTGGTTGGTATTCTCTTATATTCTTCTCAAGGCTTTTGTTCTGCCCGCTAAGAGAGTTTTTTTAATTATCCATGTCTGTGCAGGTTATGGTGGAGGTTAGAGCATTTCGGCAATCTTCCTAGGCACAGTATAGGTGCCCAAAATGCTTATAAGCAGCATTTACTCAGATTCGAAGAGGCCCTTCGCTCCCCTCGGTTATTTGCAAATGGATTCCTTCAAGAAGGCATGATGGTCGTTTTTCTTATTTCTCTGTTCCCCAGGCCGTAGATTGGACATGGAGATCCATGATTTTTCCTTTGCAGAGTAGCAACGAGTTATGGATTTGGGTGAAAAGCTTAGTTCTATTGCATGCCAGCTGGGTTCTCTGTTTGCTGCCGGAATACCCAATGTAGTGCTGAAAGTGGACCCTTGGAGTTTTTAAACCAGGCCAAACAGGTATTTTTCTTAAAGAAAATTTGCCGTTCTATTGTATTGTGCTTTTGTGCGATAGGGATGAAAGCAAGAAACTTTTTTTTTTTGTAGCAACTGCAGTTTTTGTGGAGGCAGAGTGATGTAAAATATTCAAAAAATGGTGAACAATATGAAGTTATTATGGTGTCATGCTTACCTCTAAGATTCCAGACGGAATCTGAGACATGGAAGTACTATGAAGAACGATTGGCGCTATCTGCACAAAATCTGCAAAATCTTCAACAGGAGTAAGCAAATCAGGTAAAATAAAAATTAATCTGATGTAATTTTTGCCACAGGTTAGACGACTTCAAGACTCTCATGAGCAAGATAAGACATTAACAATTTCGAAGTTAGAGGCTGTCCATGAGATAGCTTGCTGTGAAATTAGAGAGGCAAGTGTTAGTGCTAAGTGTTAAATGTAACATTTTGTTTTATGACCACTCTCTAATTATGTATGACATCTTATTGTGTTTGCAGCAAACGTTGCTAAAGGTCAAGGAAATTCTGGAGGCATAACAGCACAGAAGTATAGCACAGGTATGCTTCTACTTTTAACAATGACTATGTTCTTCTGCTTGCAAACCTTGAGTATGGGAAATGGCAATACATTAATGCATAGCAGCTTGGAGAACATGAGAATTTTGAGTGTGCAAGTCAGAAAAGAAATAGCATCTTCAACGGTGAGGGCATCTTCAACGGTGCATCTTCAAGTATTTGCACAGCTTTAAACCTATTATTTGATTACCTTTAAGAGAATTTAGATACTCATTTCTTCCCCTTGGGAATATGATACATCAAAGAGTACCTTAGTGTGATTTGTCTTCTGAGGTGAGAGTGTGACGACGAAAATTGTATTATATTTTTCAAGATCAGGATATTCGTTAACAAATGAATATGTTTTTCTGCTTGCAAACCTTGAGTATGGGAAATGGCAATAGATAAATGCATAGCCAGTTTGGAGAACATGAGAATTTTGAGTGTGCAAACAAGAAAAGAAATAGCATCTTTAACATTTCCATGTGCATGATATTCCTTTTCCAGGAGCCTCTTAACCAGCATTATGCAAAAAAAACTCGAAGCTACTGTGCCGCAGGCTCGAGGTGTTTATTCTCTACCATGTCTTGCTGCATTTTGATTGTGAGTAGCTATTATTTAATTTGTATGTTTCTTTTTACATATTTAATAACAGAGTATTTAGAGTTGTGATATTGAATTCTGCGATGACTGATAACAATGATGATATTGATCATCCTTGGGTACTGCTGCTTTGGTCGGAATGACGGAGATAGAATTGACAATTTCTTATATTTTTCAAACATAATGTAAAAACTCATTCGTTTGCCTTTCACAACTTCATAGTTTCTTTTCCTCTATCTGTTGTTAGGAAACCTTGCAACACAATAGCAAATATAATTTATTGTTCTTCTCTTTTACAGGCTTGGAAGCGACTGAATATTGTTACTAGCCATGAACATGGTTAAATGCTTCATTTGATTAGCATGTAGATAATGTAGATGCTATCTAAGATTATTTGTTATTTGCGATATACCCCTTTGTACACCTCCTAAGGTATACATGATTTGCTGTTGCTGCAGATTTTATTCGAATGTTAAAAGCGCGTGTATACTGGGCATTGCATGTAGCCCATTTATATATTGGTGAAACATGAATAATGATTCCAGGTTCAAGCAAGCTTGCTTATCTTGCTACACTAACTTTCAAGTTCGTGTTTTTAGTGAGTCATGTATTTATTCGTTTATAATTTGTTCTTTGTTGTGCTTCCTTGGCAGGGCTGGCATATGGATGTAGCTGAAGCAACCATAGGAAGACTGAGGGTTGTGCGCTTTAGGTTGGAGTAAGTTCTTTACACATATAATGTCATCTACTTTGTGCAGCAAAGCTTTCACTTTATTTGTTGTTTGATGGGGTACAAAGAAGAACTGTTATACTTTACAGTTCAGCCTTACTTATCCTTCAACAAATTATTATACAAAGCCTTGCACGGCAGCCATGTTCAAAGTCATGTAGCATATATAATAACTGCCAATGAAATTTAATGTGCTCTATATGGCATTTAAGTTCATGGATCTGGAGTTGCCGAGATACAGTGGTAAGCAATATGCTTGCAATAAAAAAGTATTTAAGAGTGGCCAAGATCCTTTGCTCTACCATATCCATGGCATATGGCATTCCCATCCTTTGTCATTCTACGCTGCAGAGGTAGGTAATGCATTTGCAACATGTCTGCAGAAATTAGGTTCTGCAAATCAAGTTCTGGAGATGCCTCTTAACCTTCAGTAAGTCGATACATTTTGCCCCAATTTGTGTAACTACCAACATGAGACATCTCATTTTGTCCTGGAAATCTGAAGGTTGTATCCTTTTGGCAGCTGTTATAAGCTAGAGGCAGAATGCCATCATATTTTTATCCCTCCTGTTGTCCAAACATATGATTGACTTATATTTTCCTGCAAGTGATTTTTGAGGCTATTCTTAGACAAAGCTTTGCAAAGTATCCCAGCAAGTGATCTTTGAGTCTGTTCTTAGACAAACTTTGCAAATAATCTTTATACCTTTATGGTCAGGGAGCCTAAGATTGATCTGCATAGCTCTATCAGCAAAGTATCTCTGAATTCAAAAAATGATGGCTCTGCAGTGGATGCTATTTATGCAGTTTGTGCAGCCTCAAGAGCTTGCAATTAGTTTGCAAAAGGAGAAACAGGAAAAAGATCTCAAATTGTTTGCCAATTGGAAACAGAATTTGTGCAGTTGCTTGAGGACCATGTTCCAAGGTGCTTGCTGATCCTTAGACACAACATCTAAACAATCACATTATTTTGCAGAACAATTGCAGAACAATCACATTATTTTCGTTTCCTAATTTATGTTTATGTAACTTCCTCATTTGCTGTAGAACATTGGTTTCCTGATGCGGAATTGTTGTTTGGTGTAGGCAAAAACTTCACATTGTCCTCTTCACATTCTCTCAAGAATTCTCCCAACAACGTGCTCAAATGGTAATTTGACAAACGATGACTCCAACTGCAAGGCTGATGTTTTGGAGGATGCCCATAAATTGGATTCTTTATCTTTTAAATATAAATGCAAGAAAATGAAAATGACGAAGGGTTCTCTATAACTTGCAGGTGATATAAAGTTGTTTATGCATTTTTTTTGAACACAAGTAATAGAAACGTTTGAGTTGTAATGCATCAGGGGTTTCTGATTTTGTTTATGGAAATAATTTGCGAGGCATTTAAAGTTAGTATTGAGCCTCAACGAAAATGCCGAAATAACTGATGAAGTTCTATCAGGTAAAGATGAGTTTCTATGGAGCAAGATAGAAATTCCTGTTTGAGTGTTCATGCACACCCATATTGATAGATATATCCGCATCCTGTTTTGTAGCACTTAGTGATGATGACCTTTTTAGGGATAGACAATCTTAAAGCATGAAAAGGGCAGCACAATGTTTGTGATGACTACCCTTTCAGGGTACACTTCAAGAGCAGGATAAACAATATGGCAAGACAAACATGATAAACAATATGGTGACAATTTCAAAGCATGAAAAAGTTGCATTGGTTATACTTAGACGAAATTGCACGATCTACTTATTGTGGGCCATTGAATTATGGGCATCATGACTTTGTGAACTATCCATTGTCAAAGCTTCTCCTTTTCCTATAAATGAAGGAAGATCTGGGGATAATTAGCTTCGTCGCCAGGATGCATTCATAATATTCACTAACTCAAATCTCCTTAAAAAACATTTTCGCGTGAACATGATTTTGTTACTTCAATAAATGTATTTTTGATAAGTGGAGCAAATTCTTAAGGAATTTGAAGCCAAATTCACTTTCCTTTGCATCTTTAGTGCATCTACAGCCGAATATCTTATGTTATATTCGGAGTTGCAAATTTGCTGGAGTGTTATCATATTTGGAATAGAAGGTATTGCAATGTTAAATTTGTTCAATTTCATATGCAAGTGTGTCTAAAGTCATTACTACATGCGTCTTTAAATTTTATAAAGTTAGGAATCATTTGCTATTGCCTGTTGTAGGTCACTGACCTTGGGTCGCAAATAATTTGTGATCTCCATATCTGAGCTCTGTGTTACCAATAATAATCTACTAACAGCATCCACAGTTGAGATCCTTTTTTAGTGTAGCCCATATTCCCAGTAAGAAGTGTATGTTCCTCTTATTATTTGCATCCTGAAGGACGTATATTAGCGTTACCATGCACAGTTTTTCACAACGATAGGTTGCTCAAGCTGCCTTTACGACAACTGTGTTGATGAAATATAGCTGGACATGTCTTATAATATTGTACATGTTTTGCTATTATAATGATATCATCGTTGATATAATTTTAAGAGGTATTCCTCAAACCCGAATTTAAAATTTGCAAGACCGAAAACTTAAGAACTTCATACAATGCCACCAAATTCAGAATTTATAAGACCGAAAACGTAAGAACTTCATACAATGCCTAAGAAATGATTGAACTCCAAAAAACAAATGCGACACTACAATTAATCTAATAACATCCCAAATCAAAGACAAAAAAAAAACAAAAAACAAAAAAAAAACGAAAAAGGAAATAAAAAACACTGCTTTTCAACAAACAACCTAAAGGAACTTCTATCACTAACCACTATGCAATATGAGAAAGATGAACTAAAGCTCAATGCATTATGATGTGTATTTGGTAAAGGAAAGTTGCCAATATTTGACCATAGATCTTATGTACGAACGCTCCCTCTCACACTCAAATGGCGATTTAATAAGTTGCAGTGGTTAAATTTTAAGTGCAATGTCCATTTAAGAGGACAATCTCCGCTAGGAATGGGTTGTGCATTGGAACTCGACTGATTGTGTGGAAACATGAAAGATGGCACTTTGATGCAGATAGAGATCTGCATTCAATCTGCGATTTTCCAAAAGCCATAAACCACCACAAGCAGGGAACAATACCTAACTCCATGCATTCCATTATGTCTACCTATTCTATTCAGCACCATGTTAATGCCCATTCCATGTGCATAGGGCTAATGCAATGCATCCATTAAACCCTTTATAGTTGGCATTACATTATGTCTACAAACACTGACTACATTTATAGCTTATTACTCCAGCTACAAACTCCCTCACGTCTACTCATTCCACATGTCCACGACTAATGCCCGGCATTGCCGAGCACACGTTTCTAGTTTCTTTCTAATATTCAAATATCTCATCTTGAGACCCAACATTTCAAAGTCCACCATACTATTTAGTACCCACCTTATTGTTTGTTTGAAATTCCATGTTATGTATATCTAAAAGAACTATGAAAGAATAGTATAGATAGATGCATAGGCTAACAAAATTTCACAAGGTTTGAATTAGCGCAAATGTAAGAGCCAAGGTTGGCATAAGAGGCTTGGGGATTTTGCTATGCCTATTGTTGTCAGGTTAAGAGTGTGCTTGTCAAAGGAAAGCTGGGCTTTTCATTTATCTCAACAGTTTTTCTACAATGGTATAGAGTGGGTAGCTGCACATCGCAGGCTACATAGAAAATAAAAAACATAGGGAATATCTAGTTATAACACCGAGAGCTTATCGCCGGGATTAAAAAACGCCACCCTTTCGAGTTTTTGAGGAAAAACCCTAGCGATAAAATCTCGGCAAGGGGCTTGGACAACGCAAGGATGCTAAACGTTCCCACCAAAAAACCGCATGCCCCTCAGAGAATACTGAAATCATGCATCACCCCTGGACGTGCACATCACCAACAAAAAGACCAATAGAGAAAAAACCTTTTGAAAAGCGAGGGGCTGGTCACGCGTGCCACGCAACAAAAACAACATTTACACCTCGAAAGAGTGAGGGGCTGGTCACGCGTGCCACGCGACAAAAAAATAACATTTACAATATAATATATGCACTAAGGGAGGGCAGATGGGAGTCAAGGAAACTGCTGAAAGAGGAGAAAATGCCGATGAGAAGTCGATGAAGAAACTGCAAGAAATAGCAATCCCCAAACGAACGAGAGCCCCAGAAAATGCATGCATGCATGGGAGAGATGCATGCTTGCCCATTCGAGAATACCGATCCGATGGCTTGGATCGATGGCATTCTCGAATAAGGGCTCGCATGAAAAACAAACAAAAGCTCTCGATAAAAAGAGAACTTCCTTATCAAAATGGGATCGAGGTCGAAGGTTGAAGGATGGCCAAAAAAGGGACAAGATCGGGGAAGAACATGTCACAACATGGAAAGAGACGCCAAACTGGCAAACCAAGAAGGGAGAAGGCCCTCTCCTACCTGGTATCAAAGAAAGAAAGTCAAGGGAGCTGCTGAGGGAGGAGAAGTTGATGAAGAGCCTGCAAGAAATAACGATCCCCAAACGAACCAGAGCCCCAGAAAATGCATGCATGGGAGAGATGCATGTTCGCCCATTCGAGAATACCGATCCGATGGCTTGGATCGATGGCATTGTTGTCAGGTTAAGAGTGTGTGTGACGCTCCCTGCTAAACATACGGCGCCCAGCCGTATACCCAGCAGGAAATCCCCCATCCGGCTCAGCAACCGCATGGGCCCTTCGTCTAACCCCGCACTCTGAGGTGACTCTTAGTGCGGGGAGGGAACACGAAGGTGTCTTGCGCGCCCTTCCCCTATGGGCTCCTATAACAGCGGAAGCGATAACACGTCAGAACTAGCATAAAACATATACAAATACTACCTCGGAGGGTAGTGCATCGCACATAAACCAATGCAAAGATGATAATCACAAACCATAAAACATGAGAGCTCCTACCCTGGTTCAGACTCATAAGGAGGATGACTGACTAGCTAGGCCTCAAGATAGAGCAGACCGAGTCATGGCAATGGCGAGGCTGGCATAGAACAATGGCTAGGGTTGACCACTCCATCCGCCCCTCCTGTGCATACTTTGCAGATGGGCTAAATCAGGCTCTGACAGGACTCTAGCCTTCCGGATACGCAATCCCGTGGCATCACCCATCGTGACTGCTCCAGGTTGCATCTCCCTGGTCCGATGAGGCAGGAAGGGTTGCATCTCCCCTTCCCAGGGTCTAGAGGTGCCGTGGGCGGCTAGAGAATCGTGGCGACGCACGATCCGTACCCGACTGAACCCCCCAAAACGAGAGCCAAGCCTTCCCTTGCAGCTCTCGAGAGGCAGGGCAACACCATTGCCCCAGGAGGTGTCGGACCCATGCCCGGCCCACACGAAGTGGCCGACCATAAGCCTAGCCCACTATGGGATCCCCCGAAGCCCCCACTCGGCAGGGATCCTCCCTCCACTTTGCCTCTAGCCCCGTTATCTGGTGCTGAGTCATATCATAGCCTCCATAGCCTGGTGGGCTCCTATGCACAGGCCGCAACTAATAGGAACTAAGGGATCTACTCTAGGAACATACTACCTATGGCCCTAGGTCTCTACCCCCCTTCCCAATACAAGAGGAGCAAACATGATCAACCAACATCACATAATCATCACATCATGAGAATAATCATAAGAAGAACATCTTAACCTAATCATACAACTAACTAATAGTTAGGGTTCCTTGATTAGGGTTCAAGATGTTGAATATGGGTTCTAGGATGGCTCTACTCTAGATACAAAATACTAGCACATCTTGGAATGCTAATCCCAGATGAGCTATCACAACTACTATCCTACATACCTGCTCCTGATGCTCTCCCTCCAGATCCGGGCGCCTCCATAGTCGTCGACTCACAAGCTGCTGTTCCTCCTCCAAGAACGGGTCTACCCTGCTGGGGCTGCTGCACCAGCCTATGCCACAACGAACGATGTTCGAAACGGGGTTTCGAACAAGTAGGTGAGTCTCTGGGTGCTAGGGCTGGAAAGAGGTCTAGGGTTAGGGTTTATGCCTATATAAGTTAGGTCCACCTAGGATGCCACGTGGCACCAATCGGGTGAGTTCTGTGTGGCGGTGCCCCAATAGGTTAAGGCCACGTGGATAATGGCTTAACCTATGGTTGGCTAAGTTATGAGAATAACTTGGCCGTGCCCCCTAGTGCCACCCTTATGGTATACAAGGCTATGAATGATAGACTTGTATAGTGACGGATCCAGGAATATACGTATTTATAGCGTATATTCCCCTGGACCGTCACAGTGTGCTTGTCAAAGGAATAAGAAAAAGGGAGGTGGTCTTTTTTAACACCCTTTTGTTTTATGTTGTAGACTTGTTGTCTTAGCTTAAGTCTGCATCTCCTCTATATCATTAAATAATGATTTCCATGATGTTTTGCATCTTAAAAATTCTGACAGTGATTCTTTGCACTTAGGCACAAGAGGCATTACAAAAATAGTTGCATATAAGCATATACAGAATAGGTGAATGATGACCAAAATGCATATCCCTTAGAGTGTGATCTCTGCTTGCACAATTCAGGCTAAAATTCTGCTCATACTAATTCTTAGTTGCATTTTCATAGGGCAACTTGCATCTTTTCATCTGCGGAGCATAGACAGCATTGGAATTTAGTCCAAAAAACTAAAAAGGAACCCTCACTAGCCCAAGTTTTTGCCTGCTGTTCTTAGTCTGTAACAGTCTGTCAGACCTAAACACAAATTTCTAGGACAATTTGCACACTTCTTTGCAAAAAGAGTACTTGATCATTGTCTGCAGACATATTGAGAAAGGATCCAAGCATCAAATCACAAAAAAGAGCTGCCTTTTTGGAGTTACAAAAATCTACTCTCTGCCAGGGATATTAACCAAATTTTGACGCGGTCAGGAGTATATTTTTGAGGGTTTTGCACTGATTGAAATCTGTCTGGCTTTTTGCACGACATTCCTTAGGATCTTGAGTAGCTTTGACATCAAAAATCACAGGCAGATCCTTGCTTGTTTGAATTTGGCATCATTTCTTGCCAGATAGTCTTTTTTCTCTTTAGGGAAAGGGGTTGAGAATTGTTGTTTGAGCTTCTAATTGGAATTTCTTCACACAGAGTGGTTGCCTTAAGCAACCTGGAGGTTCTAAACCACTGAGGTTGAAGGTTTTGCCAGGAATACCTTCAACAGTGACATACTTATTAACTCTTTCTATCTTACCAAAATCTCCATCTTTTTATCTTACCACTCTTAGATGTGCAGGTTATTGCACGAGAAGATCCTTCAAGAGAAGAACAATATACCTACCGACAGATCTCAAGTTAAGAAAATGATTCAAGCGACCGACCTTGGTTATAAAGTCATACATGCATGTCCAAATGATTGTATGATCTTCTACCCCCCTATTGAGCATGAAAAGCCCACTCATTGTCTTGTATGTAATGCACCGAGATATAGGAATGACCTAAAGGGAAAAACAGTACCTCAAAAGGTTATTCGACACTTTCCAATAATCTCAAGATATATGCATCACCACTTCTCACAAATAGTTGTAGATTCACTTATTTTCAGTACTTATATGTTGCCTATAATTTATTCTAATATATTATATAGGTTAAAGCTGATGTTCCACTGCAAGATATTGGCTAGCCTAATGGACTTCACGGCTACACATGCATCTAGTGATGATGTGATGCGAGTCTCGAGCAACAGTGCAGCTTGGAAGCATGTCGATGTGACATGGCCTGACTTTAGAAAAGGACCACGTAACGTGCATTTGGGTCTGGCCACCAATGGCGTAAACCCATATGGTACACAATCGACTGCATGGTCTACATGGCCGGTGATGCTAGTTAACTACAACATACCCCCATGGTTGTTGATGAAGAGTGGGGACATTATTATGACTTTATTAATACCTGGGAAGAAAAAATCAAGTAATTGTACATAAGAATAATTGTGGATGAGTTATTGCCTTTGTGGAACACAGGTATTCAGGTCTACGGTGCACATAAAAATGACATTTTTAATCTTAGAGGTATACTATTGTGGACTATGCATGACTTCCCTGGATTTGCCGATTGTTCTGGGTTTAAGACATCGGGCCACTTCCCTTGCATGATATGTGGGAAAAAGTTGCACACCGTCACTCTAAGCATCTGGAGAAAGTAGTAATACGAGGGTTTTAGGAAGTATTTGCCGCCCATGCACCCCTTCAGAAACTAGCGTGAACAATTCGGTGGCAGTGTAGACTACGCAGAACCACCAAGCAGAATTACCATATGAGAATGGGATGAGCGTTGAGATAAGAAGGAAGAGGGGGGGGAATCCGCAAGGGGGCATTTGCAGCTATTTTGGCACAAATTTTATAGGAAGAATTTGTTAAAGAGATAGGTCTCCAGTCATTGAACTTTTCTGGATTATCAGTTTTAGGAATCATGGTGATAAAGCCAGAGCAAATAGAGGGGTGTAAGTGATTTAGATTCCAGAAACCATGAATCATGTGCATTAAATCCAATTTGATTACCTCCCAAAATTTGATATAAAATTCTACAGGGAGACCATCTGGGCCAGGGCTTTTATTTCTGCCAAGATCTTGAATTATGGAAAGGACTTCATTTTCAGTTGGAAGATTTTCAATTTCAGGAGGGGATAAAGTTGGATTTAAGTTTGGCAAGTTATTCAAGAAATCCCTGAAATTATTTCCCAACAAGGTTTGAGCAGAGTTATCCATAGGTTTGGTGAAAATGTCTCTGTACTTATCATGAAAATAGAAGATCCATTCTCAGTAAGAATTGTAGATAACTGATTTCTCAAAATCCATCTCAGAAATAGAAGATCCATTCTCAGTAAGAATTGTAGATAACTGATTTCTCAAAATTCTATTTTTAGCAACCCTGTAAAAGAATTTAGAGTTGGAGCTATCCATCTGAGCATGATACTTTATTTTGCATTTGATGGCTGCCCCTTTAGCCTCATGTTCCTCCATAGATTTAATTGTCATTTCCAAGCTTTCCTCAATAGTATGCAAATCAGAGTTTAAAGGGTCAGTTTGAAGGTTCATTCTGACCTCTTTCATCCTCTGTAGCAAGTTATTTCTTTCCACATTTTTAGTGGCATGAAAATTCTTGGCCCAGTTTTTGATCCAAGATTTAGAAAGCTTGATGTTGGAATAGAAGGATTTCATAGAATTAGCATCTGTAACCCTTTGGAAGAGAATTATAGTAGGCAATGAAATCAGCATTGAATCTGTTTGAGTCAAGCAGGGAGCAATTTAATTTAAAAGGAATATTGCCTGATCTCTTCAAATTGATGACATGCTTAGTAGTAAGGAATTGAGGTTGATGATCAGAAATGGAAGTTGATTCATCACTAAAAACCATGCAATTGTCCCAGAAAGTATTGGCCATATTGTTGATGTAGAATCTATCTAGAGTGCAGAAGACTCGAGCATTGCCCTTTTGCTTATTAGACCAAGTGTATCTTGCAGTAGAGGAAGGGATATGATTGAGAAGATGCTGATCTAGAAAGATGTCCCAATTTGACCTCTCAGAAGCAGACATGTTAAGATTTTTGCCACACTTAAGATCCCAGGTAGGAGTATTGTTAAAATCTCCAGCAATAATCCAAGTTTGATAAGATTGGGAAATAAGCCACTCATTGAGATTATGCCAAGTGTGTTCTCTAACTCTGGAATCAGTAGAGGCATAGATATTAATCACTCCAAAAGTAAGATCCTCATGCTTAAGGATAACAGCTTGCCAACTTTTGCACGGGCTGTTAAAAACACTTTCATGTTTAAGCTTTTTCCAAATGATACAGATGCCACCAGAAGTTCCAGAGGCTTCAATCCAGATAGAAGAATGGCCAGGTCCAATCCAATCACCTAGATTTGAACATTCAAAGTTAGGGAGCCTTAATTCTTGAAGACGAATTATATCAGAGTTGTACTCCCTTATTTGAGAGATAGCTCTCCTTCTTTTTGAAGGGCCTTTAATTCCCCTCAAGTTCCAGGTGAGAATCTTCATAGGGAAGGAATCTGAGATTAGGGAGGGGAGACAAATTCAAAGATTGTGGCTCCTAGTAACTCTCTTAGAGCTATTTCTTGTGTTTGCAGCTGGGGTGCCAGATATAGCAGTAAGCCTTTTGGACTTTTTAGATTTGTTCTTATGTTTCCTGTCGTTTTGTCCAGATAGACCCTTTGAGGTATATTTACTCCCATAATCTGTGGAAGGATTATTGAAAAGAAAGGAATCATCCTCCCAAACATCAGAGTTAGATAAGTTTTGGGAAGGTATATCATTTTCTTTATCAAGATCAACATCAGAATTATGGTTTGAGTTATGGGGACAAGACCAGAATTTGGATTTACAACAAGTATCTTGGTCCAGAGAAGCCAGATTCTGACAAAGATGCAAGATAGATTTGTCAGAAGTAGTATTCTTGTCAATATCATTAGAAACAGGGATACAGTCATTTGAATTAACCATATTATTTAAATTATTAACATCAATGACCATAATGGAAAGATCTTGCCTGGATTTATCTTCAAGTTGTGAGTTGAGTTGCTGAGCATTATAATCTGGAGCCTCAATTTCCTTGAAAACATCTGAACTGAACCTTTCTGAATTCTGAATGACCTGTTCAATATTTCTGACACCTTGAGCCCCTGAATTGTTTGTAACATCATTCTCCTCAACCTGTTGTTGATTATGCATTTCTGAGTTTCCTTTTGTATGAACAATGTCCAAACCTGCTGATGGCATAACTGACAACTCTTTTATCAGGAATTCAGTATAAGGGGAAATAATCTCATGATGATTATTATGAGGAGGGGAATGGATATCAATTAGAGAGGGAGGTAAAAGGTCAATGAGGTTGGTTTGAGAGGGCTGAGCAGTAGATGGTTTAACAGGAGAGATGGGATAAGGTCGAGTGCAAGGGGGAGCAGAATTATTGGAAATAACCATTGTATCCACATGTGACTCCATATACCCTTCAGTGCAATCATCTTTTAGGTCAGCAAGGACACTAAAGTTGTTGTGGCAAGGAATAACATGATCTTCATGATCAGGATGAGTAATAACACCTGTAGCACCTGTAGCATTTTTTCCCAATATTTGTTGAAGAACATGACTTTTAGGGAAGTTGCACTGCTTATCTGCTCTATGATCAGTACTTTTTTCCATAATTAATGGAACTCCATTATCTATGCTGGTAGAAGCATCAGAGATATTACCAGCATCTTTTAATTCTTTGTCATTGCTATGAGTACCAAGTTTTCCAGATACCATAGAATTGTTTAGACCCTTGTTTGGATTAGCATTGATAAGAATGCTTTCCAAAGTGGCATGAAGGTCTAAACTTGAGGAAATTGGCATTTTACCCTTGAGAATTCTGACATTGTGAGTTTCAGAGTTATTATTCTTAACAGAATGATTTTTGGTGGAGCCAGAATTGTTGGAGTTGAAAGTTGCAGCAGAAAAATTACCATTTATAGTAATACCTTTGTTGAGAATCTTGACCCTAGATTGGTTGTCAAGAGCATAAGTGAATTTTGGTACACGAGGAACAACAGGTTCCCTGATAGACAATTGTTGTGCCTTTAAATCTCTTTGCTTGGAAATCCTTTTTTGACTGCCATTGACTCTTTTCCAGGTCATAGTGTGCCCTTTCTCTTGAGTATTCTGAATTTGATCCTGATTCTCTTTAGCATGAGAGACCTCTTGACTGATAACTTCTGCATTCTCTGAGTTGTCTTGTGCAGCATCATAAGGATCCAGGAGATTGTGTCTCTGATTACATCTTTGACATAGATTTGGTAAGCCAACCCATTTAAGTTTCAAATTAATTTGATTTCCAAAGTAGTCAATGATAGGCACAGAGGTGGGGACTTGCTTGGAAATATCAATTTGAGCAAAGCATTTAGGAGGTCTGTAAGGTGAATATTCTGTTGACAGATATGATCCAATGGAGCGAAAAATTTTTGAGAAGCAGTCATCATTCCAGTATATAGGATGGAGATCACTCATTGTGACTGAGGCAACATGATATTTTTTGAACTCATTCAAAGGTAAATTAGGGAACCATTTGAGAAAGAAAATTTGGTGAGTTTCACAAGTAGATCTGCCAAGTTTAAGCAAGAAATTGGAAGTTCTTTCACATCCACATTCTGCTAAGAGATAGGAATAATTGAGCCAATATATGGAGTTAATGGTAATCCCTTTGTGAATCCTAAGCAGATGATCCCAAAGTTTCTCAATTTTAAGGCCAACAGAATCAACCTTTATAATGACAGCACATTTTGATAAACAGTCAATTCTGGATGAAATCAAAGGGGAATTTAAATGAATACCTCTGAATAGTTGAACATTGACTGGAGATCTTGACTGTTGAAAGGCAAATTCCTCTGCAAGAGTTTGATCAGAGATGATAGGTTGGGAAGGTCTCGGGACTGCTTGCAGAGGAGCTCCATTAGCATCCAAAGGTGGATCATTGGATAGATTATCGCATCGAGGAGGAGAGGTGCAAAAGTGATGCATTTCTTTATCACGACATGTTAAGTCAGAGAAGTCCCCAAATTTTAAAACATTTGAAGGATTAGAGTTGAAAGAACTTAACTGTGATAGAAGGCCGGATCACTGATCAGCAGGGAGGAGCATGAAGTTATGAAGCAGAGCCAAAGATTGGGAATTTAGGTTAGGCGGGAGGAAAGGCAATTGCGCAATTTGAATTTTTGGATTTTTTGAAGAATTTTTTTCCATTAATGCAAAACAAAAGTAAAGGTAAAAAGATAAGCAGGGGAGGGTGGAGAGAAAAGATCCAAGTGAAGGAAGTGGCAATAAGAAGGAAAAAAGATTAAAATGAAACTAAGGCTAACTTACCAATCCATAGTCAAAGAGATCAGATCCACAAATGAGAATTATCATTCTGAGAAAATTTTAACCGAAATCTTCTGATCTGACCAGTTGCAATAGACTTGAAATTGAGCAGTATGAGAGATATTTCTTTTTCCTGTGAATTCCAAAGTCCAAGCCTCAATAATTTCGTTTGCAAATTCTTCAGTATCAGGAACAAATGAGTATTCAGATTGAAACAGGTGGTCAGGGAAGAACTGCCTGCAGACAAGTTGATCCCAAAGTTCAGAGAAAGACCCTTGTAAAAAACCACACGAAATTCTTTGATCCTGCTTCAGAATTGTGAAGAATTTTATGTCCATAGATAGATCAGGTTGAGAGGAGTGCAATAGAGACCGGCCCTCTACAAGGCCGGGATGATAACCAGCAAAAGAAGGGATCAATCAATCAGAGAGAGAAGAAACGAGGCAAAAGTTGTGCCAAGAAGTTTGAAATTCGAAAGAGACAAAAAAAGCAAGAAAATAGGCGCATCACCCATTTTACTCACATTATGTTCAATTGAATTATAAAATATAGCAATGTATTCTTCTAGATTTGAGGATGCATCTCAATTATTCTGATATTATTCTACTTTTATGCTTTCTAATAGCATAGTGTTCTAAACCATTATTCTATATGACTTGAGAGTTACAATCTTATACCACATAGCTCACTTAAATGCTTGAGCCCTTTATTCTTCAATTCAAAACTAAAGCTCTCTTCTCCTGCGTAGCTTTAACTTCCCACTACCTTTGTAGGCACCAAATCTTAATGTGTTAATGACGATTACCATCAATATCATCATGTTATCACATACCCCCTTTGCTCAGTCTACAGTATTCAAACTAGAAAGTTCATTTGCACATAAGTCTACAACCCAATACTAATGCTCGGCAATGCCAGACACTTGTTACTAGCAATATGTAGGTGTCTAATTACATAGATTCTCAAGATCAATGAGACAATCTTACTCAACTTTTAAAGGAATTTGATCCAACAAAGTGACTCCAAATAAATTCCACATATATACATTGAAGCTCAATCAATTTCTATAACCAATACAGTTAACAGATCCATTACATCTACCCCACAACACTAATGCATACCTCCATATACTTGAAGGCTGAACATAATGAACGATGTCGACCAACAAGAATGACCCTATTTCCCCCCCAACATCGTAATGTATAGGGGAAAGGAACAAGGGGATCGCTTTCCGGTGGAGCCGGTGGGGTCCCGCGACCGGCGGTAGTCGGGAGCGAGTCACTGGCTGCACCGGAAAGCGAGATCCTTGTCCTTTCCCCTACAATATAGAAATTGGGGAGCATTTTTTGCTCAGACAATGGAGGCAGCCGCTTAGATTCTTTCAGCTCGTGTTTGTTCTGTTTCTGCTGCTTCTTTTGCTCTATTTTTTTCCGCGATGGAGGCGGCCGCTTAAATTCTTTCACTCTCTGTTTCTACTGCATTTTTTGCCTTGTGTTTTTCTATTTTGCTATGGCGTTTCTTTGAAGCCCGACTGCCGCTCATCCTTGCATTCATGTTATTCATTTTTTTAGTTTATCTAGCCTGATTTACCTCCGGCATCTTCAAGCTCTTCAGCTATCTGGTCATCAAGACAATATTGCTTAAACTATGAAGGGGTTTTGATACGGCCATTTTTCCTCTTCAAATCTTTGATTCGACACTAGCAGCGAGTTGTTTCACGAATCATGTGTGTTTTTTGCGGCATTCCTGGTTACAGAGTCATAGTTATGCCATTGTTTCTGACAGAATACCAAGAATGCTATGATTTCAGCTTTCCCTTTTTTTGCATATTTCTTACAGATCAGTTCCGGAGGTCATGTTGCAGACCAGTTCAGGCAGTTTGTTGTGCCACTTCCACAGTGCAACTTTCCTTCATGCTTGTCTTTAAGAATGTTGCTTGCAGATACTAAGTGGCTTCAGCGGCTATTGATTCTCTTACCTTTTTTAAGAAGGGAGGTTTTCTTTTCTGGTCTTCTTAGGAATATGGCTACTGTTGAGGTTGTTGTTCCTGAATCCATAATGAGCAAGCAGTTTAGAGCTTTGTAGAAGCACAATAGGATTCTACAAATAGAGAGGAAAATAAAGCACAAAATAAAGCCATTAACAAAGATCAAAAGGAAAGTAGTGGTTTTGTTGTTTGTCCGGCAAATCTTAGCTCAGGCACAAGAATCTGATAGGCAAATGTTGGTTTGACTATGGAAACAGAAGAGGAGAAACCAGACCGACATAGAAGAGGGGAGAGAAACTAGTGAGTGTGTTGTAAAAAATAGTAGCCGGGAGAACCAGTAACGCGGAATTGGTTAACCCATCTTCCATTCCATAATGTAGGGGACTGCCAGGTGGCAGCACCACATTACACCCCACTTAAAAAATGCAACCCAAATTGTACTAGCATCTGCTTCAATGACAACATTTCAAACATTTGCAACCATTGGATGTGCCTAAAAATAATTCTCATAAAGTGTACCATCATTTTTCCCATGGATGTGTTAGCCATTCATTAAGCTTCGTCTTGTGAAATATACAATCCTTTGAGATTTATCAGTCTTTCGCCACGTTTGCTAATCTCATTTAGAAAGATTCGCCAAAAAAATTTCCATCTTTTCAGGCTAGGAAAAACATTAAGCGACCCCTTGTAAACGGTAGTCTTCAAAATTGCCTTGGCTGCGAAATCACGATTAAAGTGTAATTTTCTTGGGTTTCTTCTTGGGCAGAACCCATCTTCGATGATTACAACCCTTCCAACCTCAAGAAAATCTGGCAGAATAGAGTAGTAGATGGGTGGAAATTTAGGCCTCCATGCCATTACGTGCTAGGTAACCAGCCGGATTGAGGGGTTTCCACCGACCGGAAACCCCTCAATCCAGCCGGCTATCAAACATAAGTGGCGTTTAGTGAAAATTCCGGCCTGGCGATGATTCTTGCAAGCAGGAGAGTTCCTGCGCTGATTCTTGCAAGCAGCGAGGGATTTTGCTTCTTGATCCGCCTGTTTCTACCTGTTGTTTGCTCCGCCACAAGACTCCTGAGGCTCAAGACAGGGACTCAAGACAAGGCCTAAATCATGCCAGTTTCAATATGTTGAACTTGTTTGGAATCTCCTTTCTATAGGAGACGTGCACCTTTACCTTTTGCCATGTATGGCACGTATGTCACATATAGCACTCTTGCCTATTGTGGCACTAGTCCAATAGTGGCTCATATTGATGTATAAATATGTATCTCATATGAATAAAATTTTGTCTTGTCTTGTGGGAAAAGTTGTGTGTGTCTCATATTTCTAACATGGTATCAGAGCTAAGCTCTTCTGTTGTTACTTTTCGCGGGCTCTCTGGGACAAAGACACTTTATGTCTTTTCTGGATCTGGCTTCCCTGTTTGGAAGCTTAAGATGGAGTTGGTGTTGGAGAGTGACAAGCTTTTTGATTATGTTACGGGTAAAATCCGTATTCCAACACAACCATTAACTAGTGCTGGAGTTCTTGCTACCAGTGGAACTGAATACGATACTTGGGTCAAGCTTTTAGCTGACTGGGAAGAAAAAGATAAAGCGGCACGTTCTTTGATACTTTATGCACTCAAAGAATCTATACTGATGGATGTTAGGGATCTCAAAACCTCTGCTGAGGTTTGGAGTTACCTTGACAAAGTTTATGAGCAAAAGACTGTATATGAGATTTATAGTCTTCGCAATGATATTGCAAATCTTCGTTATAACCTCACCGAATCTTTTGACCTTCACTTTGATAAGTTTAAAACTCTTATAGATGGCTTGTCTATTGCTGGTGAGGTCATGCCACCTCAACAACAAATTGTTGCACTTCTAGAAACTTTGCCAGAAGAATTCAAGGTTGTTCGTACAATTTTACTCAATAAAGCCAATCTCACTCTAGATCGTGTTCATATTTCATTAAAAGATGAAGCTACCAAACTTCAAAAATCTTCCAAAGATCAGACAGAAACAGCTCTTGTGGTTCGTTCTAAACGATCTCGTGATGATGATCAGGATAATTATGCTGATGAGCATGCTGGTCGTTCTGGTCGTGGGCGTGGACGCGGCCGTGGCCGTGGCTATGGTCGTGGTCCTCCTCCCAAAAGAAATCGCTCTATTGTTTGCGAATATTGTAAAAAGTCTGGCCATCCAGAAGAAGAATGTTATTATAAAAAATTTGCTACTGAGCATAAACTTCTTCTTGGCATGCGAGATGAGGGCCATTGTGTCCATGATACGCTTGAAATGGTTAAAGCTAATGATTCTATGCTTGTAGATTCTGCTGCAACTCAACACATGACTCATCACAAGCATTGGTTGACTCAATATCGTCCTCTTCTTTTTTTTTTTTTTTTTTTTTGAGAGAGAGAACGGGGTGTTTTTTATATTTATCAAAATAAGAAGTACAATGTTTCAAACATATAAAGGATTACTACAGGAGAAGCCTCAACATCTTCATCCTTTATGCGTAGAAACTTATTCTTTGCTCTGTAAGCTGATATATACATGAAGCGCATGATAATCTCCCATTTGGTAACCAGGATAGACAAGAAGATACTGGAAAAAATAGCTCCCGAAGCTTTCTTTTACATATAGAAGAACCAAAGCGGAAGATCTAGAACCACTGAACATAGAAGGAAGTACCATAATATGAAACCAGTTTAGTTGCTGCATTGTTGGGATGCAAAACAGTCAGCCAAGTAGGCTAGACCCACTAGCCCAGCCGCCAAGACTCCTCCCAAAAGTCTGGTTTATGATATAAAAGCTTCTTCCTGCTCACATGATGTCCCTAGCTCGGCCCCTAGACTGATCTCATTTCCTGTACTTCAGATCCATTCTAATAATTCCGGAATTCCACAAAGACTTCATGATAAAAGGCAGATTCTGATCATATCATGAATAACCTGAACCTTTCTTGCTAGTAAGAAAGAATGGGAAGAGTAAATGACGGAAGTAGCCAACAATTTTCCAAGTTTTGTAAAGAAAGAACAGACTGCCAAATTTTACAGGCCAAGAAACGCTTTTGTTCAAGAGCTCACAAGATTTCATTCCACCTTATAAGCTTCAGCGCTATTTCGGTGTAATCTTTGCAAGATGCAGGAAAGATTATAATGCTAGGAGCATTAGAACGAAATACCACGTTAGTGGTTTACCTGAGATCAAGAAACCGCCCAGAAGATGCTTCAAAGGCCACAAATTCTTCAGCCGGTGATGAAAGATCCAGACCCAGAAAGATGGTTGCCCTGATCCCTGCTAGCCGCTGGCTCAATCCTAAGCAGATACAAGAAATTGCAGCAGTGCCAGAAAGGTAGGAAAAGGGGCGGCCTCTCCCTGCCGTCGCCGCCCTAGCCGCAGGCGCCAAGAAGCATCTTTCCTTATTCTTCTTGTCATTTATGTGCTAATATCGTCCTTTGTCTATCTTGGTGACAATAGACCCCTTGCTGTCAAAGGCATTGGTACTCTTCAAATTGGCACATCTTCTGGTGTGCGGCTTTTGCATGGGGTTCTACATGTGCCGGACCTTTCCCACAATCTCCTCTCTCTTGCTCGTCTTACTGATATTGGCTTCCTTGTTCAGTTTGATAACCGTGTTTGCTGTTTTGTGAAAGATGGTCTTGTTTTTGCCACTGCTTTTCGCGAAGGCAATCTTTATGCTCTTCAACTGAATGATGAGTTTGCTAATGTTGTGATATCTCGTGGTGATGATATCAGTACTTTGTGGCATCGACGCTTTGGTCATGTTAACTTTCAAGCTCTTTTGGACATGAGCTGTGATGAACTTGTGGATGGACTCAATTTGTCAACCCATGGTGTATTGGGTGTTTGTGAGGCTTGTGCTCTTGGTAAGCACCATCGCCATCCATTCTCTGGAGATGGACATCCTACCTCGCATTTCTTAGAACTTGTACATTCTGATCTTTGTGGCCCATTTTGTGTTTCCATTGGTAAAGCCCTATACTTCTTCTTTTCATTGATGATTATACTCGCTATACCTTTGTGTACTTTCTTTCCAAAAAATCTGATGTCCTATCCATCTTTTGTACCTTTAAGAAATTGGTTGAGGTTCAAACTGGAACCATGATTCAAAGATTGCGCACTAATAATGGTGGTGAGTTTAAATCTTTGGCTTTTGACAAAGTTTGTGCAGAATCAGGTATTTTTCATGAATATACCGCGCCTTATTCTCCCCAACAGAATGGTGTTGCTGAAAGGAAGAATCGCACAATCATGAATGCTGTGCGTTGTATGCTTATTCATTCTGGTTTGGATAAGTGTTTTTGGGCAGAAGCTGTTGCCACTGCTGTGTATGTGCAAAATCGCTTAATTACTTCTGCTTTGAAAGGCAAAACTCCGTTTGAAGCCTGGTTTGGTCGTAAACCCAATGTTGCTAATTTGCGTGTTTTTGGTTATACTGCTTATGTTCATATTCCAACTGAAAAAAGAAAAAAGATTGATCCTGTTGCTACGAAAGCTATTTTCCTTGGATATGCTTCTAATGCTAAAGCATATCGTTTTTGGGATCCTGTTTCTCGAAAAGTTATCATTAGTCGTGATGCTACTTTTGATGAGCTTTCTATGTTACGCTTCAAACCTAATAGTCAACATGAAAGTGAAATACTTGCTGAATTCCCTTTTTCAGATGATGATCTTTTTATTGATGTTCCTATGCTGCCTACTACTCCTCTCATTGCTCCTGCTATCCTTGATGCACATAATCCGATTTTTGATCCTGCTGAAGCTCTTGATGTTCCTGAACTTGCTTATGATTTTGCTAATGATGGTGATTATGATGAGGAAGATCATGATGGCCTTAATGAAGTTATTCATGAGGGTGCTCATGATGATGAAGTTATTCATGAGGTTCCTCATGATGATGCTATTGTTGCACGTCGAGCTTGGAAGCCGAGGCAACAGATCTTAGATTATTATTCTGCTTTGGCTATGACTGCTGATCCAATTTCTGTTGCTGATGCTCTCAGTTCAGATCAAGCAGAATCATGGAAAATGGCTATGGAGGCTGAATATGAGTCCTTGATCAATAAAGGTACATGGGAACTTGTGGAATTACGCAAAGACGAAAAGCCCATTCAATGTAAGTGGATTTTTAAGACCAAGGTTAAAGCTGATGGTTCTTTTGATAAATTCAAAGCTCGCCTTGTTGTCAAAGGTTTCTGACAAGTTGAAGGTGTCGATTATGAGGAAACCTTTTCTCCAGTTGTATGTCTTACAAGTTTGCGAGTGTTGTTAGCCTTTGCAGTGCAGCATGATCGGATGTAAAGACAGCCTTCTTGAATGGTGATTTGAGTGAAGAGATTTACATGGTACAACCTGCTGGATTTGTTGTGTCTGGACAAGAACACTTGGTGTGTAGATTGAGAAAAGCTCTTTATGGTTTGAAGCAAGCTTCCCGAGCATGGTTCATAAAGATTAACACCTTCTTGCTTTTCTTTTGGATTCCTTCCCTAGTGTGGCTGATTTGAACATTTACTTCAAGCAAGAAGGGTCCTCTTATGTTTTCATTGCTCTATATGTTGATGATAACGATCTTTGTTTGCAATGATTTACCATACTTACATAAAGTGAAAGCTCTCTTATCTGCAGACCTTTGAGGACGGTTGACTTGGGTGAAATTCACTCATGTTTGGGTATTCAAGTGCAACGTGATGGATCAAAGGGTTTGTTACATCTTTCTCAATCCACATACATCTCTCGCACTCATTGAAAAGTTTGGCCTCCTTGAAGCAAAATCACAAAGTACTCCTCTTGTTGTTAGTTCGGATACTCCAAACTTTCTCAAAAACAAAGTCCTTGTAATCGATGAAGAAAGATTGCAAATGAAAAAATGTCCTTATGCTAGTTTGGTTGGTGCGTTGATGTATTTGGCCAATGCCACTCGCATACGATATTAGTTATCTTTGCTAATACTCTTGGTCAATTCATGACTAATCCTGGACAGGTTCATTGGATTGCTGCTAAAAGGGTTTTGAGATACTTGAAAGGCACTTCTACTTGTGGTTTATTGTACACAAAGTAGAATGATGTTGATGTATTGACTTTGCTAGGCTATACAGATGCTGATTGGGGTGGTTGTCCTGACACTTTTCGTTCTACTAGTGGGAGTTGCTTTTTTGTTGGGAAATCCTTAGTTTCTTGGATGAGCAAAAAGCAACGATGTGTTTCTGTTTCCACTACGGAAGCAGAGTATGTTGCTGCATCAATTGCCAGTAGAGAATTGGTTTGGTTGCGACGGTTGATGGATTGTTTTCATCAGACTCAGGTGGGGCCTACTCTACTCATGTGTGATAATCAAAGTATAATTGCATTAACAAAGGATGAGGTTTTTCATTCTAAATCTAAACATATTGAGCTACATTATCATTATATCAAATTGGAAGTACGAAAGAAGACTATTATGCTTAAATATTGTCCAATGTCAGCAATGGTTGCTGACATCTTCACCAAAGCATTAGGACTTCAGAAGCAAGAGATGTGCAAAGCAGCTCTTGGAATTGTTGAATCTTTTGTTGTTACTTGAGTTGTTCTGAAAGTGCTTGGGTTTTTTCCTTTTAACCCACAAAAGGTTTTTTTGATCCAAGCACTAGATTAAAGATGCAGGGAGGGATGGTTGGAGGCATCTTTAAATATGAGATACAATTATTTTGTTCAAAAGGCTAAAGTTGCAGGGAGGGTGTTTGGAATCTCCTTTCTATAGGAGACGTGCACCTTTACCTTTTGCCATGTATGGCACGTATGTCACATATAGCACTCTTGCCTATTGTGGCACTAGTCCAATAGTGGCTCATATTGATGTATAAATATGTATCTCATATGAATAAAATTTTGTCTTGTCTTGTGGGAAAAGTTGTGTGTGTCTCATATTTCTAACAGAACTGCGGTATCAGAGTAGAATCAAAACAATATTATGCAGCCAAAAGGAAAGACTATAGTCGCTCTTCTTCAAAACTTTTCATCTTCTCTGCTAACAGTGTCTTGGCCCAGAAGAACCTAAGCAATGCTCAAGATAGGGACTCAAGACTTCCTTCAAGGCGAACAGGATCTTTGCACACCGCTGCTGCAAAGGAAGTTGTGGCCGGCGACAAGCTCCGAAGCTCTGAAGCTCTGAAGCTCTGGCGGCTATGGTCTGGGCAGGAATGTCCCAGCTGGAAGCATCTCTATGAGATCAATATCATGGTTGGGTCGTGATTTCTTCCGGTGGTGTATTTCCCTGATGCCATGTGGCACGGCCAATATCCAGGAATGCTAATCGGGTATGAAGATTCCGGATTACCTGTTGATCCGGTTACAAAAACAGGAATTTGTGTTGCTGCTTGTTCCGTCCGACCGTGTACAGAAGCTGAAGAACAACTATTTGTTGTTTTGCTTCTTATTCTGACCTTGTACAGCAGCTGAAGAACGGATATGAAAGGGAAACAGAGATCAAAACCAAATAGGGATTAAAATCATAGCACCATAGTCATCAGCCGTGAGCTCAAAATCACTCCCCAACCATGATATTGTAAGGGTAAGAAAACCGGTCAGTGATTCACCGGCTTGCAGCTCCCGGCTAACGCCGGTCGCTGCCAATCCGGGAATCACTTCCCAGTTGTCTTACCCTTATACGTCAAGCAAACAGGGCGCCATAGCCAGCAAACATGCTATTCAAGAACGTCCGGAATGAAAACAGAGCAGAGCAGGGGAGCTTTGCTATGCAGGACATCCGGAATGAAAACAGAGCAGAGCAGAGGAGCTTTGCTATACAGGACATCCGGAATGAAATCTTGAGCTCAGATAGAAGCGTTGTACATGGAGATTGAGGCAGGAAATCGCTAGATCAAAACATAGCCGCTGCAGAAGTAGGAAAGGCTCTACCGGATTCGAATGGCTAGCCGCTGCAGAGGAAGTCATGGCATCGATGTAAACGGCGCCACCAGGACCCATAAACCTAAAATTACTCATAATAACTGTTAGGGAATATTCAAGGAATTTTCACGAAACAGCGGTTTACGTTCGGTAATGCCCGCTAGGAATGACATTTTGGCGGCGCCGCCAGACTCGGTGGCGCACTGGCGGCGGAGTGCTCTCGTGCGCCGCCTCAAAAAATTCCTCGCCGGAATGTACTCCTGGGCGGGCATTACCTAGTACCAAAATAGATGAAGCTTACCAAACGGTAATACGGCAACATGTGCAGAAGAGGCCTTCTGCGAATTCCTTGGCAGTTGAATAAGGTAAACATTTTGGCGATCTTCTGCATTTCAGTGGTTGGAAATGTCTAAACAGCATCTTATACACTGCAGAGGAGCCCTTACTCCCTAAAAGTCGACCTTGGGTACCTAAAGGATGAGTCAGGTATTCATCATCTTACTGCCAATGGAACATTTTTTGGATTTTTGCCAGCTCAGGCAAAGTTCGGCAATAGTCGCTACTTTGCACTACACCATAGGCCTTCTGAAAAGTATTATATTCTGACGTTTACTATGAAGCATGATTTTCAGAACCTTGTGAACAATTCTCTGATTCTTCAATTTCGTCCATTGGAATCCAAATATGCAGGTTATTTGAGTTCGATCATGTGGAAGTTGTTTCTAATACCTTCATAGCTCCCATTTTTGAGCAACAAACAAAATTGGCACATAGGGATATATCTGCTAATGCTGATCTGGAATTGAAGAACTTATGTTTGGAGGGACGAGTAAAAGAAGCATTGGATATTTTGGACTCAGTTGTTGCACAGGGAACTCGGGTGTATTTTGATTCTTGTGCGTGCATTTTACAAGCTTGCGCTAACAAACGGTCTCTGGAAGAGGGCAGAGAGGTTCATAAACATCTCAATAGAAATGCCTTAAGGACCACTGTCTTTTTGGAAAATTCTCTAATCAACATGTATTCTAAGTGTGGGAGTATTGAGGATGCCAGGAGAGTGTTTGACAAAATGGCACTGCGTAATGTGTACACATATACTATAATGATAGCAGGGTGTACTCAATATGGAAAGAGTGTTGAGTCTCTTGAGCTCTTTTTTCAGATGGAACAGATGGGCATAAAACTAAATAAAGTAACTTCAGTAAGTGTTATCTCTGCCTGTGCAAAGGCTTCGTCTGCTGAGAAAGGAAAACGGGTCCACAGTGTTGTTTTAAAAGCTGGTTTTGCATTGGATACTGTTGTTGGGACTACAATAGTTGACATGTACATGAAATGTGGTGTAACTGCCGATGCATGCCAAGTATTTGACAGAATGCCTGACCGCAGTATAGTGTCATGGAATGCAATAACTACAGGTTTTGCACAACAGAGAGGTGGCAGGGAGACGTTACTTCTTTTTAACCAGATTAAAAGGGAGGGTTTGGAGCCAACACAAATTACTTTCGTTGGCCTTCTCAGTGCTTGTGCTAATGGTACATTGGCTTTGGACCATGGGAAATGCATCCATGCAAGTGTTCAGAAAGCAGGATATGCAGATGATCTCATCGTTGCAAGTACGATGGTTGACATGTACTCAAAGATTGGAAGCACTGAAGGTGCCTGTCTGATATTTGACAGGATGACAAAACGAAATGTGTATACATGGACTACCCTAATCTCAACATATTCTCAGGCTGGACAATTTAAAGAGGCACACAAGCTCTTTTTGGAGATGCGGAAACAGGGGGTGAAAGCAAATGAGTTTACCTTTGCAACTGTCCTCAACATATGTGCTGGATTGCCAGATCTTGATCTGGGAAAGCAGATGCATGTTGAAACTATAGAACAGGGATGTGAATTAGATGCAATAGTCAGCAACAGTCTTCTTGATATGTATTCGAAATGTGGAAGCACTGCTGATGCACGTGTTGTATTCAACAAGATGACAAGAAAAAGTGTAGAAACATGGACAACAATGATCACAACATATGCTCAAGTTGGAGATGCCATGGAGGCTATAAACCTTTTTGAGCGTATGCTTTTAGCGGGCTTACAGCCGAATGACATCACATTTGCTAGCATTTTGAATGCATGTACCTCCATATCAGCACTAGAATATGGTAAACAGGTTCATGATTACATTCAGGATGCCGGATATGAATCAGATAATTTTATCTGCAATACTCTGATTGACATGTATGGAAAGTGTGGATGTATAGAAGCTGCTCGCCAAGTCTTTGATGGAATGTTTGCACACGATGTTGTTGCATGGAATGCAATGATTGGAGGCTATGCACAATACGGAGATGGAAACAAAGCACTTACGCTCTTTGGGCAAATGAGAAAAGAAGGAGTCATGCCGAATCCTATTACATTTGTCTCAATTCTTTCTGTTTGTAACCATGCATGTCTAGTTGAAGAATCTCGTCAATATTTTCAGTTAATGAGTAGGAATTATTGCATTGCACCCCTAACAGATCATTATGTCTGTATGGTCAACATTCTCAGTCATTCCGGATATCTTCAAGAGGCTGAGGATTTTATTAAAAAGATCCCATTTCAAACGGGCGCCATAGTCTGGATTTCACTTCTCAGTGCCTGTCGTGCTCATGGTGCAGTACAGATAGCAGAACGAACAGTAGAGCACATACTTAGGATGGAACCCTCAAACAGTGCAGCTTTTGTGCTGCTAGCAAACGTTTATGCTGAAGTTGGCAGGCTGGATGATTCAGCAAAGCTGAGAGCAAGATTAGAATCTGGCCTTAAGCAAACAGAAATATGTCTGGAGAAAGGAAAAAAAGACCATAAATGAATATGTATTATGTGAAAATGACAGCGTTCCATTATGCTTGCCCATTATGCTTGCCCAAACTCATTCTTTGGCACCTTCTGTTAACATATACAGGTGCGCCATGATTGTTCTCTAAAAGATGCCCCAAAAGGTGCTCAAGTTAGGGTGGTTGATATATTCATTTATAATTGAGATATGGTCCACCAGAAGGATGTCATTGCAAGTAATACTGGCAAATGCTTGACGATGGATGGTGATGATGACTTGCGCATCTGACTTTGCCGATTGATCTACAGCGAAGTATAAATACACAAGGCGCTCTAGCAGTGCGTGGATGTGGGATAAAGCTTTCTCTCTGTGCTGGCATTACACAATCAAGTAACCTAGAGAAGCAACATTGTACCAACCATAATGCATCAAGATCCTCATTTCTGGTCTACAACATTATAAGCTTTGATTAGGCCATGTAGCCTATAGATGACATTTATCTTGCTTTCATAGAATAGAATAGAATAGAATAGAATAGAATAGAATAGAATAGAATAGAATAGAATATGATTTTATCGTCCACGGAGACCAACTGGCCTATGGGACCCAAGTACAAAGAGAGAGCAGCAGGCGTATTACTACCAGGATTAAAAAACCCCCGCCCCGAAGGGTTTTCGGGGGAAAAACCTTAGAAGATAAATGAAGTTCTGGAACTACTGGAACTACTGAGGTAGTTGCGTAAGTAGTTATTTCTGGTCCTTTCCAGTAACATGTCTATATGGTCTTTTCTTTCTCATTTCCTCCTCTAGTGTGGGAGCACTTTACTCTAACGTGCATCTCCTTTTATAGCCAAATCCCACCTCCCACCCACCTTTTCATCTTGTCCATCTTTGTGCTATCCACTCGCATATAGCTCACATCTTTTGGTTTTGGTTAGGCCCACAAACTTTAATTAGGCCTATGTGCATAGACAGGCTCCCATGCCTGGTTTTGGAGGCCCTCGTGCCTTGTGGAGGCTTGAGTGCTTGCATGCCCTTTTTGGGTTGCCCCTAGGGGGGCAAACCCTCGCTCATGTGGGTTTCCAGCATATTCTAAGTATATGCTAGAATATGCCTAAGATATGTCGGAAACTGCTCCAAACTTACGTTGCCTGTAAACTGGCGGTCGCCAGTGTTGCTGGAGGGCGATGTGCAAACTGGCTAATCGGCACCGCGATGGTTGTTTTGTGGTTCCAAGAGAGTAGATTCGTCGCAAACAGATTCTTCAAACAATGGAGATAGATATGCTTCTCATTCGGAAACAGTAGCTGCTATAGAGGAGCCCGAGGTTGCAATGGAGATGTTCTGCAGCAGGAATCGAGACCCCAATTCCCAAAAGATATCACCCTCCGGTAGATAATCTCTTTCCGTAGCCGAATATGCATGGCTAATTCTTGTCTCTAAATGACGGAACACGAGAGAAAATCCTTTAATATTGGCGATAGTTTGCTTCTGCAGCTAGTTCCCCTGGATACTACCTACACCATACCAGGGCAGTTTGCACAAGTTAAGATTGGAGGTGGTAATGTGATCAACACCAGTCTCTAGCCCTCCATTTCCTAAGGAAGCGAATGATGCTGTCATTTATAAGGCTCGAGGAGATATTCTTGCTGGCACAACAAAAATTTCAATCTACTCACTATCTAGAGCTCCTCTTGATCTAGATTCTGATGGGATTTTCAATTTGAAAAAAGGTCATATGCTGTAATGGCTGGAAGTACACTAGATCATATAATTATAGAAGAAATTTTGGAATCGAATTATTATGGGACATAACGGATCATTGCAGCTACATGTAAACCACTAGAGCAAGGATCAAGCATTGCGATGGTGAGCTTTGATGCAAGTCATATGCGTTGCAGTTACCAACCATTGACATAGATTTTTTATCAGACAGTTGATTGATTGCTTTCTTAAGAACTCTGAATTAGATAACATAGCGAACAAGATGATTCAAAATGGATGGCATTTTTTCGTAGAAAATGCAGATGATCCTGAAATGTTTCTACGTTATATAGTTTCAAAGAAGATTGCTTGCCAAATATTCCTCCAACCAAGACTCAGATAAAAAAATCTATGTCGTGGATATACAGCATTAATAATGACAAGGGATGCCAGTCATCCTGTAGAAACTTCAATACTTAGTATGGTAAGCTATTGTCAATTTGCATTGTATAGTTGCTGATAATGATGGTCTTTCATCGTAGTTTATTGTTATCATACTTCTATTTATATCCTAGCTCATATAGTGTGTTACCATGAAAGCCGAGAGCATGTTTTTTAAACTTGAGCTCCTATAAGTTTGGTTGCCTGATTTAAGCTCTTTCAGCAGATCTGGAGGTTAGTTAGAAAACCATGATTGAAGATTTAGGCCTCATGCATCTTGAAATCCAGAGGTTGTTTTAAAGCTTTTGTGAGCACTCGAGGAACATGTATTTAGAGGCAAATCGGGGGACATCCTTGCAATATTCACAATTCAAATAATTCTATTTAAGCCTGTTAAAAACAGTTGGAACTTGTCACCTGATAAGAAATTATTGCAAGCATATGCGTCATTAATGCATTTGCAGGCATCAACATGGAATCCTCTGTAGGAAGCAATAAAGGAGCAGAACTCACTTGATGTTCTCAAGGCTGCTTCTGGTTGCCCAATCATGTCCATTCTGAAGGCTAGAATAAACCTCCATGAGATGAGCAAGTGGGTACTTCCCAAACTGCCTTGTAGTTCTTAAATGCTCGGATTGGATGCATCAATATATCCGCACAAAACAAAGCATGTTCAAATATCAAAAGGCTCACATGTTCAAAAAGGAAATGATTGGTTTATTCTTACATGATCTGCTGTGGGTTCCATAGTCGGCCATAGTGTGGTAATCAGCAATAGGATCAAATCAAAGGTAAATCCTTTGTTTTCTATTCCCATTACCAGTTGCAAAAATGTATATTTGAAAGCGTTGCCTAAAAATTCAAAGTCTAGATCATGGTTATCTGTTTCTGAAGATATCTGTTAAATTATAAGCAAACACATAAGATTAGAGGTGCTTAAAAACCATAAGATCAAACATTAGTAGGAAAAACGAAGGGGGAATGGAACATACATCACTGTCCCAAAGATGTTGCAAGACAATTTGATATTCATGGTGCCCAAATAAATACTTGTGTTTCAAGCCAAAACCAGCTCCAGATGCTTGATCCAAGAACTGCAGAGTCTTTTTATTATCTGAATATCTGATATGATCAATGACTCATCTGACTTAACAATTTGTATCAAAGCTTACCTTGTGCCGTAACGGAAGGCTACTATCTGCAGGAAAATCTGACATTTGACCATGTCTCGAAATTGAGTAATGACATGCTATAATGAATGAATGAAGAATGCTAGATCATGGAGATGATACATAATTATATGTGGAAGATATGCCATAAATGAATATGAATAATCATTATGTTGGACTTATCAGTTTCCTTTTCTGGTCATAAGCATTGTATCTGACATTTATTGTGCTTTATGCAGGGGACCAGGTTTATCATGGACCATTTGATTTATTTCGAATAGATTTGAGCTCTATTATGGTTGTGAATTAACAACTCTTCTCTTCTTTGCCACTGGATGAGGAATCTCTACTGCTCATTTTATCATAGAAGCACGTGATGCAAATTATGGGAGTTTCAATCTTAAATTGTGATCAGATGTTCGCCTGTACTATTCATTAGCAAAACCATCAAAACTAGCATTAAGGATATGACAAAGGTTCAGTGCTGCTATGTTCAATTTGCTTTCAAATATTAGATTCGTTTTAGACACTATGCCTTTTGTGTATTATGTAAGTCTATATAACTATTCTAATATCAAAAGTATTACTTTCAGAAAATGTTTGGGAACTGGACTCAAAGAAAGGTTAAGCTTCGTGTGACAGTTGATGCAACAGAAGGGAACCATGGGATGGACATGTTGGCTCCCTCTCTGACTTGTGGAACGCTGACGACATTGAGTATGATTCTGAAACTACAGCAGTGGTAATATGTGCTGATCAAAAAGCCCTACAGAAACTCCTTGATATGCTGAAATTCCAGAAGAACAAGTTGTCAGTTGGAATAGAGTAGATTCATTGCTCATTCAATGATCCTGAAACTACAGCAGTGCTAATATAGTTTATAGAGATTTATCCAACACCAATAAGGTATGCTCCTCAGAAATATGTTTATGACTATCGGGGACATAGAGACTGGCAAGATTATTCTCAGTGTAACATTGGTGTGCATCCCCTATCATATGTAACGATGGTGGCCCAGTGATGTATCTACCTCCAGGTTATAACCTTTTCTCTCCTCCATATGCTCAGTTTGGTGGAGATGATTAATACTATATGCCTGGTGGATATCAATACCCCGTTCCGGTGCAAGGAATTGCCTCAGGTGTGCTCTATATGATGCCTGGAATTGTAGCAGGTGACTATGGTGCTGATGTTTGCCCTTTTATCAACAAGCTACAGTTTTCCCTCATTTTCCAGCAACAGGAGAACCTCTTTATGGGGAAGAGGTAGCATCCTTTTGTCAACCAATGTTGCAGTGTTTATCTCCACCTGTAATGATGGCTGCACCTGGGTATGTAGAGGATGTTGGTCCTGTATGTTCTGTTCCACTTCTAATGACTTCAAGAACTTATTCTCCAATTGTTCATTACCCTAGTGGGTTCGCCCATTTGCCTGCCCAGAACCTAACAATACCTCAGAAGAAGTTTGTATGATGCTGATAGAAAGGGTAATGGTTTTGCTTGGCTGGAGAAAATGCTTGGAAAGAAATCACCTCAGGTTCTTTCCCAGCCTATATCTCCTAGACCAGATGCCCCACTATATGTTCAAAAACAGGTGCAACGACTTTAACTGCAACTGAGAGTCCAACAAAATTTAGCGAATCAAGGAGAGAGAAAGTGAATCTATTGGGGAGCAGAGTAAATGGCTACACTCAAGGATTTGAGTATAACAAGCCAAAACTGGGTTTGTTTTTCCCACCAAGCATGAATATGAACTTTGATGTCTTGAATGAACATGTTTGGGGGTCGACGTCCATTTAAAGTAGTCAGAGAGGTTTCCCAGGATGGCACATTGAAAGAAAGTGACAACCATTACAATAAGCTAGAGTTTGCAACCTCATATGAGGATGCAAGGTTTTTTGTAATTAAATCTTATAGTGAAGATGATGTGCATAAAAACATAAAATATGGCGTTTGGACTAGCACAACAAAAGGAAATAAAAGATTAGATGTAACATATCAGCAGGCACGGGGAAGGTCACTAGTAAACCAGGATTGCGCTACCCATTATTTTCTTTTTCTCTGTGAATGGTAGCAGGCAGTTTTGTGGAGTGGCAGAAAAGACTGGACCTGTAGATTTTATTAAGAGCATGGGTTTCTGGCAGCATGATAAAAAGTAGAATGGTTGCTTCAATGTTAAGTCTCATATTGTCAAGCACATCCCCAATAGAGAATTTTGCCATATGGTGCTTGAGAATAATGGTAATGATCTTGTCACAAATAGTAGAGATACTCAAGAAGTAAAGTTTAAGCAAGGGATTGAAATGTTGAATATTTTCAAACAGTACTTACATAAGACTTCTTTGCTTGACGATTTTGAGCACTATAATAGCAGGCAAAAATCAATGGAAGAGAAGGGACACGTTGAAGATGGGTCACCAAACAATATTTTCCAGGTTCATAAAGCTCTGCAGAAGGAAAGTGGGAAGAATGAAATTGTGGTTGGTGCTTAGTCCTCGCTTTAGATTTTGGGTCTCTGATTTAGTGGATAAAGAGTGAATTAATACCCAGGTTTTCTCGGGCTTGAAGATGAGAATGCAGACGGATTTGGAATTGATAGAATGTCGTAAGAACAAAAGGGAAGAGTTTGCTTCAAAGCCAAGTTTAAAAGATTTTGAATTCCAAAACAACAGTAGAGAGTGAAGATGATCCCATTGTTTTGACCTGTTTTTGGTACGCTAAAGTTTAGGGTTGAGACATGTGGAGATGTAAAGTTATATGCAGGTTGTTGCACTTGCCACAGTATACATGAGCCTTTGATCCTGCTCATCTTGTCCCGAAGGAACGCATTCGAAGCTATTTGAGTGATGAGGAGTTTGTTGTGACAATTAACGTAGTGAATGAGATCCTCCATATGTAAGTTCTTTGTTATTGTATTTGTGCTTTTCTATAATGCCTAAGTTCCATTCCTTTTATATACTCTGGCATGAATTATGAACATGTGAAGAAATGTGCTTATGGCTTCTCCATGAACAAAATCGCATGAAATACATTGTCAATGTTATTGATAATTTGCTGGAAGATTGCAATGCAAGATGGTCTTTGGTCTTTGCTGTGACCAGGCGTAATGGCAGAAACAAAGTCTATCTTACGAGGTTGTACTATTTATAACTGATTTCAATCTTCTTACTCACTTCAATGAACCACACTCTTGACAGGACAACAATTATCTTGCTTATTAGAGAAAGGCTATTGTAGACTTTTAACAATGGACATAAGTATTTGCAATTTTTTGAACCCCCTTGTGTTTGATCAGCTACAACTTTAAAAAAAGTCACTTATTTTCTTAAGACACAATGCCACAACATTCTTCACCTCTCAACCTTTCAACTGAAGTAGATTTGATGGTCATGTGGTCGACAGGAGAGCTGTAAATCTTAAATGAACCATTCATGGGCACCCTACCCCAGACAAATAGCAGAGCTAAAATAAAGATAACAAAGCCAGAGACTTTATATATAGGCCACGAACTGTAGCAGCAACCACAAATCCAAACAGGAACTTACTATATATTTCTTCGAGTGGCAAAGGCAAGCAAAGGTTTTGCCATAGGCATTGTGAGCCCAAAATTCTCTGTCAGGTCGACTTCCTCTGCAGAATTCCAGTTGAAGGAATGGATCAAACGGGCCAAAATGATATGCACCATGGCAAGCCCAAGAGGCAAACCGGGGCAGATTCTTCGGCCAGCTCCAAACGGAATAAGCTCAAAATCGTTGCCCTTCAAGTCTATGCTGCTGTGAATGAATCTGTGGGGATCGAAGGCCTCTGGGTTTTTCCAAACGGTGGAATCCCTGCCCATCTGCCAAGCATTCACGATCAAACGGGTGCCCTTTGGAATGTCGTAACCTGCTACCTTACACTCATCGATCGATTCGTGAGGCACCAGAAGAGGAGCCGCTGGGTGAAGCCTGAACGTTTCCTTCACAACTGCCTGCAAAAAGGGCAGCTTCGGAATGTCCTCTTCTTCCACCACCCCTTCAAATCCGACCACTTCATCCAATTCTGTCTGTGCCCTTTGCATTATCCCTGGCGATCGAATCAGCTCTGCCACTGCCCATTCTACTGTTACAGACGATGTGTCGGTCCCTGCCATTATCATGTCCTGTCATGGCATATAAACTTCTCTCATTAAATTACATATAGAGTTAGTCTAAATTCTTGCAGAAAATGCACAGAATCTTGTTGTAAGCAGTGTAAGCCGAGTTCCTAGAAACACTAGCATCCTACCTATTGAAATCAAGAATTTCCGATAGAGAAAAAAAATTCCAGGAAGTTTCCGGTCAAAATCCATGGGTTTCTTTATATTTTTCCAGATGAAATCTAAATTTTCATAGGCCCCTTCCGCCTAGCATAAATTATATAAGAAATATACTTGTTGGATTTTTAGAGTTTGCCCCATACTGGTTCTAAGTAAGAAGTAATACAGCAACATGCCAATATCATGTCCTGTCATGGCATAAGTTATAAACTTCTTAGTCAGATTAGAGTTAAATTTAGTCTTATGATGTCCTGTCATGGCATATAAACTTCTTAGTTAAATTACAGTTAGATTTGTTAGTCTAAATTCTTGCAGAAAATGCACAGAATCTTGTTCCAAGAACTAATACAGCATCATGCCAATATCATGTCCTGTCATGGCATAACCTATAAACTTCTTAGCCAGATTAAAGTTAGATATAGTCTAAATATAGTCTAATAGTTGTGAACTTCTTAGTTAGACTAGAGTTAGATTTAGTCTAAATTCTTGCAGAAAATGCACAGAATCTGGTTCTGAGAACTAGATATAGCTAACCAGAATAACCGCCTTGATTGCCTCGCGCTCTAGCTTCCCTCCTTCCATCTGCAGCAACACACTTACCAGATGATCTGAATCTGATCCATCCTGTCTGCCCAGCTTAATCTTTCCGATTTCTTCCTCCAGGATTTCATCCAGAAATGCATCCAGTTGCAGATGTACAGCTTCCATTCTTCGCTTGTATCCTTGCAGATCAAACCTTGATAAGAACGGCAAAAAGTCTCCTATGTTGAACACGCCTCCTAGGAAAAATGCTTCGCGAACCATTCGCCTGAACTGCTGCGCACCTTTGGCGCTGTCTTCTCCGAAGAATTTTCGGCCCAGTGCCATTCTGGTGATCACGTTAGTGGCAAGGCTGGAAAGCTTGGAGTTCAAATCCACAGCTCTATTTGCAAGGCTATCTTCCATAATGGATTTCAGAATGCAGGAAATTTCCTCAACTCTGATACGCTTGGATCCCTGCAGCTTTCTGGGGGTGAAGAGCTCCTGGATGCAAATTTTTCTGAGAAGTTTCCAGTGCTCGCCATATGGGGCAAAGGCGATATCCCGATTATTATAGGCGATGATTTTGGATACATCAAGCTGGGGTCTAGAAGCAAAAACGGATTGGTGGGTTTTGAGAAATTCCTGAGCCATTTGGGCGTTCGAAACGACGACGCAATTGACAGAGCCAAGGCGAAGGAAGAAGAGGGGGCCATAGCGGATCGAAAGGGCGCCCAGATCACGATGAGGCAGATTGGAGAGGAGATGCAGATGGCCTATAACTGGAAGCCAGGGAGGAGATGGAGGCAGGCGTCTCTTTTGCCTTTGCTTAGTAACAGCGGCATAAGAAAGGACCAAACAGAGGATCGCCCAAATGCATAACCAAGTCTCGGTCGTCAAATCCATCGTCGAATTGCACAGGTTTTAAAAAAATTGCGCCCTGCGTTCATATATACCAGATCATGCCAAGTCACAACCTGTCGATCCTGCACATGGCCCCGCGTTCTTATTGACAAGCTAATTTTAGCTAAAGAGCATGTAGGGCATCCACTTGGCAGGCCATGTCTTACCCCATCAGGTCAATGGAGACAATAAATTGGATTCAATGGTAACCAAATCGACAAGAGCAAATACACGCACACACGCATTTAGCTGCTAATCCATGCATTATCATTTGGGGTGTCTCACAATTTTTTGTGACCATTAGATCATGTAATATCGCGCAGAGGATTCCCTGTGCATCCATATGATCCGTCCCCTTAAAGTCAAGATGGGTTCAAACAGCCCCATCTTGACCCGATTTGTAAGGGGGATTTAACAAGCTCCAGTCCAATGGTTACCTTCTCCCAGCAAGCATACAGCAGCACATGGATACAACACAACAGCACAGGAGTACAACACACAGCACGACAAATGCAGCAAGTTACGAATTGTCCCTGAATATATTTGCATCGTCCAGTGTGCTATTCAGATAGGCTCTTGGACATAACAGAAGGGAAGAATTGATGCCCGAGCAATTGATCGAAGCACAATGGGCAAAACAACTTGAGTAATGGGCAAGAAACCCTGGTAGAGCTCAGAATCCCAGGATGTTTCTCTTAAATCGAATCCAAATTAACAAGATTTTGAGGGTACTTTCCAATGGAAACTCTAATCTGAAATACAGTCCTCTATCAAATATGAACAACAAAAATTATAGGCGAAAGCCTTGGAGATGACTGTAATTTGCCCCCAAAACAGACGCCTGTTCCAGCAATCCAGCAAAGCGAAGCAATTTTACGCCATATTTTGGCTTCTAAAACTAAAAACACTCCTTAAGATCAAAGCGAGAGGCAGACCGCTTAAAGCCGTCCGGTGTTCCTACCATCCAAGATTTATAAGGAAATTAATAGAAAACAAGGTTGCATTTGAAACGGGAGTTCCCTCAAAAAAACATGGCATGGTCCCAGAAATGAACTTTTTGGCCGAGTTAAAGGATTTTGCGAGGTTAAATTTTTTTTTTTTTGCTTTTTAGCTTCTCAGCAAGTGTACAATTTCGTTTTATGTAATATCATAGCTAGAAAGAGCGAAATTTACAGCTGACTATGCAATCCATGAAATGAAGACCTTAGAAACATCTTAGTTTAAAAGAATTAATGGCAGTACCTTTAATAGGAATTTTGAATACATCAATTTTGAAGGCAAAGTTAATGTTAACACTAGAATTCGTCCACCAACAAGTGTAACATCAAGACAATTGTATTCTTAATTCTTTCCTGGTCTATCACCTATTAGCAGAAAAGAGCGAAATTTACAGTGACTGTGTAGTGTAGACAAGCAAGACCAAAAAAATACCAAAATTGATAGGAATAAATATTATTAATAATGAATTAATATTTCAATATCTGTTTTAGAAGATACCAATCTAAAAAATATTTCACACAAGGAGTCAAAGATCAATATCATAGTCCTCCTCATGGTGTGTGCTTGTATAGTTGCAGTGTTCTCCTGAACAGTCTTCTCTTGCTGAGGTGATTTAACTTGTTCCTTGGTAGTGTTGTCTTTAGTTTCCACTACTAGAGCCACTTCCTTCAGCTCTGCAAAAGTGACCTCATCCTCTGTGGAGCTAGTAAAAGGGGGCTGTATTTATGATGATGTCATTTTGGCAAAATCAGATGAGGATTTGGCACCTAGCTCTTTTCTCGTCTGGTAAGCTAGGTAGTGCAGCCAATCTCATCTTAATAAAGTTCACGACCTCCTTGTCTATATCCACTGCTACACAGTTTCGGCCTTTTTTAAGTGCGCAGGCGATGGTAGTACCAGAGCCCGAGAAAGCATGCTAGAGTTAAAAAAATTCAAAAGTATCAAGCACAAGATATGAACGCTTACTTGTGCACTTCCTTGGACATCTCTTCCAAGGTAAACTCCTTGTCTACCACTTTCTGGAGTAACCTTTCTAGTATGGTGGTGTCTGTGAAGCCCTGCAGCTCCCTCCAAACTGTAATAGTCATTTCTTTTTTTGGCACGTCTGTTCCCTTTTTCTTTTCTGATGCTTTACCCTTGCTTTTTAATTCTCCCCTTTTAAAAGCAGTAAAGATTTCGTTTTGCAAGTCCCAAATCTACAGCACAACAACTTATTGTCAGCTCAAGGTATTCCGGAATACAAAGTATAAAGCTACCAAGGAGATAAACGTTTAATATTTAGTTACTATAACATAAACCAAAGGCCTATTCCGGAATACACTTTGGCCTGACACTGAAGGCCAAAGTGTATTCTAAGAGCAAGGGCTATTCCAGAATACAGATGTGCTTACCCTGCCATCCCTGAAGGCCAGTTGAAACCAATTATCGTGGCTGATTAGGGAGTGCCTCTTATTTGCTTCATCATATTTAAGGCAGCACTCTATTGCGCACGCCTCCTTTAGCTCCAAAGATGGCCCTGGTTTCTTGAGGTCTTCACCATATTTTTCTTTGAAAATTAAATACTCTCTGTGCATAAATCTGATTTTATCGACAAAACTCATCTAGAGTTTGTACTCGTTATCAGCGTTATTGTGTATTGGCCACTATCTTAGCCTCTTCGTCAGTCAGGCCGCAATACACTGCACAGAGAACGAAGAGGTATCTGGGATTCTGTTTCTCTTTGAACAGTTGCCCGCGCGCCTTGAAGCTGTGGTTTCCCCCCAGCACGTAGTGTGTGTACTGATCAGCACACTCTCTGTCATAAGCTGCTGGGTCCATGCACTGGCTCCTGTCAACAAGCACAACTATTGGAGCAACATGTGCATTTGGATTGCTCCTTATCCGGTCCTTCAAGTTTCTAACGTGGTCAGCGTATATTTTTCTCACTTGAAGTGGCCTCCTGTCTCGTCCTTAGGTGGCAGCTTCATGCAGGCGACCGGAAGGTAAATGACTCCTTGGACGTATTTATGTTTGTTTATTTCTTCCATATGCTCTGCCGTTTTGTCAATCTTTTTTTCTTTAATTGCAACCCCTGGGGTCTTGTCCTTCCCCTTTGTCTTTTTGTTAGTTTCCTGGGGTGCATCTTCAATTGCAAGTGGCACGATCTTTCTTTTTTTGGGCTCCTTAGCAGCCACAATCTGTCTTTGCTTCTTTGGTGGTGGTGGTGGTGGTGCTTCAGGTTCCAACTCAACTGAATCAGCCTCGTCGTCCTTACCACCAGATTGGCTACTGCTTTCACCTCCCCCTTCTTCTTCTTCAGAAGCACTGTAGTCCAGTGCTTCACTTCTGCTGCTCGAGACACTCTTAAGAATTGTGGACAGTGCCAGCTTATTTATGTAGTGAGCGATGTACTTGTAAAGTCGTTGAGGCTGCACGTTGACCAACTTAAAATACGCTTCATTGAGAACGATGTAGCCTTGTGACGTCTTGAAGGACAGTCTTGCCTGTTGCTTGATCTGCCCAGCAACAGACTCCACGTGCTGTATTGATCCCATGCACTCAAACTCAGAGTCATCGTATCGTTTCTGTCCCGTGCTGCGACAAACATACAAGAAAGTGACATTGCTATACTTTCCTGCGAAACCTCTAGTGACAAACCACTGTGTCTGAAAATTCTCGTAGACTTGTGGCCCAGAAGTCTCCTGATCTTTTTCAGACGTGTGTTTCCTGCTAGAGATCTTGATGGTTCTTTTTGTCTTAGAAACACCTTGTTCTTGCCTGCAGCATCACAGTGGCTAACTGCTTTAGTACTAGCAACATAATAGAAAAATGTATTCCGGAATAACTTTGTCTAAATTCTACTGCTAAAGCGCTAAAAAAAGGCTAAATGTGCACTAAATTTAAGTTTTTTGTAGCAAAATTAAAGCAAGCTGAAGGTCAAAGTGTATTCGGAATACACTTTGGCTTTAGCGGTTTAGGCGAAAGTGTATTCCGGAATACACTTTGGCCTACTTGGCCGAGGCCAAAGTGTATTAGGAATACACTTTTCGCTTTAACCTCAATAAGCCAAAGTGTATTCCGGAATACACTTTGGCCAAAGTGTATTCCGGAATCATTAGGATTTTTTTGAGATTAAAAAAGGGCCTTCAAAACATGCCAACTAAGCCAAATGAAGATAAATGAACCACCAATCAGAAATCAGAGCCTGACGGGTCCAGTCAGCAAAACTGTTATAACTAACTTACTGGATCACATTTTCTAGCATAATTGTTGATAGAAAAGTCCAAATGAGCTCTCGTTTAGTGCAATAGATAGATCTCGTTGAGATCTTTCCAACTTTAGGTGTTTTGCACATATTTTAACCATTTATGATTGTCAAAACTCTAAAAAATATAGTTTTTAGCATTTTTTACTATACTACGGAGCCAAAAGATATGCAAACCATCCAAGATTGGAAAGATCTCAATGAGATCTATCTATTGCACCAAACAAGAGCTCATTTGGACTTTTTTATCAACACTTATGCTAGAAAATGTGATCCAGTGGATTAGCTATAACTGTTTTGTTGACTGGATTACTAGTTCTGTTTTCTGATTGGTAGTTCATATAGCTTAGTCAGGATTTCTTAGAAGGCCCTTTTATGATCTCAAAAAATCCCTAATGACACTTTGGGTTACAGGGCCAGGCGAAAGTGTATTCCGGAATACACTGTTCTGTCCTCTCACGAGGCGATTTTGCCTCGTACTATTCAGTGGCATGATAACTTGATGTCTGTTGATGATGATCTTGATGTTGCAGAACATGTTGATTGTGATGAGGCCACTAAACGCCTTAAGGTAGCACAAGGAGTATGATTATGTACTGTGTAAGGGTGGTTTTGCTTAGTGGACTATTTCGTCCTCTAGGTTTTGAGTACCATGTCACAGGTCCCTTGTATGTATCTTGATGTTCCGTGATAATAGATTGTCGTCCTTCAAAAGTAAATTAGAATCTAAATAAGCAAAACATTACCATGGCATTCTTCACATAATGATGACTTTGCATTGATAGTAATTCAACCAAGTACTTATGAAACAAATGTAGTAAGAGGAAATCATGCTTGACTATTATAAGCAGGTCAAGGAAACTTTTCATTCAATCACCCGTTTGTGATGTCAGATAACTGTTATCTTCCAAGTGCTTCATTCAATCACCCGTTTGTGATGTCAGATAACTGTTATCTTCAGAATTTCATTCATGGATTAAGCAATGAGCCACAGCCAAACCAGTTCTTAAGAGTTCAAATGATTTTTCTAAACAAAAGAATGAAGCATAAGCATAAGGGAAAAGAACATACCTCGGAGGCTTTTTCTTGCTGTTATGTCGCTCCCTATGGCTTCAGATAGATTGAAGAAGAGATGGCTCTCAGAACAAACCACGCTTCCTATGGCTGGCTCTGCCACAAACCACGCTTCCTATGGCTGGCTCTGCCACAAACCAGAGCCCGAAATCGGAGGCAATCGCAGTAAGGAGGCATTTTTTTGTTTAGGTTTTTGGCCCATCGCATTCTACAGGAAAAAATAGATAAAATGATTTTTTTTTTTTTTTTTAAATTTGAAGGTATGTGACATTTTGACCCCAAAATAACATGTTAACATGAGTTATTTTGTTAGCTAATAGATAACGTGTTACAAATTTGGGATTAACGCGTTATCTGCTGACAAGTTGTAAGTAAACATGCAAAAATCTCAGCATGCAAAAGTCCAGCACCATGTCCTTGTAACATGCAAATTTAGCAACAAACGTAGAAGCTCCTTTTTTTATAATGGCAGGAAACTCATCGGGCAAATAAAAAACTTACACAAATAAATTAACTTAGTTGATCCGAAATATGTGTGAATAGAACAATAACGTGTTTCCAATCAAAAACCGTATATTTCTAGCTTATGATTGTTGAATGTTACGTGGTGTAGTTGTATTGAAATACGTAGAACGCTGATGCTGGCATCTCAGTTTTGCTAAGAAAGGATATAAAGGTTTTTGCAATTGTTGAGGACTGGATTAGGAGTGCGCGTGAGCCCTGGCAGATGACAACCAGTGATTGCCATTCTAATTTGGTTTGGTTCATTGCAGCTGTTCGGCTCGGCATACCGATGAGATGGGGATGCCGCCTTTGGTTCTTGTTTGCTTCATCTGCAGGGACGGCGTACAAGTGAGTGATTGTGTGACGCTCCCTGAACATATACGGCACTCCAGACGTATACAAACAGGGACTTCCCCCTCCCATGGCAACCAGCTCACCATGAGCAGGGCCCTCCGTCTAACTCGGACCATCCATAGAAAGATGCCCGGGTGAAGGACACGGAGGTGTCATTCGGCCCACGCCTTCAATGGGACTCCTAAGTCGCGGAAGCGTGAATACAAGGTCAGCATATAGCATAATCATATAACAAATAACCACCACGAAGGGTGGCACATCCATCCAACTGATGAGAACAGAGAAGATACATCTAAGGCTAAGGAAAACATCCCAAACCCAAGGTTCTACCCCGGCTCAGACTCCAATGGGGATTGACTGACGGCTACGTCTCAGGAGTTCAGCAGACAGAATCTTAACATGGCGTTGGCTGGCATAGAACATTGGCTAGGGTTGTCCACTCCATCCGCCCCTCCTGTGCACACTTTGCAGATGAGCTAAATCAAGCTATGGCGCCATTGTAGCCTTCCGGAGACGCAATCCCAAGGAATCACCCTTCGGGACTACTCCAGGTTACATCTCCCCGATCCGATGAGGCAGGTCAGAGAAGTGTCCCCTTCCAGAGTCGCAGTGTATCCATGGGTGAGCTAGAGGACACGTGCCGCATCAGCGACCCCCGCATCCGTACCCGACTTACTCCCCTAACTTTATCTTCAAAGTACAGGATGATCACACCACTGTACCCAGGGAGTGTCAGACCCATACCCGGCCCTCTACGTGACCGGCTATTAGGCCTAGCTCACTGAAGGAGTCCCCGTAGCCTTTTATGCTCAGGCGAGACCCCACCCCACACTTCATCACTACGGCCCCTTGTCTGGTGCTTCAATGATGCCATAGATTCCACAGCTCGGTGGGATCTTGTACACAGGCCGCATCTAATGGGAATAATACAGGGCTCTATCTAGGAGCATACTACCATACATGGGCTCAGAGGTCTCTACCCCCCCTTAATCCCTGTTTACAGGAGGAACTAGCAGAGAGACTACCAAATACATCCATACATCACAGAACATGAACAAGAACAAAGAACAGTTCTAACTATCAAACAAGGGTTAATGAACAGCAAAAGACCAACAAAGAAGCCTAACAGAGGCGCTAGCCTACTAGAATCACAACTAAGCTAACTATGTACTAACCGGAACCATAGCTAGCTCCACTATCCCCCTGGGTCGCCATCCTTCTGGCTGGAACAGGGTCGAACAGCATCTCAGGGTTGGGCAGCATCTCCTCCTCCATCTCCAATTGCCCCAAATCGACAATTTGGGTGTCCCATATTGGAAACCCTGCCTTGCCAATCGATTTGGGCCAAGTGGCATGTCATTAATTAACTAATTAAGCTAATTAGGTTAATTAGGACAAAAATACACTTAATTAGGTTAATCCCTTTTAGGTCAACCCCCTAGGTTAACATACCCCATGGTGGCGTATCCCTACTACGTGACGTGTCAGTATATTTATACGTATACCGTATAAATACGTGGAACGTCACATTCTCCCCACCTTAGAAATGATGTTGTCCTCAGCATCAAGACTGCTCTTGGTCTGGGCCAATACACGATAACGAGTTGCCGAAATAAATTTGCGGCAAGTGTGAACATAACTAGGTGGCTATGTCAAAGAGTCACTATGAACCTGGACTTAGAGTTGGTTGACAAGTGTTACTATCGTACATAATTACATGATAGGAATGGTGGATGTTGGAAGGACTTAGTAGTATCAAATACTACACAAGTGAGGCTATCAAGGATGTCGATTGTGACATCCAGATGTATGTCATATTGGAAGATGGTAGAATATTCGTACAAGGCTGGTGGAATATTACGTGACAATGTTTACAGAAGAAGCATAATGATATGCTTATATACGAAGATATTGGGTTAAGGTATGATCCATCAGAGATACGCACTCAAGCTATCCCAATGGTTGGAGTTGACTATCCAAGATACGTCGTACTAAGGGATATGGAAAGAGTTTAAATCAGTGAAAATAGCTAGAGTAAGTCTAGCATATACGATGATGTTACATTCAAAAATACCCCGAGAATGGTTGGAAGGGTGTCGAAATAACCGATAATGAGAGCTTAAGTACTCAAAGGTTCTAGATACCAATGAATTACTTCAGCGTTATAAGCTAAGGGCATTTATTCGGTTTTGGGGATAAAAAGATGTGTAAAATATCGCATCCCCCTGATGGAAAAAAAGAAGGAGTACGATGACTTTGACGATTATACCTTTAGGGATAACCGAGTCGAGGGCAATACATAGGAATTCCAAGTCCCGATAAAATCAAGACGAGGTGTATTGATCAGAAGGGTTAAGATTATATAGACCAGTAGTCCATATAGTCGACGAGTTACCCTACACGCGGGGAACAATTCTAGGTACTGAAGTAGAAGCTGGAGGATCCGTTGCCTTGAGGCATAGACCCCTTAGAGGTTATGACTTTGAAACTCTTAAGAGTGTAAGGAACCGGATAATCTTATGGCGATTACTAACGAAGATCGAAACATTGGATTTTCCTATTAATAGACCAGGAGGTTTTAGTGCCTCCGCTTCATTATGAGGGAGCCAAAGGCGACAAGATTTGAAGTAATCAAAAGTTGAAGTTGACACGATAACTTAAGAAATTAAGCATGGTTAACATGGAGGACACAAAGGATCCTTAGTGAAAGAAGCCTTTAGAAAAGCTCTGCATGTGAGGTAATAGCCTTCAGAAAAATTGACAAAATTCAACCAAATAATTAAGCAAAGATAATGTTTGAAGCCAGAATAAGAGTAGAAAATGAACATTCTATTTTAAACCCACTTGGTGAGCCATACAAAAAGCTGCTTTCCTCCATATGCAGAAAGCCTTGGATCTACAAGCGCCAACATAAGAAGAGAGGTCCAAGACATGTCCTCAACAGCACTAAACTAATCGGCAATCAATACCAAAATAATAATTAGAAGCAGATCCTAACTATCAGCAAGTTTTAGAGTGGTCCGATCAAAAGTACGAGACACCCATCCTTCTTTGGTAACCTCCACGATCTTTGTCTTGATACAAGCTATGGCAAAATTCTTGTATAACTCTGACCCTTTAGCTTTGGACTTTGCAAGAGCAAGAAATGCATTGTTGTTTTCTCGTTTGGAGTTGCTGCAGAAATTTAAGATCTCGAAAGGTGTAACTTCATCTAATCTTTCTTTTTCCAATGCAACTAAACAGACATTTTTATACATTGCAGACCCTAGTGAGGCAAAATCCTTTAAAGCCTGGCCATTAATAACCTGCACAACATAAAATTCAATGGTAGTCATTAAAAACAGCTTAGACAACCAACATTTAAGTATAAAGCATGTTACCTGCATCTTAGAGTCATGAATAATCTTGCAGGCTTCAGATTCTGTAAGCGGAGAGAGGCGATTGATTGGCCAACGTATGTACCATGCCTTCATGTCACTTTCCAAGTCTCCAAATGTGTCAACTCCAGCACATGGTGGATATGGCAGTGCCACCTCACCACAATCCTCATCCACAACTTACACAATCAAGGAAACATTGCCATCGCCAATTAATACACCATGAATGAGGCCCTCTGGATCCACACGATGGATTTTTCCCACTCAGACAAGGGTACAAGCATTATATTGGTGGAACTAGCCTCCTTGCTAATGTTGCTACAACTTTGTACCCCTCCCATAAATTTCTTGATGCTGCCATCATTCTTTTCTTTGCCTGGATCTATGCCATTAATTATGCAGAGCTCCATTAACTGTGCTTTGGTGGGTTGCACACTAGGATGTTCAATCCCCTTTCTTCTGAGCACCTCAATCAACTTCGACCTGGTATGGCCCTGATTTGTGGCGCCCTCTGGGCGCCCTGCTTTACTCATGCTTCTAGTTGATCAACACAGATAATTTTCATGCTTTATATGGCCAGATACAGATTAAGGTAACCCAACTAACTATCAGTAGCTTAAACTAGACGGGGAAATGATGCTTAATAAGACATTATGGCAATTACAAGAAGAATAGATTAAATATGTTTACCTGGAAAAAGCTTTCTTCGAAATTTCTCTGCCAAAATGTGATAATCCAGCTCATGTTTGTACGAATCCTTTGGTTCTCAATCGGATCAGTTAGGGATCAATCATTTCCCAGTATATAGACGGAAGTGGTCATGGATTAGGGTTCCGCAATTCTTCACGCTGTTTATTTTTAGGTTAACCTTATTTCATGTATTATACAATAGCCCGGCCATTGAAACTGAAAAAATCGAGGCCAAATACTCTTTAAAACTTGCTAAAATATTAATTTACCCCTTACCCTGGTGTCATGGGTTTCATCAAACGAGGCATTGCACGATAGAGGAAGTGGGATGCCTATCCTGGCTTCCACTATGGAGCCATTCAACCATGAATCTATTCTGCCAGTTCAATATATTCTTCGAGAAATATGCATTCTGCCAATGCGAACAGCCAAAGATAAAAAAATGATTGCGTTCGAGACTATCACAGCAACATTGCCAGATAGGCTTCTTCAGTTGCATAAGTGTGGTAATGTTCCAGTATGGCCCCTTGTAGATGATATTGTGGCAATTATGAACTTGTTCACAAGTTCATACTTAGATAAGTTGATACTATCTGAAAATTACCATAGACTTCTTAATATTTAGCCAGCAATGAGCTTTCTTAATATAACTGCATGAGTTCATGAAAATTCCATAATCTAGAGTTTGGAATTCAAATTATGGGTGATGTTTAACCAAGAGACTTTAGAATAATTTTGTAAGTGGCCATTGCTTTTAAATACAGGACAATATTAACAAATAGAATGTTAACAAAATCTCAGGCCAGGTGTTGTTCTAATTTGGAATGTACAGATGACGAAGCAGTATAATTGTAGAATGGATATGGCTCAATGATTTGGCTGAGATCGATGCTTTCAAATACTGTATTGGATAAAGGTACCTCCTTAACCGGCTGCTCAGAAGAATCAATTGAAGTTCAGAGTTTTGCTTATGAATAAATATTTTTCGATGTGTTACTGTTCATTTGGGTTTAAAAGAAATATTATTCACTGAATTTTATGATAAATAAGTTGCAATGGTTGGATTCGGTTGGCAAAATATTAAAGAGAAGAGGTAAACATTCGAATAAAAGCAAAAGCAACTTGACGTGAAGCTCTACTTGTCAATCATCAAATATTCAAATTTTCAAACTATTAAATTTTGAATTATTGAGGGTTATAACACTTGTATCTATTTGCTTCATGGAAAATATGTTATAAACGTGGGGAAATCAACCGTGAAATCTTTGCACGAAGCAGCTCACGGTTTGAACATTAATGATATTGTGAATGTCAAAATTTATTAGCTCGTAAGATTCCTATGTTGTCACCTCTCATATTTCTATTGGTTTATAAAATAACAAATTATGTATGGTCATGAAGCCATGTTCTGGACTTGAAGGTTGGTGAATGCATGGCACGAATCTTTGACCTAATGATGTTTTTGATGAACGATTGGTCATGAATATTTTACCTAGTGATTTTATAAGAAAAATTAATTAAGGTCACATAAAGCATTGAGATTTATGTTGGTTAAAATATAGGTCGGGCAGGCCAATTGGATCCAAGAGAATAATTAAGAACAGCTAACATTGCATCTGTCAGTTGAGGAATATCAAAGTCTTATGCTCAACACTGTTTTATGTTCTACACTCGGACATTATAGTTGCTTCAAGCGGCTGCTTGACACTGATGTTCTTTGCCATACATCTATAACTCCTCACCATTCGGATAAAATATGTGCATGCTCTCATACGTATACTAACTAGTATATCATAGAATACGTTGAAAAAAATAGTACAAAATATACACTTGGCCCAATATAAAACTACGCTACATATACTAATAGAAAACAAGAATAAAGCATAGACACCATGCAACCATTAAACAAGGTCAGTATACATAATACAAGTTTATAACTATAATTAAGTATCACGCTCTAAAAGTATGGCAAAATTAGATATAATATTCAGAATTACTTAACTTAAAAGACTATGCTTAAAGTCAGTAGTGACATTAAGGATTGAAACAAGTATATTAAGAAAACAACTGCATAAACCAATATAATGGACTGCTAACAAAGTAACAAGCATAGTGAATAAGCAAGTGCCAAAAACCATAGCACATTTGCAAAATCATACATGGTTTTTCAAAAACTTGGGAGGATTAAAACTAGCTTAAAAACTGTATATGATAATGATAACTAATATGTAAAATCATCTTAAATTATAATATTGATAATGCACGCTTAAGAATCACCCATTAAACTAGTAATAATTTTAGGAAACTCGTGTTAGATGTAAAATCAATATAAGAACTATGATCATACTAATAGTGATTATGAAAGCCATATGGTTTTTTTTTACATTCTGAATTGCATGTAGTAAAAACCACTCTTATACTGGTTTCCATCATGATTATGAATGCGACTTAATTTTTGGGGGCCTTGTGGATGATATATGAAGGGAGGTGTATTCATGGCAGGTGGTCAAATGCAATAAAATGCATATTCTCATTGGAAATGCTTCATTGATATGTATACAAAGTGTGGGAGCTTGGAGGAGACAAAGAAAGCTTATGACGACTTGTCTTCTTGTGACCCGATTTCATGGAATTCATTGATAGATGGACTTGCTGACCACAATGAAAGCATCACTTCACTAGAATGCTATTTAGTTATGCTGAGTGAGGGTGAAGAGCTAGATAAAATCACGTTTCATAGCATCTTGAAAGCATGCGGCAATGTGGGGACGATATATTAAGGTAGGCAAATTCATGAGCAGGTAATTGAAAAGGGTCTTGGCTTTGATGTTTTTGTTGGGAGCACCCTTGTAGATATGTATAGCAAGTGCAATAGCATGGAGGAGGCGGGCAAAACATTTCATGGAGTGCTGTGAAGGACGTTTTTCAGAAGCTGAAGAATTATTTCGTAAGTTTTGAGCACAATGTTTATGGCTGGGTACCATTGCTTGATGCCTGCAAGATGCATGGTATAAAGGAACTAGGAAAATGATGCTTTGGAAAAGTATTACGCTTGGATTCCCATTATGCTACAGGATATGTGTTGATTTCAAACATGTATGCCGATGACTATATGGGAGACATATTGTGTAGGGTTCTAGTAAAACATGTGGGGCATCTTACAACGTGAGGACCCTGATTGTGGGAATGTGAATTATCCTCGACGAACTGAGATATGCATTCCATGTCAATTATTCACTGACACTATTTTTCTAATGGTTTTGTTACAAATGCAGTGTAATAAATGCGGAATCAGGCGTGGCCAGCTAGGCGATGCTGTTGTATAAGCGTACATGGAAGTATGAAAATTGTGAGGAGCGATGTACATACATCAACAGTTCCATCACCAGTGATAAGATATCTATGTCACAGATAATGCCTAATTTAAAGTGATACCTTGCATGTATTGCATTAAGAGAAATACTGTGTAGGTTATTCCATTCTATTGTTTCAATAATAATCCAATGCCCAAGGAGGTTTGTTCAGCATATCCTGGTTTCCTTGATGTTTTTCTCGTGGTTAAAAAACCACTTCACAATAATGATAAGGAGCTCAAAGATCTTCTGACTTCTTTACACCAGAATTTGCTCTTAACTTCAAATCTTGCTTTCATGATATTTTTACCAGAGAATGCTAATGCTAATTATATTTGTAACTCCAAAAACTTGCTGGATTTATAATGGTATTACGGGGGCAAAGCAAACCTTTGCAATTTGGTACATTTGTTGTAGAAGTGTCTTGGCGTTTGTAACTTGGATAATTAAATGCAGATTATACACTTTCTATTTTATCTTAACCAATAAAGGTGTACTCTGCCATCTTTGGATGGCATTGCTGAATTCTGTTAGACTTCCTCCCCCCACATAATTCAATACATTTCCTTGTAACAACTCGAACAGATTGGGGGTGCAGAGCGCGTGAATTTTGCTCGGGTTTGATGCCAGATAATGGCGCTGGCATCTCGCAGCAGGGAATGTTATCTATTCATTTAGGTTTTATGAGCGAGATTGGCCCTAGATCGGACGAGGATATGATCAACCATTACTATACAATTTATAATATGTTGCTGAAAGTGGGGGATTGTCTGCCCGCAACTCCACCCTGAGGTATGCCTGTGGCTCAGTACATTACCCACAATTTTAAGATTCAAGCTAACTGGAAATAATTGGTAAACTGATTTATCAATACTGGATTCTATAAAGAAGCAGCATTATATAAATTGCTTATAAGTCACATAGGATTTGTGTAACATCATAATCTGTATTGGCAACACCAGGTACTATGGTGGTATATAGCATGCACCCTTTTGGATGGCTATGCTATTTGTATCTCACCTTAACCTTCTACCATCACAGGCCTTCTGTAACAAACCATTTACCTGCTATTAAAACATGTGTAACAGTTATAATATATGTAAATTGATCCATATGCGGCTGAGTTATTTTCATGTGTAACAGTTTTAATAAATTGAAATTGACAAATCAGGATAAATTTGATTTAATTTGATAAATTTTTGTTTGGAATACAATCAGGATGCATTTTGTGTGGCTGTTTGGCTAGATTAGGTTTAAGTAATTCTTGACTGTCTGACCTTTTTACACGTAAATTACAGTGTTGCTAAAGAAGGAAAAAGACTTGCAGAACAACTTGTTGCAACATTTGCAGCTTCCCATGATCCTTTTGGAGATGCTGGTGAAGTCCTAGCCTCTGCAGCATTATGGTTACAGACAATGAAATCTCGGATGCAAAATGCTCGGATGCAAAATGCTGGGGATGGTTCTCCAAGTCTGCAAATGAATGGGGGACCTGCAGCTTCTTTAATGCCATTTGGAGGTAAGCTGTTTAACTTCAGAGGCTATTTCATTTAGATGGAGCTGATAGGCCTTTGATCGCCATATACATAGATTATTCACGAGGAAGTTATCTGCCACGTATCAGCCCTAATGGTCATCTTGGCACTAGGACGCATCCAAATTTGAGAGATGAAGATTATAAAGATAGGCCCGGTAATTTTCTAAGGGTAGGTAACATTTGAGTAAATGGAAACATATATCAGTATCTTTGATCTTGTGATTTTTAGGAATTTGGAGATCCTAAAGCTATCTCGGCCTCATCAAGCTTGTATTGCCCATGTTGTTGGGCAGCCGCTCCAGAAGCCGTCTAACTACCTACTAGCTGAAGATGATGCCAGAAGGAAGGCGGGCCCAATCCGCAAGGGAGTGGGTCTATTGGATCATGAGCAGGTAACTGGAAAGGGTCTTGGCTTTGAAGTTTTTGTTGGGAGCGCCCTTGTGGATTATGTATAGCAAGTGCGGTAGCATTGAGGAGGCGGGCAAAACATTTTATGGGGTGACAACTCAAAATGTGATGTCATGGAGTGCCATATGCACAGTTAGGCAATGCCATGTTGACTCTACTTTAGGGTGAAATCACACTTGTGCCCGCCCAGGATCTGAAATTTTCATCCGCCAATAAAATTCTTGCGTTTCAAATTCTTGGGCGCCCCCTCTATCACACTCAGGGTGCCCGAGACGCAAGATTTCCTGGGCAGGGTGCGGATTTCTGGGCGGGGGTTATCCCCTGACCAAGATCTTGGGCACCGCCACGTCGAAGCCACGTTTGCAGAGAAATATCGAAGAAGAAAGATTAGGGTTCTTACTGCTTCAACAGATACTCGGTTTAGAAAGATTCATCAGTAGTTTCGCGCAGAATGAAGCCGGATTTGTGAAAAACACTCGCAATGATGCATGGACAGTAAAAGTCCGAACTATCAGAACCTAAAGATCGAGCTAACCCAGCCCAAAATCAGTAGAAAGCTAACCCAGAACTTGTAGAAAGCTAATCCGTAGTGATTTTCAGGAATTTGGGCAATTCTAGAACAGAATCGGAGCTGCAGCATGTCGATTTAGGGTTCTTCGATTTTAGGGTTCTTCAAGCTCCGACTGTTTTCATGTATAAAAATCTTTGACGTGGCATGTCATTTTTGGGCGCAAGTCTGATACCGCTATCTTGGCCATCTTCATCCCCTGTCCAAGACATAAAAAACTCAATCCTGGGCGGGCTATAGTGTGATTTCACCCTTAGTTTGAAGGCATGTAATCAGATGGTATAAAACCAAATGGTGCAACTTTTGTTAGTGTTCTTACTGTTCACTATCATGCAAGCTTGGTAGATGAAGGTCGGGTTTTTGAATCGATGAGAAATTGCAATGGCATAAAATTTAATATATTACATTTGACATGCATGATTAATCTTTTGGGCCATGAAGGACGTTTTTCAGAAGCTGAAGAATTACTTTGAAGTTCTGTGCATGTTGTTTCTGGCTGGATAGCATTGATGCCTGCAAGATGCATGGTAATAAGAAACTAGGGAAACAATGCTCTGGAAAAATATTACGTTTGGATTCCTGTTATGTTGCAAATCCCCAAGATGAAAAAAAAGGCGTTCTAGTTATTGAGCATGTCCATTTTGCATCTTTTTGGGAATGTGCTCCTAATGAAGTTTTTAGTGTTGACACAATCTTATGGTCCAAATATTTCAGAACAAGAAGCGGCACATATTAAGGTAGAGAAATGCATCATATTACTTAATGCATTTCCTGATTTTTAGATTCAGTACGAGTAGCCTTTGCAGTGCAGTGATTTTCTGTTCATTTCTTATGTCTGAGTAGTATTCTTATGACTTCTTTCTAATCTTTTTATTGAGATCACGACAACTATCATCTTTTAGCTTTACCCCAACTTGAAAAACCAGATTTGCTTTATCCTGAAGAATAATTATGGAAATGGTCCATCTAAAACTTTTGGGCTAATCATATTCATACCATTCACAAGGCTCAATATTAAACAGAAAAATCCACTACGAAACGATCGACAAAAAACATGAAAACACATTCTCGAGCCATTAGAGGGCAACGCCTTGTGCGTAGCACCTTGGTTTTATAATGCATGGATCAGCAGCTAAATGTGTGTGCGCGTGTATTTGTTCTTGTCGATTTGGATACCATTGAATCCAATTTCTTGTCTCCATTGACCTGATGGGGTAAGACATGGCCAGCCAGGTGGATGCCCTACATGCTCTGCAGCTAAAATTAGCTTGTCAATAAGACAGGTTGTGTCTTGGCATGATCTGGGATATATAAACGCAGGGCGCAATTTTTTTTTTTTAAATCTGTGCAATTGGACGATGGATTTGACAACAGAGAGTTGGTTATGCATTTGGGCGATCCTCTGTTTCGTCCTTTCTTATGCCGCTGTTACTAAGCAAAGGCAAAGCAGACGCCTGCCTCCATCTCCTCCCTGGCTTCCAGTCATAGGCCATCTCCATCTCCTCTCGGATCTGCCTCATCGTGATCTGGGCGCCCTTTCGATCCGCTATGGCCCCCTCTTCTTCCTTCGCCTTGGCTCTGTCAATTGCGTCGTCGTTTCAAACGCCCAAATGGCTCACGAATTTCTCAAAACCCACCAATCCGTTTTTGCTTCTAGACCCCAGCTTGAGGTATCCAGAATCATCGCCTATAATAATCGGGATATCGCCTTTGCCCCATATGGCGAGCACTGGAAACTTCTCAGAAAAATTTGCATCCAGGAGCTCTTCACACCCAGAAAGATGCAGGGATCCGAGCGTATCAGAGTTGAGGAAATTTCGTGCACTCTGAAATCCATTATGGAAGATAGCCTTGCAAATAGAGCTGTGGATTTGAGCTCCAAGCTTTCCTGCCTTGCTACCAACGTGATCACCAGAATGGCACTTGGACGAAAATTCTTCGGAGAAGAAAGCGCCAAAGGTGCGCAGCAGTTCAGGCGAATGGTTCGCGAAGCATTTTTCCTAGGAGGCGTGTTCAACGTAGGAGACTTTTTGCCATTTTTATCCAGGTTTGATTTGCAAGGATACAGGCGAAGAATGGAAGCTCTACATCTACAACTGGATGCATTTCTGGATGAAATCCTGGAGGAAGAAATCAGAAAGGATGGATCAGATTCAGATCATCTGGTAAGTGTATTGCTGCAGGTGGAAGGAGGGAAGCTAGAGCGCGAGACAATCAAGGCGGTTATTCTGGTTAGCTATATCTAGTTCTCAGAACCAGATTCTGTGCATTTTCTGCAAGAATTTAGATTAAATCTAACTCGAATCTAACTAAGAAGTTTATGATTTAGAATTTAGACTAAATCTAACGTTAATCTGACTAAGAAGTTTATAACGTATGCCATGACAGGACATGATATTGCATGGTGCGTTAGTTCTTAGAACAAGATTTTCTGCAAGAATGTAGAGTAACTCTAACTGTAACATACATAACTAAGAACTTAAGAAGTTTATGTGCCGTGCGTGACAGGACATGATATTGGCAGGGACTGATACATCGTCTGTAACAGTAGAATGGGCGATGGCAGAGCTGATTCGATCGCCAGGGATAATGCAAAGGGCACAGACAGAATTGGATGAAGTGGTCGGATTTGAAAGGGTGGTGGAAGAAGAGGACATTCCGAAGCTGCCCTTTTTGCAGGCAGTTGTGAAGGAAACATTCAGGCTTCACCCAGCAAGTCCTCTTCTGCCGCCTCACGAATCGACTGATGAGTGCAAGGTAGCGGGTTACGACATTCCAAAGGGAAGCCGTTTGATCGTGAATGCTTGGCAGATGGGCAGGGATTCCACCGTTTGGAAAAACCCAGAGGCCTTCGATCCTCGCAGATTCATTCACAGCGGCATAGACTTGAAGGGCAACGATTTTGAGCTTATTCCGTTTGGAGCTGGCCGAAGAATCTGCCCCGGTTTGCCTCTTGGGCTTGCCATGGTGCATATCATTTTGGCCCGTTTGATCCATTCCTTCAACTGGAATTCTGCAGAGGAAGTCGACCTGACAGAGAATTTTGGGCTCACAATGCCTATGGCAAAACCTTTGCTTGCCTTTGCCACTCGAAGAAATATATAGTAAGTTCCTGTTTGGATTTGTGGTTGCTGCTACAGTTCGTGGCCTATATATAAAGTCTCTGGCTTTGTTATCTTTATTTTAGCTCTGCTATTTGTCTGGGGTAGGGTGCCCATGAATGGTTCATTTAAGATTTACAGCTCTCCTGTCGACCACATGACCATCAAATCTACTTCAGTTGAAAGGTTGAGAGGTGAAGAATGTTGTGGCATTTGGTCTTAAGAAAATAAGTGACTTTTTTTAAAGTTGCAGCTGATCAAACAGAACGGGGTTCAAAAAATTGTATGGACTTGGTTGTGTCCTAATTTGGTGCACCTGGGGGTTTAAAAAATTGCATGGACCTGGTTGTGTCCTAATTTGGTGCACCTAATGTTTGCAATCGGCTTCATATGTTCTCTGCAAATGGTTCAGATTCCATCTAGAATTGGTACACGTCAAGACCATACATAGTTCAGATGCTTGCCTCAATTAACATTATAAAATGATCGTAAACAGTTCTCTGCAACTTGTAATTTTTCACAAGAACTGCATTACTGGCTTAAAAAAATCAAAAAAATGAGAAAATTGAACCTTCTATTACCATTTTTCTTATATGCACATATGCAAACTTCAAGTTAGTAACAAGGAGGCTAAAATATTGATTGCAGCAACAGACCTGTTTTATCAAGGTCAAAATCTACCTGATCAAGTCACATGATATGCTTCTATTCCCAGAGCCTTCACTTCATATAATCATCACTGTAGAGAGAAATAACAGATCTCATTTAAGGTCCCCTTTTCTACAAAAGCTCGATTAACATCTAATGAATCCACAGAGTACACAAGGAATGGCGGATTTGAATTCCAAGGTTGGTTTTCAAAATTGTGTTCATGGAAAGTTTCATGAGTGCCCTCAAGGTTGCAGTCAATATGGCTTGCAATTTCTGGTAATTAAATATCAGGTTCAATGGCCAATACCACGTTTAAGCTTGGTGTTCCTTAATCATTTTCCATATATCCATTCTGCTTAACCCAAAAAATAAAATAGTCAACTGTTGGGAGAAGACAAAAAGAATTGCCTTTTCAAAGAAGAAAACCTACAAAATACATATGTGCATCAGCAAAAGCATCTTCATCTTCACATTCTCTACAATCTTCATTACTAGAACGTACTTCCTACATTTAAATAGATGAAAATCATTTAGCTTTCAGTGAGAAATCAAAATACAAAAGCAAAGTAAATGAAAGACTATGAAGCGAAGCAAATGAAGGACTAACCTATTCTGCCAATCTCTTTGCTCTCTTTGTCTTTCATCGTGCCATGGCTTCAATTCTAGCTTGCCTTGCCTCAATAGATGGGTGATCTGTGGCCCAAACAGTGTAAGCCCCTTCTTCCTTATACTCTCCCTGATTCCTTTCTTATCCTCCTTTTGTTTTTCCTTTTGTTTGTCTCTTGGATTGATGAGGTCCAGAAGCTTGTAAACTAGGGGATTGATCAAGGGCAAAGGCATTTAGTCTAAAACTTCTATAGTTCCTTGACCATTGAGGAAGAACTTCAATAAGAAAAACAGAGCATCAAATGGTTGCCTGCTAATTCCTTTAAGAACTTTAGCAGAAGTATCTGTCGTGGTTGCAAATCATGATTTTGTTCTAGCCATAAACATAGAAAAAACAAATGAATGGAAGGGGAAAGAAGGCAAGGAACGAGTTGAAATGGCCTAGAAGGCTTTTTATAAGAGATTCAAGGGCTATGATGCTTCCAGCAGAGCAATCCCAGTCAAAAAGTATGGATCAAGGAGCTGGCATAAGGAAAACCATCAGTTCTAAGATGCTATGGAGGGAAACAAGCTGCATGTGGAGGGAAAATTCTTGAGTGTACCTTATGGAGGAAAAATCTGTAAGCAGACTATTATACCTTCAAGAACTGCCCTATAAAGTCCCAAACAGAAATTGGATCATATATACAACCTTTGAACTTCCGAAAAAATCAAGAACAACAAAAGGAATAGGTTAGAATCATAACTTTTGGCATGGAATCAACAAGGAATGGATCAAAAAGCCTCTACCTGTGCTCCATTAATGGGTAACCAATGGAACAAAGTAGACAATAAGTGCGCCATTTAAGAGCCAAGTAAGAACTACAAAAGGAGTTGTTGATGAACCACCTTCTGGCAGCTTGCAGACAAGGCGAATCATCAACAGCAAGAAAGGGCTCCGAATTAGGGCTCGGCTTGTTTCAGATTAGGGCAGCGCTCATTTAGGATATGGAAAAATGGAAAACGGCTTTAGGCCAAATCACAGCCATGTCATCGGGCAAACGTGCGGACCAAAAAATGGGACTCGTTCCAACAATGGGCCATCTACCCTATAGGAGATTTTGAATCTAGTTCATTACTCATTAGAATTAGAATGGGAACAATTTAGGCAATGATATATATAAGGACATATGGAAACGATATATATAAGGACATACGGAAACGATTTAGGCAACGATATATATAAGGGATAAGAAATAAAAATAGGCTTATTGGTCGTAAACGAGTTAAAATTATTGCCAATGTGGCTATGTGGCGACGGCAACCGGGGGTTCAGCGCACACACTCACCCCGGTTTTTGGTCCACTGTGGAAAACATCAGTTTTGGTAGGTCTACATGTCCTGTTTTCAAAGAATCCTACATGTGGATTTGTGGAGGTATGGTTTTGTTCAATAATGGTGTTCTTTTTTCAGTGGACTAAAACATCCACTGTTGTTTTGTAGTTTCCTCTATTGTGACATGTCATTTTATAATACAATCCACCGTAGGAAAGAATCCTTGAATTTCTACATGTCTAATAATTCTGTTGTCACATGTCTTTATAGATGTAGGAAAGAATATTTGATTCTCTACATGTCCTATGCTTCCATTCACATGTCTTTATAGTAGTAGGACAGAGTACTTTATTTACTAAAGCATTGTAGGAAAGAATACATGAATTACAACATGTGTAATACTTCTATTGTCACATGTCTTTATAGAAGTAGGAAAGAATACTTGATTCTCTACATGTCGTATGCTTCCATGTCACATGTAAAACAATTCTATTCTTTATAGTAGTAGGACAGAGTACTTTATTTGCTAAGGCATTGTAGGAAAGAATACATGAATTACGACATGTGTAATACTTCTATTGTCGCATGTCTTTATAGAAGTAGGAAAGAATACTTGATTCTCTACATGTCCTATCCTTCCATATCACGGGTCTTTATAGTGGTATGACAGAGTACTTGATTTGCTACATGTGATGCACGTGCACGATCACATGTCCTTATACTAGTATTCCATGTAAGACAAGTTACTTCAACTACTTCAATTACTTAACGCCTATTTTTGCATAACAAAACCATCAAGAATTTGATTTGTATTCCTTGAGGGGGTGCAGGACCGCTGCAACAAATCCCTAAGCATTAATGTCATAGGACCACGCAAAATCCTAACAATATCCTAACATTTTGGATATTGTTAGAGAAAGACCATTAAACCATGCCTACATTTTTGCATAACAAACCATTAAGAATTGTGAGATGTATTTCTTTATGGAGGAAAGGACCATTGCAACAAATCCCCAAGCATTAAAATGGCAAGACTGTGACGTTCCAAGTATTTATACGGTATACGTATAAATATATTGACACGTCACCTAGTATAGATACGCCACCATGGGGTATGGTAACCTAGGGGGTTGACCTAAAAGGGATTAAATTAGCTATGCTAATTTAATTATTAAGGATAATAACCTATAACTAAGGAACTAATATTTAAAAGCCATAATTAAGTTAATTATGGCTTGGGAAGGCGCCACGTGGCCGCCCTCGATTGGCTAACATGGTAATGCTAATTGGGATCAATAGGGTGGATCACCACCCTATATCAACCACAACTCACCTTGAGCGATTGGGCGCCACCCTTGTGACCCGGTGGCGCCACCTTGGAGGTTGGACGCCACCCTTCCGACCACGATTTGAACACCAAGACCAAGAAGATGGAAATCCCCAATGACAACGGGTCCAGTAGTAAAAACAACGGTGGGTGGCTAGAGTAGTTGTGAATTCTAGGATAGCCCCTGTTGGGCACCTGTTTTGGGTTGTTGGTCCGTTCTCTCTCGTGTTTTACTCGTAGGAACTAACCCTTGATTGTAAAGGTAAGTTCTCTTTATATTCGATTCTCGGTTTTGCTCGTAAAGGATGGATTGATGGTTCTTGGCCTAGTATTACTCACGGAAATGGGGGAATTAAGGGGGTAGAGACCTCGAGCCCATTTATTGTAGTATGCTCCTAGATAGAGCCCTATATTATCCCGTTAATTGCGGCCTCGTGCACAAGAGCCCACCGGGTCATAGATGCTATGGGTGGCTTAGCACGATAAGGAACACGATGTGGTGGTGAAGTGGAGGTGGGGTCTTGCACGAACATAAAAGGCTCTCGAGACTCCTACATTGAGCTAGGGCGATGGCGGCCACGTGAGGGCGGGTATGGGTCCCGACACTCCACAGGTGTAGAGGTGTGACCCGTATGGGGCACCTTGCTTTGGAGTAGATTTAGGGTGAGTAAGTCGGCACGGATGCGGGGGTCGCTGATGCGGCACTATTCTCTAGCTCACCCATGGAACCACTTTGTGATTCGGAAGGGACGCTTCCACGACACGCCTCATCGGACCGGGGCTTCATGAACCCTGGAGTAGGCTCAGCAGGGTGATGCCTCGAGCCTGCGTCTCCGGAAGGCTATAGCGAAGCCATAGCGTGAATTGACCCATCTGCAAAGTGTGCACAGGAGGGGCGGATGGAGTGGACCACCCTAGCCCGATGTTCTATGCCGATAACGCCCGGAGTTATACCTGTCACTGCTGATCTCTTGAGGCCAAGCGTCGATCTATCCTCAGTCGGAGCAGGGGTAGAACCTGGGGTTTGGGGTGTTTTCCTAGGTTTAGATGCATATTCTTTGCCGTTGGTATTTGGATGGATATGCCACCCTTCGTGGTGGTTATTTATATGTGATTTATGCTGTGTGCTAACCCTTGTATTCATGCTTCCGCGACGTAGGCGCCCATTGAAGGCGTGGGCCGAATGACCCCTCTATGTCCTTCCCTTGAGCGTCTTATTATAGACGACCCGAGTTAGACGGAGGGCCCTGCTTATGGCAAGTTGGTTGCCATGGGAGGGGAAAGTCCCCGTATGTATACGGCCGAGGGTCGTATATGTTCAGGGAGCGTCACAGTGGCATCAGAGCCGTGATTTCGGATACTCGAAATCATAGCACTGACTAAACCCTAACTCGCTAGTTCGGTAGTTAGGAGAGAGAGTTAAGCAAGAGTGATTGTTTAAGTCTTTGATGTTTGATTTAGTGCTAGGTTAATGTAATAGACTGTAATTCCTTAAGAAGTCTGGGCCGACTGGAAGACCCAAGTTTTCGAAGAGCTATAACTTTGTGTAGGTAGCTCGGATAAAGGCGAAAACGGCTCCAATGGATCGGGCACCTCTCAATTACCCTAGGGGGCACGTCCCCCGAGGTCAAAAAGACAACAGGCCGCCGAAAAATGAAAAGGGGCGCTGCCTTACTCAGAGGTGTTTCTTTTCAAAAATAAAACGCGTATAAGCAACGCAGCGCCCCATACGGTCGCGCGTATTTTTATACGCGCCTGTTTAAAACTTTTATAAAAAAAAAAATTAATATTTTTTTTGAAAATTTTTATAAAAGTTAAAAGTTGAAATTTGAATTTTGAACTATACTTTTGGGCGTGTGCTTTCTCTGAGCACCCTTTTCCGCCATAGCCGCCGGACTTAAGCTCCAAACTTGCCATAGCTGACCTCCACGCCTTCCTCGCATCTGCCCTACACCTAGGTGCCCTTACTTACTCCTTAGCGCCGTCCCGCCTTGCCTGAGTGCCTCACCTTCTTCCTCCCTTGCTGTTCTTTGTTAGTATAGCCATGCCGCGCTTCAAGCTAACCGTGGACTTGAAGAAGTTAAGCGTATTCCAGCTATTCGCCGCGCTAGTCGACCATCTTGCCGACGAAGACCCTTTGATAGATACCATTCTTAACCTTTTCGTCAAGCACTTTGTCGAGGGCCGACGAGTCCCCTACCCTATCTTCCACTTCAACGAGCGCTTCCTCCTTAAATTGAATGAAGCCGGTCAGGACTACACTCTCGTGGAGCAGCCGGACCATGCATGGGCTGTGGTTAAGTTTTATCCTTCGCCAGGACCAGATGACGACCCTGCAGAGCTTAGTCGGAATGAAGCCCAGAGGATCATGCATCTTGCGAGAGTGGAAGACTTGCACCAGATAGCCAGTGCTCCACCAGAGATAAGAATGGAACGTTTTTATTACTTGGGGAAAGGTCGTATACTTATGTACCGAGAGTACTTTAATCTTCCTACCTTCTCTTGGAATGAAGGCCTTAACAGCTTCATCTTTGAGAATGTCCCGCCAAGGTTTAGTCAAGGGCCACTGGAATCATGCGGGGAGGACATGCGAGCACGGCCGGACAGGTACCACACTGAGATTGCTCGGCACATACAAATGCGTCTGGACAAAGAGGCCAGGGATGAAGAGAGAGAGCGGCTCCAAGAGGATGGGGAGGACCTTCATAGCCAGCAGAGTGGGAATCAAGAGGGGGGCCAGCAAGATCACCAGCAGGTTGACCAGCAAGACTTAGGTGCGGGCCAGAATGTTAACCCCCAGGAAAACCCTGTCGACGTTAACCGATCGGCAGACCCACAGCAGCCGAGCCAGCAGGGTAATCGGAGACTAAAGAGAACGAAGTCCCGGCCTATTAAGAGTGGGGTGCACTATAAGACCCGACTGCAGCAGGATGCAACAATCGCCAAGAAGGCATCGGCTCAGAGACGGGACCAGATCGTTCAGCGGACAAAGCATCCTTCAACCGGCGGGAAATCCATTCCGTCGCTTAAGGCGACCCTTAAGCCGCGGAAGCCCCATAGGTTCGGCCAGGAGACGCGGTAGCGCCGGGGAGATACGTAAGTATCGAAGACTACCGAGCCATTGATCATAAACTTCCCTTCCGCGCCTTATGCGGGGAGATTGCCTCGGGACTTCAAGACCGACCTAAGGTTTCAAGCTTTTTGCGATCCCTCGCCTTACTGAGGAAGCTGGAGGCGTATCTTATTGAACTTTTGAGCGGCGCTAACCTTTGCGCCATACGCCGAAGAGGGTCACTATTATGCCCAAGGACCTTCACAGGTGGCCGCGAAGGATCAGGGGATTTTAGGTGATGACACGACCGTCTTTTTCTGTTGTAAAAATTTTTGTAACTTATCCATGTACTAGTCCCATTTTTGGGGTTGTGAATATAAAAACATTTTTTTTTTTTCTGAAATATATTATTAAGTAAATAAAATTTTTAATAATAATTTTGGGAAACGTACCAAAAAGTATAAAACCCCTTTTTGGCCATTAGGGTTTCATTTTCCCTTCTTGCTTCAGCGCCTCCTTTCTCCTCCTTTGCGCCTTCACTCTTCATGGCTCGCCCAACCACCAAAGCGGTGGTACTTAGGCGGAGAGCATTGGGACCCTGCGGTTCCCTTTGATCTTCTTCACCCCTACCCGCTTCAGCGGGTAGACCTTATCTCCAACATGCGGGCCCATCCAGTTATCTTTGCTTTCCTTCAGTTCTATTGTGAGGAGATTGTACCTGCATGCGTTTGCAATGAAGACGATGAGCAGCTCTATCTTGACTTTCACACCCTGCACCAGATGTTAGGGGGTGATGAGCATGCCCGCAACGTCATCAAAGGCATTAGACGTCGAGGGACCGACCTCCCTATTGCTACAATAGATCGGGAAACCTGTTTTGAGGCCCGATTTTACCTTTGGCGTCATTATGGACCGATTACATAGAGGATGAGGAGATTCTGTGAGCATTCTTCTATGCCTCTACCTCCGACCCGAGAAGATGGCGAAGTCGTCAATGAGCAGGATTTCGTAAGATGGAAGGAACTTGCTTCTGAAGCCCCTGCCCCGTAGACAAAAAAGCCCTTAAGCTCGAAGGGTTAAACCTTCTCCCTGCCCGGTACTCTTGAATGACCAAGAGTGCGATCTTTGAGGATATTATGTGGGCCTACCGCGTTCTTACTGGGATTCGCCTCAAGAAAATAGAAATTCTTTATGATCTTGCGGAGTATTGCCAAGATGACTTCATCGATTTCACCACACCTGTTGTGCAACCTGCCCAAGTAGAGAGCCTCTTGGCATATCGGCCCGAAGAGCAAGAGCCCATTGAGACTCTTTTGTCACTTCGCCAGTTCTTACTAACTGACACACCCCAGCCTCCAGAAGACCAGTTTGCGGCCCCGACACGGCCATCTCTCTCGGAACCGCCTTTGCAAATCACCATGGGAGAAGTGGATCAGGACGAGGAAGACCTGTGGGACACCAAGGTCAGCCTTAGGGATGAGAGGGAAGAAGAAGAGGAGGAGAAGCTCCCCACCAACTTGGAGAAAGAAGCGGAGACCTCCACCGACCCTCAGGTTAGGGCAATGGGCAACCATGTGGCCCGATTCTTCCTCTCAGCCTTCCGCCAAGGAGAGGTGCTATTTTTCTCTAAGAACCTAGGGCCTTCTTCTGAAGCTTCTTGGTGGGCGCTCCGAGCCATATCTACTTCAGCGGGCCATAAGAAGATTGACTATCACATCACTACCATTACTTTGGTCCGTAGAGATTTGGCTATAGCAGCATTGGGGGACGTGGCGGGCTGCGCTAACATGCGCCTCCTTGTGGCAGCGCCTCTGGCTACTTGCTTACCACCTGAGGCAGCAGCTCGAGCCGCCCTTTCTGCTAGCCCTAGCGCCACTTTGATGCGTTATCGTCCACCTCCTCAGCCAATGGACGAAGACGAGGGACCTAGCTCCTAGACGATTGTATTATATATTTTGCATTCTGAAATTACTGTAAAATTTTCATTGGCAATGTCTTAAGCCAGGGTTATCACTCGTGATGTGTTATCCTTTATGATTACCGTCTATTGTATCAATGAATACGTAATGCCAATATAATTTTGAATGGATCTTTTCCATGATGCGTCATTATATCTCTTGGAATTCTTTGGGACTATATGCTCATTGCGCCGTTTTGCAGAAGAAACACTAGAGGAATACGAAGAGAGGATCACAGAACAGATATTGAGGGATGATCAAGGACCTCCTGAACAAGATTACGGGCAAAGGTACGGCGAGTATCCGGAGCGGGAAAGTGGAGAAGAGATGGCGGAAGCTGAAGAGCCGAAAGAACTGTATGATCCGGACAAGGGGATGGCGATAGTTACCCTCCTCCGAGAATGGGCTTTTGATGATCTGAAATGGACCCTCTGCCGCACATGGGACTACTGGAATATGTCCAGACATGAAGCTTTCGAGGATGCCAATGACCATCTCTGGCAAATCTTCTACGCGCTACGGAGGCTTTTCAACCTTCTCATCATTAGCCCCACTTGGGATTATCAACCCGTTATCATCCAGGCTTGGGTACGTTACAAGCTCGTCAGAGCTGTACGTGAGAGTGTGCGCTACTCCGTCATGTATCCCTTTGCAAACCCCTAAGCCGGATCCTCCAATTTGTGTTCCTATGTTCAGTATGAAATAAGGAAATGGCCTGTATCAGGTCCCTTTATGTATCATATAACTATAAGTTTATACATTAGGGATTTTTTGAGATCATAAAAGGGCCTTCTAAGAACTGCTGACTAAGCTATATGAACTACCAATCAGAAAACAGAACTGATAATCCAGTCAGCAAAACAGTTATAACTAACTCACTAGATCACATTTTCTAGCATAAGTGTTGATAGAAAAGTCCAAATGAGCTCCTGTTTGGTGCAATAGATAGATCTCATTGAGATCTTTCAAACCCTGGGTGGTTTGCATATCTTTTAGCCCTGTAGGATAGTAAAAAATGATAAAAACCATATTTTTTGGAGTTTTGACAATCATAAGTGGTTAAAATATGTGCAAAGCACGTAAGGTTGGAAAGATCTCAACGGCATCTATCTATTGCACTAAACGAGAGCTCATTTGGACTTTTCTATCAACAGTTATGCTAGAAAATGTGGTCCAGTGAGTTAGTTATAACAGTTTTGCTGACTGGACCCGTCAGGCTCTGATTTCTGATTGGTTCATTTATCTTCATTTGGCTGAGTTGGCATGTTTTGAAGGCCCTTTTTTAATCTCAAAAAAACCCTAATGACTACGTCCAGTATGAACTTCTTTGATGTAACCATTACTTCGCTTGTAATTAAAATCTTCCGTCGTTTTGCGTGTTCACTTTGATTTCTCGACTTTACCTAAAATGATCTTCCTGTGACACTTATGGTTACTGTAATTTTTCTTATATCATTTTATGGTTAATATAGACGGTGCACGCAACGCCGCCTGGCAGACACCCTCAAACGCCAGTCGGTTGACACCCGAACAAGAATTGATGTTGATGAAAAGACAGCTAGGCGAATTACAGGCTTATATGTTGCATGCTAACCCACCACAACATGTACAAGAGGACGGACCGGAGCCACCTCCGTTGCCGCCTAGTCCACCTACACAGCAGCCGTCCCCACCGCGAACCAGCCCTGTACCTGCGCGAAAGAGGACCCACTCTAAACGCCGACGGAGCTCCTCCAGAGACAGTACCACCTCTTCAAAATCTGCAACTTCAGTGTCATCTGAATCGTCCGCATCATCTGGTGGCCATGCAAAGCGCCGAGATAAGGAGTACCGTAAGACGGTTGACACAGCTATAACTAGTATATGGAAGAATAGGAAATTGGCCCAGTTTGATGAGAAATCTAGAGGCGGATTGAATGCCGAATCCTGGTTGGACGAAATGAAGGAGTTCGGGAGGTCCTATGGCATGACAGGGAAGGATACAGGAAAGGTTGCCACCACAAACCTTACCGGAGCTGCCCGGATTTGGTGGAAGGGCTATGCCAGAGCCAAACGTCTGGACAGGAGTAGATGCAACTTCAGAAAGTTTGCCAAGGCCTTCAAATCGCATTATGTGCCCCGTGCACATAAATGCCAACAGATCCAGACTTTCTACAGGTTGGAGCAGAAGAGTATGTCCGTCTGGGCTTACGGATGAGTTTATGCCGAGGCTGTATGTACCTGGTATGAATGAGAAAAGGGCAGTGGAAGGCTATATTGAGGGTTTGGCACCATCGATCAAACGGATGGTTAAGGCCATCGACCCAAAATCAGTTGCAGAAGCCGAGGCTAAAGCATTGAGCCTCGAGGAGGACACACCAAAGAATCAGTATCCGCGTCCTGCTCCTTACTCGCAGCCCACGGCCGTCCACACCTTACAAACCCCGCTCTCCAAGTCCGGGCCCTCTCGTGAGAACTCTTACGGTGGCCGCCAGAGAAGAAAGTCGCTTTTAGCACGCCCGGATAAGCGAGAACAATCTTTGGTAAGGAAGTTGAAACCTCCCTGATCCATTCCTAAAGAGGCGAGAGAAGCATTTGCGCCGAGATAAGGCATGCTACGGTGTATGAGGCACGGACACTTCATGCGAACTGTCCATATGTTACCGGACGCCTACTGGCCATGGCGACCTCGATTGGGGCGATATTGAGTCAACATTACCTGGCGGCGAGGGCGGCTCGAAAGTACATTCACGGTGCGTCTCATATCCTTGCGGCTATAGAAACCGGCAATCTTTGAAAGTCGGCCTTTGTCATTTCCACCATAGGCCAAGTAGACAGTAAGCCTTTTGTAATTCTTATAGATACGGGGAGTACACATAATTTTGCTTCTCCTAGAATGGCCCAGGTCCTACAACTGGAAACCCTAAGGTCACGACCGAGGCCTGTCACTTTAGCCAGTGGTAAGGTTAGACATACTCATGATCGTCGCATCAATCTTAGGATGCAGTTGCCAGGCGCACCAGTTGCTATGGGTGCCGAGTTAATGGATATTGGCAAATACGACCTCATTGTTGGAATGGAATTCTTGGCATCTGCAAAAGCCAACATAGACTGCGAGAAGAGAGAAGTTACCTTCAACGCAGCTAATGGAGGCCGCGTAACTATAAAAGGTGAACCATTCAACCCTATCATGCAGTCTATGTCCATCCGACAGTTAGATAAAGCTATAGGGTAAAAGCATGTTAGGGTGTCCCTTAAAAAGTATTATTTAGTGACCAAAAAAGTACCTAAAAAGGTACCCAGGACTGGGTACTGGGTACCTGTGTAATATCTCAATAAAAGGTACATTCTAGAACTTTTATATATATTTTTGTCTCCGATAGCATTATCTTTATCTTAACTTTGAATATTAATGCGCCCTTGACTTTTATTTTCAACATTTGTACTAGTTTTAATGAAAATAAAAATGAGAAAGTACCCAGTTCTGAAGTACCTAGTGTATGTACTTTTGCAGGTTCCAAAAGTGGTACACCCTAACATGCTTTTACCCATACGCAAGCAAAAGCTTCTCTGCGTTATTAGACTTGCTTCCATTGAGTCAGATGCTAAGCAAAACCAAGTAATCAACACCCTGCCACGAGGGATTGCCAGTATTCTCCATGAATTTAGCGATCTTTTCCCAGACGAGATCCAGAAGCTTCCTCCTTTTAGAGGGGTAGAATGTGAGATAGCTTTAGAGCCAGGTACTAAGCCTACGAGCAAGGCCCCGTACCGTATGAGTCCCCCAGAGTTGGCAGAGCTTAAGAAGCAACTTCAAGAGCTACTAAACCTAGGTTTTATTCGACCTAGCGTTTCGCCTTTTGGCGCCCCTATTCTTTTTGTAAAGAAAAAGGACGGCTCCTTGAGAATGTGTATTGATTATCGGCAACTCAACAAGCATACCATCAAGAATCGCTATGCTTTGCCGAGAGCAGATGATCTAATGGATCAGTTGCAAGGGGCCAAAGTATTTTTCAAAGATTGATCTTCGCTCGGGATATCATCAGATAAGGATTAAAGAGGAGGACATAAGTCTGCTTTTCGCACTAGATATGGGCATTATGAGTTTATCGTTATGCCTTTCGGATTAACTAATGCCCCCGCAACGTTTATGCGGTTAATGAATGATGTTTTCCGACAATACTTGGATGATTTTGTTGTCATTTTCTTTGACGACATTCTCATCTACAGTAAGACTCTAGAAGAGCATGAGAAACATCTTAAATTGGCCCTACAAAAGTTAAGACGTCATCAGCTTTTTGCCAAGTTCTCTAAGTGCAAATTTGCCACTCCAAAGGTTGATTATTTGGGCCATATCATTTCTGCAGAGGGAATTGCTACAGATCCAGCAAAAATAGAGGCCGTAAGGGAATGGCCTATTCCAGAAAATGTCTCCGAGGTCCGAAGTTTCTTGGGATTAGCAGGATACTATCGAAAGTTTGTAAAGGATTTTGCAAGGATTGCAGCACCTCTTACAAATCTTACAAAGCATGAGAAGGTGAAGGATTGGATGGAGCACTGGAAGACTAAGGTTCAGGGAAGTTTCCAAAGAGCTTAAAGGCTTTAACGCCGCACCCGTTCTCACGTTGCCCGATCCCGACAAGGATAAACTAGTGGCCACGAGATGCGGTCAAATTGCCCTTTGGTGGAGTCCTGATGCAAGAAGGGAGGGTTATTGCCTATGATTCAAAGAAGATGAACGAGACAGAACAGCGATATCCTACCCATGATCAGGAGTTGTTAGCTGTTGTTCGCGCCTTGCGAATATGGAGACACTACCTCCTTGGTAGAAGATTCCAGTTGGACACGGATCACCAAAGTCTCCGTTATTTATCCACCCAACCGAACCTCAACCTCCGTCAGAGGAGATGGATGGAATTTCTTGAAGAATATGATTTTGAGATCATGTATAAGCCTGGAAAGCACAATGTGGTTGCGGATGCATTGTCACGCCACCCCTCGGTAACCCGAACCCATTGTAATGCAATTTCTACACTCACAAGTGAGTTTGGGAAACAGATAGAACAGACCTTGGCCACGGATCCCGAGTTCTGTGAAATGTGGGCTAGTTTGAGTAAGGAGGCACGCACAGATAAAGAACGCGAAGCTTTCCGTTCATATAAGAAAGAGGGCAATTTGTTGTATCACAAGGATAAGTTGTGTGTACCTCAGACTTCCGGAGTGCGTAAGTTAATCCTCCATGACACACATAACAACCCTATAGCTGGACATGCAGGGTTTATGAAGACCTATTTTAAAATCCGCTCTAGTTACTTTTGGCCTTCCATGAAGAAGGATATTGCTAGATACATTAAGCAGTGTCAAGTGTGTCAGCAAACCAAGGCGGAGCAACTAAGAGTTCCAGGAGAGCTACAGCCTTTGGATGTGCCCCACGCAAAATGGGAAGTAATAACCATGGATTTCATTGTGGGCCTTCCACGAACTCTCCGTGGCTATGATGCACTAATGGTGGTCGTCGACAAATTGTCAAAAATGGCTCACTTCTTGCCATGTCGTACCACCACACCACTTTCCTTCGACACCGCCTTGCTTTTCGCGCAAAGGAGATCTTCGGGTTGCGCGGAATGCCACGGGTTATTGTATCCCGGCTGAGATCCCAAATTTGTAAGTGCATTCGGAAAGATTTCTTCACCACCATCCGGACCAAGCTTCTTTGTGAGTACCGCGATATCATCCTCGGCGGATGGTGGGACGAGCGTACCAATCGTATTATAGAGGATATGCTACGAAGTTATGTGTGGAGTAAGCAATCCCAATGGGCTGACTATATTTATCTGGTAGAGTTTGCCTATACTTGATATGAAACGAGGAGTCTTCGAATGTCTCCTTTCATGATAAATTATGGTTATCAATGCCTTACTCGACACATGGCACAACCCCGTGTCGAAAGTGGAGGTTTCTCAACAACTCCTCACGGAGATGCAAGCTTTGGTCGAGGGAAGCGTGGTTACTTGTTAGTCGCTTGCGATGTCGTCAAAAGAGTGTAGCAGATAAGCACAGGACCCCACGAGTCTTCCAGGAGGGTGAATTAGTTTGGCTTAAGATTAAGGTAAAACAAGCCAAGTTTAAGATTGGTAACTGCAAGAAGTTGGCACCTAGATGGGCTGGACCGTTCAAGATCACTGAACGTATTGGGGAGCAAGCATATCGCCTGGACTTGCCACCCCGCTTAAAGATCCACAAGGTTTTTCATGTGAGTCTTCTAAAGCAGCACACCCCTGATCCAGAGGAGGTTTTGGAAACCCCAACCCTTTTGGAAATGACAGAGGAGCAGCTAGAGATAGTGCCTGAAGCTCTTCTTGATCGAGCTTATAAACAGACCAGGAGGACTCAAATGTTGCAATACTTGGTCAAGTGGAAACACTTGCCAGTGGAGGATGCTACGTGGGTGATGCAAACAGATCTTGAGAAGCACTATCCGGATTTCATGCGCGAATCTCAAGGCCGCACCATCAACGATGCTATCAACCCCGCTCCCGGCGGTAAGCTTGAAGACTTGATTCGCCGAGAATCAGTAGAGGGGTAGATGCATCGTAGTTAACAACATTTACCGATGATGGGATCACCTTCGTGTTCCTTAGGACGTGGGGTACTGTCAATGTGGACACGACCACGAACTGCTTGTAAAGCATGTAGTTCATAGCCGCATTCATCTTGGCTACAATAGGAACTTGACCATTCCTTACACCGCAATGAATTGCGAACCATAGGCATGATAGGTTCCTTGTAGATAAATTTTCTTTTATTTCTTCTAGGGGGTGGACCCTTCAACCACAACCTAATCATTTCATCTATACAGACTGATATATTGACATGTGCAGGCCAGTGAGCAGTACGTGACCTGCCCATGTTAGAGGGTTGCTGATGGCCCGAATTCTTCACTTTATTGTTCCACTGATGTTGCTATTGGAATTTGGTCCTTAAATTTTTTTTTAATTATGATAATCATGTAAACTGCACTTTAGTGCTTAAATTGTTCTAAATTTTGAAGTTTTAATATATTACCTTCTGAAATAAGGAATTTCCTTCCTTCATAACGTCATTTACTACATTTGTATCTAACCCTAATGCTGAGGACAGCATTAATTCTAAGGAGGGGAGAATGTGACGTTCCAAGTATTTATACAGTATACGTATAAATATATTGACACGTCACCTAGTATAGATACGCCACCATGGGGTATGGTAACCTAGGGGGTTGACCTAAAAGGGATTAAATTAGCTATGCTAATTTAATTATTAAGGATAATAACCTATAACTAAGGAACTAATATTTAAAAGCCATAATTAAGTTAATTATGGCTTGGGAAGGCGCCACGTGGCCACCCTCGATTGGCTAACATGGTAATGCTAATTGGGATCAATAGGGTGGATCACCACCCCCATATCAGCCACAACTCACCTTGAACAGTGGAGCGCCACCCTTGTGACCAGAGCTGAGCGCCACCTTGAGCAGTTGGACGCCACCCTTCTGACACGAGCTGAACACCAAGACCAAGAAGATGGAAATCCCCAATGACAACGGGTCCAGCAGAAACACAGGTGGGTGGCTAGAGTAGTTGTGAATTCTAGGATAGCGCCCCTGTTGGGCACCTGTTTGGGTTGTTGGTCTGTTCTCTCTGTGTTTTACTCGTAGGAACTAACCCTTGATTGTAAAGGTAAGTTCTCTTTATATTCTGATTCTGGTTTTGCTCGTAAAGGATGGATTGATGGTTCTTGGCCTAGTATTACTCTGGAAATGGGGGAATTAAGGGGGGTAGAGACCTCTGAGCCCATTTATTGTAGTATGCTCCTAGATAGAGCCCTATATTATCCCGTTAATTGCGGCCTGTGCACAAGAGCCCACCGGGTCATAGATGCTATGGACTGGCTTAGCTTTGATAAGGAACAGTGGTGAAGTGGAGGTGGGGTCTTGCACGAACATAAAAGGCTCCTGAGACTCCTACAGTGAGCTAGACCTGATAGCCGGTCACGTAGAGGGCCGGGTATGGGTCTGACACTCCCTGGGTGTAGAGGTGTGACCCGTATGGGGCACCTTGCGCTTTGAGTAGATTTAGGGTGAGTAAGTCGGGTACGGATGCGGGGGTCGCTGATGCGGCACGTATTCTCTAGCTCACCCATGGAACCACTGTGATTCTGGAAGGGGACGCTTCCCTGACCTGCCTCATCGGACCGGGGCTTCATGAACCCTGGAGTAGGCTCAGCAGGGTGATGCCTCGAGCCTGCGTCTCCGGAAGGCTATAGCGAAGCCATAGCGTGAATTGACCCATCTGCAAAGTGTGCACAGGAGGGGCGGATGGAGTGGACCACCCTAGCCGATGTTCTATGCCAGCCAACGCCAGGTTATACCTCTGTCTGCTGATCTCTTGAGGCCAAGCCGTCAGTCTATCCTCACAGGAGTCGGAACCGGGGTAGAACCTGGGGTTTGGGGTGTTTTCCTAGGTTTAGATGCATATTCTTTGCTGTTGGTATTTGGATGGATATGCCACCCTTCGTGGTGGTTATTTATATGTGATTTATGCTGTGTGCTAACCCTTGTATTCATGCTTCCGCGACGTAGGCGCCCATTGAAGGCGTGGGCCGAATGACCCCTCTGTGTCCTTCCCTTGAGCGTCTTATTATAGACGACCCGAGTTAGACGGAGGGCCCTGCTTATGGCAAGTTGGTTGCCATGGGAGGGGAAAGTCCCCGTATGTATACGGCCGAGGGTCGTATATGTTCAGGGAGCGTCACAAAGACCATGCAATATCCTAACATTATTCCCCCATTTTGGATATCGTTAGTGGAACACCATTAAACTGTTCCTACATCTTGGTATAATTTAGACCATTAAGAATTTGAGATGTAATTGTTTATGGAGAATAGGACCATTGCAACAAATCCCCAAGCATTATAAAATGGCAAGACTACGCAATATCCTAACATTATCCCCCCATTTTGGATATCATTAGTGGAACACCATTAAATCATGCCTATATCTAGTTGGTACTAAGGTTCGCTATAAACGATCCAATAGTTATCCACGTCATCCAATGGTTTTAATTGTATCTAATTTATCTTATCCAATGGTTCTTTCTAACGATTTGCACTAAGAATCCAATGGTTCTTTGAAAAACAAGATAACTTATTGCACTTAGACGATTTGCATTAAGAATTAGAGATGTAATTGTTGGAGCCATCAAGCAAAATACCACAGCTAACACCTTAAACCTAAACACAAACTCGGGAAAACCTTGCTCGGGAAAACCTTGCTTCCGAGTTACGCGGTCATTTTTTGTAGCAAAAGAAACACAAACCCTCTACATGGCAAGATCTCGCGACCCTTCGCTAAGTCCAATTCACTACTTAACGTGTTGGACATGAGCTACTTTGGCTGTCCGGAGAGGGGGTGGTCTTACGAAAAACTTGGTCTCCAGGGTAATGTCGATGTTTCGAGTCCGTTGGCAGAGTCAGATCACAGTTCCGGGGTGGGAGAGTTGCCCGTCCGTGGCCAAGGACCTTCCAGAGAGGACCTTTGGGACGAACTTCTTCTGGAAGGTTTTAGGGCTCGGAATCTTACGGCGCCAACGCCCTCCCACTACTCATGACATTGTGCAAGATCCCCGGTCCAACTCGACCCGTGGTATATTCTCCAAAACGCAAAAACCCCGTGGGTTGCTAGGTTATTGTAGGGTTTACGTTATGGAGGTCGAAGTTTTATTTCAGTTGCACTTGAGACATGGTCGAAGCTGCAGCTTGAAAACCGAAGCAATAGAAACCCCGGCGAAATGGGGTTTGGATTTACCGAGGCAGGCTTTCCTACCAGTGCTCCTCCAGGAGGGCAAATGCCAATGCCTCCCTTCCCGAAACCCGGTTTCCCTATCCGACCGTTGAATTCTCCATTCAAGTAACTTGCTTCGAGCAGGCTCAAAAAAATTCAAGATCTGTCCGGGAGAACATATAAAACCGCAAAGTGTCCTGCAGTCGACGGTGTAGAAAACCAAGTGTTTTGTCGTTCGGGCAGTACAAAGGCCCCCGAAATGGAGATTTGACTTCGCCATGTCGTCCGAAACAGCAAAATTACCTTAGGGACCAAGTTACGCGGTCATTTTTTGTAGCAAAAGAAACACGAACCCTCTACATGGCAGTATTCTGCACCCTTCGCTAAGGCCAATTCACTACGAACGTGTTGGACATGAGGTACTTTGGTACGTCCGGGAGCAGGGGTGGTCTTCTGCCCACGAGACTTGGTCTCCAGGGTAATGTCAATGTTTCGAGTCCGTTGGCAGAGTCAGATCATAGTTCCGGGGTGGGAGAATTGCCCGCCTGGTGGGCGGGGACCCTCCGCAGAGAGGACCTTTGGGTCGAACTTCTTCCTCGAAGGTTTTAGGGTCTCACTATCCGGCTTCAATGCCCTCCCACTACCTCATGACATTGTGCAAGATCCTGGTCCAATTTGACCAGGGTATGGCCTCCAAAACGCAAACCCTGTGCCTTGCCAGGTTATTGTAGGGTTTACGTTTGCCAGCCAAAATGTGGTCAGTTGCACTTGGGACCTGGTATACCTTTTTAGAACATGCATGCGGAGCCATGGCAACTGAAATAACAGACTTTGGATCTATTGGCGATCCCGAATCATTCCAAAAATATTTGCTACTACAAAATGTGTTCTTGACTTCTAATTGCGACACTGGGAGCTCGGTAAATCCAAACCCCATTTCGTCAGTTTCTATTGCTTCTGGTTTTCAACTGCAGCTTCTCGACCATGTCTCAAGTGCAACTGAATAAAACTCGACCTCCATAACGTAAACCCTACAATAACCTAGCAACGCACAGGGTTTACGTTTTGGAGGCCATACACCGGTCGATTGGACGAGGATCTTGCACAATGTCATGAGGTAGTGGGAGGGCATTGAAGCCGTAAGACGAGAGCCCTAAAACCTTCCGTAAGAAGTTTGACCCAAAGGTCCTCTCTCGAGGGTCCTCGCCACAATCCGGGCAACTCTCCACCCCGGAACGCGGATCTCGACCGCCAACGGACTCAAACATCGACATTACCCCGGAGACCAAGTTTTTTACCCCCCGCTTCCGGAAGCGCCAAAGTAGCTCATGTCCAACACGCTCAGAGTGAATTGCCCTTAGCGGAGGGTGCGTATCACCGCCATGTAGAGGGTTCGTGTTTCTTTTTGCTGCAAAAATGACCGCGTAACTTGGTCCCTAGGGTAATTTCATTTTTCGGACGACATACGGCTAAGTCAAATCTCCATTCCGGGGCCTTTGTAATCGCCCGAACGACAAAACACTTGGTTTTCTACACCATTCATTGCCGGGACACTTTTGCGGTTTTATATGTTCTCCTGACGGATCTTGAATTTTTGAGCCCCGCTCGTGCAAGTTACTTGAATGGAGAATTCAACGGCCGGATAGGGAAATCAGGTTCCGGAAGGGAGGCATTGGCATTTGCCCTCGGAGGAGACCGGGTAGAAAACCCTCGCCTCGGTAAATCCAAACCCCATTTCGCCGGTTTTTATTGCTTCGGTTTTCAGCTGCAGCTTCTCGACCATGTCTCAAGTGCAACCAATAAAACTCGACCTCCATAACGTAAACCCTACAATAACCTAGCAACCCACGGGGTTTGCGTTTTTGAGGCCATACCCGGTCGATTGGACCGGGATCTTGCACAATGTCATGAGGTAGTGGGAGGGTGTTGACGCTTTAAGACATAGCCCTAAAACCTTCCGGAAGAAGTTCGTCCCAAAGGTCCTCTCTCGGAAGGTCCTTGGCCACGGGACGGGCAACTCTCCCACCCCGAGGCGGATCCGACCGCCAACGGACTCGAAACATTGACATTACCCCTCGAGACCAAGTTTTCGCGGGCGTAAGACTACCCCCGCTCCCGGAAGCGCCAAAGTAGCTCATGTCCAACACGTCAGAGTGAATTGCCCTTAGCGGAGGGTGCGCACGCCATGTAGAGGGTTCGTGTTTCTTTTTTTCGCAAAAAATGACCCGTAACTTGGTCCCTAGGGTAATTTATTTGTTTCGGACGACATGGCGATGTCAAATCTCCATTAGGGGCCTTTGTAACGCCCGAACGACAAAACACTTGGTTTTCTACAATCGCCGATCGCAGGATACTTTGGCGGTTTTATATGTTCTCCGGACGGATCTTGAATTTTTTGAGCCCCGCCCGTGCAAGTTACTTGAATGGAGAATTCAACGGCCGGATAGGGAAATCGGGTCCCGGAAGGGAGGCATTGGCATTTGCCCTCCCTGAGGAGGAGCACCGGTAGGAAAACCTGCCTCCGGTAAATCCAAACCCCATTTCGCCGGGTTTATTGCTTCTGGTTTTCAACTGCAGCTTTCGACCATGTCTCAAGTGCAACCTGAATAAAACTCGACCTCCATAACGTAAACCCTATTAATAACCTAGCAACCCACGGGGTTTTGCGTTTTGAGGCCATACCCTGGTCGATTGGACCAGGATCTTGCACAATGTCATGAGGTAGTGGGAGGGTGTTGACGCTGTAAGATCGGAGCCCTAAAACCTTCGTAAGAAGTTCGGCCCCAAAGGTCCCTCTCGAAGGTCCTTGGCCACCGGACGGGCAACTCTCCCACCCCTAACGCGTGATCCGACCGCCAACGGACTCGAAACATCGACATTACCCTGGAGACCAAGTTTCGTGGGCAGAAGGCCACCTACGCTCCAACATGCCACCACATATGGCTTCAACATGCCACGTAGGCTCCATGGGTCAAACATGCCACCTAGGCCCAACATGCCACGTGGGCTCCTACATGCCAACGTGGCTCCAACATGCCACGCGGAGCTCCAACATGCCAAGTTGGCTCCAACGTGCCACCTAGGCTCAAGCATGCCAAGGTGGCTAAAATATGCCACCTAGGCTCCAACATGCCACCTGGGCTTCAACATGCCACGTAGGCTCCAACATGCCAACTAGGCTCCAACATGCCTCGTGAGCTCTAGCATGCCACCTAGGCTCCAACGTGCCACCTAGGCTCCAACATGCCACCTAGGCTCCAACATGCCAAGGTGGCTCCAACATGCCACCTAGGCTCAAGTGTGCCAAGGTGGCTCAAACATGCCACCTAGGCTCCAACATGCCACGTAGGCTCCAACATGCCGCCTAGGCGGGCCAACATGCCACCCCACGCCCAACATGCCACCTAGCATGCCACCTAGGCCCAACAACGCTCCAACATGCCACCGGCTCAAGCATTGCCACGTGTGCTCCAACATGCCAAGTTGGCTCCAACTTGCCACCTAGGCTCAAATATGCCACCTAGGCTCCAACATGCCACCAAGGCTTTCAACATGCCACGTGGGCTCCAACATGCATTGCTCAGGCTCCAACATGCCTCGTGAGCTCTAGCATGCCACCTAGGCTCCAACATGTCACCTTGGCTCCAACATGCCACGTGGGCTCCAACATGCCACCTAGCATGCCACCTAGGGCTCCAACATGCCAGCACACAGGCTCCAACATGCCCGTGAGCTCCAACATGCCAAGTTGGCTCCAACGTGCCACCTAGGCTCCAAAACGCCAAGGTGGCTCGGATATGCCACCATCGGCTCCAACATGCCACATAACGCAACATGCCACGGGCTCCAACATGCCACGTGAGCTCTAACATGCCACCTAGCTCCAACATGCCACCTAGGGGCTCTAACATGCCACCGCGGCCTGTGGCATGCTTGGAACCTAGGTGGCATGCCCGAGCCACCTTTGCATGTTGGAACCTAGGTGGCATGTTGGAGCCAAAGCAGATATTGGAGCCACCTTGGCATGTTTGAGCCTAGGTGGCATGTTAGAGCTTAGGGTGGCATGTTTGAGCCACCTTGGCATGTTGGAGTCCACGGGCATGTTGGGGTCCATGTGGCATGTTTGAGCCACCTTGGCATGTTGGAGCCTAGGTGGCATGTTAGAGCCTAGGTGGCATGTTGGAGCCACCTTGGCATGTTAGAGCCTAGGTGGCATGTTGGAGCCCACGTGGCATGTTTGAGCCACCTTGGCATGTTAGAGCATAGGTGTCACATTGGAGCACACGCGGGCATGTTTGAGCCTAGGTGGCACATTGGAGCACACGTGGCATGTTTGAGCCTAGGTGGCATGTTGGAGACCACATGGCATGTTTGAGCCACCTTGGCATGTTAGAGCCTGGGTGGCATGTTGGAGCCACCTTGGCATGTTAGGCCCTAGGTGGCATGTTGAAGCCCACGTGGCATGTTTGAGCCACCTTGGCATGTTGGAGCCTAGGTGGCATGTAGGAGCCACCTTGGCATGTTCGAGCCTAGGTGGCATGTTGGAGCCAAAATGGCATGTTTGAGCCACCTTGGCATGTTAGGAGCCCTGGGTGGCATGTTGGAGCCCACGTGGTATGGTTGAGTCACCTTGGCATGTTTGAGCCTGGCATGTTGGAGTCACCTTGGCATGTTAGAGCCTAGGTGGCATGTTGGAGCCCATGTGGCATGTCTGGGCCACCTTGGCATGTTAGATCTTAGGTGGCATGTTGGAGCCACCTTGGCATGTTCGAGCCTAGCTGGCATGTTGGAGCCCATGTGGCATGTTGGAGCCTAGGTGGCATGTTGGAGCCACCTTGGCATGTCAGAGCCTTATACGTGGCATGTTGGAGTCCATGTGGAATGTTTGAGCTACCTTTGCAAATACTTAGGTTGCAAATCTTCTCTTAAGTAACCCACCATATGTTCATCCTCCATAATATTCATTCACAGAACTTTCGAGAAGCCTTGTTATAGAAAGTATTCAATATCTTGCATTGCTATACACGTAATCGCCGAGTAGTCTCGAAAGTGGAAGTTAAGAATGCCCTCCTCCTCACAATAGTAATACATGTTCCATATTCAATTTAGAAGAATGTTTGTGTGAAACAACTATGTGATACACTTGCTTAAAATTATCAGATATTTCTGTACATTTTACAACGAATAATATGCCCTCGCTATCTATAGCGTCGTCGCCACGCGGTTTCTTTTGACAGGGCTGAGTGATCAGAGATGGAGGCCACTATGATGAAGTGTCTAGAATAGCCATGCAGTCGCAGAGTCCATCATTCAAATGCTCTGCAGTTGCTGAGCCCTGCATTCAGATGCCCACTTCAAACCATCGCTTGGGAAGAAACGAGTAGTCCCCTGTCTTTCCCCTTTGTCAATTTCTTTTTTGCTTGCAAAGGCAAATCCAAATTGGATTATTGGGCCACAGCCAGAGCAGTTCATCCTATAGCTGAATAGGGAAGTACTACCCTGCCATAGCCGAACTCTATTTTCTAAATATGTGCAGGTATGGATTGGGATGACAAAAGGGACGATTGTTTTTCTGTTGCGCCCTATTTTCTGGAAAGTATGAGAAGGCATGGCTCCACCGCCACCGTGACGCTTCCTTCTCTCGAAAAGAAAAGAATCGACGAGCCATATCCATAGCCATAGCCGCTCCTGCTCCTTCTGTTCGTAATTTCAGCAAGTGTATATAACGTAAGGGAATATTCCCTCGGCGGTGCTGCGGCTTCGCCGCTTGGGTGCCACCCGTCTTGTGGCGCCGCCCACCAGAAATTCATTTGGTGGATTTTCTAGAATTGAACTTTCCCTAGTACATTGGATTTGTGGGAAAAAGCCACAACTATATTATATTTTTATAAAAATGCTCTTATCAACGACCCAGATGGGCCAAGATGAACGGCCTGGATTTCGATCCAGGTCCTCTCCTCCTATTGGCCGTGTGTTTCCCCGCTTTGAATTGATAAACCGACCATTACGCTTTGGCGGCTCGCTATGGCGCTCGGCTATGGCGCGACGGCGTCGCTTCCACTTCAGTTATGGCGCCCGGCTATCCGGGCTCCCTCCATGCATGCCCACGGCATCCTGCTTCCCCTCGCCCGGCTATGGCGGCTAATAGCCACGAGTGCATTTTGGGAGCGATCACAGTTTGAAATCCCTTAGCATCTACCCGTAAGCTTTGTAACATTTGGCCGGGATGTCGTTCTACTTCTTTAAACAATTTAGGCCTAAAACACTGCAGAGCTTGTAAAACAGACCAGAGATGCCCTCATGGCTTCTGGCGTGGGTGATGTTCGCCTTCTAGAGAAGGTATTCATGGATTGTGTTTCTTTGGGAGCGCAAGTAAAAGTATTTAAATGCGTTAGATGCATATGACAGGTTCTTTTCTTCTTTTGTGTTCCGGCGCGCCTTCGGAGGAAGTCGATAAAAGCCTTCTGGCTGTGACACAAATGCTGCTTGGTGATGGTGAATCAGAGGTATCTACATGAATAATTTGTCCTTTGAATATAATCGACCTCATGAACTAGATCTTTGAATCTTTTCGATGCTGGATGAGGCGCCCTGTTTGCATCAATAATGTGCTCACAGTCACAGATGACAGCCTTCATTTTGAAGAATACTAAAAAGCAAAGTAAGTTTGAGGTTTTCCTTAAAATTTGATGTTAATTCAGAAATTCAATGCAAGTATTTTGATGTTGTTTGTTGTGCATATGGGCCCTCTGAGAATCAAAGAAATTTTTTGCTGGAGGATTGATTGTGAACCCAGACATGTCCATCTGATATCGCCACAAGCACGTGTTTTGGTACAAAACCCCGCCACAAGCTGGGCTTCCTCTGCATTTGGGACATGGATCTTTCAATGCGAATGTAGATCCTTTAATTTTTATTCAAGGAAGCTTCCCTTCTTATTTTGTAGACAAGGTTAAACTCTGAAAACAGATAGCATGAACAAGGAAACGAGCTTTGGAGGATCCTTGTGATCTCATTTAATTTATTTGTTATTGTTTATCAAAGATTAATAAAACAACTTGTCTTCTTGTATTTTTTATTCGATGGTGAAACTTAGATTCATAAACAGCCTTGTTAAAATATGTAATGCCTTCAATGCTATGAAACAACACCTTGTTTTTCTGTGTTATATTAATGGTTTGTTTATTTAAAAGCATGCCACGTGACAACATTTTATTAGTTAAAAATGCATATTAGTATGCCACGTGTTAAAAATTCATTGGTTAAAAGTATGCCACGTGTTAAAACTTCATTGGTTAGAAGACACATTACAAACAACACCACTTTTTTTCTATGTGTTATAATAATGTTTTTTTACATGTCCTTATTTAAGGAAAACAATAGTTAGTAGCATAAAAAAACAATAACGGGTCTTTTTTTATTGGTGGTGTACAATAAAGCAGTCCAGGACATAGGGTGCTGGTTGCCCTTCAAGCTACCCTTCATTGCCCTTCCCTTGCCCTTCATTGCCCTTCAAAAAATACTGGGATGTTCTTTAGTTATGTATAACATAATGAGCATATTGGTAATGTGAAGCCCTGATCACACATGTTACATACGAAGGTGCTGATTTAGTGCTTGAATTTCGTTTTTTTGTACACCACTAGCAAAAAAACACCCTAACACCCTTTGAAACTATATGTTGGAGGAAAAAATATCAACACATAGAAAGGTGGAAAACATTTGAAAACAATAACTATTTTAAAGTAATACATGTGGGTTTCTTGAATATTATATATCCTTTTTTGGGAAAACAATATCAACTTAAAAAACTACAAGTAGAGAAGAAAAAAATAATACACATTGAAAAGGAAAAAAAGAACTGTCTTTTTGAGTTTTCCACATGTACTAGTATTGAAACTAATATTGGACTAATGTTGTAATTTAGCTTTTCACATGTGGTATTATCGAGACCTACGCATGTAATTCTGAAGATAAACAATGCATGGTTCCACTAAAAAAATACACGTTGACAAACAAATCACAAAAACTATGTCAACTTTTTCTACGCGTGAAATTTTCTGCCAAAAGACCACTGTAGAAAATTTCTACCAAAAAACCACTGTCTCTTTGTGCAAATCCGGATAAACAGGCCACGTGGACTTTTGGGGCCATTTTGGTGTTGTTTTTGGCATAAAACAACACTTCCGTACAACTAAAAAACAACTGTGGACCAAAAATCGGGGTCAGTGTGGCAATCAGCAAGCAGCCCCCAGCAGGCAACCAAGAACGGGTGCCGAGCCAAGGAATATTACCTCGCGACTCAGTGAGCAACAAGAGCACAGTCGTAGGAGACATAAAGTGGTAGTTCGAGGCCGCCCTGAAGTTGAGGAGGAACACCTCATGGAGTGGCTACACACAGTGGCCCTGTCACGCATGAAGTTTCATGCCCCCGTGCACATTGTCCGGGCTAGCAGTCACGGTGTTCTGCACCCGGACCACCCACGCATTGTCAAATTCACGGTTGCTGCTACACTAGTAAGAGATGCCATATTACGCCAGGGGGTGAAACTGAGGGGCACCTCAATGTATGTCGATCATAACCTCACTCTTCGACAACATGAACAATGTAGAAGAGAGTTAGCTCATATGCGGGCCATCAATCGCACGGGAGGCGCAAGAACCCTGGTCCAAGGCAAAATCCGAGTGTTCAGGCCAGGGAATAAATTACTAATCGTATATTTCTTATTAGCCAGAATGACTTTAGCTAAACTTGCTCGATATTAATCCCAAAACTTTCTGTGGTTTAGCTAAACTCTACACATTTTTCCTCTCATACTTTCTAGCGTTTAGCTAAACTAACCCAATCACCATCTCAAAAATTTCTATGGTGTGGCTAACAGAAAATATTAAGCCAAATTACTATGCTTTTTTCAATTGTTTCCACTTATTTTAGTCATTTTCTTTGTGAAAACATTCTAAAATAATGCTTACTAGCAAAGTCTAGAACTCAAATTAATCCATAATGCTAGAAACTACACTTCTAATCATATATTTCATATAAACTAGAATGATGTTAGCTAAACTAGCCCAAAATTCATTCTAAAAATTTCTATGGTTTGGCTAAACAGTACAAAATTTCACTCTCTTACTTTCTAGCGTTTGGCTAAAGAGCTCCAGAGTTGGTGCAGTCCCGAAAAAAGTTAAGCTAAAATTATTATTTTTTTCCAAATTTTTTCTATTTACTTTAGCCAATTTTTTTTGAAAATGTGCTAAAAAATCGCCAAATAGCTAAGTTTAGCCCTTAAATTATTCCATGGTTCAGGCCACCCAATACTGAAGTTGGGGATGCCATGCACAGAGCTGCTAAAACCCCTCGGAAGCACAATTTCATTATAATGGGAAAATTTTTAGTAAACTGGAATTTTTTTATTTTGGGGGTTGTATAGACCTTATGCAGGGGTTGAGTACCCTGTATCATAGACCTTATGCAGGGGTTGTATACACCACCATGAAATATTTAGAAAACATATTTACTCGGTATCATACACCTTCTGCATGTGTTAGGTACACAGGTATGACACCCATGTATCATACATATATTTTTAAGATACATGAATAGATTTATAGACCTTCTGCAGGTGTATGATACACGTGAGTAGTACACATATATCATACATATGTTTATAGCATACAAGCCTCAACCAGTCTTACATCCTTCTTTGGCAACTGAATAAATGCACCTACTGCTTCACCAATGTTATCTGCACCCCAGCATATGATTGGAAGTTCAATAGGCACCACAGATTTCATGATCTCTGTTGCTAAATTCAATGGATCAACATCCTTGCCATGAAGGGTGGCTCTCTTTACCCCAAATGGCATGTATAGTTGCCCTCGTTGGCGCTCCCCAAATGGCTCCATGGGGTGCCAGGGGTATACCGGCCCCTCCCTCCTCCCCTTCCCCAACCCCCATTTGGGGGTATATATACTCCCCTAGCAAACAACCGAAATGGGGTATACCCCCTCCCCAAAAAGCCATTTGGGGATATACCTAAAAAAAACAAAAAAAAAAAAAAAAATAAAAAAAAAAAAAAAAAAAAAATTTGGCGGATGCAAATGGCCATGGCCATTTATGGCGCCATTTGCATCCTCAAAGGTGCCATGTGGGGTATACCTCCCGCCATGGCACCCCCAAATGGCACCATTTGAGGGGTATACCGCCCCTCGGCACCCCAAATGGCGCCATGGAGCCATTTGAGGGCTCCAAATGGCACCCCAAATGGCTCCATAGCGCCATTTGGGGGGTATACCTACCCCTCTGGCACCCTCCAAATGAAGCCATTTGGGTGGTATACTTGCCCTCGGCACCCCCAAATGGGCCATGAAGCCATTTGAGGGCTCCAAATGGGGCCCCAAATGGCTCCATTTGGATGTATACATGTGATGAATGGCTCTAACAAAAAGACGATGCATATAGAAAGACTTACCTGGATATGGTGGTCACCATTTTGGTGAAAACACTATCGGCGACTGGAGTATATGGATCTTGTAAGAATATTGCAGCGCCTCAAAAAGAAGCGCCCAAAAAACCCTGTGCAAACAAACTAATTTTAATGTTACGAAAATAAATGACTGCAAGAAGCCGCCTAGAAGTGCCGATCGGTATGGAACCATCGAAGACCCTTCCGCCTATAGAAGGATCTATATAAGCGCCTAAAGAAATGATATGTCGAGCAGCAACAACAAATTTGGGATTTCAAATTTTGAATTTCAAATTTAATAAGTGAGGGCTTTCAAATTTGGGCAAAGCGAGGGGTTTCAAATTTGGGCGGGCATTTTTAAATTTATGCTCGCCTTCCACGAGCTTCTCCATACCCACCCGCCAGCGCCACCTACATTCCGCCTGCTTCCCGCCGCCTGCGACTACCAGCGCCCGCCACGGCCGGCCGGCTTTTTTCGCTACTAGGTGGCCTATTGGACCTAAGCGCCGCCCTGCCGCTAGATGGCCTAGCGCCGCTTTACATCCTTATCTGCCGCCTTACATCCCCCTGCTTCCCCGGGCGCCTCCATACGCCGCTTTGCCCGGCCGCCGCTAGATGGCCCATTGGACCTAAGCGCCAACGCCAGCGCCAGAGCTAGATGGCCTGGCGCCTTAGTGTGGTGCTACCGGCCAACGCTTAGCCAAGATATCAAGAATCATGAAGGCAAGTCTCCAAGGCAAAGGTAGGTCTTCTTTTACTTGATTTTTTAGTTTTCCTAGTCAAATAGCACCAGTTTCTTGAATATATGTTTGCTTGATGCATATTGAGGAGGCAAATGGCATGCATCCTTAGCATGATTTGCTTTATTAAATGCATGTTGAGGAATGCAAAGGGCGCCATGGCGCCATTTGCATTCACCACCATGCATTTGATCCAGATGTTATATCAAATGCATGCTGTGGATGCCTCATCATGTTTGGAAATGGCACCTTGAGGATGCAAATGGCGCCATTTGCACCCGCAACACCAAAAAAAATTTCAAAAAAAAATTTCCCAAATTTTTTTGCGGGTGCAAATGGCGCCATGGCGCCATTTGCACCCAACACCCTTTTTTTTGGGGGGGAAATTTTTTTGGGTGCTGGGGGTGTAAATGGCACCATGTTGCATCCTCAAGGTGCCATTTCCAAGCATGCTGAGGATGCAAATGGCGCCATGGCGCCATTTGCATTCACTAGCATGCAAAAAAAATATGTTGAGGATGCATTCACCAGCATGCATTTGGTCTGCTATAGCAAATGCACGTTCAGGTATGCCAGGAGATTTGCTGTGGAGTCACCTTCGTCCAGCTTGGTACCACTGAAGATTTTAGTCACGATGAGATTCAAACTTTGACGAAGAGGCATTTAGTGGGGCAGGATTTGACATTCTTATGAATGTTGGCAAAGAAAAGCATGATCCTACTAATGGCATGATTCAATTCAGCAACAAATTTTGTATTTTAGCTTCATAAACAAATTTTCTTGATGTGTAAATTTGTCAATTTCAGAAGTTAATGATGCCCTTCTTCCTGTAAAATAGGTAAAACTTGCTAACTTAAGTTGCAGTATTTTTTTTTTGTTCCCCGATATTAATGGCGCCAATAAATGGCACTTTAGATGCATTTTTTTTGCTAAATTGCGCCATAATTGCTCAAAAAATGGTCATAAAATGGATTAAAAAGGATTTTCATCCCTAATTGGAATCACGAAATTTCTCATTTTAATGAAATTGTGCTTTCGGGTGCTACTCGTGCTCATAGAGCTGCTGCTACCTCTAATGCTCAGGCTAATGTTGATACTACTGCTCCTGCCGTGGCTACTTCTGCTCAGCATGTGCTTAGCGCTTATGCTGCTCCACCCACTACACGTTCTGTTAACCCTCGGGCTCCTGCTGTTTCCACTGCTACTACTTCTATTACTTCTGCTGCTCCTGCACAACGCGCTGATGCTGCTCCCCTTGGTGGCGCTGCTAACCCGGCCATCAAATAGGGACAATGCTTGTGTATAGTCTCCTAGAATTACAAGAACTCCCTTTGGCAGAAGGGAGATATCTCAACTCCATTGCTGCAGACATGGATCTCATCTTCCTTATGGAAACTTGGGAATACGCTGGGCACCGGATACCAGACTTGCTAGGACATCAGCACTACTCATTGTTCAATGAGTGCACAGGCAAACGGGGACATAGGGGTGTCGCCTGTTACCACCGCATAAACTTGGCACCAGCAGTTGCATTGCAAAAGACAGACAAACACAACCGGTACCTCTGGGTCCGAGTGCAGAACTGCAGTGGCGACAGTGTCTTTCTTGCAGCATGCTACTTTCCACACATGGAGTCCAAAGATGTGGATAGGATCCATATGTCGATCTATAATACAGGTGTATAGGCAATAGGGATGCATTTTGTATTACTTTTGTTAAACGCTAGAAAATATGAGAGGAAAAATATAGTTTATTCCCTGGTAGTGATACTTTTCTACTTTGCTACATTGAAGGACAAGCAATTTCTGCATGAAATGACAGTTCTGCAGTTCCTTGGCTGCTATTAATAAAACCCACACAACATCATTTTTGCCACGTGTCCATATAATAGTCACATTTAACCATAGCTATCTCCCATTGTTTTATATTAATGCTTTTAACCTCTAGTGCTAACACTAGTAACGTTAGACATGCATTAATATAGATCTTCCGCATCTACAGATCTCGCAAGCTCCTTCCACACTAATATTATTTGATAATATTAGTGCTCCTAGCGACCCATTATCCATCGCTAGCAACTATTGTCACTTATTCCGCATTTCATCACCATAGACTGATTACAGTCAACATGGCCCATTAATCACAACTGCCCGGCAATTGCAACTAGCAGTACCCCCATGCTCATGGACGTCCGTTAAGGGTCCGATTCTGGCTATACCCTTGGAGCACCTGTAATGTTCCTCCCCCTCCTTTTGGACCTTGTCCTCAAGGTTGATCTTTTAGATGAGGGAACTGCTGCACAAATTCCTCCGTCTCCCAGGAGGCATCCTCAGGAGACTGGTCCTGCCACTGAACCAGATGTTCTACCATATCCCTATTGCACAGCCGCCGAACTCTTTTATCCAAAAGACGTTCTGGCATTACAGAGGAGTTTAAGATGATCGGTATACTTTGCGGACTAACCACATTAGCGGTATCCAGTATAGCCCCTTTTAGCTAACTTGCATGAAACACAGGATGGATCCCTATTTCCTGTAGTAAGTTCAACTCGTGCGTTGTTTTCCCGATCCTTTTAGTAATCCTAAAAGTTCCAGCATACCGCGGAGTAAGTTTGGGCACCCGACCCTTAGTCGAAGGCCACAAAGTGTTCATTCTTAATGCAGAAGGATAAACAACCCTTAGAAAAATATAATCATCTTCCGCATAAGAAATATCACGTCTATGTTGATTAGCGGACGTTCGTGCCCTATCTTGAGCTTTTCGCAAAGCTTGCTTGCATTGCCGTAAGATTGCATCCATATCATGCAGCATATGTACTACAACTTTGGTTCGGAGGTACTTATGTATACCTGAATAAGCCCTTGGATTTCGACCCATCATAGCGAGAGTCATATGAATTCCCGTATGATGGCTAAATTGTAGGCGAACTCTAGATAGGGTAGATAATCTTCCCACCTAGATTGCTTCTCGTGGACAAAGCTTCGCAACATATCCTCTAGGATCATGTTTATGCATTCGGTTTTCCCATCTGTCTGTGGATGATTCCCACTAATGTACAACTGGATCCGCAATCCTTTCATGAGATCTCTCCAGAAGTGACCCGTGAACTTAGTGTCCCGATCACTTACAATGGACAAGGGAAGTCCAAAAGTTGGAAATATGTGTTGCATATAGGCAACTGCTACGTCATGTCCCGTAGCCTCCCCTTTTAATGTTATGAACTTAGCATACTTGGTTAACCGATCCACTACTACCAAAATTTGAGTATGTTGCCTAGTAGTTCTAGGTAATGCGACTATAAAGTCCATACTCACGCTTTCCCAACGTTCATTTGGTATAGGGAGTGGTTGTAATAATCCCGGGGTTTTCCTATGATCCACCTTCACAGCTTGACACATCAAGCAGTGACTTACCTGCAATTCTGGCCAGTAGTAGAACCTCTTTACCAATTTATACGTCTTCCATTGTCACCTTTATGCCCAGCTTGTGGAGTGTCATGGTGCTTACGTAGAATTGACTCCTTAAGATCCCCACTTGAAGGAACATAAATCCTTCCCTTGTAAAAATGCAATCCCTCTTGCTCAGTCCACAGCTCCTCGAGCTTGACCATTGCCGAATCTTGCTGATCCTCAGGATATGCATCCTTGATCCTTTGTATAAGATCACTTACCACAGTTGTTAAGGTATTTATATGCTTAACCCTTGATAATGCATCGGCAACTGGATTATTTTTGCCAGGCATATGTTCAATAAGAGAAAAGGAACTCGGGGAGGAAGTCTAGCCACCTAGCCTGTCTCGGGCTAATCTCGGCTTGACTTTGCAAGAACCTCAATGGTTTATGGGCAGTATCGATGATAAACTTGCGCGGCTCTTTGCTCGTCCCACTGACGAAACTAGTGCCTCCAAGTCTTTAACGCACATGGCTAACAATTCTTGCTCATAAGTTGCGTAATTCGTTTCAGCAGGACTTAGTTTTCGACTTTCATAAGCCACCACGTGTCCCTGCTGCATTAGTACTGCCCCTAACGCTTGCCCATAAGCGTCAGTATAGACCTCGAATGCCTGATTCAAGTCTGGCACCTTTAACACAAGACTGCTAACCAGCAGGTCCTTAATGCGCCGAAAAGCCTCTTGCTGCTCTCTCCCCCACACAAAATCGTGATCTTTTTTAAAAAAAATCAATGAGGGCAGCTACAACTTTAGAGAACTTGGGTACTAATTTGGATAGTACGTTGCTAACCCTAGAAAACTCCGTAAAACCCCTCTGGTGGGAGCCATTGCTGTACCACCTGTACCTTGGCGGGATCCGGTGACACACCTTCACCGGAAAGGATATTTCCCAAATAGGCCACCTGTTGCTTAAAGAAGTCACGTTTGGAGATCTTTGCATAGAGTTTGTGTTCCTGTAAAGTTCGAAGAACTTGTTCCAAGTGAGCGAAATGTTCTTCAATAGCTTGGGAGTAGATGAGAATATCATCTAAAAATACCTCTACAAACTTGTCCAAATGCTCAGAGAATACCTGATTCATTAATTGCATAAACATTGCGGGAGCATTTTAAGACCAAACGGTATAACCAGGAACTTATAATGACCTTGATGAGTTCTGAATGCAGTTTTAATTTCGTCCCCTTCCCGAATGTTAATCTGATGATATGTGCTTCGGAGGTCTATCTTGGTGAACCAGTTGGCTCCTCCAAGATGGTCCAGAATATCATTGATTCTAGGTAAAGGATATCGATCCTTTATAGTTGCTTTGTTAAGTGCGCGGTAATCTATGCACAGCCACATAGTACCGTCTTTTTTCTTGAGCAATATAGGTCTCGCAAAAGGTGATTTACTCGGACGTACAAAACCTTTGCTTAATAACTCTTTTTGCTTTTTAACCTCTTCAAGCTCCAGAGGACTTAATCAGTATAGGGAGCACGTGCCATGGGCTTAACCCCAGATTCAAGCTCAATTTCGTGCTCGACACCCCGCGAAGGTGGTGGTCCTTCGGGTAAGTCTTCTGGAAACACATCCCGGAAAGTATTCAAAAGACCTTTTAGTCTTTGATCTACCTCAGGGTTTACTCCAAGGTTAACCATTAACGAGTTACACGATTTAATAACCAAATCATCCCTTCTTAAGTATATTAAACAAAAGAGCATTTATATTAACTTTGAAAACTTTTTTAGCCTAACTGGCTGACATGAGTCTACCAGACTCTATATGTGATAAACCTTGAACACTAACTACTTCACTTGATGGCAAAAATCAAGGTGTGTGTTGGCCAGAGAATTTGTGGTTCGACATGTTGTAACCATTTTATGCCTAGAAGGACATCATATTGCTTCAACTGAGCAATGTCTAAATCTGTGCACATAGATGTTAGAACCCGTGATTCTTTGTCCAACAACTTCAAGAACCCGTGCATGCTCACTGTGACACTGAGTTTGTGGTCCAGCCTCAGACTCAATCACATACGGAGCCACCTCGTTCAACTCCAGCCCAAGATCGTGTATTAGATCTGCAGAAATAAAATTATGAATGCTTCCAGAATCAACCAAAACAACCACATTTCTATTATTGATTCTATCTAGCAATCTTATAAATTTATCTGCATAAGAGCGTGAAGTAGAGCTTACCATTTCCTCCTCGGGCGATAACTGATAATGCCTTAACTTCCGGCTTATCATTTACCTTTGCGGTGCTGGCCAAAACTTTCTTGCGAGGCTTGGTACATTCCCGAGCAAAGTGCCCGACTACCCCGCAACAATAACACCCCTTGGGTTTATCTGTTTTGGTATCACTTGCCAGATGTTTATAGCCTGCTCAGGCGTAACTCCTTGCCATAGAAATCGGGCATCTTTACACGCTCCAGAGACTTAATCTCTTCATCAGAAAGCTCCCCCAGGGACTATTTTGGTTGAGCAATACCTTCCATGACACCTTGAGCTATCGGTTCATCGGGCAGCCCCATGTTTATTCCTGATGGTGCACTTGGTCTCGGACGTGCAACCTCGCGAGGAACATCATGGTTTGCCCCTGAAGTAGTGGGAACTGCCCCAGCCACTAGTAGAAATTTTTCTACTACATTACTTAAACAAAGTTCCGGGCTTTGCCTTCAGCAGCCCACTTTTGCAGGTTTTCTTGCATCAACCCTAGGGTGTTTCTGAACTTAGCTTATTCAGTTTTGATCTCATTCAGTTCCCTAGACAATCGGTTGACATGACCCTCATTCTCGTCAGGTAAGTTTCCATTTACGGGACCCTGCTCATTACTTGCTCCCGGAGCGTTCCCGACATTTTCATTACCAGCATTAGCTGCACTTGCAGCAATTACATGGTTAGCACCTACAGGAATAGCTGCTGCAGGAGCAACTTATGAGGGTGCTCCCCCATCCAACTCGAACTCGGGCAGTTCATCATCCCGATGAATGTCCTCGAGGGCGGTATTATGCCCTCTTCAGGCGGATGCACTTCTGGCAATCCGTCAACAGGTCCTGCTGGCATATCTGGCATAGGTTCAGTCATACTACTTTGATACCACTGTTACGTCGAAAACTTTTCCCTGAACAAACCTCGCCCGCGTAGAGTACGACGATCAGCTTTTGCCCACACCACAGATCCCAGATCCCCCTCGCTGATCAATTCGGCCTGTTCCCAGTTTCCTCAGATGACTGGATCCTCTCAATAAATCTTCCCTGAGCGGATAGCAGCCCGACTGCACCAAGGCCTAACTCGACCACAGGAAGAATCAATCCGCTCTATGGCCACCATAGCAGTTTTGTGCTGCCAAATCGACTACTCTGATCAAGTCTTAATCCAATTTAATGCTTCTAACTGCAGAACCGACTTCTTTCTCTCAAGACCCACTTCTGATTCCCCTCACAAATTCGCCCTCCAGACTTTATAATCCTCATCACTGAAGCTAACTGTAGTCCTCTCCAGTCAATCCGACCTACCTGGCCTCTGATTCGATTCGAATTGCATCTCCTTAGCCACGACCACCAGATCTGACATTCCGGTCTGATACAAATCCGTTCGACCTATTCTATAACAGGTTTCGCCCATCGAACCATTTTCCGCCATGCATCCATATAATAGTCACATTTAACCATAGCTATCTCCCATTTCTTTATATTAATGCTTTTAACCCCTAGTGCTAACGCTAGTAGCATTAGCCATGTATTAATATAGATCTGTCGCATCTACAGATCTCGCAAGCTCCTTCCGCAGTAATATTATTTGATAATATTAGTGCCCCTAGTGACCCATTATCCGTCGCTAGCAACTATTGTCACTTATTTCGCATTTCGTCACCATAGACCAGATCTGACATTCCGGTCTGATACAAATCCGTTCGACCTGTTCTATAACAGGTTTCGCCCATCGAACCATTTTCCGCCATGCATCCATATAATAGTCACATTTAACCATAGCTATCTCCCATTTCTTTATATTAATGCTTTTAACCCCTAGTGCTAACACTAGTAACGTTAGCCATGCGGGTAAAAGCATGTTAGGGTGTCCCTTAAAAAGTATTATTTAGTGACCAAAAAAGTACCTAAAAAGGTACCCAGGACTGGGTACTGGGTACCTGTGTAATATCTCAATAAAAGGTACACTCTAAAACTTTTATATATATTTTGGTCTCCAATAGCATTATCTTTATCTTAACTTTGAATATTAATGCATCCTTGACTTTTATTTTGGAATTTTGTACTAGTTTTAATGAAAATAAAAATGAGAAAGTACCCAGTTCTGAAGTACCTAGTGTATGTACTTTTGCAGGTTCCAAAAGTGGTACACCCTAACATGCTTTTACCCATGCATTAATATAGATCTGCCGCATCTACAGATCTCGCAAGCTCCTTCCGCAGTAATATTATTTGATAATATTAGTGCCCCTAGTGACCCATTATCCGTCGCTAGCAACTATTATCACTTATTCCGCATTTCGTCACCATAGACCAATTACAGTCAACATGGCCCATTAATCACAACTGCCCGGCAATCGCAACTAACAGTACCCATGCTCATGGACGTCCGTCAAGGGTCCGATTCTGGCTATACCCTTGGGAGCACATGTAACACTAGGTTTGTGAGAAAGGTGTTGCAAGAATGTGGTGCCATACATAACACCACTTACATGATTCAAGCAACTGCCTTGAATGCTCTTGAAATGGCAGCGGGAGCAGTTGGCGTTGGTCTGTTCGAGGACTCTCAACTTGTTGCCATACATGCCAAGTGGGTGTCTGTCATGCCGAAGGATATGCGCCTGGTCTTACACATTAGGATCCTGAGTACTATGGTCGTAATTTGAATCTGCATACAACAAGATGAAAGACCTGCCAGATCCTAAGGCATAAAGTGCCTTTGTATTTTATTGATATCTTAATATCCATTATGGATATACTCTATTTTCTTAGTCGGCTTCTTTCTTAGAAGGTTAGTTTCACATCTTTTCTTTTTCTTTCTTTTTTAAGGTTAGGTTACGTCAGGATCACATGACACGTACCAAGCATTATGCTCTTCTTTTGCACAGACTAGTTTTTGCATCGTGTGATCCAATCCCTCACCCTAATCCTAACCATAACCCTAAAATGTACAGATGAATCTCCACAACGGCTCTATGTATCCTTTCAGAATGGACAACGGCTACTTCAATCTGTAGTTATAGCGCCTTGGTACGCTTCTCCACATCTTTTTTGCCTTCTGCGTCTGCTCCGCCATGGATTGTCATGTCATGTTTTTGGAATGGTATGCATCTGCCCCACATGCTGACGAGGAAGTCGTGGCGACTGAGATTTATCCTCTCTATTGCAAGGAAATCGACATCGTGGGAAACAATGGCGAGCTTACATGCTACCGCGATGTTGCTTTAGGTTTTAGCCGAAGAGCGTTAGCTCAGTGGACGTGCTTTGCAAATGTTTCTGCGGTGTGGATTCTGAAACGAGCTTTAGAATAAGCAACTTCCCATTTGCAAGGATCCAAGACTTTCTTCAGGAATGCGGCGCAACGGGCTCCACCGGGCTGCGTGCTTATACTTAAGAAGGTAACTTATATCTCTTTGCCGTTTGTATTTGCTAGTTATTGCATTTTGCTCGGCCAAGCCAATGAAAAAATGGAAACAATGAAATCATTAAGTCAAGGTGGGCTAGTTATATGTGATGATAAAGACGATGAGATAGAAATGGTGATAGATCTATAGGAAGAAGAGCAAGAATCTAGAAAAATTGACCTGGACGCATTGGCCTTGTGTGAACCAAATAAGGAAGATGATGATGAAGAAGATTCTGAAGAGGATGAGGATGAAGAGAGGTTGTCTGACATAACGCCAATTTTGGTGGAAGGAAAGGAATATTTATTGTTAAGTGATATACTGAGGAACTCATACGAAGTTATCAGTACCTTGGCTGAATGGGTACAACTAGGCGCAGACTTTGTAGAGAACCTCGACAAAGAAATATTTGAAGTGTCATCTTATATTGGTAATGTTATAGACCTTAAAGAAGCATATGAGAGGCTACAAATTTGTTGTGCTGAAGAGGAGCAGAATCTGCCAACGGAAGAAGAATTTTAGCGTCTTCGTTCAAAGCTGCCAACAACATCTATAGGCTTGGAAGGGCCTTCAGTCAATTGCGGTAGCATAAGCTTCATGTATTTTGAGAAATTTGAAGAAAATAACCTTGAGGTGTCTTATTTGTGGGAAGTCGATAACTCTTCTTGCCGACATGCACGAGGCGGACAGGAAAGATTAAAGGATTCAACTCTGCTGCGATATATTTCAAGATTCAAGAATGGAGAGATTATCGTTTACAGCAGAACTTTCAGTCCAAAAGGCGCGGAATTTGTGCATTACATTAAGGTTGCCGTCCTGAAAGATGTTGGTGGTGACTTGCCAGCACTCTAATACCTGGTCTCTACTGGCTATAAAGGTCTCCTACCCGATACAACAATAGGCCCTCGTAATATTTCTCTGTTTGTATTGGATAGCAGGACTGCAAAAGGAGAGAAGGGGATGACTCAACAGGAGTACAGCAGTTTTTTTAGTAGCTGCATAGGCTTAACAACTCAGAAACTCTTTACTATTGTCATCATATGCCCCCCAGGAGAGCCTCATATGCATGCTTTGGTGGCTTCATACGACTTGGAATGCCTAAAGGTCGTTAGGGAAGGCTCTCTTCTTTTTGAGACAAAGGATACTGATTTGAGGATGCAGTATAAAAGCGCTTGTATAATCTTCATAATGATATCCCTTGTGCCAGATGACGACTATGAGGTAGCTAAGAGCAAAGGGGCATCGGATAAAGGTGCATGGCAGTGTTTTCTTTTGGATGAACCCAACTTGAAAAATGTCTTCTACAAAGCAGATGATGAGGATGAAGCAAATGAATGCGAGGAATTTGATGTTCCTAACGTCTACCGCAAAGACATCACTCTGGAATTGCTGACAAAAGAAAAGGGACCCTTGAATAAACATGGGTTTGCAATCAATCTGGCAAGCTATCTTGTTGAGGCATTTGCACCACTTGATACCACTTGCTGTGAATTGCATGTTGGAGGGTATATTGGTAGAGAGGCCCTGAAGACATCAAGAAGATGTTTAAGTTTCGTCAACGATGACCAGTCCAGGGATTTCCTTGAAGTGTTTTTCGAAAAGGTACTAGCCACGGCTGATTGGGGTCCTGTCAAAGATAAAAAACTGTTGGCTTTGGTACCCACGGCGGGGCGAAGCGTAATACTAGTTCACAAAAGCCTACGAAAGTGCAACTCAGAATGTTCAAAAGCAATGCAACCCCGAGGAGAAGGCCGAAATGCTAGAGCAGGAAGCGTGAGACCATGGAGCAAAATTTGGAGTCCATGCTTCATAACATTCCAACCGGTAATGTCGGCTTTGGGGTACGAAAAGGCAGTTCGATACCAGCCGGGATGATCATGCAAGCTCAGATGCAACCATCGAGGTTGGGAATCAAACCCCCCGTGGTAGCTTTCATAGAAGAGAACGGTCCGAACTTAACGGTGGCTCATTCATGGACGACGAAGCATATCGGGGAGTGAAGTAGACGCTAAGAGGCTGCTGCGGATGGCCGGCGACGATGAAAGGTAATTCACGCCAGCCCGATATGTAGCTTTGTTATGAAGGATAAAACGCTTGGCGTGTATTGCAGAACACTTTTGCATGGCTAACTCTTTGTTTTCCATGGTTCAGGGCTCCACCTGCTTGTGACAAAATCATTGTCTTCGATCTGAATGGTGTCCTGTGTAAAACGTTTCCTAAGAAGCTTATTAACAGTGTTGACTTCGAGCAAGTCCCTCTAGAATCGAATACTAAATGGATCTATCCTCGTCCACACTTAGAAGATATGATGAATGAGGCGTTCAGATTGTTTCGAGTTGCCATCTGGTCCTCAATGGAACGCAGAAATGTTGATGAAGTACTTAGGGTGTTACCAGGCATGAATCGAGACTTTGTGACGATTTGGAACCAAAGTAAGTGTATAAAGTTTCCACATCCAAGAGATCCGGATGGCAAACCGGTCTTCGTGAAACATCTTGGTACTATGATGGATCAGCTTGGCATTCAAAAGAAAGAGGACATCATAATAGTAGATGATGATGCTCTTAAGTGCTTTTATAATCAAGGTCAGGCTCTAAATCCACCAACTTATACTCCACAAGATTACTCAATAGATGAGTTTCTAGTACTATTCATATCCATCATGAGTGGCTTGGCTTCTGGTAAAACAGTATCAGATGTTGTCAAAACGCATCCAGAACTAGATCGGACTAAGGAGATGGATCCCTATCTTGAGAGTTATTTGACAAAGAAAGGACACGTCCCTCCATGATGTAATCTTCATATCAAGTGAATACAGTGTAAAAAGTGTTCTCTGTATATTGATGTGTTGTTATCTACAAATGCTAATCAAACACCACATTCTTCTCACTAAAACACAAGAAAATGTTAAACCACCCACTACTACAATGCAAAAATTTGCAACAATGCAAAACAGCATGTCACACAACAAAACACTATATTGAGAAAAGGGTATGCAAAAGTGGCGTGCTTTTGGAACAGACATAAATCCAATTTAAATGAATGATGGTTCATATTACACGCACGCAGACCAGCTTGCTCATCAAAATCCCTCCGAATTGCTATGACCCTTTTAGTAGTAGATGCCAAATGGGAATGCTTGCCGAACATGCACAATGCACTTCTCAGCTCAGCCATCACCTTATCAGATAGCTTTGAGGTGTGCTGTTGGTTCTTTGATTTCCTATTTTCCAGAAATTCCTTCGACCAAAAGACGTATTTCTTGATGTCATCAGCAGACACGCCATACTTGTCTAGCAGGCCGACTTCAGACAATGTTACATCACCAGATAGCTTCTGAAGTTCTTCACCAACTGCTACCTTCATAACTCGCATGTTCTTTATATGAGTGCAACAATCAATGAAGGACATTTTGTCCTTAACTGAAGAAGCCTTCTTGTACAGAACTTCTTTGTTTATGCATTGATTTAACAACCAAATGATTTCATCATCTTGGAGGCCCTGTACTTTCCTCATCTCGGTAGTCTTGAGATCAAATATTGAAGTATCTTGAGGAGGCACTTTCGTCCCATTGGGTCCGTAGTAGCTGTTTCGAGCATAAGCATCCCGAATTCGTTCCACTTCGCCTGCACTTCGTCCTTAGCGAAGGCGATCTTGTAGGCATCTCAGGACCCTCCGAAGTCGCTTGACGCCTCACTTTGCTTCCTCCCAGTTTTTTTCCCCGTTTTTTGGCTCTTGGTTTCCTATCTTGGATGATAGTCTGAGCCAAGGTCTTTTCCAATGCCTTAAACTCCTCAGACTTCGTTCCTCCCTGTTTTGTTTGCAGGGGTCTTCCATACTCTATCCATTGCTGGCGGGCATGACGGAGTTGTTCCACGTAAGGGCTGCACGTGTAAGGGAAACATGTCAGCCAATATGAGCAGGGCATACAAAAGTTAACCGCTTTTTAGATCAAGCAAACAGGATAATCAGGAAACGTCAAAGGCAGCCGTGACAATTCGCGCGAGGCGTGTATTCATGCTGACAATTCGCGCCTGGCGTGTATTCGTCCGCGAACTGTCAATATGAATACACGCCACGCCAATTGCCAATATCTCGCATTTTGATCAGCGGTACGTTGCCGATTCGGCGCTGGCGTGTATTCATGCCGACAACCGCGGATGAATACATGCCGTGCACTAATTGGCAAAGATGAATACACGCCACGCCGCACTCGCTGGCGTGTATTCGTCCGTAATAAGCGTTAGAATACACGCCAGCGTAATTGGCAAGGCACTGCATTCGCGCGGGCGTGTATTCGTCACTGATGAAAAATGCATTACATTGGCAATTCGGCGTGGCGCGGTATTCATGCCGACAATTCGCGGACGAATACACACTAAGGCGTAATTGGCAAGATAAATTCACGCCAGTAGCGAATTGGCACGCCTTTGACACACGTTGGACCTATTCTACTACTATTATTGCTACTTGATATATCTAACTCTATTCCACCAAATATACTAACCTTTTATAAAGAAAGACTTCGCCCATTTCGTTCAATGTTGCACTAATCTACGCCGGGTCCCTCATAGGGTATGGGGGCTTAGAAACCGACACACCCGTGGTGGTTGTAATGTAGCGGATACATTGTTTGTCCAGGGTTTGCAAAGCCTGGTTGGATAGGGATCGTTGTGCCTCAATAGAATCTTTGTCCGCCAATTATAAGGAAGCATACATTAGGGTTCTCCTTTGTGTTAGCTCTTCTAGTGTTGTCCATCGGAGTGGAGCATCCTTTTTCTTATCCCAAGGAAGCACGCCACGGTGGCATAGGAACTTGGCCCGATTCCTCACCATCGCCCTCAATATTTCTCTTGCATGCTCGTGGTCATACCTCCCCGCTAACAAGACTTGACTTATGTGATCTCACCAGACGGTCAACATGGATGGGATGTGTAAAAGATTGGCCAAGTGGGTAGTTGTTCCAGATACTTGACTAGCCTACTCATTGCCTCCATTTTGCAATTTCTTTTCGAGTCATTTTCTGCCAAAATGCCATCAATCATTGTTGCGGGGGATGTCCTTTCCTAAGTCCAGCAATCTTCGTACATCCCTGATATCATTTTGATGCTTCATCTCCTCCAGGTAGTAACTTGGAGAAGGTCGCAAAGCTCTCCTCACTGCAGACACCCCTTCACTAATAGAAACTGGAGTGAGGACAGTATTTTGAGGCCATCCGTACTTGAAACATGACTCAGCACTCACGTCCTTCTTCATCAGACCATCTTTGAAAGCAGTTGCCCTGGCATGTGTAAATCTGACGAGATCTTTCTTGTGGTTCTTCACAACCTCCACTAGGAGTTGACAACAGATGTCATCCTGCTCCTTACAAGTGATAAGAATACCTTGTTTCTTTATAAGATCGGTCTCTTTCTTTCTGGAGTGTAACACAAGATCCACCTTACCATTTATTTTGCCTACATCAACATACCACTCCGCACTGTCATCCATCTTCTCCTCGGGGCATAGAGGACCTGTGGTCCTTTCGATAATGGATCCGCTATCATCCATCGACAATGCATAGGATACTGCGTCCTCATTGGGCTTTCCCTTCTTCTGTGAGCTGGAGCTCGCTGGAGTATCTTCCGAGCCTCTTGCTTTCTTAGGAGGAGGTGTAGGAGCAGTCATTCGGTTTTGTCTCTTCTTCCCTGCAAACGACGGTGCAATACACGCTTTAGCGATTTGGTGGTCATCAATTCGGCCGGGCTAAAGCACGAGAATGGCATCGGCATACATTCCCGCCATGCACATGCACTCATAAAGGCGTGCCAATTACAAATCCGACCACCAAAATGGCGCAGGCCAACTAAACACGGTCATACTACTTTACAAATTATAGACATAACAAGAGTTAATCACGAAAGGTGACAATTTAACACGGGAAGGACATTTATTATGCAGATGCAAATATAAGTCACAAAGAGAAATGAGCAAACTAAAGAAATGATAGGCAGGAGTGTCGGAGCCTATAGAAATTTAAGTCAACGCTACGTAAATAATAGACAGGAGCATAGGCGTAAGATACGTGAAAATACAAGAAATACTGAGCAATGAACAATGAATGAATAACACACGTAATGATGACAATACCGACCTTGAGCATCTTCTCGCCGCCCGGCCTAAGTTTGGAGCAGCACGACCTTTGGGCGGCATCTTCGCGATGATCTTGAGCGCCTCGGAGTTCTTGAGTTCCTGAGCGCCTCGGAGTTCTTGAGCGTCGACAATCAAAAAGCAAGAAATGGAATTCAAAAACTTATATAGATTTCCATAAGGGCTTATTCGGCTTTCGATCGACGTGTTTCATTCGGATCGACTTTTCATCGACGGTCCGATAGAAGCGAGCGGTTATTAAAATATCACGGATCGACTTCTAATCGACGGTCCGATAGAAGGGAGCGGATATTTAAATTTCGCGGATCGACTTTTAATCGACGGTTAGCAATCTTACGATTGGGCCTAATGGGCGGACGGACGCGATCGCAGACGAAAAAATGGCTCTACGACCGCCGTATTGTCAAATCCCATAATTAGATCTCACTCAGCGGCTAGAAAAGCAGTACAATTAACGGATAATTTGAAACTACCACCTAATCTTGCCGCCAGCCTTTCTTGTCATTCGAACTCGAAAGAACTTGGAAGAACAGGAAGAACTCGAAAGATTTCGGAAGAACTGGAAAGAAGCCGGCGCCTGAGCGATGTCGAGCGCCTTCATGTAAGTTCATCTACTCTTCCAGAACCCAAGCGCCAAATTAATCCCACGATCTTGTGACATTGAACAGCATTGGAGAAGAATGCTACATGTCAATTTAATTTAATTTGAAGAGGAGGGTGGGAAATTGCAAGATAGAATCAACGATCCGAAGCAATAACCGCCATGGAGTTCCTCTTTGAAATGATCATGTGAAGATTCTAGTAACCATTGCCATTTCAACGAATTTAAGCATTACCCAGAAGGCATCCTGATGGAGACACAGTGGGTGAAAGCATCGGAACCTTTGTTGCATGGCCATTAATTCGCTTAAAGAAGGTGAATTTCATTTTCTTGGAAGACATAGAGGAAGATTGAGTGCTCATACTAAAATGCACAAGCTGATTCTGTCATATGTATGAAATTAAAAGGCTTGCATGCCAGACCATTCATTCAATATTGCAAAACTATAAGGCCTGCAGACCAGAGCATTCAGGAATTCAAAAAACACTGTTTTCTTTACATGGATGGCATTCTTTACATTGTTTTAATTACATCTGTGTGTTATTTATCTATGTGTTATTCATGTGTGTGTTGTTCCTCAGTAGCCTCAAATGCTGGCACAATAGTCTCAAATGCTGTTGAAAAAAGATAAACTGGCATACAAGATTCTGGCAAATAAGATGGTGCAGCTATTGGGATATTACCCAAAATGGCTTCGAGGTCTGCAACTCTAATTATCAGCTTAGCATTCTCCATTTCAAGCCCCTCCATAGCACGGCATATGTTCAGGCGCCAGGCATATGTTCAGTTGAATACGCGCCAGGCGCGAATTCATTGAAAAAACAAATTAGTGATTTCGCGCCATGAGCTAATACCATTCACTTGTAATTTAAATGCCATGCGTGTATCCTGTATTGTACTTTAAAGCAGTACTGTAATTTCTTCAGAAGCTGTACTGTAATTTTTAAATTTGAGAGAGCTGAAGTGAAATCACGCCAGGCGCGAAATATGTTTGTGTGCAAAATGTTTACATTGTGCAGGTCCAATACACGCCTGGCGTGAACTGCATAAAGCTAATTACCGCGGTGCAATTCACGCCCGCGGTGTATTGACCGCTTGACAATTTAAACATTTTGTACAAAAACATATTTTCGCGCTGGCGTGATCTCACTTCAGCTCTCTCAAAATTAAGAATGAAAGAGCCAGAATTCAAAACAGTTTCTGAAGAAATTACAGTTATGCTTTCAAGTTAGAGTTGATACTAAAGAAACATATTGCAATCATTAATCCTTGTATTGCCATTGAAAATTTTTACATAAGGCCTTTTATTAGAGTTGCGAGAATTCAAAAGCGACCTTCCGCAGAAATTACGATTACGCTTTCAAGTTAGAGTAGAAACTAAAGAAACATATTGCGCCAAGAAATCCTTGTATTGCCATTGAAAAAAATTTTACATAAGGCCTTTTATTAGAGTTGCCCACTTTCGTGTTACAAAATTACGAAGTTCTAGGCAGTTTAAGGAGATGCCTAGCTCCATTCATAATCCTCATTTGAGGCCTTTTTGGAGATGCCCACCGGGCTTCTTGAACCAAAAACTAAATAACAAAAACAAAAAAATTCAGCCCTCTACCTCCTCCCTTCTTCCTCCTCCTCTTCTTCCTTCCCGAGCTTTCATCCGCCATCCTCGTCGGGATGTCTTCGGCAAAGATCTTCGTCTTGGGAGGAGGAGAGGGCGCCCATAATCACCGCTTTTTTCTTCTTCTAATTCTTCCCGCCATTCTTCATCTGCTTCCTCCATTTCTTCTTCTTTCTTAATCTCGTTCTCCATCTCCTCATCTGAATCAAGGGGAATATGGGGGGACTCGGGGCTGCTGGTGCTGGTGCTCAGATAATCTTTTCCCGGTTAAGCTTGCCACGAAGAAATAACTCCTCACAATTATCCGACGGTGGTGCGGCGGAGAGCAGCCACGCCGGCATCTCGGGAGGGGGGGAATGGATTTATTTATCAATTTTTTTTCCGCCCTTCGCCTCTGAGGCGAGTCCCGGCTGGGGATGGGAGGGGATGAGGCCGGGCAGCATGGCTCACCATGGTAGAAGGAAGAAAGGAAGAAAGGATTGGCGCTAGAAGGAAGAAAGGATTGGCGCTAGAAGGAAGAAAGGATTGGTGGTTGAAAAAATGGAGGGTTTCTTATAGGCGCGGTTGTAATTATGATTCCATCACATCATACAAGATTTATATCATATACGAATTACCTATCATTACTTCTATTGAATTAATTACGCCCTAGGTTATCATAATTCTCTATAGAATTACCCACATGTCAGCTATACTTAAAACCTATGTTTTCATTAATTTTGTATAATTACCTAGATCCCAGCTATACTTACAACCAACTTTGGCCCATCTAGATTCACGACCTATACTTACCTCATTAGTACTACTAGCATACACCCTATGTTACCATTAATTTTGCAATAATTACCTACACCTGAGCTATACTTACAACCTATTTTTGGCTGCACTTACAACATATATTTGTCCATTTAATGGTTTTCTTGGTATTTCTTAAAGTTCCCTTTAATCGGTTATCAAAATTACTTTGTCCTTTTTTCGAATTAATATTAAGACATTTCACTTTATATAGGTGAAGCGTGTGGATCCTAAAAAGGGTAAAAATGTAATGCCTATCCCCCCCAACATGTTTCAAGATTGTTACCACATGTTCTTATCACATTGTTACCCCATTGTAAACATTGTTCTTGTAGGTCAATGCTGTGGACCTCCCAAAGGGTGTTGAGGCTGAGACTACTAAGCAAATTGTCCTCTACAGTAGGTTGGATTGGAAGAATAAGAAGGTGAAAGTGAAGCACCAATGTAATAAGGAGCTAGTAGGTGAAGGAACTATCATACTAGCTGATCCTATCCGCATTGGCCAATGATGAAAGGTTAGGAGAGGATAAAGTGGGTGTGGCCATAACAAGTTTAGAGGAAAAATGGAAGGAAAAAGGATCAAATCACCAGGATTGCACTGCTTGTATTAAACAATTGGACGTTCCATGCATCATGCCATGGCCTATAGCCTGCATTGAGTTTATAGGAGAATTCCTTTTACCGAGAGCGAGGTTGTGGATGACACCGATTTTCTTAATGCACCTCCAATAGCTGCCGGGACCACATTTTCGTGAGAAGAGGGCACACTCAGTGGTGAAACATTATCCTAGCAAGAGGTCCAATTCAAGTAGTGATTGTTCACGTGAAGCTCTGACTAAGGTAAGGGGAATGGAATGTTGTTGGGCTAATTGTGTTCTTAAGTTTGAAATTGATGAATTGGTGGAAGCAAGAGCCACCTTCCAAGAGTATACTTGTGATGAGAGGAGGACTTACATGTACTCCATTCATGAGCTTGCACTTCAAGATGAACAATTTCCAAAGAAAAAAAAAAATACCCAACGCTAGGGACATGGATATGTAAAGTTGCATGGATACATATTCATGGCATTCCAATTTCATCTTGGCAAAATTGGCAAGCAAGTCATGCAAAGGGGAGTAAAATTGCATTACATGGAAATAATGGCATGTTGAGGCCAACTTCTAGGATCCCGGCCGCTAGGGAGGTTTTTGAAAAATATGTTGAATTCAATGTCGAGAATATGCCACATAAAAGTAGGAAAGATCAACAGGGAAAAATAGTTGTCGAGAAGAGATTGCCATCCCATTGTACCCTTAAGAGCATGTTGGAGGAAGTGAATGCTTTGCTTCTCGAGAACTACAGTACCGCAATATCTCAACCTAGCTTCAGTAGACTATGGAGCAAGCACTTCAAGCATGTCACTATAGACACTTCGAACAACTTTGCAAAGTGCAACTTGTGTGCTAAGTTGAAAGAGATTCTTGATAAGACCAAGCAACCAAGCCAAAGGGCTAAGATAAGGGAGCAAATGAAAGATCACATGACAGACCAACTATCATGTAGATCCACTTATTGGATGTGGAGAACATTATCATGTTTGGAACCCAATAACTATGTTTGTATTATACATGACAAGATGGATCAATCGAAGACTTGTTTGCCACAGTATAGTTACATACCCAAGCAAATCAATAGAAAGTCGTATTTAATTAAAGTGGGACAAATCTTGAATTTTGGGACTCGGACTGAAAATGGGACTCACACACCATAAAAGAAATTTCTGAATTGATTGCTTGAATAGAATTACACATGACACACATAGAATTGGGTTACTTGTTTTCCTCATAAATTTTACAAACCACTAGTTGAGAAAGTTTTCAAACTTCTCAATATTATGTACCCTCATACAATGATATAGCATGGAGGTTGCTCATGGCCTTGTCCATCTCCCTTCTTGGGATCTTGTGTGTGTTGTCCTTTGCAACGTGAGAACTTGGATATGACCATACCACACACTCCACCAATTCCCTCCTTTGAGGGTCAGCATAATTTGCCCTCCACTTCTTTCTCCCGCCAGAAATGCTGTATTGCTCCTTCAAGTTGCCCTTCTTGTGTCTCCCAATGGGCTCCCAATATTGAATTTGGAATCCAGGACGTAACTCCTCTCCATCAGGCATAGTGGTGGTTACATCAGAGAGTGCCACCCCTAACCATATTGGACAGTCCTCATCATCAGGCCTTACTAGCACAAAGTATCCTTCCTTGATGTCCTCAAAGGGATCCCACTCAGGAAGATCAAACCACTTCGGCTTTGAGGCCTTATTTCCCACAAACCACTTGGAACCCTTGTTGGCACCCAAGTGAGCATTCTTAGACGTGCTTGCACCTTGAGAACCCTCCCATCTTGACTCGGGCAAGAACCCGCCTCTTAGCTCCCTCCCACATGGTCGTTCGGGTTTCTAAGCATGTCACAACTTTCTCCCAAGCACTTGATTAGGGAGTCCATTTGATTTTTCTTAAGAGTGGAGGTGTGCTTTCCATTTCGAATATCATCCCAGTCGCTATGTAATCCCTTGATGCCCTTCACAGCTTGGCTAGAGTCTTTGACTGCCTTGAAGGGAGGTAGTGGTTTTGGCTGCCCTTTAGGAATGAGAACTTCACCAAAGCCAAGCACCCCTTTGCCACAACTCGATACCTTGTACTGTGCATCCACAACTTGTCACCTGGTCTCCACTTATATTGCATGATTGGTATTCCATCCCTAACCCAAAACTTGAACTGAAGTGGCTTTGTGTGTCCCGTTAACCGGGTCCTTACCATCTAGCAAGTATCCTTCTACAAATGATTTCCAATCTGCAACCTCATCCATCAAGAAAGCCATTGGGTTGGGGTCAATGCAGCTCTCAAACACATCCATTAGTTCGTGGAGAGTGGTCACGTTTTTCTCTCTTGAGCTTGGTGGAGAAAGTTCCAAAGAATCCATCTATATCATCATGATGCCCAACCATCATGAATCCCACTTTCACAACTTTGAATATTCCCATCACTGCCAAGTATGACATAGCCCCAAACATCCATCTATTCTTGTTTTCTTTCCAACAGCTTGTCCAACTCAACACATAGCTCCTCGTGCTGATTTCTCAAGTAAGGGGAAATCATCCCAAGTCCTCCTTGATTCACTAGACACCTTGGATGTGAGCTTTTTATCCGCCTTTGGTAACAAAGCTGGTTGATCATCCATCAAAGCCTCAAAATGGGTGCTGAAGGGGAATACCTCCTCCCTTCTATCGATCCTTTCTCTAGTGTTCTCGTGCACTTGAAAATAGAGCTCACATGGAAGTTTGATCATCTCTCCATAGATCAAGCACAAAATGACCATATGTTCCAGTTCCATGACCATGTGTTAATACACCCGCCGCACTTACTTTCATCCAAAAGCCGCTTTTGACAACGCTTTGGGTAAAGGATCTAGCTTTGGCAAGAAAGTCTTGTGTTGGTCCATCTTATCATGAATTATACACAAAAATTTGTCCGGGCCGCATCTCGTAAAAATGTTCTCCACCGCCAATACAACTGCCTACATGATATTTGGTCCCTTTGGTGATCTGCAAATTGCTCCCCTAATTGCCATTCTTTCTTTTCTCTATTGCAGTTGATGCAAGTGTATCCTTGAGTTGAATGCAAGTGTTGCACTTTGAGAATGGCATGTGTTGTAGGACACTCACGCCCGAGAAGTGAGTGCTCCATAACTTGCTGAAATGTGATTGAGAAAGAGGCCTACCTCCAAGAGGTTTCCGTGATGGAGTTGACCTCCTTAAGGCACTCCTTTTAGATATAGTGTTGTGGCAACACTTTGCACCACTCGCACACCGTGCTCGCTCACCTTCGACTTGTGGGGCATAGATTGAGACATGTATCTCACAAAGCTCTCAAGACCGCAGAATGGCCTTGAGAGTATTTGCTCTAGGTTTCAAAGTGAGTGCATTACCATGTTGGAACAAACCGTGGCCCTTTTCTAACCTCGCCCAAAGATTCAGAAATGAAGACTTGCTCACCCCAAGAATCCATCTCAATGCTCTCATACATACCTTCATGCCCCTCAATTGATATAGTAGCCGCCCCGTGTTTTCATCATAGCTGGAATTCCTACACAAGGAGTAAATGAAATTAATCCTATATTTTTTGAAGTCTGTCCAATGTATTGGGACCTTATCCGCACGAGGTCATCCACATTGTATCGCGACTGCAGGCAATCTAGGTTGCAACACTCTTGTCCCCTAATTGCCTCCGTGTTTTCTCTGGTTGGTGCCATACTTTCCATCCTTTCTAAATATTTGTCACTTCTAGGCCTCTTGGGCACCCTTTGGCTGCCTTTTATGAAAGACATTAAGGCCTCTTCCTTGTGATCAAAGGATGCTCATCGACCACCAAATCTTCCACATGGCCTTGGGTGGGCCTTTGGGGTGTGTAGTTCAAGAGGGCATTCTAGAGTATCACCATTCTTGTGTGTAATATATCTAATTGGCCATCTCAACTGAAGCTTGGGACTCCAAAGAGCCCCGAAAGCACACAATGCAATCACTAGAGCTTCCCTGGGACATGATTGTATCAACTTCGATAAGAAGCTTCACAATGCCAACTCCAAGATGTTCATCTCCCAGCCTCTCATCATTCACACTATCAAATGGATCAACTGCAGTTATTATGCCCTCTGCCAGAATACCGCCCTGTTGCAAGGGTGCAACAAAAGGCAACCCTTCTTCCTCCATTGGAGCCTAGGGCAATGGCCTCTGCTGGACTTCCTTGGCTCCATTTTACTCATGTCACATGCTCCCCTGAATGAAAAAAAAGCTCACATTAAAACCATATAGCCCCAAACACCACAAATATGACCATATGAACCATATAAAACCATACAAACATATTAAATATAACCATATTAAATCATACAACCATATTAACTAAAATCATATAACCATATTAAACCATACAACCATACTCATTCTAAACCATATGTAAACATTGTAACCATATATAACCATTGAAACTATTCAACCATTGAAACCATATTAAATATATAAGGTAACATATATAAACATATAACCTAACCTTTCATATCTTGTCATGGCTACATGGCGCCTCTCGAGGTCGAAAGCGCGGGCCATGTCAAGAACCCAAGACCGCCACGCCATGGAGGGCATGGCCCACACGCGATGTAAGTTTATTATTGCACTTTTATTTAGGTTCGAGGGTGCAGCTTTAATTAACGCACCCTCTTCCTCTCCCCCCGACCATTCTTCCTCCCCTCGCTTTCTCGGATCACTCTTCGAAGCTCAGATTTTCCTTAAGCGCCTGCTTTTTCCGATCAGCGATCGATCGAACCGAGCCATTCCAAGGCCATCTTATGACAAGTAGCTTGGTCGACGGATCGACGCTTCCAAATACCGGGTTCTCGCAGATTGAGTGTTCGAGCTGGGCGCATCGCCTCGTAAGAAAGTGAGGCCCTTTTAGTGCCGCTTTTAGTTTTCTCAGAAGTCCTTTATCGCATTTTTACTTATATTCTGTTGTTAGAGGCTCTTATTAATCCCTCGATACAATTTACGTACCGACAAATCCTTATTCACGCTTTTATAACGACTATACCCACATGGAATCGAACACGAAGCCTCCTCCTCATCCAAAGAAATCCGTGTATGTTTTTGTAATATCATACCCTTTTTAATCTCATTTCTCAGCATCGTTCTCTGCTTTTCTCATTAATCATTTTAATCTCACTCGCTTTTCTCATTAATCTCACTAATATCTATTTTCCTTTTGTATTGTTTTCGCTTTTGTTATCTTTTTTCTTGCTTGTGGTTGAATTGAATACATTGTACGTGCAAAAGTGAGAATAGTGGTTAGAGTAGTAGCAAGCAACCGAGATGTCACTCATCGAGATGTGTGTTAGGAAGTAAGATATTGCAGAGCATTAACGTAAGAGATTCACAAAAGATATAGCTAAACTGTCTAAGAATGTTTCATAACGTAACATAACTAGGAATGTTTTTCTCCCAAGAAGAACTAAGAATAGGAATTGCTTCACGACCGTGATTTCTAACTCACAAAGATATCCTCCACCGCAGAGACATGCAGGAGTGGCGAAGTTGAGAATACTTCAGCTTGCCAACAGTCCAGAAGTACAGTGCCTTCTTCTCAACTCGCGAAGTCGAGAACTTTCGAAAGGCGAGGCGAAGAAGAGGGAGTGTACACTCGGATCGCTGGTCGGGTTGAGGGATTCTCGACTCAGCGATTCGGGATTGCACACGCCTACCCAATGTCTTCACATTCTTTTAAGCTCGTTAGCCTTCTCGACTGCGTGAGTCGAGAATGTCATACCATGTCAATGGCCCTTTGTGCAAGCCGCAGTGCCTCCACCCGCCCGAGTCACTCTCCTTCAACCATGCTCATCGAATATTGCGAAGAGGACCGGGTTCGACCGGGTGGAGGCCTCGGCGACTAATCGACTTTCTCGACTGCGTGAGTCGAGAAAACGCAGCTCTAGTGGTATTCTAGAGCTGGCCTCGCAGACAGCCTTAACCACTCTCCTTCTATCTTCCTGACATTATAAGGGAAGTGGTTTTGACCGGCCTGCAGCCAACCTTAGCAACCCAATTCTCCTCGCAGTGGTGGTCTACCCAATCAAAGACCGCCTCCTTCGAACCATCTTCGCCAACATTGAGGGATGGGCTGGATTGGGTGGAGGCCCCAACCTGTGGAAACCACAGAGCTTGTCCATGTGGTGGCCAAGGCCGAGAATGCCTTACCCAACCCGCACTCCATGTGTACCATCCCCGGAAGTTCTCGAGGATGTAGAAGGCATTCTCGACTTGGCGAAGTCGAGAATGTAGACACGGTTAACAATGATTCGAACCACTCGCTAGTCGCTAAGGAGAATCCTCTGGAGCCTACAACTAACCATTGTGGAAACCCAAGCATGTAGACAGAAGCCAAGCATTCTCGACCGCAAGTCGAGAATCCCTACAGCCCATTCTCCCCGCCGAGAATCCCTTTACAGCCAAGGCTTGCATTCTCTACAACTATCGCGACTTTCTTTCCCCCCGCTTTTAGTCCCAAGTGCCTCTAGCCCGCCTCGAGCCACTCTCCTTCGAACCATCTTCCTCGAATATTGCTAAGAGGAGTGGTTCCGACCGGGTGGAGGCCCTCCGACTAACTACAAGAGGATGCATTTGAACCGCATCTCCCGGCCTTAGACCTAGCCCGATCTATGTACAACATTCCAAGAAACAGCCCAAGAAAAATACACCTAAACGGAATCGTTTTTACCCCCGATCCATTGTTTCATCGCCAAGCATCTCTCAACCCAGAGTAAATCATCTCAAGCTGAAAAATGTTGGACAAGGAAACGATGAATGGCCGAGCTTATCGCCAGCTTCCATTATTTAAACACGACGGCATGTTCTACAAGTTTAAATAACATAGGCATCTCTCAAACTCACCTCTTCACGCAAGAATTCCTTGGGCCATCAGACACGGATCCCCGCAGCCTCACCTAGAGTCTTTTGCTTCTTCCGCTCGGTCTCATCAAGAGTGTATTCGATCTAATACTTGTGTCATCGCGATTCTCGCAGATCCCCGCTCCATGGCGCAAGAAGTAGAGTTCCCGTGGTCCGCAGCCCTCTCCGCTTCCTACCTTAGTCCGCTGCTCATCGATCAAATCAATCGGCTGCAATAGGACGACGGGTCGAAAAAACACACATATGCAAGGCCAGTTATAGCCTTATCCGCTGTCAAGGGCGCCATTCCGAAAGTCAAGCATAGCCGATGCTCGGCCCCAACTCAAGGTCGCCAATGCCGCAAATAAGATAAACTACGCCCGCCACTAAGTCCCTTTGATGTGATTAAATTTCGAAATAGTGTTTGGGCTGGCTAAAGGCGCACGCGGTTGCAATTCTTTAGCCCGCTTTTTTTCATAAATGATTGCATGTCCTTAAATTCAAACTAAAGAACACGCCTCGATCTTTTACATGCAGTCCTAAAACTCACAACGCGGAGGAAACTTAATTTACGTGGGGGTCCGATCAGAAGAGGATGAGGGGGCATACAGACATGGTGACTGGCCCAAGAAGTTTAGGGCCGGAGGGGATGCTAGTTCTAGCGGCACCAAGAAGAAGAAGACAAACACCCCTGTGTGAGCTCGAGGTTTATCTTTGTCGGAATACCTTAACCGATCCATCCTTTCTTCTTGCAAAGATTCACCGCTGGACTCACTAGTGATCACCGGGTCAACTCCGCTCTTCGCCATCGAGGGACCGGAGACAGAGCTTTTGACACACCGCCAGATTCTTGGTGGTATGTCGAGGTATCAACAAGTGGGAAGGAGAAAGATCTGCTTTCTCCACCAAAGAGACAAGAAGAGCTCCGAGACAAGTACAAGAAAATCGGTGTTGTGCTCTCCGCCTCCGCCGATTCAAGCATTTAACACTACATGTCGAGGACCGCCGTAAGAGTAAGTTCTATCACACCAAAAATTATCGGGCTTTCAAATTATTCTCACTCTTCCATGAGCAAGGCTTAAGGGCACCAAAAAAGGCAGCGCTTTTAAATTGTCGTAACCTTGGGTGGAAGGATCCGGAAGGGATGAAGGAGGCCGAACCCTAACATCCGTGGAGCTTGGAATGGAGATTTCCGAGTCGTGGAAAAAACTGCTCAATACGGGAGCTTCACTTCTACCGCTCAAGACTCTACAACACTCGCAGCGGGGGAATGAAGTTGTGGTTCATACGTAAAAAGTCCGCCAAAGACCAAAGATGGAGAAGATGACACCACACGGGAGGAATCGATGACTAAGGAGACGAAGATATGGTCGAATTCCCCAATAATGGATCCGCATGATCGATCGATTTCACGTAGAGGGGCACGTAAAAATGGAGCTACCGGCTCAAGATATCCGCTGGGAATATCACACAAGCCGCCGCCGACATTAGGCGGCTGAAGGTTTGCACGGGAGATGCCGCCTTGTTCAACCATTGTGGAATTTAATCCAAAGACACATGCCGGAGATTCTGAACCCGATGGTGCGACATCCCCGCTGGTGCATCCAATGCCCGCTGGATGTCATACCTTTTAGCAGATCGACCGGCCAATTGTTCACCGGAAGTCCGAGGAAGACCCGAAGGAAAAGACGCCCGGTTCGGTAGTGGATCAGCCAAGATTCGAGGGGGCGCAAGTATTGCAGACGGAGAAGGAGGTGCCGCAGCGATCAAGGATAGATATGCCAAGCGAGAGTGCAGAGTTCTTTTCACGGAGACGCCAAAGAACCGAATCGCCAAAGATTAGCCAACGCGTAACACAATAGCAGCGAAAGTGCCGCCTACGTAAGGTAAATAACTCGATTCTTTTCCATTCTCGAAGCGAAGTCGAGAAAGCCATACCATCCTAACATTTCCCGATTATCACTGGGGTTTCTCGACTCGCGAGTCGAGAAAGCCTTAGAGAAGTAAAAAAGAAAATTAGGGGAACACGTAAAAATCAAAGGATGTAGAGCTTTCGACTCGCGAGTCGAGAAAACCTAGAGAAGTAAAAGAAAATTAGACATTCAAGGGACTTTCTCGACTCGCGAGTCGAGAAACCCCGGGGCTACTATTTACTGTTTATTTCGGGTGTTTGTAGATACTATCATGCTCTGACATTGGTACATTGACTGAATGCAGCCCTTTATCCCGACTCGGATCATACACGCTTAGGCAACAAGTGGAAAGCATTGGGTTGTCCCTCGGCCCTAAAGGAAAAAGTGGCTCCCTGGATAAGTGGAAGACCTTTGAGAAACTATGCAGATATGTTTCACTGGAGGGCCAGGAAGATGATGAGGGAGAGGATGAAGAGGAGAAGAAGAAGAGAACACCAAGGAAAGGCAGGGAGTCTCTCTCAGACCAATATGACCTCATTCTTAGCAATCGAGGGTCCGGGGAGAAATGGACCGAGATATGGGCTCAATGGACAAGAGGCAAGTCAAGGACAACAATGGAGAATTTCCATCCGTGCCGGACCCCAAGTTGTTTGACAAGCAGCTCATGAAGAGGATATGTGGCCTCGTGGACAAAGAAACGCTTGACCTGCAAGGCGTAATCTTGATGGAACAATCCTCGCTAAGGAAGACTAGGAGTTCTAAAATGCAGATTTAAAGGATTATGCCACAGCCCTAAAAGCGGCGGCCAAGCGTTAGAAGAAGGCATCACGGAGTTCTCGCAACGCTGCATCTAATGAATACCATGACTTTGATTATTACAAGGAAAAGGCTGCCCCTTGATGAGGAAGACATGAAGGAATTGAACCGCCTATGTCAACCCTACATCAACACCAAGCTGAAGCGTAACGCCAAAACCCTTCCTTTCCCCGAACGTGCTATGGCAACTCAAGAGGAAGCTTGATTCGGGTGGTCCCATTTAAGGCCGACGATAGCTCCCCCATTCGGGTAACTTTGGGACACAAGGGATTTGGTGGTCCGAACTGCACTGACCCCGTGGCACTATTTGTCATCAATATGATCAAGACCCCACCCTTTTTTATGACAAAGCCGACATAGAGCAAGTTGGTACAAGACGGTTCCGACATGACCGACCTGGATACTTTCGGTTTCCTTTGTCTTTTGCATGCCGGCAATCGACAACCGCTGCCTCCCAATGGGCACCGATATTAACTTCACCAACAAGATCATGTACTCCATATATACTAACTTGATCATGAGTGTAGACTTGGCTTGCCAAGGCACCAAGCTTTGCCAACATAGTTTTGGTTTTGATTTCAAGATCGGCCAGACCCGGATAAGTGGTGGTCTAGCGAGCATCATTATCTCGATGTGTTCATGATCTCTCAAGAGCAGATGGAACCCTGGAAGGGGGGCAGATTTATGGAGGATGTTCCATCGATGGACAAGGTCAGCAAAGATGGTGCGACAGGTCCTATACATAGAATTCCTATCCGCCAAGAGTTATCAAGTACTTCATAACCAAATTTTTGGTCGAGGAAGATCAAATTGTGGCGCGAGTGGTACATGAATGGCCCGTTTTCTCTCGGGGCTATGCCGCTTTTGGAATGAAACCTATATCCGTGGTTGGAAATAAGGACATGGTTGAAACCATTCGGTCATACCTGGATCTGCTTCATGAGCATTTCAAGGGGAGGAAGACAAATGGAAGCAGTAAAGACGACGAGGACGAGGGAGACCAAGCGGACGTAGACGTGAATGTCGGAAGGTTTAGACAAGGATGTTGCCGAACACATTCTTGAGAATCGAGATTGAGGTGAGTTTATTTTGTTTCTATCGGTGTTTCTCGACTCGCGAAGTCGAGAAAAACTCGCTTCCTTTCAATACCTTTTTTTTCATTCTCGACTCGCAGAAGTCGAGAAAACTCGCTTTCCTTTTTCGGCGGATGTCATCATTTCGTGGAGTTCCATGTCAACGACTCAGGATCATTGTCATTGATACCGGGCGGTTCACGCCGCGAGGAGGAGAATGCACTCCTCAAAGACAATCCGAGCAAGACACCGCCAAAATTTAAAGGACCCGAAAAGATAATGATCCCGCATTTGGATCCCGATGAACCGGAAATATGGTCGAGCCAAACTCCAACCGGAATCCACCGGTCCCGCCAAGCTTGTAATATTTGACGTCAATGGAGTATTAGCTGCAGAGATACCACGATAAAGACGCCCCCGAGATTAACACCTCGCAGATCAGGACCGTAACGCGAGCATAAAATAGTGTATCCGAGGCCTAGAGCTAAGGAAATTGTTGAATGGTGCCCGAACGGGATTCAAGTGGGCATATGGTCTTGTATGGCAAAGAAAAATATTGTCAATGTTCTTGGTGTTCTCGGCATTTCAGTTTTGAAGTTCAAGTTCGCTTTGGGGAAGCGAAAGGGTCGAAAGCATGTGTCGGACCTCGATCCAGCCATCACAAAGGGGAAGCCTATAATGGTGAAAAGGTGGGACCGGGGTTTATGAGCAATTCCGTGACTATGGCAAACACAACACGCTGATCATAGACGACTCCGCCTACAAGTGCTATCATAACAGCATAAAATACAATCATTGCTAAGCCATATCGACCAAGAATATGAGACGGATAGGTGGTTGTCCTTCGGACCTGTCCCCGCCTTTGGCGGAACCCCTCTTGCCATTCTTGTCGCCGATGTGATTAGGAACTATCCGAGCCTCACGGAACCCGGATCCAGGCGATCATGAAAGCTATGGACGACAAATATTTTGGTGAACAAGAAGAGTGACCTCTCGCTTTTCAGATAGTCAAATTGTGTGAATATTGTAAACAAATGTGAACACATGTATTGAACATTTTGTAATGAATATACTTGTATATTGAGTTTTGATGCCTTTTCGACTCAATTAGTCGAGAAATGCTTGTCCCTGTTGATGAGACCATTTGTATGTTTGAATGTGTGGACCTGGATGCAGCCACAATCTATTATGATAATGCTTCTACGTTGTTTCCGGGCCTTTCTTGACTCGCGAGTGAGAAAGGCACTGGTTGTACTTTCACTTTTATGGGCCTTTCTCGACTCGCCCGGTCGAGAAAGACACTACTTCCCACGCCATTGGATGCGCTTGTATGGAATGAATGTTCTCCATTGTAATTTGATTTCAACATTCTTTTCTTCGTTTTTGACTAATGGCACCGTAATTGTTAATCATACTCTCCTTGCTCCGTGTGGTTCAGCATGATCCGACACCAAAGAGATCATCCCGCCAGCATCACAGAGACCGCTCCAAAGGTGAGATCCCGCCAAGGCGGAAGAAATACCGCTCGGGCACGGATCCCGGGCCACGCTACACTCTTGCCCGCCTTTGGGATAAGGTTGCTCGCGAATCGAGAGGTTGCTCGCTACACCACGGGATAAAGAACAGGTGAAGAACAAAGAGAAAGTCCAGGAAGCTCAAAGCATCTTGCAAGCATTGCATAACATCCACGGAGGTTGGGGAAGGAGCATATTCGATGGAAGGTCTGCGGGGAGGCGAGTGGAGAAGTCGGGTGGACAGTCGGCCCGGTAGCTCCGAGAGGCACCTCCACGTGAGGCATTCCACACTCTTCAGGTTGCCCCCAAGGCTTACAAACGGGCGTGAAGAAGCGCCCGCAAGTTAATCCCCTAAGGTGGACCACCTACCACGATGATGTAATCAGTAGTGACAAAGAAGACCGCCATGGTCTCTGGCGTCCGATGTAAAATACATTGTACCTATTCAATTTATTAATAAAAATTCTCTTTCAACTAGATCTTTGGTTTCAATCTTTAATGAATTTCCTTTGTTTCAGTTGCATTGTTCTTGTTCTCGACTCGCTAACCAGAGAAAACTGGAGCAAAGCTTGGATGCAGAGTTTTAGACAAAAATTCGAATTAAGGATAGTTTTCGGGTCGGGGTGCTTCTTTTTATGTAAATTAACAGGGTTCCGAAAAAAAAATGGGAATGGAATGAGTCCCACTTTAATTAAATACGACTTTAGAGCTTATCCTTTGCAAGTCTCTCTGACAGGTGCAATAGTGCATGGCTCGGTGCCAATTTATTATGGCCATTTTAGTTTGCAATTGTGGAGTGATGGTCCTGATTTTCATATTGGAAGTGTGATGAGGTGCTTGAGGAACTATGAGAGTGGTTATTCTGGTGACCTCCACAACCCTGGAGGTGGTAGCCAACCACTCTTCAGTGCATTGTTGGATAGAAAGCCTAATAATTTAGAGAAGTTTACTAAGGCAAGGTTTAGGAAGTCGGGTGCTTGAACATGTTGGAGCCTCAAGTTCACGCCCCCAACCTCGAGATCTACCACCAAGGTTCCTCCTCCAACTTGACAATTGTCTTTGGCCGAGGAAAAAAGCACAGGTATATGTTCTCATTCCTATCTTATTTAACAGTAGTGGGTGTCTTTGAAAGAGTGAATTTAGGGTTCTTAATGCCCTGGACATACTCATGAGGATGTGGATGCATTGTTTGGGAAGTATAGTCCAGATTTGAAATCTCAAACCGTGACCAATCTTCCTAGACTAATGGAAGTTCTTAGTGAATGCATTTCACCTTCTCCTATAGGGTTGATCATACAAGAGGTGCACGATTGGAAGAATTTTATCGAAGGTTATGCTCTTGATATGGAAGGTCAATCTAGACCTCTTCAAGATACACTTTTCGGGTCATGGGAAATAAGCCAATCATGCAATGGAAGATGAGACCTTCAGATGATAAATGGAGGCCGATGAGGGAGTACCTATATGGCACGAAGATGAAAATGGTAAACCTAAGATTCCAAGGGGTCAACCAAAAGCTCTTAAGCCTTTTCGAGAGGTGGATTCATTGCAAAGCACATTGACGGCCGCATTTCGAATACATCAAGTATTGAAAAAATAACCCCGATGATACCAACCTTGCATTGATAGATTATTGGACACAGGTACATGGATTATTGGGACAAGTAGACACATCCTCCGATGAACTCAAAGATGGATGGTTACCTAAGACTAGGTGGAGAGACTTGATATTACCCGAGGAAGGCGATGATGTGGTTAGTAGTATTCGCAAGTCCATGGCTCCTCCAAATTTCTTTGAAAAACACTATGTTGGTCCTAGGAAAGGAAGGCCTAAAAATATCTCGGCTGGAGGATTATGATCCGAAGATGACTTGCTTTGCCATCAATTTGCACTTATAGTACCAGAGCGCAAAAGAGATATACCCTCGTGTGGATGGGTTACACCATCTCGAGGTTTGCAAAGAAGTAGGTGACCGCAATGTGAACAAAGTTAGGTGTGGAGTGGTGGTGTCCAAAGGCACCGCTTAAATGCGTTAAGCAGAGGAAGAAAGGTATAGAGACTGTTGGACAAAGAAATGGAAGAGAAACCCTATTGAAGGGGATGATTGGGTTGAGTTAGATACTATTTTGTTTTCATGGACCCCAAGGGTCATCCCAGGCAAGACTAGGGGTCAATTCTGAGAAGTAATTGGCAATATGTAACTCGACATGCATATGTGAAATATTTTTAATTTTTAATGCAATCATGTTGTGCTGTTATAAAAAAAAGTCACATTCTCGATGCAAATTTACTAACCCGGAAAAAAGTTGCAGTGCCAAAATGGTCCAAAATCCTGACATAAATCCAATTTAAATGAATGATGGTTTATGTTAAATTTCTTAGTAGCTGGCTTGAATCACCCGAGGTTGGAAGCAGGGCTCGATAACATGGGAGTGATTCCCATGCTAGATCAGTTCAGAAGGGGATTGAAAGAGCAGGAAATTGAAGATGAAAGTTGAAAACTTGTAAGTTATGTAACAATAACATTATGTTATGTATCAATAAAATTACGTTATGTGCCATTGAAATTATTTATAGGAGAATTTTTATTTGTATTTTACCTGGTAAAAATGAAAAATTAATGGAAAAAAAAAATCATTTCTTCACACGACGCGAGACGTGATGATCCATCTGCCTGACCAACGGCATTCTTTGCGTCATGTGACACAAGCTACTATGAAATTTCTCTTATAAATAAGAATCATGTAGCACTTCCTCTTCCGCTCTTATTCTGATCTTCCACTGCCTCCCTTCCACTTGCGCTCCTCTTTTGCCTCCCTTTACGATGGCATCTGCATCTCCATCATCTTCTAGCAAGCGGCCATACCAGAAAACCCCTTCGACCCGCCCTGAGCTCCCCGTGGACATCACTCTTGCCATGGTGATGAAGAGATTCCCAAAGAAATTTTTGAAGAGAATAGCCGTCTAGCGGCTGAGAATATCGAGGTGGTGGACAAATTGTTCTTCACGAGGGGGCTTCTCCATGAGCGGGACATCGAGCTCGCAGAAACCTTCGCCTTGTACCAAGAGGCGAATCGGCGCAGGGCCGAGGCAGTTACAATATTTCTTTGGCCCTAGAGGAAATGGAGAAGAAGCTCCGAGCTGCAGAGGACGAGAACGCAGCTTTAAGGCTTCAGCTAGAGGATGAGGAAGATCCCTAGCCAATATCAATGTATTTTCTGTATTTCAATGTATTCATCTTGTTTTCATTTCAATGTATTTTCTGTATTCCAATGTGTTCGTCTTATTTTCAATATGTTTTCAATAGTTTGTATCTTGTTCTTTTCAAAGATCACATGACGCAAAATGCCATGCTTACAAATAAGTAGCACACAATGGATTTCGCGTCGTATGATCTTCGAAGTGTATACCTCGTCTTCTATGTACATTTTCCTATTTAGTAATACAAATAACTTGCTAAATATTGCTAAATCTTGTGCAATAAAGGTTGTTTGGCTTACTTATACTTCGAAGATCATATGACGCGAAATGCCATGTGATCACAAAAATTGTACATGCTGTATTTCACGTCGTATGATCGCTATATGATATCTTCTTGCACATATCTCCACGTGGTGTGAATCATATACATATGCAAAGCGGCCGCATGTAAAGCATGTGGCATACATGGAAGAAATTACTAATCGCATATTTTTTATTAGCCAGAATGCTTAATATTAATCCCAAAACTTTCTGTGGTTTAGCTAAACTCTCATACTTTCTAGCGTTTAGCTAAACTAACCCAAACTTCATCCCAAAAATTTCTATGGTGTGCTCAACAAAAAATATTAAGCCAAATTACTATAGTTGTTTTCAATTGTTTCTACTTATTTTAGTCATTTTCTTTGTGAAAACATTCTAAAATAATGCTAACTAGCAAATTCTAGGACTCAAATTAATTCATAATCCTAGAAAATAAACTACTAATCATATATTTTTTATATAAACTAGAATGATGTTAGCTAAACTAGCCCGAAATTCATTCTAAAAGTTTCTATGGTTTAGCTAAACAATACAGACTTTGACTCTCTTACTTTCTAGCATTTGGCTAAAGAGCTCCAGGGTTGGTGCAGTCCCAAAAACGTTAAGCTAAAATTATTATTATTTTCCCAATTTTTTCCATTTACTTTAGCCAATTTGTTTTGAAAATGTGCTAAAAAATCGCCAAATAGCTAAACTTAGCCCTTGAATTATTCCATGGTGGCATATCGATTGTTAAGATGGCAGCATGCAAAGCAGTTGGCATAATCATGGTATTTTCATTGAAGTTAAATAGATTGGATATTTAAAGTAAATGCGATAATTTGCTCAGTATTTTGTATGGCCTGTCGATTGATAAGATGGACATGGGCCTGCATATCGTACCGTTGGCATCTGACGGATCCCACGATGCGAGCATAGGGTGTCGTTGCCTATGTGTATGCTATCGTTTCGCCTCATATGATTTTATTACACTAACTTTATGGGTAATGGCAACCGTATATGCTAACGTATCTGTAGTCTCTATATAAAGCATTGGACGCCATTGATTCAGCCATCTCCCTTTCGATCTCATCTCTTTCAATGGCCTCCAGCTCCAGCTCCATCCCTGCTGAGATTCTATCTCAAGTTTTGATAAAAGAAATGAAAAACATCCGTGCCCAAGCCGAGGAGCAAATCCGGCTCCTCAAAGAGAAGAATGATGAAGACATCACCAAGTTGATGGCGGTAGAGGACAAGGCCGCCTTCTACAGGGAGATCATTCAAGTGCGGACAATCAGCGGGCTGTAATAGACTGCGAATTGCGCACCACAAGGTTTAACCTCCAAGAGAGGCTTAGAGCCGCCATCGAAGCGGGTGAGGCAGGAGCAGAACGGAACTATTAATGCCCTCCGGAAGAGCTTGCTCGCAAAGAAGAACTTCGCCCGTGCCCGCTCGTGATGCTCTAAGCTCCAAGATCCGCTGATTAGAGGGGCCGTTCTTATTTAATATTTGTAACTAGTTTTGTTTCGCAATCGAAAAAGTACTTTCGAAACATGTGCAGAATATTAACTTTTGCCTATTTTTTATTTTCCATAACGTATAGCACGTCAACACAGATCACAAGAAGCGAAGCCCTTCGCTAGGTTTTGAAGAGCGGGTCAAGTTTTCGCGTGCTGTGATATATTGTACTTAGAATAGTTAATTTGTTCCAGCGGGCAGCATAACAACCGTCGACTGTAAAAACGTCTTAAATTAAATGCACTTATTTTAAAAGTGCATTTAAAAAGATTCCTTTAAAAAAATTGAATGAAGTTAGAAAAAAGGCTCTTTTTTTCAAAACTTTTAATTGTTAATGCATGGCAATATAAATTTGAGCACTTTTTAGCTTATTTTAATCATTGCACGAAATTACTGATAAATAGAAGCTTAAAATTAGGCATTTTTAGTATGCTTTTTCTATCTACATGATCACTCTAAAAAGAACATCTTATGATATAGCAACTTTTAGAAGATTTTCGATAATGCATGAAGTTGCTAAAGAAAAATAGCATTAACAAAGGATCTTAAAGCGCATTCATCTATATTAAAACTTCATTTGTAGAGTTACAAGCATGCAATCGAATCATTCATCTTTAAGATTAATTAATTTGTTCACTTATAACCAAATAATCGAAGTGCTAGTCTCTTTCCAATGGTTTATTAGGACTAAATGGTTGTTCTTCTTACTTTTCTTTTTAAAGAGTAGGAATCAAATAATAACGAAAAAAAATTATCAATTTCAAGCTTCTACTAGTTGAAAGATGACTGATAAATAACATAAGGTTTAAGAATTATTCAATTAAAAGCACAACACCATTTATAAAACAAAAAGAATGTCAACATGGGAAACATATAACTTTTTAACTTGCAGAGGCCTTTGTCCAGAAGCATCTTTGGGAGGTCTTTTGATTGTGGCTGTAGAGAGCCTCATCATATCAACAACACGCTTGGTAGCATTGAACAGCTTTGTGCTCCTATCAACTTCCTTACTTTTAATCACACATCCGGGAGCTCTTTTCTTCTCCTTGGGCACTTCTGATCCCTCAATGCGCTGTACCTTCCTCTTCCTTTGCATAACAATTTCTTTGACATGTTTTCTTTTGTTTTTAAGCAAGTTCTTATCCAGTGCTCTATCTAATTCCCCACCATCATCTCCGTCCTCTTCCTCTTGACTGCTTGCTTCTTCGTCTTCTTCCCCACTCAATTGTTCTTCTCCACTTTTCACTCCCTCTGATTCATCATCGGGGTAGACTACCTTTAGTACTGCTGAATTACAAGCCAGAACACTTTGGAGGATATCAATAATATCATGTTGCATAAAGTTATCAGTTTCTTGAATATTAAAGTAAACAAACTTAACTGACAATACTTACAAAAGTTTTGGCACCAGTACGGATGTACTCTTTCAAATCAGCGGGAAAACACAATAAGATCTTCATGAAAACACTGTTTAAAACAATTATGCTCTCTTCACCAGTGCTAATTATCCGAAATACCACTTGGTTTGCAAAACCATTCCCTCTTGCACTGAAAATTCTTCCAGGGGCATAAAAGCCATCCTTCTTTAAAGTTTCTCTGCCAGAGATGGCTGTTGTCAAAGAAATAAGCTGTGCAGATGCTTGTCTTGAAATCCTCTAGAAAGAAACCACTGGTGATTTAACATTTTGTATCCTTCGTCAGCTTCTCCAGAAGGATTTTTAAACTTCATTTTAGGCGTTTTACTGCAGAACAAAGCTTTTATTATGCAACAAATTTGCAGAAGATATTTGATTCAACGAAAACCAGCCAAGTGTCAGAATCTATCATCAGAAATCTTTCTGTCAGAAAAAATGCAGAAAATCTACGAAAATATACGGCAAAACTGGCCGATTCATGGAGCTTTTAGTCACTTTGCTCTAAATAACTAATTTTCATTGATGTTTTCATCACTTTTCTACCAATTTCCTTGTCTGTACACCGAAATATATACTCTTACTAAGTACAAAGATGTGTTAGAATCACTTCGGCTCATTCTACTGCCGATTTTGCTGTTTCTACAGCAGATTTTTCTGATTCTACAGCCGATTTTTCACTTTCTCAGCCGATTTTTCAATTGTTCATGTCTGGTTGCTGCGTCCACTGAAACTATTGCTAATTTTTCTACTCTACAGCCAATCTTTCCACTGTCCAGGTCTAGTTTCAAAAGAGCGGCAGGTGGTACAAAAGGATTTCCCTTTCTTCAAGATCGATTTCCCTTTCTGCAAAATCGTTTTTTCTTTCTGCTTCGAATTTTTGGATGATGATCAGGTCGATTTTGGCCGATCCTGCTCTTGTCGCTTTTGAGGACGTTCAAATCCCTTTTTTTTTTTTTTTTTAGGGTAAGAAATTTTTATTGATATATAAATGGTACATAAGCCCTTATTCACCCATTTAGTGAAGAGCACAGAAAGATACACAACCAGTTAATGCAGTACTTTATTGGAGCTCTCTCAACCTCTTCCTTGCTCATTAGTACTATGGGGGCCCAGAAAGTACTATAGCAATGGCCACAGCCTCTTCCCAACAACCAAGTACTATGGAAGATAATTCCCCAATTTCCTACAATCAGCTACTTATGTAACCACCATCATCCCCCACTAACCTCAAAAAAACCGCCCTAAGCTATTGCCTTTCGTAAGTCCAAACTCTATGAAACAATTCCAATCACCCGGCGGTGAGAATGGCCTTGGCAAGCCATCAATTGACTCATGATCGATGAAGCTTCTCAGGAAATAGCGGCTTCAAGTGAGCCCCGGTACTATGGGAGCCTTTGCTCTACCTCTTCTCTAACCATCACCTCGTGCAAAACTGCCCTAGGATCGAAGTGCCAAACTAACTCATATATATCTAGCCCTCGTGGTCTTGTCACCCCTAGAGCCATAAGCGCATATATCAGAGGCCTCCCGTCCCCTAATACTACAGATAGCCATTTTGGAGACAATGGATTATAGAAATCTCACATAAAGCTTCTCCTGGCTGGGACAGGAGAGCATAGGCCTATCTGAACACCCTTCTAAAGCAATAGTTACTTCAGCATAGTCTTGAAAAGAAGCAAAACTTTAATGATCTAACTCAAACTTAGAGTGTCAATGCCAAATTCATCACTGTATCCACCCTGGATAGAACTTACCATAATCTAAAACATGATTTACAATATGAAGTTCCCCACCGAAATATTTTCTTATAAATCCTACGCAAAATCCCAGAACAGACCATCATCTTTAAGAACCTACTGGTGATATAGCAGGAGGTGGACGAGGCAATCTCACAAACTGTCTCATGCACCTGCTCACTGGAGGTCGCGGATGCACTGCATCATGCCCGGAGTGGCCAGCAGATTCATTGCCAAATCCGCATCGACGACAATGGCAACGTCCTCCTCAAAAAGGAGGATTGAGGCCTTCTTTCTGCTGGCACTCCGGCAGTTTATTTTAGTTTTTTTCCCCCCTTGTGTAATTATCTTTTTGCTGAAGTCTTGAAGCTCGATGAGCTATTTTGGCAGGGTTTGACCAGGTATGTACTCTGTTATGAATATTATTATGAATATAAGAATCTTATTGTCTCGGATTCTGTCATAGCCTTAGTGTTAAAAATTACTTAAGAATCTCATTGTCTTAGTCTGATGTGAACATCATGAACTTAAGAATCTGATATGAACATTATGAAACTAAGAATCTTATTGTCTCAAATTTTGCCATAGTCTTAGTGTAATAATTTCCTAAGAATCTTATTGTCTTAGTCTGATATGAACATTATGAACTTAAGAAGCTGGTATAAAGATTATGAACTTAAGAATCTTATTGTCTCAGGTTTTGTCATAATGTAATTGTCTCGGACTTTGTCATATCTTTGTCAGATTTGAACATGGACAATGGACTGTAATGAACAAGTTACACTTTGGTTTATACATTCATAGACTAAACATTCCACGGAGCTGTGTGCAATATACAACATATCACAATTTGAGTGATGCACTTACAATATTGTGAACTAAATGTGGTCACAACATCGTTCAGTTGAATAACAACATATCTGAATTAACATGTCCAGCAGATTTAATGTACAGACTTGATTAATAAATTAATATGGCACCAAATTAGAGTGCCTGCTCACACTCTTGTATGTGCTGAGAGCTGTTGATATGCATGTGGCTTTCGTCAATTGTCTCATCACTGTCGTATGTATCTTTAGCATCTGTCCTTGCTTCAGCATCAACATCAAATGCTGGTATGCAACTAGATACCTGCATGAGCTAGGGTTGTTTAGTTCACAACAGAATGAATAAGGATGAGCATGTGAATACCAATCCTTACTTCAACAATTTCTTTCCTCCATGCAACCGAGAATTCAACATCCATGCCTTTGGCCCTGGATACTATATCTCTTTCCATACCATTAGCCACCATCCCCCTAATAATTCTCGCCTTATCAGTTGTAGGGAGTGGATCACCTGCTGGGCCAGTGTTCACATTAGCATATCTTACCCAAGCCTGAGTGTTCATGTCCTGGTTAACCTCATCATGTGCACGGACATCAGGCTCAACATGTGAAGGCAAGTCCCATCTTGTGCAAGGAGATGCAATGTTGTTAACCCTGTTGGGGATGGGCCTGACTATAGGTATGTGACCACCAATGCTGATTGGGGGTTGGCTGGAAGGCACATAGTCCAGTTCAGTTGCACCATCATGTGCTTCAATAGCACCTTCACAGACAACCCTTCTGCCCAATGTAACCCTCCTTCTATTCAGAAGGTCCAATCTTCTCTTCTTGGCTTCCATATCCGTGGGCCTTTGAGTGCTGAAGATGGATGCCACTCTTGACTGGCCATGTAGATACATGAATTCTCTGAGTCTCTTAGTCCCAAGCTCAAATTTAGCCTCAGCCCTTTTCCTGCTCTCTCTTTCTTCCTTCCTAGCTTGGGCTCTTTTCTTCTCTTCTAGCCTTCAACCTCTCATTTTTCTCGAGTTCAGCCTGCACCCTCAAGGCTTTCTCAACCCTGAGCTTCTCACAAAAAGCAGTTGAGCTAATGTGAACCAAACCCGCCATGTCAGGACCCTTACCTCTCCTTCTGCCACCTTGTGATTGGAGTCCTGCCGTCTCAACATGGCAGCTAGAAGGCTCTCCTCTCTCAAATATTCGCCTGGACAACTGGCTGCTCCCTTCATGTTCAGGTTGAGCTATTGAATTCACTTCAGCAACCAAGCCCTCCATAATTTGCTGAAAACCAGGTGCATTGGGGACACTGGGAGGGAGATTGTAAACTTCATACATGCCTTCATTCATGTCAACATGTATGTCAACACGAGGATCTTCTTCCAGAGCCTCGTCATTACCCTCACCTTCTGGTTCACTCCCATCGTCACTTGTATGATGAGAGTTCCCTGCAATATGCTGAGACATATTGCCTTCTGGTGCACATGCCATGCTGGTACTAGATGCCACTACCTTTGTGCTATCGAAGGGGTAAATGCATGTGGCCCTGAACCCTGCCCTAATGTTCTCAGGTGTTAGCCCAACATGAATTGCCTTGGATATAACCTCAACAATCTCTTCCCTCTTGTGCTCCAGCTTGCCCTTCATACACATCCACTCAGCCCTCAATTTCTTGAAGGCTGCCTTGAATGGTGCAAAGCAGGCCACATCAAGTGGCTAGAGTTTATGGGATGTGTGTGTTGGGAGTAGTGCAAAACCAAATTCTTTTGCAGCCAATAAAGCATCCAACTCCACATGGCTAATGTGACCATCCAAAAAAATTAGATGTGGATTTTCTGGGGACACTCCTCCAGGAACCCTAGATCGGAAGTGTGTCAACCATGACTTTAGAAGTTCAGTTGTCATCCATACATGCTGCTGAACTGCCTGGATTGCCCCTTCCTCACATCTGCTTATGTAATCTGCCTTCATCCTCTTACCCTTAAAGATGTACCAGTTGGGCAATCTATACCCGTCAGCATTAACATATACAAGAATTGTCACCCACTCTCTAGAGTTCATGACAACTTCATTGACATCTCATGCACCCTTCCTTGCAATTATCTTTAGGCCCCTAACCTTGCCTGCCTGTATCCTAGTCTCGTCAGCATTCCAAACCCTAGATGGTGGAAAATCAAATTCATCATAGATGGTCTTGAGGCCATTATAGAACATGTCCAGGTTTGGCTGATTCATAGCCAGTGCCCTTGCCCTCTCCAATGTCTAGACACTCCTCAAAGTTATGTTAGGATGCCTCTTCTTTAAGAGATTCCACCACTTATTGCCTGACATACCATCTGATGTACTTATGTCCCCAGCATTTGCCATTTGGGCTGCCTTTGCCTTGACTGCACTCAATGTAACCCCTATACCCGAGTTCGCTCTATCAAGAGCCCAGGCAAGTAGTTCTTCTTCTTGCTTGGGAGTGAGAACGTGAGGATGCTTCTTTTGTTTATGGGTAATTCTACCATATTGCCAATCACGTATGGTACACTCAGGTATACCAGATCTCCTAGAGGCCTCTCTAATTGAAATGCCATATTCACTAACCTCTTCCAAGATGTCGTCCATCTGTTGTTCCATCCATTGGCCTCTCTTGGATGTTGAAGGCCGCCCTGCCATGGTATTCTCCGGAGTTTGATCCATCCTTCTCTTCCTCACCTGCTTTGCCCTAACCCTTTTGGTATTGGCAGGTACTTGGATTGGCGTGCCATTGCCATGCACCCTGTTCGATCTGGTCTGTGCCTTCGAGCTAGTTGAAGCAGTAGAAGCTTTTGATATGGTGATATAGAGCACAATTTGGATTTAAAAAATTTTGAATTACCAATCCACTTCATTTGGAAAAGGGTCGATCGATCTGCCCGCCAATTCGAAGTAGAACGCATTGAATTGCCCCTATCTCGATGAAATGGGCGGGCTTTACCGAACGTGTTGTCTGCCAAAAGGGCACGACTTGAGTTCGGGAGGCCTCGCCGAATGTGCCGTAGCCATCGATGTTGGGTGTGACGTGTCGCGATTGTAACTTATGTCCCGCGCGGTGTCGGGGCCCAGCATACGTGCAGGGCATTTCTACGCTGCATGGTACTTGGGGGCCTTGCAACATGCTGGCAAGAACCCTGGTCCCGCTGATGCAGACAAGTCACAGTAGGGGATGACCATACTCTAGTCAGTGTGGCAAATCTCGTGTTTTAGAGGCTCCTGTGTATATCCAGAAGCTCGCATTTAGAGAATACTTTCGCAGACGGCTTTCCAAGCCCAACCTTGAGGCGGATTGAGTCCATCCAAAAGCTATATGGTTGTTTTCTCTTTATTTGGCATTTATTCAGCTTTGAAAGAAGTATAAGGGTATAGTATAATTTTATTTTCTTAATAAAAGCGCAAAGTACTCTATCCATTGCATTGAAGATGGTATAGCCACCCAAATAAAGCAAGGGGTGGGTGGTGCAGTCATACTAGTGCTATCAACACGGGTCCTATCAAATCTCTGAAGTTAAGTGCGCTTGGATTGAAATAGCACTGGATAGATGACCTTTGGGGAAGTCCGAATGCTGCGTGCAACCATGACAGAGCAGGACAGCCCATTCGCAGCTCCGCCGCTTGTGCGCCGCCTTGTTGGCAAAGCCGCCTATAAAAATATAGGCTGAAATCTCTTCAAGACGTGCATTACTTAGTACTTAGCTAGCGCCGCGAGTACACCACTGAGTCTGGCAGAGCCGCCTATAAAAATATAGGCTGAATCTCTTCGGGGAGTGCATTACATAGTAGTTAGCTATCATCATCTCATATAGTGTTTGGAATTTCACTCCCTACTCAGGCATGCAAGAAGCGCCAAGATCACGGGTTCAACATCCCCTTGTGAAAGTGATTTCACTCCAACTCAGGAATGCAAGAAGCGCCAAGATCACGGGTTCAACATCCTGTTGTAAAATTTGTAAAGTTAGTGGGAGAAGAACCCACTTCAGCCATGTACAGTGTTGGGGACAGGTCCCATCTGGGCATGCCATATAAGTTTCGACTTCCCCACATTAAAAATTCTATCTATCTATCTATCTATCTATCTATCTATCTATCTATCTATCTATCTATCTATCTATCTATCTATCTATCTATCTATCTATCTATCTATCTATCTATCTATCTATCTATCTATCTATCTAAGATTTGCGGAGCCCAACGTTGTTTCTATAAAGGAGTGCAGTTTGTACTAATGCCATAAACACTAATTTTTTTAAAGGCCAATTCCATAATTTGATTCTTCTAGTATATTGAGTTTCGTATTGCAGGAGGGCCTTCTCGCAATAGTTGGGACTATAGTTGGGCGTTGCAACTAGCAGAGGTGGGTTGTGCAGGATTTCTTTGTTGATCATTTTCTGATTAGAGCCTGTTTGTTTTCTGATTGAAATCTTCTGTTCCTGGGCTTTGCAAATCCGATTGACAGTAGATCGTTGCTCTTTGCAATTGAGAGGCAGAGTCATTCAATCCTCTGTTTTGCTGCAGATCGGCCGGTTTGTGTTGCCAATTTGTGTTGCTCTTCATATTCTTGCGTTGCAGGGCATGCCTAGCCGAGAGGCAAGAGAGTAGCTTGGCGTCAACAGAGGCAATAGGAGCTGGTGAAGCTATGATTTGGTGAAGCGGGGCTCTGATGAGGCCTGGAGGTTCTAATCCTCCAATCGTGGGCTTGCTTTATTTGTTTCTTGTACAACACAAGATCCCTCGTTCCTTTGTTTTCATATTGTTTAATAAAAAGAGCACGGGATGCTTGGTCGGTTGCACAAGCTTGAGGCTTCAAAAATGCTTTCTTTCTTTGTTTTCATTGCTCTCTTTAATTCATTCTGAACCCTGCCCCGCAATGGCAGAGCTAGCAGGTGGCGCTGGTGTTTCATTCGGGCATTCCTGATTGCTGCCAAGCAGTGGCAAAGGATTGATTCCGAGAAGTGACAGCTTAGGATAGGCTTCATGCTAACCATTGACAATTTTAGTTTTTCTTTTTTTGCTTTTTTGTTGCTTCCAACCATATGTTTGATCGACACCTTAGGAAATGGCATGACATTTTTTTTCCAAAAAGATGGTAGCCGTCCGTCTGGTATCATATCCAGTGCCATTCAACATCACCAGAATAACCCATAAAAGATAAAAGATAGTAAAAAGAGAACTATCATGCAAGGCACATAGTGCTTTTGGCGTTCAATACATTAATTCAATCTATAATCATTACTCAGGATTATTCCAAGGTATTTGAAAGATGTTAAAACTGATCTCTATACGTAAACTGCTGGGAGGAGAGAGCGCGAAGTATATTATTGATTTTGCGCGAAGGTATAGTGCACATGCCAATACAAGTCCATTTCCTGGACCAAAATAATGGTTTTTAATGATGCATGCAACTTCTCAAGCTTACGCTTGACTCCAAGATTACTTTACTTGTCATCCCATCTCTAATTTGAAGCTTAGCATAAGGATCATCTCTATCCCACTGAACCTGCATCAGAAACAAATTTATGATCTGCAACAGACGATTGGAACCTATGTTGACCATCTACCTCAATCATGCCAAAGGATGGACTTTTCACAAAAGCACATTCGCCATGCTCTCGAAGTCCAACATTATCTTTTAGATCTACAAAACAGAATCAGTGTAGCTGAATATGCCATAGACTATTTTCATCGATTGTCACTAATTGCAGATGTTCACTTCTATAAGAAATATTTACCATCACAGGCAAATTTTGGTGCTGTGCTTGTTGTCAGCCCACTTGCCATCACCTGCAGATAAGATAATCATCTTAGAAAATTAACTCTAGAGCATCATATATAGACAATTGCAAGCCTTTGTATCAATGGCTGCATTTGCTTTCAGGAATCCAAGCTTTTTCTACTGTCCCTTAATAATGTTTACATTCTGTGGGAAGACATCATCCATCTATGAACTGTCATATCTTAGTTAAGGACCTTCACCTGAAATAAAGGGTACGTAAGATTGACATCCTTATAGTACTTTGAATATGATCTTGCACCAGGTCTAATCACCTGAAATAAATACATGTAAGATATAAATTGGACATTTTAGTTCAATATTGTTAAAAAGTTCAGAATTTTACTCGTATATCAGAATATTGGAGGCCCCCTGTTAAGATGATTGTACAACCAGGGGCCTGGGAAACAACTTGCAGTAAATTGAGCTGTGCAGCTTTATAACATTCCCAGTCATCCCCTGAACATGTACAATTAAGCTCCTTGCCTAGAATTGTTGAGTCACAACTCTGCAAGAGATACACACACCATTCAATAGCTGAAGGCATTGTCTGCCATTTTCTAATGTGCCAGGCCATCAAGGGCTAAGGGTGGTATATACCACGTTTGGACCATTTGATATTTCTTGGGACAAATAATACATATGGAACAATATGAAGAAGCATATTCTATCATACATACAAACATTTTTAAATCATCTGATCACTCTGCCAGGCTACTGGAATTATCTACCAGTTAAAAGTGCCAGGATTCACAACATCTAATTTGAATTATTAAAAGTCAAGTTAAGCAGGACCGGAGGAAAGTTTGATGCTCTTGAAAAGAGAACCTTTCCTCTGTGCGAGGACTGTGTACATAGTTTTGACAGCTCTCATACAAGTCCTAAGTACCCGTCAATCGCTATTCCACTGGATGGAGAATTCTTAGACACATTATTCTAGGCCTCATTATACATATTCTTGAAATATGTATAAACTTTTCAACCATAAAGTAATCAAGGTCAAACCGAAGGCATGACCTTACCTTGCTTTCTGGAGAAGCGAGCACAACTGAGCTTGAGACAAGAAGCTTCAATGGAGCATTTGATTTTCCAAGTGTGTCAGCGAGCCACAACCTTTGACTCCTGCCAAGGACCTGCAAAGGATATGTAAGTACGGAAGCATGAAATAGAAAACAAAAAGTCCCCTGATACTGGTTCAGACCCATGTACCTCACAAAATGAAGACTCGTCATTTGAGCTCTCCAATTTTTGCAATTGACCAGACACATCTATCGTGAATGAGTGTCTACCAAATAGTGAGGAGGTTGGATTGCAAGCTTCAGTCCAATATGGGCTTATTTTGCTACTTTCCTGCATGCACCATCCTGCATTCACACCCATTCCAATACTCATATTAATGCATCAGATGCCAAGAGCAATCCCTGCACAGCTTCCCATGGTAGCATCAAACCCGGTGACATTGAACTGGGAATTGCGATTCTTGGAATACTACTTACATTTACAAAAAGGCCAAGGATTGGGCTCTTAGGACCAGGATTCGCAGTCCTTAGTGGCAATAGAGAGGTAAAAAATTCAATGTAGCATTTAACTCAGCACATACATGTGCTGAGCACCCTTATGTGCTGTGATGACTCTCGTTTTCTGATGTGGCAATACTTCCAATTTTTTATTTTCTTGTATGCTATCACCCTATGCCTAGATCCCACATTCTAACGCATTAATCAATAAAATGGTTCAATGATAAATGACATCAAATCGTTTTACCATGAAGGCAATTTCAAGCTCACCATAAATTATCTTTTCATCCTTCTTGCAACAAGATCCATGCCCTTCGCCTCCTTCAAGGAAATCAACACACCTGCAACCAAACAAAAGGATGATAGCTTATGGCAAAGCTAGAAATCCGAATATTAGACTGTGTTGTTTTAGGAGAGTTGCTCAGACTCTTGACATATACTTGAATTTTCTAATTTTATCTGGTATGTCATGTAAGAAAAGGATCCTTTGTTCAATATGTTTTGCTCTTTGTTGCTACCTCGGCACTTGCAATGATTTATATTAAGTAACCTGTAGTCCTATACTACTGCTGACTAACCTAGCTAAAGTTTGTGCCAATTGATAGCCTTCATTAACGCATTAAATCATGCATAAAAGCACATGGTTCAGGCTTAGAATTAGTATGCAAGAAAGGCAGAAATTTACCAAGCAAACTGCTGATGACCTTTATCCTTTCGTATAAGTTCTTCACAGAATGACCTCCTTATATGGCAGGGAATTGTGTCACGGTAATAACGTTCATCTAGAAGAATGACATCAATCTCGTGTCCTTTTATTCCTTGATTTAAGGTGTACTGCAAAAACATTATTAATGCATCAGAGACACATCTTAACAGAATAGTAGGACTAGAATTTAAAGCCAGGAATAGAGAAAGGGACAGATATAAGAATTGAAATGACTATGCTATGACTTAGGTTGCTGCCTGGAAATATACGAGGAATAAGTAAATTGAGGATAAAAAGTAATATGCACACAGATGTTAAAAGAAAAGGTGCAAAGCTGAATAATAGACCTTCCATTCAATACCACATCCATGACGTCTACGAGGACTATCACTAGGTTCCCCAATTCCATCAAGAAAAATTTGCTTCAAATTGTCTTTGTTTGGCAGCCTTTTGTTTCCATGTTTCCTGCAAGTGGAAAAATTATCTATGATTGAGCATCAATAAACAAATAGCTGTGTTTTAGAAACTGGTGATTGCCATAGCATTTCCTACAATCACACATCCATAAAAAAAGATTTCAGAAGTTATGGGGATCAAATCAGACAGTAATATAGGGTGAGGGCCTAGATCAGTCACATAGCATTTTGTTCAACTTCACCTGAGAAGAATAAACATCAATATTATTTATTGGTAAATGCATCCCTTTGAACACTAATGCAATCAGCCTTACCAGCTATAATCACTATCATCATATGTGCCAAAAATGCTCCTTGGACAAATGGAAGCATTTGAACCGAGAGGAGGATAGAAGCCCTTTTCTCGATGTCCAGGACACATAAAAGCTAGAAACTGCAATATTACAACGTTAATTGTAAGCTGATAGTAAACACAGATCGCAGTAAAAATCAATTTACCCAGCTGGACCTACTTGTGCATAATCAGGATTTGCAAGCTGCATATTTAACTGACTTCTTGCATGCTCCATGTTGCCTGTCGGAGCCAAATCAGACCTTTTGGGCAGAGTAAACAAAGGTTTTCAAGAACTTTTCAGTACAATCTTATTAGGAATTTGAGCAAAGAGTGCTATATTGCCAGATCAGCAGCACAATTTAGATAAATCCCCTGTTCTAGCTAACCTGCCATGCAGGAAAAAGGTGTTTGATGGATCCAATCATTGCTGCAGTTGCATTGATTATGCTGTGGAACAGCATCGCAATTGACCCGCGGTTCATCCATATATGCCAAATTGCCTAGCCTGCCAAACAGAATATTCTGATATTGCTACTGCTATGATGTGCCATTTATTAATACATGTCTACAAGTGGGAACCAGAAAAGCAGTTCTATTCCAGACCGTGAAAGCAAGAAAGCAAGTGGGAGCCTTCGGTTAGGTGAAAGCAAGAAATAAGCAACTCATACATATATGTTAAAATAACCAAGAAAGAGAACAACCAGAACTGTAGAAAACAACACTCTATAATGTCTCATTTTCCTTCTTCAGGTCATTCTACCTGGGCATTATCCTCTCAAAAAAGGGTGTTTTACGGGGGATATAGCAATGCAAGCTTTTGTCATTATCTAATACATCAGAGGATATATAATTGCAATCGAAAGATATGTCCTGCGAAGTTTTGTTCCCAAAGTGCAATTGCTATTAAAGTACTTGTTACGGTGAATTCTTAGATGCCTCGTTTGAAATGTAATTCGTACTCAGCTTGACACTAGAATTGTAAAACATTACCAAATCCAAGCGTCTAAATTGCTCGGAATTACTCCATGAGTCCAGATAGGTTGGGAGCGATAGTCATGAGCACTTGATGAGCCAAAAGCAATCTTCGATACTAATCTGTTTTGTAGAGCTACAAACCGAGGTTTGCGTTCGGAAATTGGCAAGTTCCATGCGAAAAGAATTACCCAGCTCAACACAATGAGTGCGATAAGTGACCACCATACGTAATTCCAATAGATCTGATCAAGGGCAGGAGCTCAGTTCAATGTATCCAAATTCTTAAAAATCAAAGGGAAGAAAAAACACTCTTACCTTAAATCCAGCATCTTTTCGGTTTCTTCCTTGCCAAGTAGGTTTCCTCCGGGCAATAATCCCCTTGTCCATCTCCTGTATCAAACCTTGAATGATCGCATTGCCGGTCTGCCAAAATTCATGGGAGAAAGCACCGAAAATGACTCTCCATCAAGCCGGTGGTTACCGGGTCCCTGTATCAACCTCATTGCAGCCCAAAATTCGAGCTGCAAAACCCTGAAGAGAATGCTGACGTTTCTAATGAATTGGGTCCCCCCAAAAACTACCTAGCATTGGAATGTTTTGGGTTTTGATCGAAAATCCCTGTTGCAACCCAACCATGTAGAACACAGATGCAGCGCTATATCGCTCGGAAATTCCCGAATGCGATTGCTAAAGATAATGATGTGGGCTTGAATATAAAATCACTATGCAAAGCCGGCCGATTGAAGGAAGCTCTGCAGGCTTTGGAGCTCATGGAATATCCAGGTACTCAAACCTACCTTGATGCATGTGCCTGTGTCTTTCAGGGCTGTATTCAAACAAAATCTCTGCCGGAAGGCAAGTATCTCCATACCCAGCTTGTTAGAAATGCATGGAAGACAAACACCTTTATGTCAAACGTATTGATCACCTTGTACATTAGATGTGGCTGTGTTGGTTATGCCTGTGAAATCTTCAATGGAATGTTCACAAGAAACTTCTTTACCTGGACAATCCTGCTTTCTGGATATATTCAGCTTGGTGATGGGAACGGGGCTCTAAAGCTCTTTTTGCAAATGCAACAAGAGCAGATCATACCAAGCCAAATCACTTTACTAACAATTTTGAAGGCTTGTGCCAGCATACCGACATTTGGCATGGGAAAATGGGTTCATGCAAGCATTTTGAAAGTTAGATGTGATTCAGATGCTTTGATCAGCAGTGCTCTTGCTGATATGTATGCCAAATGTGGAAAAATAGAAGAGGCCTTCCAAGTTTTTGACACAATGGCTGTTCGTGATGTGGTTTCTTGGAATGTGATTATAGCAGGATGCAGCCAATATGGGCATGGAAATGTAGTTCTCAGGCTTTTCTGGCAGATGCAAGAGGAAGGTGTGAAACCAGATGAGGTCAGTTTTGTGAGCTCCCTTGGAGGTTGCTCCACTAGTGCTGCAATAGAACATGGGAAGATGGTCCATTCAAAAGTTCTGAACTCCGGATACGAGTCGAATTGTTTTATAGCTAATACACTAGTTGACATGTATGCTAAAGGTGGATTTATAGAATATGCATCTCAAGTTTTTGACAGAATTCATACTCGAGATGTTGTAACATGGAATACAATTATTTCAGGCTATTCCCAAATTGGTGAGGGAAGAAAAGCTTTTGATAGTTTTAGGGATATGCAACAAGAGATTGAACCAAATGTCATCACTTTTATTAGTGTCTTGGGTGGTTGTGCCTCCACAGAAAGCATTGAACATGGAAAACTGGTTCATGCTTACATTCTTGAACATAGTGGATGTGATTTTGATGTGCCAGTAGGTAATGCACTTGTAGATATGTATGCAAAATGTGGGAACATAGAAGATGCCAAATGGGTATTTCATGCACTGCCTGTGCGAGATATTGCTTCGTGGGGTGCATTAATTACTGGATATGCACAGCATGAAGATGAAAAGGAGGCCTTCAATGTCCTTCATGAAATGCGTCTGGAAAATCTGCAACCTGATAAGATTACCTTTGTTGGTCTTCTATCTGCTTGTACAAGCCTATCAGTTCTGAAGCTTGCCCATACAGACATTTTAAAACTTGGATATGAGGACGATATCATGGTGCACAGCTCCTTAGTTGACATGTATGGAAAATGTGGGAGTATAGATCATTCCCAGCATTTGTTTGACATAATTCCAATGCGGAATCTATTTACATGGACAGCAATTATTGCTGGCCTTGACAGGCATGGGAAGAGTCTTCAGGCCATCAAGCTCTTTGAGCAGATGAAATTTGAGGGAATAAAACCAGATAAGGTAGCTTATGTGAGTGTTTTGAGTGCCTGCGCAAACACATCAGCATTAGAGCTTGCCAAAAGTATACACTTTGAGATTTCAAGGAGTAGATGTGAATTAGATGTTTCAGTACATTGGAATCTTATTGAGATGTATTCCAAATGTGGAAGCATAGACAATGCGCGCGCAGTCTTTGACATGCTGCCTACAAGAAACATCATGTCCTGGGGGACAATGATTGCAAGCTATTCTCAACATGGAAAAGGCAAGGAGGCATTGAAGTTGTTTGAGGAAATGAGAGAGGAAGGTATTATGCCAGATGATTTAACCTTTACATCTATTCTATCAGCTTGCAGTCATGCTTGCCTGATCGAGGACGGATGCTACCTCTTTGGTCTTATAAGCAAAGAACATGGTATCATGCCTGTGATCCTCCACTACTCCTGCCTGATTGATCTACTTAGCCGCGCAGGTTGGTTGGATGAAGCTGAAGAACTGATCAATGCAATGCCGTATGAACCTAACATTGAAATGTGGAGGTCTTTTCTTGGCTCTTGTAGAACTCATGGTAGAAGAGAAATTAGCAAGCATACAATCGAGCGTATATTAGAATTGATGCCTCAGGATTCTGGAGCATTTGTGTTGTTATCCAATATTTATGCCTTCTCTAAGAGGTGGAGTGATATAATGGAAAAAGATCTTGAAGTAGAAGAGACAGAATTTCTGTATGGCACTTGATCTTTTGTAAGCTGCACGATCTATTTGTTCTGCTCATGATAGTGGAGCATATTTGGATTGCATAAAAAAACGCATACTCCAAGACTGGGGCCTCCAAGTAACAGTTCCTTATGTTCAAAATGGTCACTTAGATGTCGGAGGTTATAGAACAGCAGGACGCCAAAGCTGTCGCTAATAATGTCAATGCATTAACAACAGGCCACAGTTCCCAGCAAGCAAAAAAGCATAGACATTGGTGTGATAACTTTATAAGCCAAGAAGACTACTATGGAAGAAATGCTAATATGTATTTTTTTGGGGGTATATTCCATAGCCTACAAATAGGTTAGGGAATATTCTGGTCACCATCCACTCATGCCCTGCTGCCTGGCATGAATTTTTTGAAGGACGCCTCTACCTCTATTTTTACATAAAAATCTGTCGTTGAAAGCATAAATTGATCATGTGGTCACCCTTTCTAGTTCCACTTTTTGGGTTGCCCGCAAGACAATCCCTAGGGATGGAAATGAGAAAAGAAGAATACTTGCAGAATATTTTAAATACACGGTATTTGTAGAGAAGCTGGAATGTGTATAGAATATACTAAAGGGACGTATAATGATAAGAGCAAAAAAAGAAAATATGTCGTTTCTTGAATTATACTTTCTATATTCAAGTGAGTCGAATATGCTCTGAAGTATGGAGAACGGATTGTCTGTTCTTCTACTGTGAATCGTTTTGGCAATCGTTTCTTCTCGATCGAGTTATTCTTTTGCTCTTTCTCTGCTTCTGCTTTTGCCTCGAGTCATTTCTGTGAATACAGGTAAGATATCAATGTGAATGCATGTAAGGTGTCCGTGATCTGCTTCTGCTTCTGCCATACGTAAGTGATTGTTTCTCACTTGGTTAACCCTTTGTGCCAAAGCACTTTGTTAACGAAGTGCTATGTTGTGTTGTGTGTCATCATAGATCAAAACTTTGTTATAGACCAAAAGCTAAGATAAAGAAACAGTTTTGTATACAAAACAAGGTGTTTCCTGGATCTTCAATCGCTCCCCTTTGATAACATTGACATTCTAAGGCAATCTGACCACATTTGTTCTAAGAAGCAAGACGTCCAAGAGCTATTCTTTCAATTTTACATTTTTAGACAATAATGAAATTTAAAGTCATTGTTTTGACTGTACATGTTAAAAGAATAATGGAATTTAGATGAGCCTCAAGGCAACAGATATTAAGCTACAAAAAAAAAGAAGACGCCACAATCAACGTGTGATAACATCCTATATTATTGTTCCAAATGTCGGTTCTTTTACATGGTTTCACATAGGAGGATTTAGGGTATGTTCAACAAAAAGTCTTTTTGACTTAGGCTATCGGAGTTAAACGACAGTCCCTTATCCAATTCTTCTGCAAGAAATAGAAATCCTCCATCTTCGACATGTTGGTATACAATGCCACATATTCTATTGTCAAAAAGTGGTGAACGTTAGAGATAGACTTTCAAACCTTACATACGTAATGGCCACAAGTGCCCAATAGCAACAAGAATCTTGTCAACGGAACATCTAGTCAACACATCTGTAAATTTCTTTTCGAATAGTAGGCTCAATCCGTCATTTTTTAACCTAGAACCATCTATTCCATCTTGATGCCATTTTTTATTAAGCAGATTGTGCCTACATGATCGATGGAAATGTCGGCACATAACGTCTCCCCAACGAGCCTAGAACATGGCAATGCATGCATGCAATGCAGTTTTATCGCCGGCAACACAAAGCACAACAATGTTTTGGTTGAGTTTGGTAGGGGTTTCCGATAAGATCTGCACTATTAGATATTGTTTTGTTGGATTTGCCTAGTTTGATTTGCTTTAGTAGGTCTGCCCTACTTTTTTGCTTCTTGTGTGTGCGTCATATGTCTCATTAGTTGTTGCCACTGTGGCATGACGTAAAAAAACTCTTTTCTTCTTCTTTTCCTACATTTGTCTGCTACTTTGTCTACCAGAGGAGGTGCTACGTGGTCTTCTGAGGAGGTTTGTATACTTTGGGGCCTTTACCAAGAGATCAAATCTTGCTATATTACCAGTTTTTGCCTTCAAAGTTACATCCGGACGTTAAGGATGAGGTTAGGGCTTACCTCCACTCCAAATCTATTATCAACTTCTTATTGATCAAATCCCTTCCATTCTAGCAAAAAACAATAATAATAATAAAAGAAATTAAAAGATTAAAATTGACTAAAAAATCCTATGTAAAATAAATGAAACTATAATACCACAACATTCTTGCTTCACTAAAATCTATTTCTCAGGTTTGCATCCAAGGCAAGTAATCTTACAGAAACAAGGTGGTGACGCATGATGGGCTGCCCCCATGAATGGAGTAGAGAAGGATGGAATAAATTGTATTGGAATCTACAAGAACGTGTGTTGAAGTATGTCATGAACGTAAAAGTATAAAATTTTGGAAAATTTGGAAGAAAAAAACGCAATGAAGCAATATGTGTGAGAATTTGTAGAGAGTGTGAACTTGTTCCAAAATGAAATAGTCAAGACACAGAACTAAATGCCACTTTAATTGAAGGATGATGATTTGAATGAACAATGTTACATTGTTTGAAGGACAATGTTACATCTAGTTTGAACAATGTTACATCTAGTTTATGACAAAATAATTATGTGAAACCAACAAGCCAATCAAGCATGATAATGTGTCTGCTTATATCTACTTGCTTGTTTTTAGAGTAAATCCATCACATGCACATTGACGAATAGAACACTGCTTGAAAGAACTTATTCGGTACTGATTTGTGGAGCTCGATGAGAGGACATATAAAAAAGGACAAGTACCCATTTCCATTTCCTGTTATAAAAGCTATTTCTTTGCTTATGAGAAATGTCTTCTAATTGTTCGGAACCTACAAGATGCAAGTTCCAGTGACAGAAGATGCACTCAACTGACATATTGTTCATCATTATATTTGCCAATTCTACATTTCCTGCATGCGACAAGAGTACCATCAGTGAGTTATAATGTTTTTTTATTGGTATGAGTCTAATGATCTAATATGGAGACAAAAAACAGTGACAACCTTCAACTTCCATATTGGTTGTGGAAAATGCACAAAGAAGGTTGACAAGGGCGAGTTTATCTAGTCTCATGCCTTGTAGCTTCATTATGTGAGATAAACGAAGGGCCACATTGCCACGACCATATGGAATATAAACTGCAATTGCAGCAGTCTAGAAAATTGCTTTCTGGAGTAGCATTAAACACACTGGTTGCATCTTGTAAGGGATTTAAGAATTAGAATTCTTTTGGTCCCATAAATTTGAATTATAATAGAAAATATAATTCGAATTTGGGATCGAATTAGGTGCCAAACAACTGATTGATTGGCAGACTTGAATTTCCTGAAGACCTCTGTTTTGGGATCCCCAAAGTCAGAGTTAATATAACCGAACCTGCAAAATACAACCCGAATCGACTTCACTGCAGACTATCACTATAAGTTAAAAAAAAAAAAAAAAAAAAAAAAAAAGTGGGTGAATGTTGCATTTAGTTTTCCTTAGCTCTAACTTTAATCTGAGCCCTCAAATCATAACTCTCCCGGCATCTTTGCTTTAAATTGGAATATGAGGGGTATATAACCATCATCCAATTAAATTGGGATTATGTCAACTCCAAAATCACGCCAACCTGCTGTTGTCTTCTAGGGGGTTTTTGTTTTTTTTAATCTTTTTTTTTGGACTTGATAAATAACATAAGGTTGCGATTCACGTGTGACGTTTCATATGCGAATTGAAATATGCAAAAATGAAGAGCAAGTTGCTAAGATAGATGAGACCAAAATTGAACAGCATTTAGATGAAAATATTAGGTTTAATAATAACAGATTGCATTATTTGCGAGGCAATTGAAGACTCGAAATTATCGATACATGGCACAAATATCATACAAAAATATCATATATTCCAATAAAACATTAAGGGATCAATCCATGTTTTTCCACGCATTTAACAAGGTGTGGTTCCATGTCAGCCGTTCCATCCAGTTCTGGGTATGAATCTAACACTTCACCCACCGTCATCCCCATAGCCGTCGTCGCAAAGTTTTTTGGATCGTAAGATGGTGGATTCAGGGCCTGTGTTTGATTGTAGAAGTATTTGAGAGCATCATCATCCACTATAATTATATCATCCTTATTCTCGATACCAAGTTCGTCCATCATGTTACTCAAGTGTTTGATGAAGATAGGCTTGCCTGTTGGATCCTTGGGATTAGTGAACTTCACACATTTGTTCTGATCCCAAAAGGTCAACCAATGTCTACGCATTTCCCCCAGTGCCTCCAAAGTATCCTTGATGTTCCTTAGTTCCATGGATGACCAAATACCAACTCGAAATAACCTGAATGCCTCATCTAGCATCTCCTTCAAGTGCGGCCGCGGATAGATCCACTTGATGTTTGATTCTACTGGTGTTTGATGAAACTGATCTCTAGCCACTTTATTTTTCGGAAAAGTCTTGCAAAGGGCTCCATTTAGGTCGAACAACACAACCTTCTTAGAAATGCAATGCAAGCTGAAACATCAAACATGTATCTGGTCAGCAAGATATGATCACACAAACAATACAAATGCGCCAAGCGTGATTTGAGTTAGTCTTAACCAAATCGCGCTCGGCGTGATTTAATGAGACAACGAAATATAATCAAAGAATGATTGGCACGATTTAATTCAAAGGTAATATAAATTAAATCACGCGTGGCGCGATTTCGTATGCAAGGCCATACCTATCATCTCCAGTTTCGCTGACGTCGTCGGCGTCATTCTCCCCTTCGCCACCCTTAATCTCCATATGCTCTTCTGACTGTTAGAATTGTTATTTTCTATTAGTTCCTCTGCGTCCTTCACAACTGACATTATTTTAGTATTGATTTGGCAAACCTATGAATCACTATAGTCGCCTGGGTTGCCAATGGCCCCTTCACTTTCGATTGCCCTATCAATTAGATCCTTGTTAACCTCTGAATCTACTCTATTGTTGCTTGCATCACCCGCAAGGGAGGCAAAGATATTCCCTAAGTTCGCCTTCATCACATTACTTTGAGCAGCCAGTTTAGCAGCCACTTCGTCATTGCTTTCCTATCAGGCTGCGGATTACTAGTTCCCTCACCAGAACCATCGTCCACTTTTGAAGTGGACAAGTCTACGAGACTTTTGGTTGCTGAAGATTTCAGGCTGCCATAAGGGCCTTTAGGAGATTTGGCAAGCACATGCATGAGGAATGGTTCAAGAAAGTCTTTGGCCTGCTCATCACTCACAAAGCAGTGACATCTTCTAACACCCATAAGAGCCTCTCGGGCAATATAACCTCCAACATGAAGCTCCAAGCAGGTTGTATCAATTGGAGCAAATGCCTCGACGAGGTAAGCAGCCATAGACGGGGGAAATCCATTTTTATTTAAGGGGCCCTTCTCCTTAGTTTGTAGCTCGTACTTGATTTCACCACTTAGGAGGGGGACCCGATCCTCATCCTCTTCTGACTCATTCTGTTCCTGTTCCTGATCTTGATCCTGATCCATATGATAGAATATAGTTCTTAAATCTGAATCATCTAGAAGAAAACATTCCCATGCACTGCTATTGTCACCCGTGGCCTTAGCAATATGATATTCCTCGTCTGACAGCATGGCTATCATAATAAAGATCACATGTGCCATCTTTCGTTCTGTTCGCAGCTCATTATCCTTAACATCATATATTAGGCATCCCTCCTTAATAACTTTGAGGCACTCCAGATCAGTGCACGGATGTGACTTACCAGAAGGACAAACGATGACAATAGTGAAGGACCTCTCAGTTGTCAATCCTATACAGCTGGTAAAGAAGCTGCTGTAGTCCTTCTGGTTCATGCCCATATCTTCTCTCCCTTCCTGTTGTCCAACACAAAGAGTGATATGTTTTTAAGGCAAGAAGTTGATTCTGGCAAGAGACCTTTGTACCCAATGGAGACTGAATACTGGACAGTGTCCTCTTCTCCAGTAATCTTCTTCACAAGGGCCACTTTTCTTCTCAACTCGGCCAGTACCTTAGGGGGTAGAGTCTCCTTATATTTTGCATTTTTAGCCTTCCAATTCTTTAGGAAGTCCTTTGATCAGAATATAAACTTCTTGATGTCATCATTACTGACCTTGTATTTGTCTAGCAATCCAATTTCAGATAATGCCACATCCCCCGATAGCCTTTGTAACTCAGCTCCTACAGCTGACTTCATTTCACTCAATGAAGGAATCCTATCCTTAGTGAAAGCACTCTTCTTGTATAAGACTTCCTTCTTTAAGCACTGGTCTAAAACCCAAATGGTCTCAGCGTCGTCTAGCCCCTGAGTCTTTCTCATCTCTGTCACATTCAAGTCAAAGATGCTTACATCAACAGGAGGCACCCTACCCATAGTATTTGGCAGCTTCCCTTGTGCATAAGCGTCGCAGAATTCATTCCACTTTTGCCATACTGCCTCCTTACAAAAGACAATCTTATACGAGTCTGTTGGGCCTGACATGCTAGATGAGCTTTCAGAAGGATCTGCAATGTCATCATCACCTTTTTTCTTTGATTTTCTTGCAGTTTTCTTCTTCTCCTATATAATTGTCTGCGACAGAGTCTGCTCCAGCAGCTTGAATGCCTCAGACTTTGACCCGCCCTGTCTGGTGGGTAATGGGCAACCATAATCCACCCATTGTTGACGGGCGTGGCGCAGTTGCTCCACGTATGGACTGCAATAGTACAGACATTGAATCAGTATCATAGAATAGAAACACGCCGGGCGCGATTTGAATAGAATTGATCAACAGAGAAATCACGCCTGGCGTGAAATGAATTAAGCTACTAAGGCAATTCACGCCAGGCGTGCTTTCAAATCAATTGAATTCACGCCAGGCGTGCTTTCAAATCAAAACAATTCATGCCAGGCATGCTTTCAAATCAAACCAATTCACGCCAATTCACGCCGCGTGAATTGGTTTGATTTGAAAGCACGCCTGGCGTGAATTGTTTTGATTTGAAAGCACGCCTGGCGTGAATTCAATTGATTTGAAAGCACGCCTGGCGTGAATATTAAAATGCTAACATCCTAATGCAGTTAATTATCTTTTGTATAGAAATGTCTTCCCCATTTCATTCAAAGTTGCATTAATCTCGGCCAAATCTGCAGGTGAAGTATTGGCATCCAAGAGACGACACCTACTATACGCATAGTGATTGTAGAACACGCTTTGGCCTGTTTGTTCTGCCTGCCTGATGAGGGCCTTCTGTGCCTCAACAGAATGCTGCCCGTCGATGATGACGAATTTAATGTTATCATTTAACATTAACTCCTCGAAGTTCGTCCACACAGCAGGCTTGTTCGAGATCATATCCCAAGGTAACACATCCGCTGGCATAGGCATTTGACCTGGATTACTAATCATGCTCTGAACAATCTCCATGGCATGTGCTGGATCATATCTTCTGCTAACATAAATGGAGCTTGGTGAACGGATGAGGGACTTCACATGGATCTGAAAAGTTTCCTTAAGACCCAATGGATAATGGTCAGAGTACTTATTCAGCTTGTTCATGGCCTCTAGCTGCGCCACCCTTCCTGTTCATTCTAAAAAACAGAAGCCTCCATGCCTTCGACAATAGGAAGAACATCCTTCCCTAGATTTAGGACCCTCCTAGAAGCTTTCAAGTCAGCTAATTCCCTAGCTTGCTGCAAATAATGACTTGGTGTCGGTTTATTGAACATTCCTCTACGCACAGCGGTAACCCCTTGGCAAATAGATATTGGCGTAACTGCTACATTGGTGGGCCAGCCATACTTAAAACATGTCTCACCGTTCACATATGTCCTCATGAACGTATCCTTGTATGCAGTAGCTCTACAGTGAGTAAGTCTGAGCAGATCTTTCTTCTGCTTATGTGTAATCTCCAAGAGCAATTTGCAGTTGGTGTCGTTCTCTTCCTCACAAGAGATTAGGATCCCTTGTTTGGTCATCTTGTCTGCTTCCTTTTTCCTCGAGAAGAGAGTTAAGTCGAGCTTGCCATTTGTCTTGGCAAGGTCAACGTACCACTCGACACCCTCGTCCATTTCCTCTTCAGGGCACGCAGGGTCAGTGGTTGCTGTAAGAATCGGCCCTTCATCATCTAATGTGAGATCATATGGTACTGCATCTGGGTCGTCTACCCTTGGTTTCTTACCGAGAATAGACCCCGAATTATTAGGGGTTTTCTTCCTCCTGGGCACTGCAAAAGAAGATGAACATTTTTTATAGTATTTTCCAGAACAAGAGATCACGCTTGGCGTGAATTTAAACCTAAATTAGTATAATTCACGCTTGGCGTGTTCATAGCTCTTACTGTGTACCATGCTATGCGTGAATTTGAAGCTAAATTAGTATGCATCCACATTTTAAGCTACGTACCTTTTATGAATCCATATTTCACACTATTTAACCTCATTGAACACTGCTATCTCTAACTGTCAAACCTCCAGCTCTAAATAGGTGTGTACCCCTCTGTTAAAAACTACTAAGAACTATATTCTATAAAAACAGAGCAAAATTATGTTCTAAAAAAACAGACAATCAGAGCATTAACTGAAGGTAATAATTTAAATTCATGCAAAGCATAATAACTCAAATTCATGCAAAGCATATTAACTGAAAGCAAGGAAATAACTCAAAATGCAATGCATAATACTCTCCACACACTGTGTATTCAGAAGGCAAATTAAATACCTTGAATAGGGGTCTGATCAACGTAGCCGGGTTTTGAGTTTCCTCTGCCACCGCTTCCTCGGCCCCGTCCGCCTCAACCACCTCTGGTTTTAGAAGACATTTCCAGAATCGCCTAGTAACAGAGTCGCAAGGTTGCTCGGATAAGCGCTCGAGTTGCCCGAAGAAATAGCTTTTTCTACCTGTACGAGAAATAGCGTTTTCTACCTGCACGAGAGAAATTTGAATTTCAAGAAAATACAATATGCAGTTTCGAAATATTCTTGACACATAAAAATAATAATGACGAAGATTCACTTTAAAAAAAAAAAAGAACCCGTCCGCCGACTTCTTTCATTGAGTTTTTAAAAACCAATCTACCGTGTTCTTTCATTGATTACATTTATCCCGCCTAAACGTAGTTAACCTAAGCTTTCTTCTAACTCGAATTTTTCCCGACCGCCTGAGTTTCCATAGCGCCTGTGATTTCGAGAACTCGAATCAGCTTCTCAAGAATGGCTACAGAATTCTGGTACTCATCTCATTCCTATAGCTTGAACATTAATTTCCAATAGTAGGTGTCTGAATAGGCAATTCCTAGTATCAAGAATATAAAAGTGCTCGGAGGCTCCAGGGCCACGCCGAGGAAGAAACAACAGCCGACCAATCGGAAACCATTTGCAGAATGACCATCGCGAGAAAATATAACAGAGTTTAAAATGAAACGCACTTATTTAAGAAGTGCGTTTGAAAGATTCCTTTCTAAAAATTGGAAACTTGAAAAAAATGGACAAAGTAGGGAGCAAAATAGAATGTTGAGCAAATAGCATTCAAAATACCCCAAAAAAAGCAACATTTTTGAAGCCTTTTCATTTTTAAAAAATGGCAAAAAAAAAAAAAAAAAAGCTTGTTTTGAGGAGAGAGACATTAAATTTAAAAACTCATTAAGTATTTGTTGTTGAAAATAGAAGGAAATATAGTTTGTCTTTTTGCAAGCTTAATATAAGTACTAAGAAAATCAAACATAAAAAAGAGAAAGAGTGTGAAATCATAAATCAAAAAAAGAATTGTTCTAATTAAGCATTGTTAAAGAGACAAAGTTTTCAGTTGAAAAACCTTCATCAAAATATATTAAAATTCTTAGCACATAGATTACAATGAAAGTTAATTTAAAATACCGCCTCAGATAAATTTATACTGAGAGGTGGCTCTTCCAATCCACGGGACTCTCGTGTCCCCTTAGGATCCGTCTCTTGCGAGGTTATAATAGCGAGAGACGCCTTCTCGATTCCAATGGTACAGTACGCCTCGATTCTCCGCTCGTGCACCACGGGTTCCAGATCGACAAACTCCACCTCCTCATCTCTTCTTCCCGTAAGTGGAGGTCGATTTTCAGTATATGTGCCTTTCACATCGCCAAAGACCGCTTTTTTGCTCCCAGTTCCTCGTTTTCATCAGGAAAGGATTCACAAGAGCTTATCCTGGTCCTGATGAAACTTATTTTGTCCGGGTCTATGTCGACGGATACAACATTGCGCCCTTGCTTAAGGGCTTAAACGCTGCGGGTGCCCGAGCACGAAAATGCATCTAGAATCCGGTCTCGGGAGAAAACCACTGAATTAAATTATTAATTAGCCGCTGTGGCTTCTGATAATGAGATACGACAGCTCCTTGTCGTTGTGGGTCTCTCAATTTTTGTAGAACAGCCGGAAACTGAAAGGCGTTGCAGGGTGGAGTCTTTTCATTCTACGTGTTGAAATAAACCATGGTTTTTTTGGCGTCCGCTACCAGTAAAAACCAATATGGAAATGTTCAAAGCAGACTTACTAAGCGCGGACCACCACCATGTCCTTTGACATTTGTTTTTAGCCCGCCAAACAAAAAAAGCAATTAAACATTGGCAGAAAGAAAACGAACAAAATAAGTTAGTTAAGTGGTGTGGCGGTATAAATTTATACCACCATTGCCTTGCTGTATAAATTTATACCACGAGGCTACAGAGGTATAAATTTATACCGTGGTGTCAAAGTAAATAGAAAAGCAAGAAATTCAAAGCTTACCATACGCAGTTTTCGAAGCCCGTGTTACAGACAGCTCCCAATGGCTTTAGCACCGACATCGTCTGCAGGTCGGAATGAAAAATGATGACCCTCCGGCCAGATGTCGTGGACTTCTTTTAGGCCATCCAAGAAAGAACGGACTTGCACGCGTGAATAAAAGCCTCCTCGTCAAAAGTGCTATCCTTGATTTTGAAGCCATAAGAAATATCTGCAATGCATAACGTAAAGTTTTGTTTGTCTAAAAGAGTCCCTGACCTCGCGGTCACCCCGAACAACCCCAGACCGGACGCCCCGACCAAATGTAGTAAATCTCTCGTAAGTAGTGTCAAAGCTGCTAGTGCTGACCGTCTTTCCTTGCTCAATTGCTTTCAGTCTCTGCCTCTCCTCCTTGGCCCTACGAACCAGGTTTAAAAATCCTATTGGTAGGCCTTTCTTCTTATTCTGCAAGAAAACTGTGAGACAAAGGCACGAAAACAAAAAGTATTTTCTGTACAACTTACCTGTACCAATCGGGTTAACAACAAGGTTCTCTCGATAATAGTATCTGTAGTAGAGGTTGGATATAAAGTCTTGCACTCCTCCCAGTCCTCCAGGTTAAGTTGCTTCATTAATTCTGCCTGGCAGGTGACAATGTCTTTCTGACTGCGTAGGGAAAATTGTGATCAGATAAAATTAAGAAAAAAAGAACACAACATAAAAGTGTGGCTTACGTCTTAGCTTCTTTGGCCATTTCGTCGAGAGTAAATTCTTTGGCCACAACTTTTTCTAGAAGTCTTACAAAAATTTCTTTGCTTTTCAAACCCTGTAGCTGCGTCCAGGGTACAATGCTCATGTTTTTTTGTTTTGCCTCACCACCTTTTTTTGGTTTTTTTCCGGCAGAGCTAGATTGTTCTTTCAGCTCACCATCTTCGAACATACAAAATATTCTTTCTTGAAGATCCCACACCTGTTGACGATCGAACACAAGTATTTTAGTTTTGAATGGCGAACAAGCGTTGGTTACTCTGTCTACTATATTATTGCACACGGAATACCAGGCACGGTATAAATTTATACCGTGCCTGGCAACGGTATGACTTTATACCGTGCCTGGCAACGGTATAAATTTATACCGTGACGTACCATGTCTGTCTCTCTCTTGCTCTCTCTTGCCCCCCTGTGGACGTACCACGTCTGGTCTTTTAGTTCGTACGTCTGTGGCACAGGAGGTGCAGCCTGTGAAGATTGACCTGAAGATTGGGCTTTGTGCACAAACTTTATCCTTGGGCCGAAACTGTGCGTTAAAAAACCATTTTTTTCGTAAGAAACAGAACATTTTTTGACTTTTTGACACACAAAAACAGTAAAAACAGAGGCTAAAAGGGCATAAAATTTACAATTAATTGACACTTTTTTTGTCTTATTTAAGCTTAAAATACAACAATATTACTAAAATATTAAGGTTCGGGTCCATTCTTTAAGCTCTAGACACCAAGATTCCGAAATAATTTTGAAACAATAAAAAATTTATATTTTCGAAGCTCGAAGCGGTATAAATTTATCGAGATATTTCGGTCAGATAAATTTATACGCCTTCGGCTCGAAGCGGTATAAATTTATACCGCCTGTAACACAACCGGTATAAATTTATACCGCAAGTGTTCTTGAATGGTATAAATTTATATCATCGAGCCGGTATAAATTTATACCGCCCTAGAACACTTGCGGTATAAATTTATACCGGTTGTGTTTCGAGCGGTATAAATTTATACCGCCGAAAGCACGAGCGTATAAATTTATACCCACCCGAGCCATCTCGGTGATAAATTTATACCGCCGAAGCTACCACTCTAATGCATTAAAACATAAGAGAAACTAAAACAAGACGGAAAGTAGACTTACGTGGCCATGACCGTATGGACTAGCGTGATAGACGTTAGGAGAGCAAATAAGAAGGGGTATATAAGGCGGTCCGCGAGCCTTCGACCCGATGTGCGATATGGAAAATAGGGTGGCCGGCCGGGCTTAAGTACCCCCCGCTAATGCCGTTTAGCCAGATAGCGTTTCTCCATAAAGTTTCCAATACAAGTGTGCGTGGAGTTTTCGTGATAAATTTATACCGTTTACGTTCTATGTTGCCCTCCTCAGATAAATTTATACCATCTCCCAGATAAATTTATATTGCTCACGCCAAGAGTTTCCTTTCCTCAGATAAATTTATACCATCTCTCAGATAAATTTATACCGCTCGCTTTTTCCAATCAGATAAATTTATACAAAGGTGTGACACTAACTTTCTCGAGTATGGCTCGAGAGAAAAGAACCGCAGAGCCTCCAACTCCCTGCTGTCTCAGGCTCCCACCCGCAATGAGTTTCACACCTCCTCAACGCGGACACCGTGAAGTAGTCATGAATATTCTAGCTCGGACATTCCAACACCCAAAATGTTGAGCTTACTCCAAAGACGCACCCACCTGGGCTTCCACCACCAGTTCAATTTACTCCACCACACCCCGCCCCCGAACGCCGCTTGCCCCCACCAATGCGCTTTTACTCCACCACAAAGCTAGAGAGCTCAGACTACCTCCTCCAGTTAATTTTTAGCACGTCGCCCATAGTCCATCGTAGGCTCCTCCCCGAGGCAAATTACGCCAACTCCATCCATTTCACTAAATGGTACTACAACAAGTGGGAGCAGCCAATGACACGCAACTCCCCGTGTTCTACGACACTTCAGGAGCTGGTCAACTACGCCACCAACCTCGACATTTTTCCTGAGAGAGGGAAAGCACCTCCCCGTGACTTGCCCACATCAAACCTCTCAAAGATCTACAAGTACACCTCATGTTGATCTCTCGATCGAAGAAACACCTCGCGGTTGATGTCTCAGACGAGGACCTACCGGGCCACAAGACTCCCATGTTCAATTCAAAGCCCCCCGCAAGTAAGAATCTTAAGCTTAATTTACACAAGAAAGCATGTACAACCGTTAGAAGAAAGAAACTCATGGATCTAGGCTCACTTGCGGGCAAACACATACAAAGCATTGTTGTTCTCAACGTTGTTTGCTTAAGATTGGACTAAAGGAATTGAGGTTGATTCGTGATAGTTACAGTTCAATGACTCTGCTAGACCAAAGGGGCTACTTAGCCTTCAATATTAGGCCTGATTGTGGTGAGAAGTTTACTTTTACGGTGGTGGCCACGGGGCGTCAAACGGCCTTCAAATTGATTCATGCTTTAGGCAGCAGATGACTTGACCGCCTAAAAAAAAGGCTTGACAAGAATCCAGGCATTAATGACTACTGCCATTCAGGAGGTATATCCAGAATTCATGCCCTTCAATGTGTTTCTTGGATGGAAGGTTTCTTTAAGGAGTCTTAGAAACTCCCCTAACAGCCCCATGTACCACTTGAGTGACAATTTCACGAAACAAGAAGTCTACGATAATTATAAGGAGATGTGTGTTGAGGCTGGAGAACGCTTTGTCTGCTACTCTTACTTTACTGTGCTCTGGAAAAAAGAGTTTTCTCGCGTGTCCATTCCTAGAAAGCACCGGATGTCTGTTTGTGCTACATGCTCTGAATTAAAAGCTCAGAGACAAAATGCAAGGACACTTCACACTAAAAGTAAGCTTCCAGGACGTGTTCTTGCCTAGTTCTAACTAAAAGTAGGTTCTTTCCTAAACATATTTTCATTTCAGATGCATTGAAGGAGAAACTGAACAAGCACAGAGAACAACAATCTTTGGAAAGGAGAAAATTGACAAAACATAGGAAGAAAGCACTGGAACAACCACTCAACTACATATCAGTTGTTATTGATGGAATGGACCAGAAGAAGACCACCCTACCACATTTTGTCAATGTGCCTAAGGATGCTGCTGAAGAAGATTTCATACATCTGCATGTTGTTGGTGCTATGGTATTTAATGGAAAACTATCTTGCAAGGCATTTTTGAATTATCCAAACATTCATGTTGATCCAAATCTCACTATCACAATATTGAATAAGCTTCTTTCCAATCTAGAACATATACCACCGGTTCTCAGATCTTCGCCTAGACAACACGACAAGGAAAAAATAAGAATCGGGCGTTGTTTGTTTTATCGTGTTATGCTAGTAGAGAAACAAATCTTCAAGAAGGTGAAGATTGGTTTCCCGCTTGTTGGTCACACACACCATCAAATTGATCGATGTTCAAGAGGGCTCTCTAAACGCCTTGCTCGAAAAAAGCTCTCACCTACCAAAGAATGATTGAGGTTATCCAAGATTCCTACAATCCTCGCCCGGACATCGAAGTTATTGGAAGAAACTTATGATTTCAAAGAATGGATTTTTCGGGAGAGATCAACTGGGTCACTGTGCTATTGAGCCCTTGAGAAACATTACATTTCAAAGATCGATCAAAATTTTCACTTGTAGATGGCAAGGCCATCTTACAAGGAAAGAAATATGCCACATCCTTGCAGTGGCAGCCAGCAGCAGGTATTCAATTCATTCGCACCATCCCCAATACTAGTTCCATGCTCTCTGCAGAGCAAATGCCTCTAAAAAGCTTGAAAGAAATCACAAAGAGTAAAAAGGAGGGAAGAGCATTTGACTCAAACAAATCATTGGATTATATTGAGACGAGTATTCAGTCCTGCTCTAACCACTTTGGGGAGGCAGATGCTTTATGGTGGCCTCAATTTTTTTCTCGGCAACGTGACATGTTGCAAGCTTCATTACAAGGTCGAAGACCAGTTACATTCAACTGGCCATCTAGGCAAACTCTCCCTGTGCAAGTTGAGAATCAAGAGGAACATGTAGAGATATTGGCTAGCTCAGATGAAGATGACAGAGTCATGTACACCGCCCTGCACACACAAAGACAACAAGTTGCTCGAATATCCGGGTTCGGCGTCTCGAGAGATTCAGAAAGGAATGCTCATAGCTGTCCCAGCTGATAATGATGAATCTGGGAGGCCATTTTGGCTAGCTAAAGTACTGGAGGTAACAAGAGAAGATGGAATTCCCACTCAATTAAAAGTGCACTGGATGAGAACGATTGTTGCCAATGCTTTCAGTGGGAGTTATACTTTGGAGATGGTAAAAACAGGAGTGGGAAAGAGAGCTAAGTCCAAAGCAAGCACCGGCCGCCATAGATCTAATCAAGTAAAGGTTCTTGCATATGACTTTGTTCTCGACTGGCGCTAATAAGTTACGTATGGTCACTCAAACTTTAATAAGGTCGGCATGTGGATTAGACAAACAAGCCAAAAAGGTGGCCAAAAAAGATGATGATGAAGACTCACTTGTAGACAGTGAGGAAGAAGATCGTTCGAGTACATCTAGTTTTGAGAGTGAAGCTGAGGATGAAGGCTCAAGTGATCAGGGAATAAATGAATCAGAGGATGAGATGCATCCTGATCTTGCTGCAAAATGTAAGTTTGTCCGATGACTCGAACATGTAAAGAACAGAAAGTGCAGGTGATGATTGTCTGTCAAAATGTCCTATATTTTTGACAATTTTGTTCATAATTTTGTACAATTTTCACAACCTTGAATATATCACTTCTTTGTCACTCTACTACCCTTGCTATTTTTTTTATTGCCCTTTTTTGCTACACTTTACATAAGTAACTATTTTTTTGTTCTAAAATAGGAGGATAAAAATTGCTATTTGAAATTTTTGCACGGAAGTTATGTTCAATCAACCCCTCAAAAAAGGTACCTAAATTAACTAAATTGTCACACCTGTCACAAAAAAATCTTAAAAATGGACTTTTTAAAGGGAATTTTAGGGAATCTTTCAAAGATTCCTTTTGAAGCGCGTTTCCAGCAAATAAGTGCGTTTCATTTTAAACTTTGTTATATCCGATTAGTGCTGCCTCGGAGGCTACAGTGCCACGTCGAGAGAAAATAAAAAATGAAAAAGAATCACGACTCCAAGTCCACAGTGCCATGCCGAAAAATAATGAAATGATAAGCATATCTCGGAGGCTACAGTGCCACACCGAGAAAAAATGAAAAATAAGAATGTATGCACTTTCATAAAACTAGAAAGAAACATGGAGGATAACAGGTGCTGCAGAGCATAGACAAATAGACACGTACAGATGACCAATCGACTAAAAAGAAATGAAGCAACTTTAACGATGGAACATGAAATGAGAAAATGAGAAACCGGATGAAGATATGGCTAACAAGCTTGGATATGATAAAGGGAGAGGGGGGCGGGAAACTTGTGGAGCTAGAAAAGAACAACAAGGAAGAGAAGCTCAAGGGAACGCCGATGACTGGAAATGAGGAAGGAAGCGGTATAAATAGGAGATGCAGGTAGGACGTCCCCATCCAAGGAATGTTGGTTCTATTGTTATCGCAATAGAACCGTGGCATTCCTAGGATGGGTCCTATGATACAACTAATTGGCCGATAGAAGAGGAATCTACTTCAAAGGAATGGAGCAAACCAAGACGACGAGAAAATAGAAGGCAAAAAGTGAAACGAAGGGGAAACTGGCCAAAAATGATGAATACAATAAATCAGGAAAAGGGGGCAACCCGAAAACTGCAAAGCAAGGATGATAGAATAACGGGGATAACCAACGCAGAGGGCAAAGAACATGATATATGGACACCAACAAGGAAAAGAGAATTAAGGTGAATCAAGAGAAGACATGGTAAAAATAGACATGAAAGCTATGCATTCTAGAAAGACTAGCGTAATACATACACATGATGGACTGGGGGAACTAATGGAGTCACTAGAATAGAAGAAGCAAGACAAAAGTGGAGGAAAAGCGAGGCAATAAGCAAAGGCAAGAAGGGCATGATGCAAAGGAGTTAAGGGGTCAAAGCAGGGCACAAGGAAACAATAGAAAGAAGAAACGAGTCAAATAAAAGCAACGGCAGAAAGTGCACTACCCAAAGGAGTTAATGGGGTCAAACTGGAATAGACCAATAAACTAAAAAGGAATTAAAAGAGCTACAAGAACTCAAGAAAAAACTGACAAAGAAACCATATAAATACGCAAAGCACGTAGACTAAACGATACAAAATAATACTTTTCGGGATATATGCACCAAAGGATCCAAAAAACTCCAAAACCTAAACATATCATCGCAGAAAGGACGAAAAATACGTCAAGGCAAATAAAACAAGCAAGAACCAATGAGAACCCAAAAAGGAACCATACCTTAAAAAATATACTAGAGTAACAAGGAGAAGGTGGGTGAACTAAAACAAAGGGACTGACGGAGTATGTGAATAAAGTACAAGAAGGTAATGAAAAAATGATCGACAAGGGCAAAGAGGATGAACTGGACTAACGAACGGAGCAAACTAAGACGAGGGGGGCAATAGGACAAAAGCAAACTGATGGAAGAATGGGCGAAAAAAGATGCTTAGAATGAAAGAGACAAATGGGACAAAAAAAAAACATGGCTAAACAAGGTTAGTGGGGAAACTTGGATAACCAAGTGAACGGGAAAAAACATTATATATTGTCACCAGCGGGGCAAAACAATATTAAGGCGACTCAAGAGATGAGCTGAGCAAACACAAGAGACGGGACAAATAAGGGACAAAACAATTTAAAAACAATAAGGGTCAATGATTAAACGAAGGAGCGAGGATAAAAAGAATCTGTGAAAAGATAGATAAATCTAAAAAATGACCCAAAAATAAATCAAAAGAACTAAGCAAAAATCTGACAAGGAACGCACCAGCATACATGGAGCAGAAGAATAAATAAAGAACAAACCAAAACGAAGAAAAAGAACTGAATGAGAACGAAGACGAAATGACAAACAAAACACAATTGGAAAGAACATAGAATCATGAAAAGGAACAGAAGATATGTGGAACATAGAGAAAAATGACACGCAAAATGAACAAAGGCTATATACAGAGCAGAAACATGAAATAAGTTGCAAAAGAAATGGAATTTAAACAAAGCCTCTAAAAGCAACCGGGTCGCTTACATCTAAAAAATAACATAATGGAAAGATAATGATCAAAGACGAAAAAAGAATTGTGGAAAAGAAACAACTAGAGGTAAAGGCACAAAGGATACCTATGTGTAAGCGATCAAGAATCCAAACACACATAGCCCCTGATGAAGATTATGGAACACAGAAATCTAACAACCACGCCTAGAAGGAATCACCTTCGTCACTAAGCATATCTCATACGAATGTATCTAAGGTACTAAAGCCGTCAAGTCAATGTAGACAAAAAATCTAAAAGTTACTTCCCTGCAACACCTGCACCATATAAAACGAACGATGGCAAAATCTAGACAACTTGTCTAAACGTCTATAATCAAAAGTAGAAAAAATGATAATAAGATCCCAACCATATAAATGTCATATTCATGTTAAGCATGCGAGTACAATAAATGCCAATACAAACTTAGAAAGCGACATTAAGCAACGGACCACGGACAACGGAACTTCTTATGCCGATCTAAACTAAACAATAGAAACGAAACTTCATAAGCATAAAAGAATAAAAAGTTCGTGGAAACTGCCCACACATCAACAACCACATGAAAACCACAACCAGCAAATCCTCCAAAAAAAGACAACAAAGCGCAATGGGGTATGCTAGACTTAGCGAGTAAATGGAAGACGCCAACGGTAGAAGCAAAGTGGAGAATAAATGTAAATGCCACGTTAGTAATGCGAGCAAGCCCCTAGAATGAGCAAATCCGAACTTCAACCCTGGCATGCTATCAAATGGAATAAACTCAAACATCATGAAATGGGCAAATAGAACCACCTCTATAGGATGGAAAAAAGACACTCTAGCAAGAACAGTGGAAGAAACTAACAAGGAGAAGAATAGCATAGTAAAGATGGAACATGCCGCAGAGAACGAAAAGATACAAATGTTATGAAAGTGGTCAACTAGATAAACAACCATGTTGGTACAATATGCCAAATGGGTGTTCACATCAAAAAATAAAATTACAATGCAAAATGTACCTATATAAAGAGCTAACTTAGCAAAGAAAAACATGTCTAAATGATGTCTAAATGAAATCAAATCAGATGCATGTTCCAATGACTGAAGGATATAAGGTGCAAGGGACGCCAATATAGAGAATGCGAATAGAATTTAAGGAATAGCTATAAAATGAACTAGGCATTAACTAAAGCTAATAAATGACCAAACGGGGTGTTCTCACCAAAAAATGAAGCTCCTCGTGCAAAAATGCTCATATGCAAAGAGTGAATTTACCTAGATCCAGACAAAGTCGAATTGCATCGTCAAATAACAGATAATGATAAAAATTCTCAGTTGCTTCCATGCAGATAAAAACTTGGACCACAGCGAATGAAAAGAAAAGCGATTAGATGGCAAGGTTAGAAGGTGTAAAGCACCACCTCTCTTATGAAAGAAAAAACTTAGATGTCATAATCTTAACTCAAACAAACGCTAGAGCAAAAAACAAACAAAAAAGAAAACCAAGTATATGAGAAACTGAAAATTTGTACAATGACCCATAACATGACTATGAACGAAAAAACCTAGATGTCATAAGCTTATTTCAAACAAATGCTGGAGCAAAAATTGAAAACCAAATATATGAGACCGAAATTTGTGCAATGACCTATAACGTGACTAGCAATGTTACAATTCATGACCAAAAACAAAAGCGAGTCCAAACAATTGAACCCGAGAAAATTTTGTGTGATAAGCCATTAGGCCATTTTGCAACTCTCAATAAAATAGAAAAACCCCAAAAATGTATACCCAAAATCCAAGATCATTAATTAAACAATAAAAAACTTACAGTCCCGTTGATCAAACCTTAGAAATGTCTTCCGATTGCACACTTAAAATTGTACTTCCATTGCAAACTCAACATCATGAACCATGGATCATACATCCTAGAAAAACTTAGATCGTCTATCTCGAGAACCTTGGATCGTCTCAGCATTAAAGCACCCACTTTGAAAGGAACGTGTGAAGCCTCTCCATGGAAGGGATTGCGCCAATGCAAACTCGAACCCTCCAACCATATGTCTCCAAAGGGAACAACTCTACTGTACACCCAACCGCTAGAAAACACTGGTGCTTGATGACCAACAAAGAAAGACACCCCTACAATCTAAAAAGTTGTATGGGCATAGCACCCTAAAACAACAGAATTGCCATGAAGCAAAAATCGACTTAGAGAGCCCTGTATTGTGGAATTGTAGTATTAAAAAACTATAAATACCACATGGCAGCGGACCCAATGACTTGTAAATAAGATGAGACAATGGACAATATAAACAACTGATATAAAAGGTCTAGAGCAAAGAGCCCCATAAGTTTTGAAACATGCAAATAAGGTGACACGAGAATGAAGAATAAAAGAAAGTGAAATTGATCTAGGAGGTTGAGAACAGAGAGGCACATGAGTCTACAAAGGCCTTCCTAAGAGAAGAAACAAGAATGCCACCTAATGCAAATCTGAAAAGAGCAAAAGCATAGAGGTAAATGACCTAGATCTAATTAAAACAAACGTTGTGTTTTACCTCAAAAAATACAAAGGTGTAACAGGAGCTTGGTATCCCCAAGCCATGGGAGGACAAGGGGAACCGACTCCGGGTATCCCCAAAAAATATACGTGGTGATGACAGAGGCGGCAGCCTGTTGCGGTGGCAGGCCGATTGTAACGGCCGATTGCGGCCGATTCCAGCCAAAGAACATGTAGGGAAGAAGCCAGGAAAATTCACAGTTCCGACTTGAAACAGAGTTGGCCTACCACCAAATCGACATGGTCCTGACTATGGAGGCATAATGCAAGCCATGAAAACCACGAAATCGAAAAAATAGAGAGGGAATGACAGAGAATCAACTTCTTAGGAAACAAGAACAGTCTGGATTGATCATAAAAAAAAGCGGGCTTGGATGATCGCATGGGCTCGCGGGATCCAGGGAGTGCGAGCCGACTTGCAGAGGTGAATCCGCCAGAAGGCAGACCACCGGGAGCAGCTGTTGCTCGCTCTACAGAAGCAAAAACTCGGACATTATGCAGACAAACTGGCCCAACAAATCGATGTCCAAAGCGAGACAACCCGCAGTTCTTCACGAAACTGTAAAACCCAAGCGTCCAAGAGAACAGATCCAAGCCAGCACAATCAAATCGCTTTTTGTCCTCATAGGGAAAAGCCTTGAAGATAACAAACTTTGTGAGTCCTTCGTTGAGGGTAGGAAACTTGTGGAGCTAGCAAAGAACAACAAGGAAGAGAAGCTCAAGAGAACCCGATGACTGGAAATGAGGAAGGAAGCGGTATAAATAGGAGATGCAGGTAGGACGTCCCCATCCAAGGAATGTCGGTTCTATCGCAATAGAACCGTGGCATTGTCCGCAGTGTCGAAGATGAATGTTTCATGTTAACTACAAATCAGAAAAGAAAGTAGGATTATGCAAGATCGACTCCATCGATCCGACTGCAAACTGTCATGGAATTCTGCTCGGGGATAAGTATGTCCGAGTTACAGTGATTAACTACTGTGTTATGGATGAAGCTTTACCTCGCAGACACCCCGGTGGGGATACAGTTGGAGAAAGTGTTGGAACATTTGTTGCATGGCCAAGAAACCGCTTAAAAAAGATATGTAACATGTATTACATTGCAGAAATATAGAAGTAGACAAAATTTGTTGTATTAATTGGCAAAAGTTTACAATTATATATAATCTGGATAAACCAGACATACAAAATCCCGTGATCGTTTCAAGCACGCTTCATGTTTTGTTTCAAGCCCGGCCCATCGAGTAGCTTGGCTATCGATACTCCCATTTCCATTCCAGGGCATAGTGAATTCTCAGGTAAAACCCCAGGCTCCAACTCCACCTCCCCCGCCTCCTCCACCTCCACCTCCTGCTCCTCCTCCTGCTCCACCTCCTGGTCATGCTTCATTGCTTGAGGCATTGCATCGTATGCCGCCTGCGGTAGTGGTTCATGTTGAGGCATCCGGGCATAGAGGCTAGCCACTAAGAAACGAAGCTCCTCATTTTGAATCTCGAGCTGACGGTTGCGAGATTCACTCTCGATCAATGCATGTACTGCATGATCGAAGTGGTCAGCTAATAGGGCCAGCCTCCGTGTGATTGCAAGGGCATCAGAGCCCAGATTTAAAATTGCCCTGCGTTCTGCATTCATCATCATCACTTGATCCATGTACTGTAGGGGTTGCAAGATTTGTGCAACTGGGGCTCCAGCCGGATTGGTGCTCGGATGCGGTTCAACCGGACTGGAGCTTAGAGCCGCAACTGGAGCTGGGCTGTGTGATTGCTGCCCCAAATGGACGTAACCCTCTATTGCATCTTCGTCACCAACCGGGTGATTAATGTAACTTGGCATCTATCAATAGGAAGTTAGCGGAGTATCAGTATTCACGCCTGGCGTGTTATATTTATCTATTTATAAACTTAGAAACTAAGAGACACTCCCCGCGTGTTTAAATTAAAACTTGAAACTAAGGATAAAATTGTTTACACGCTCAGCGTGTAAACTGGTATATAGGAAAAACTATACACGCTCGGCGTGCATTCAGCAGAGAGAGAAAAAAAAAAACTGTACAGATAGATAAGTAAATAGATAAAGGCTGCCTTTATCTATTTACTTATCTATCTGTACAGTTTTTTTTTTTCTCTCTCTGCTGAATGCACGCCGAGCGTGTATACATATTCAAGGCTAAGGTTAGCATGTATTCGGAACACGCTTAGCGTATTTCAAATATTATCTTTGAGATTTTTCTAATGCTTTCTACTATTCATAATAGAAACTTGCATGCAACAGCATGATTAATTCAGGAAGAGAAACTCAAGAATTTACTCGAAACAAAAAGAAGCAGATGAAGTTTATAAAAAACTATTCTGGTTTTCATAAACATCATCTGCTTCCTCTGCCTCGAGCAAATGCATAAGCTTGTCTTCTTGGATTAAATCTGCCATTGACATGCAGTTTAAAACTAAATCAAAACTAACCTTGAATTCTGAGGCTTTTGGATTCGAAGAACGGAGCACTTTGCATTTGGTTTTAATTCCGAGGCTTTTGGATTCGAAGACCGGAGTCCTCTGCTTTTGGTTTTAATTCTGAGCCTCCGATGTCCTCTGCTATCGATGTCCTCGGCTACAGATGCTACATAACAAAAGGCGGAGTCTTTTAGTAAGTTAAGAATTGCCGAAACCAAAGAAGCATCTAACATTGCTGAAAAGAAAGCTGCTCACCAAGATTTTAGTAGGGCGGATCAAAACACAGCAGAAGCGCAACCGGCAAATCGTATGAAGAAAGGAAGAATATGTAGGAATTTTGAGAGCGTGAAATGGATTTATATAGGCATAATTAGAAATAAATAAGCGTGAATAATTGATTGCTTGAATTAACATGCCTGGCGTACGGTCTTCCCGCCAGACATGACATGTATATGGTATATATGGAGAATATAGCATTTCATGCAATAAATTCTCACGGCATTTTATTCCATTTATTGCATTCGAAAAAACAGAATTTAGAAATTTTATATAGGCTAAATTAAAAAATGATTTTAAAGGCTAAATTATCAAGGCTAAAGTAAAAATGATTTGTAGTGTTGGGGAATTTTCTTAGGTCGTATCGAAAAATTTCCTATGGTTACTTTGATGAATCAGAGATCTCATGTGGTTGATTTATAGTGTTCCCTAGACTTTATTGAGACAAATACAGAGACAAAATTTTAGAGATACAAAAATGCTTGGAGAAAACAGTTAGATTTCATTCAAAAAAATCTATGTACAGATTCCCGAAGGTATACAAAAATGCTTGGAGAAAACTGTTTGATTTCATTCAAAAATTGATATATGTACAGATGCCCGAAGGCTTATAAGCAGATGCCCGAAGGCTTTTCACAATATTACACAAAAAAATGCCCGGAGGCGTGACCGAAAATTCTGTAAGAAACCAAAAAACAAAACAGGGCCGCCCGGGATCTGCATCACTCTTCTTCCATGTCTGCAAGAAAGAAGAAAGAAAGGTGTTAGAAAAGAAAGAAGAAAGAAAGGTGCAAAAAAAAAAGGGAAAATTCCAAATATACCCCTCAAGTTTGTGAAAATTCCAAAAATACCCTCCAAATAAAGAGCAGTTTTGGAAAAAAGGTAATAGAGTTTTTGTTGCTCCTCAAATACAAAAGTTGTCTTCACAAACATTATAGATCAGGAGAGATCTTCCGAAGAACGTCAAATTCATCAAAATCGGAGTTGAAATTCACAAGTTATGCTTATTTACGTCATTTTTTATAGCACTTACTTAAAACACTATAACTTGAAGATTTTAACTCTGTTTTTGACGCTTCTACTGCTATTGGATAGCGCTCACCTATTGGATAGCGCTCACTCATATCTATAAGATTTATGAAGGACACTTTTTTAGTTGATTGATCACAAAAAAGTTATTGCCATTTGAGCTAAACACCCTATTTCGAAGGGTATTTTTGGAATATTTGTAAACTTGAGGGGTATATTTGGAATTTTCCCAAAAAAAAAAAGGGCAGACATGCAAACCTGATTCATCTCGCAATCATTCCAAAAATTGGTCGAATTCTCGACCTTCTTCCGAATCTTCTTCCTCCTCCTCCTCCTCCTCCTCCGACTCTTCTTCAGAGATTTCATTCTCTGTTTCAAGGCCGAGCCAACCCTGAAGCAGAGCTGTCAGGAATTCCTGAGAATCCTGATCGTCCTCCACCTCCTCTTCCTCCTCTTCATCCTCTAAATCGGAATCAGAGGAGAATTGCGACAAAAAATCAATGAGGGAAGGGGGGGAGGGGAATTGAGGGACTTCTTCAACCCGACGTCTCTTTGAGGAGACCTCAGGTTCTTCATGAAGGTCTGCTGCTGAGGCCGAACGTTTCATGGCGGGCAGAGAAAAAAAAATTTGGAAGGAATGGAGGTCCTGAGAGCGTGAACCGGATTTATATAGGGTTAATTAGAAATTAGCGTGAATTAATGATTGCCTCAAATAACACGCCAGGCATATGATCTTCCCGCCAGCTATATAATCTAGGGTATATTATGGAGAATAAATTCTCACGGCTACCTTATCAGTTATCTGTCTTTTCGTATTCTGAAGGCTAAATTTTCGATAATTAAAATTTGGATATATTTATATAAATGTCATTTCCCTGTTGTTGCCACGAAAATTCTTGTTTTAAATGATTTTGTTTATACCCATTGTTATTATTATATTAAACCTATTTCCAAGGAATTTCTTGCTTTTAAAAAAATTTGATTTACCTCTATATATTCCATAAATGTAGGTACTTTTCTTATCTTTGTCTAGGTCAATGGTGCCTCTCCAACTCAAGATAGTGTGCAGCATATTGAAAAGAGCAATTTCAATGAAAAAGCACCTTCTAGCAAGAATGTTGAAGAAAAACAATTAGTCCTCCATAGTAGGGTGCAATGGAGGAACAAGAAGGTGAGAATCATGCACAAGTACAACAAGGAAATAGTAGGCCAAGGAGTCATTGTGCTAGCAGATCCTAGTCAAGCTGTTAATGATGAAAGGCTAGGGGAAGACAATATTGGTATTGCAATTTCTTTGTTGGAAGACAACTGGAAAGGTAAAGATTTGGGTGACAAGGAATGTTTTGGTTGTGTCAAGCAATTGGAGGTTCCTTGCATCATGGCATGGCCTATAAGTAGTGCTCAATTTGTGGAGGATTATATTTTTCCAGAGCCTGAGGTTGTTGGGGACAATGATTGTCTTGATATTGATCCATTGGCAGTTGGAACTCTAAACCTAGGCAAAAGGGGAGAAGTGTCAGTTGCCAGATATTATCCTAGCAAAAGAACCAAGTTGATTAGTGACACCAAACGTGAGACAATGGTGAAGGTTAGGGGCTCAGATTGTTGTTGGAGTGGTTGTATGCAATTCTTTGCAATAGAACAATTGGTGGAAGCAAGAGCCACTTTTCAAGAGTATATTGTTGATGAGAGGAGGACCTACATGTACACACTCTTCGAGCATGCACTTCAGGATGAAAGAAACCCAAACAGAAAAAGATATCCTTTGCTAGGCAAATGGATATATAAAAAAGCGTGGCAGAATATCCATGCAATTCCAACTTCTTCATGGCATAATTGGCAAAAAAAACAGGCAGAGGGGAACAGAATTGCTTTACATGGAAATAATGGTTTGTTAAGACCAACAGCTAGGATCTTGGCTGCCAGGGAGATATTTGAAAAATATATTGATTTCAATGCAGAGTCTATGCCACACAAAAGCAGAAGGGATGAAAAGGGCAGTTGTTGAGAAAAGGTTACCATCACATTGTACTCAAAAGAGTATTTTGGAAGAAGTAAATTCCCTACTTCGAGAATTGGGAATGGAAGGCTATGGAAGAAGCATTTTAATCATGTCACCATAGCAACTTCAAACAACTTTGCAAAGTGCAATTTATGTGCTAAGTTGAAGGAGACTCTTGATAAGACTGTGCAACCTAGTCAAAGGGCTACGATAAGGGAGCATATGAAGGACCATATTACTGATCAACTATCATGTAGATCATGTTATTGGATGTGGAGGACTTTATCTGCATTGGAACCTAATAACTATTTATGTATTATACATGACAAGATGGACCAGCAAAAGACTTGTTTTCCACAATTCAAGTACATACCAAAGTCATGTGGAAGATCATACCTTTACAGATCTCAATGACTGGGGCAATCCTGCATGGGCAGACTCAAACCTACTATGGCCATTTTAGTTTGGAGTTGTGGAGTGATGGTCCAGATTTTCATATTGGGAGTATCATGAGGTGTTTGAGAAACTATGAAAATGGATACAATGGTCACCTCCAGGACCCTACAGCTAGCCAGGCACTACATAGAGCATTGTTAGATGGAAACCCTAACAATATTGAAAAGTTCAGCAAGGCAAGGTTTAGAAAGCATGGGTCTAGTGAACATGTTGGAGCTTCAACTTCACGTGCTAGAGCTCAAGATCTACTCAAAAGGTTCCTCTTGCAACTTGATAATTGTGCTGGCCAAAATAAGAACAGGTGGATGTTTTCTTTCCTATCCTACTTAACAATTTGGGGGGATATTTGAAAGAGTTAATTTAGGGTTTCTTATGCCCGGGCATACCCATGAGGATGTGGATGCATTATTTGGCAAATATAGTTGTATACTGAAGCAGCAGACAGTGACCAACTTTCCTAGGCTAATGGAAATCTTGCATGAATGCACTACTCCAAACCCTATAGCTTCTCTCATAGAAGAAGTGCCCGATTGGAATATTGGATCTTGAAGGTCATTCCAGGCCTCTGCAGTTCACTTTTTGGGTGAGAGATGGTATTCCAATCTTCCAATAGAAGATGAGACCTTCAGAGGAGCAGTGGAGAGGAGGGGAGGAAATATGGCATAGAGATGAGAATGGCAAGCCTATGATACCTCCAGGTCAACCAAAAGCTCTAAAACCTACTAAAGAAGTGAAGCAATTGGGATTGACTAAGGAAGGAATCCAGGACTATATAAAGCATTGGCAAACCAATCCCGATGACAGCAACCGTGCCTTGGTGGCTTACTGGAAGAGGGTGATTAACCTGTTGGGGGAGGTAGACACATTCTCAGATGAATTGAAAGAAGGGTGGTTGCCTAAAACTAGGTGGAAGACCTTAGCAGGTGCTGAGGATGTTGATGACACTGTTAGTAGCATTCGTAAGCAATATGCTCCTCCTCCTTCTAACAAACACTATGTTGGTCCTAAGAACAATAGGCCAAAGTTTCTAGGCATGCATGCTTATGAACCTTCCACTGACTTGGAATGCCACCAATTTGTGGTAGTAAAGCCAGCAGATTTAGATACATATCCAGTGTGGCTGGGGTTCACCATCTCTGATATTTGCAAAGAAGAAGGTAATATTAACTTCAACCATGTGCGGGTAGAATGGTGGTATCCAGTGCATCAGTTGACCAACGTATCGGATAAAAAAAGGTACTCAGATTGTTGGACAAAGAGATGGAGGAGAAACCCGAGTGATCCTGATCTTCGGCTAGACTATGAAAGTGTTTTGTACGCATGGACTCCAAACACTATTCCAGCTAGAAATACCTCAGGATGTCAGGAAGAAGGCTATGATATCATTGGGGGTGCTTGAAGAAAATTGAATAACTATGTAAATTTCTTTCATCACGTTTTTATAATATGGTGCTATATTGTGAAATATTGACTATTTTGTAAATAACATGAGATTACATTTTCATACTTTTGAGGTGGTTTGTGTGAATTTGAATATGCTATAAAAAACATACAATATGAAATTTGTCCCAAAATTAAGACATAATCCCAATTTAATTGAATGATGGTTATATCCCACAACCAAATCCCCCATCACTAAGGTTTGCACTTCGGGAAACCCGAAAACACAAACTTTAATCATCCCGCATTTTAAGGATCTATACCATTTTCTTCATGTTGGAAGCTTCGATATTAGACTTCATATGCAGTCAAAATACCCAAATGGGGCATGCCAAAACTTTGAGACTATGTAATACAAATCTTATTGTGTTTCCTGGTGTACCATGGGTTAGTATCAAATGGAATATTAGTTTTTGTGAGTGTAGATTATAGCATAACATGGATTGAATCTATGGAACATAATGGTTACATGGTCTGTTGAATGCAACTCATCTAGCATTTCTAAAGTATGAGAAAAATAAAGAGTCACATGAAAGTAATAGATCCGAATCTGTAGAAGAAGCCTGCCACTTTTTATCCATGCTATAATTACTGAGCCAACTCAAGCCAATGCTGGACAAACTCTAAAAACCTCATAAGTACATTTCTTATGTAATTTAAGGCAATCGGAAGAGGTCTACGAAAACCTAGATTTCAGGGGAAATAAATAAAGAACCCCATAAATTCCCAATTGGAATTTTTCAAATATAACAAGTAGAATGTTAGAGTTTCCCGAAATTTGCTCTCAACACTAAGCCAAGGCCGGAGGAGAAGCAGGTTAGAATTGGCAAGTAAAATTAGCAGCAGGGCTTAGTAAAGTACTCAGTTAAAGAAAACTAGTAATGAAGCACCTCAAGAAGCATTATGAATATGGTAGAGTAGATTGAGGCAAAGTTTTTTCTCAATGTACCGTTGAATTGTATCTTATAAAACTGAAGCCCTTGGTTTCTTTAGTGTGCATGATTTTATATCCTATGCAACCTAAGTATCAAATACAACAGTAACAAGGTGATGCCTCACGAGGGGTTGCCGTTAGAACGAATTTGCTTGTACATGTGTTATAAGATAGCGTGTTGTAAGATAGCAAAGATGGATGTATGAACAGGACTAACATGCGTATATTTAATATAGAAGGGAAAGATTTGAAAAGACTTAAGGGTATAAATATTTATCGAGATTTTTTTGTAGCGTAGATTTCGATGGAGCTTGTAGGTTCAAGTTGGATAATCACCACAAGAATGGTTCTTCGTCTAGTAAGAGTTGTCTTGGCACACCCTTTCGTGCTTCTACTCCATGGATGGAATTGGGTTGCATCTCAGCTTAGCAGCAGAGGACATCGGAGCATGAAGAGCTGGGTAGAATGTGTAGCATGTCTGCTCTTATGTCGTAAGTAGTCTCTATTGAACCAAAACTTAAGGGGCATTCTTTCAATGTAATAGATCAGAGAAAGTGATATGTATTTCTTTTTTCTCTTTTATTAAAGCACCCTCATTTATTATTTTGTTATTGTGCTATATATTCTAAATGAGGTGCACCGTGGACTACCACAGCTGTCAGATCCGTCGGTCCTACGACCCAGATTGTACGTTGGGGCCTTTGGGCACCTCTCGTTTCGCATATGGTCATTTATGATTGGAGGCGCTTATGATTTTGAAATATGAAATATGAGTTCGCCTGAGCTTTTGAGGCAATATCGAACCTCTATACGACTTTGCCTAAGATTTTAGAATATGAAATACGGGGGCTCGAACATCTACCAAGATAACTCAATGTCTTATCAACGCTACTTTAACTAATATACCCAGTTCGCTAATGTGATTCTTTTCAATCTTGAATCTATGTTTTTTTATAACAATCCATTCAATTAGTTTAGGGATATATAGTCTATGGTTTCATTGATTGTCATTCTTACATCCATATCAAATCCCATCCCCCTGGAACCCCTTGTTATTATGCTACATATTTGACTACTAACGTATACCAGCAAAAAGGGTATACTAGTATCTTATTCTCTTCTTAAAAAATAACTTGTTTTGAGAGTTCAACAAAGAACATGAAGACTCGGTTGTTTTCGAATTTGTAGCATGACAAGCCTACAACTTGTATACTATGGAATATTTTATAGTGAACTAACAATTCTCAAAGTGGAGTTCAACATCACACATGGTAGGTTCAAGACAAATTATTTTTTATCAAGTCCCATACTTAAAATTATAGCAGTAACTAAAGAACAAAGTTGGTAGTATACTAAAATCTGGGGGAAATGGAAATGCAATGAGATGAAAAGTCATTTTTGTAAAGCTTCTTCTACCTAACCTGTCCTTCCAAGAAGGTTAAAAGCAACCATATTTGAACAAATAAAATATAGGACTATTAACAGATTATGGCTAGAATAGGACGTTGTCCCTAACAGGCTTATCATGTATTTACAAGGAAGAGCAAAACGCACAAGGTGAAGATATTACCAATAGCAATCTCTGGAATTTATACATATAGTCGAAGGGCCATAAATGGAAAATCGATGATGCACAACTTTACAAAAAATCAAGAGTCCAGTCTGGCCGACTCTCCTTTCCTGTTTCTTCCTCAAAATTCGGCCTATGGCTCTATAAAGCCAGTTCAAGCTAAAAACAGAAAGATAAGTCATTACAAACCTATAATAGACTATAAAACAGCACTATTGAAAGACACAGAACCCGCCAGCAGGATAAAGCTTGTTATCAACTTTCTTGACCTGCAACATAAATCTAACAAGCATAAAATTCAAATCTCGAGGAGGAATATCTTCAATAAGAACAGGTCTCTTCAAATACTTCAGATAACTCGCTGGAAGGTCATCAGAATTTGCAAGGCACTGCTTCTTGGTAAAATCCCTCCAAGAATCAAACCTCTTTCTAGCACACTGACTAACTTTTGAAGATCCATCACGGGGTAAAAGAAAGCTAGGGTGTCCAAAAAAAATGCCCTTACATTATGTATAATGTAGGGCAATGTAGGCACTCGTTTTTGTTTTTTTTTTTTGAATTTTAGTTAGTTGGGATATGTAATCATTAGGATATGCCACGTCATCAATTCAAAATTATGAGAGGCAGTGGCAACTAGGAAGGACGTTCGTTGCAATTTTTCGGAGGGAGATTGCAACGCGTTTCTTCTTTGGGAAAAAAATTGCCACCCTTCCAAGTTCTGGTGTTTTGTGCGATCAAAGAAGCAATTGGACAACATTTTGTTATTCTTCCTTGAAATCCTTCCAAGCAATGGACGCCTTTGCCTCCCGGAAGTCACCCAGATTAATTAAGAATTTGAAAACAGTCGATTCTAGCAAGAAAGCCGAAAAAAACAAGAGGAAGGTTCAAGCATTTGAAGAACCAGGGCCAAAAAGAAGACTTATTTGTGAAGAACCCGCTGTTGTGGAAGCAAAGCATGTAAGATGTGTCAATGCAGAAGAAATTTTTCCAGATTTACAACAGATCATGGACGAGTAGTGGGGTTCTAAAGACATTAGGGGGTTCAAAGAATCTAGCGTGAAGCCAGAGTGGGCTGAGAACTTCTACAAGCATTATGAAATTGTTTTTGGTAAGCGGGAGGTCACCAATCGCCATGTACCTGAGTACTTTGCTCATGCCTTTGCCCTTCAATTAACAGGTAAAAAAGTAGATTGGGATACATTTAAAGTTTTGGCCAAAGATTTGGCAAAGGGAGGAGCAAAAGAATCTGCTATCACAGAAGAAATTGGGACCTCTAAATCCACATCCAAGGTTCTTAAATTGCAGCAAGGTTTTTACCCTAAGGAAGACCTTGAATTTGCAGAAACTCTGTTACAGCAGTGCCATGGACAGTTAATTAGCAGCTCTTCCAAGGTTGAAGAACTGAAAAATCAGTAGGCAGAACTACGTGACAACATAAATAAGTTTTCAGGAAGAAAGGATGCACATAAAGAGGACCTAGCACAGATTCAACAAGACATTGACAGTGTTCTTGACGACGCTAAGCAGAACAAGAGGGACATCAAGAATGTGCAGCATGAGGTTGACCTTTTGATGAGGGATAGATGCAGGAAGGAAGAAATGTTGAAGAGAATTCAGGAGCCTTTGGAGAAAGCCATTCAGGAAAAGAAGTTATATGAAAAGAGGATTGCAGAACTTGAGGAGGCTCATAAAGTTCAGTTTGAGTGCTGCAGACGGCTCGATGATATGCATAAGTACAAGATGCATTCTACAGCGATTCTCCTTCAGCTCAAAACAAGCTTAGTTATCTCTCCAGCTCAAGAAAAATTCATATCTGTGCATGGATGTGTGTTTTGTAGTAATGGCTTTGCTAATAATGAACCTATCCTAGTTGCTCCATGCGAGCATTTATTTCATGTGTTCTGTTTCTCATATTCTATTTCTGCTGGACTATCCTGCCCAAGAGCATGCAAATGGGACGAAAACATTTCAAAGATCTTGGGTGTATACGCTGGAGGCTAGCAGTATTTCATAATGTATGTTTAATTTGCTGCACCCAGGAGTATTGCAATGTAGAATCCATTTATATGTGCATTGCTGCACTTAATGTAGGAGTGTACTGGTTATTTATACTTATAGTTCCATAGCTTGCATGTCATACATATATGTGTTTCTCACATACATGTTGTATATTTACAGTGTAGGGAACATTAATACATAAAATTAGGAGTTGTGTACTGAGTTTTGTGGCAGAACATATAGAGGTCTGTTATGTAATAGAATTGTCTCGGTGTGTACATGTGTATACATTGGAGCACATTTTATGTACATTACATGTACATTCCATCTAGATAAATAGCTGTTTACATGTATACGTAATCATAGTACTTCAATGTAGATCAATTCTAATAATATATACTGATTTTTATCAACAGAATAGTTAGAGACTGATATCTGACTGTTATGTGCCGATTTATTTTCAGAGTTTCAAAGTGCCAAAACAACATCTGAGCAGAAGCTACACCACAGATCAGGTGCGCTTGTTTTGAAATTGTTTTGCATTGTGTTGGAAGAAGCAATTTCTGATTCTTGGTTTGGTTTATAGTTTTGGAGCTTCAAAAAAAATTTGAGGTGCAAGAAGATGTACCCGAGGGAAAGAAAGCAGTGATTGAAGGAAAAAGCAAACACACTATTTCTATCGTGATACAGGTTGAGGAAGCTGGTACTTCAAGTACGCATGGTGACATTCCAGACTATGACGAGGAACTCGAGAGATTGAGAGAGCAGGCAAAGGCCACATCTGGAAAAGTTAAGGCAGCAGCAGAAAATGTGACTCCAAAGAAGAAGTCCACGCCTAAGAAGGCACAGAAGAAGAAAATAAAACCAGTAGAAACAGGTAAGAAAGCATTTTATTTCAGGGTACATCATTTGAGAAGTGTTTACAGGTTCCTAATCAAGAGGAATCTTCCGAGCGTGAAAATATAGAGCAGGATACTCTTGACTATGTGGCAATTCTTGCTTCTAACATAGTAAAGGAGGTTGAAGTTAATGACAATGAGAAGTTCGGAGAGGTTGAAGACGAGGATTCAGGACCTAAGAAGAATCTGAAAAGTGAGGAAACCGAAGAAGAAGGGAAGAAAATGGATATTGACTCCGAGAAAACAGTATCAGAACAGCATAGGAATGATCTCTACAGGTAAATTGATCTACATATCTTACTTTTTTTTCTACATCAAGTATATAAGTTAAAAACTATAAAATACTGTGGATAATAGTAGACGAATGTAGATGAATTTGTGTGCAATGTACTGGTCATTGAACCCAGACTGCAGTTCTGAATATAGACCATATGATGTTTTGCTCAAACGAATGATGAAGCTGAAGAAGGCAAGGATCTTTCCTGGATCTTTGCCTAAAATGGAGTGTTGTCTATTTGAACAAGATGTGATGGACTTAGATGTCGGAAAATTTTCCAACCAGCATGTGGATATGTATGCCAGGTACTGAATTTTGAACTTATGCATTTATTTGTGTAAGTCATGTTAGTAATTTCATCTTTTTGAACTTGTTATAGGTACCTGTAGCTCTGTGTTCCTGCAGATAAGAAGACCAATGTCTGGTTCTTCCCACCGGACAGCTTCATGAAATTTGCAGCATACTGCAAGGCAAGCGAGAAAGATAAATCTATGGCAGCCTCCGAGCATAGAAGAGACATTGTAAAGGGAGCTCTTACAGGGATAAATTGGCTCAAGTGCAGATGGATTATGATTCCAATGCTATGTGCTGTTACTGAACATCACACTTTGGCCATCTTCAACATGACCCTTACTAAGAGTAAGAACACCATTAATATTCAAATCTTCAATTCTGCCGAGGACATTGACGTTGACATGGTTACACTTAAGAGGTATTTTGTATTTCACATCTCCTTTTATTAAAGTATATTGACTAGATTGGAGACCATGTTAGCAGCTTTTTTCATTCATTTGCTATAGAGTGTATCTGGCCTTTTGCAGGCTCCACATCCTCACTATGGCACGCGGTTGTGTCGAGTGTCCCACTTTCTTGAAGCATGGACAAAACCCTTCACCAGTTGTGAAGATTCATAAGTGTCCACAACAGAAAGATGGGGATTCATGTGGCCTCTATGTTACAGCTTACATGCAGAAGTTTGTAGACACCATCGTGTGTGGCAAAACTATCAATGTGAGTGTCCCATGCCTTTTGTATTGCAAAAAAGTAGTTTCCAATATCTAAGTGTGGTTATCACATTTGTAGATTACCCGAAACTGGTTCTTGCCAAAGTATGCGAAGGATCGTCGTGATGTTCTCATCCGAGCACTACCTTCAGGAGTTAGACCACCATTTTCTGCCTTCTTTAACAGGTCAGAATCCAAAGGTAAGAAGTCCTCTTTCTCATCTGTAACATTACTAACACTATACCACTTTCAGACTGAACATAAGAAAAAAAGCTTGTAACTCAGGCTCATCTTCAGATCTGACAGTAGCAGCAAGAGTAAACGAATTATCTTGCTCATAATTCTTCAACTCGTCAGTAGACATTTCTTGAGTAATATCAAGATCAAATGGCGGGTCAACACTCTCAGCATCCTCCATAATACTACAAGAAAAACTTAAGCAATGTTTAGAAGCCGACACCAGAATCAAAAGCACGACAGACGCCATGATCAACCACTCGATGGACCTCTCCACGAAAACTTGCAAGAAAAAGATAGAACAATGTTAGAATCTTGCAAAAATAATCTGACATTACAACATGAATGCTTACCGTTTTGAAGATCCGCGTCTCCAAACACTTGTTAAAGATGTTAAACAAGGAAAAAGCAAGTTAAAACTTGCATGCAACAACTTTTATCAAGAACATGCAAGGAACCTCCCTACAGACGCCAAACTTTGTAATGAAGCAGGAGCAGAAGATTAGAACGCATCGCCTGACAAGAAAGCAACAAGCGCCATAGCCAGAGATCCAAAAATAAAAAAACCTCTCAAGAAACTTCGCAAAACTTCGCCAAATTCTGTCAGCGAGTAGCAACAGCAAATTGAAGCCCAGCGCCGGCCAAAAAAGTAACAGGCGCCATAGCTGAAGTTAGCAAAACATAGAGCGCCATCGCCGAACTTCGACGACAACGCGAAAAAGGGGTTGCTGACATGAAAAATAACCATTTTATACCTCCGCCACATCACCGCACGCGTGGTGGACGAAATTGCATGGTCTGGACCTTTACATCAGCTAATGGCCGAGAGTAGGCCATTTCGGCTTATAATGGCATGGCAGGGGGCCAGGTCACGATGCATGAGCAGTGCCGCCGTAACCTGGCTCACCGCCAGGCCATTATAAGCCGAAATGGCCTACTCTTGGCCATTAGTTCCCCCTTAACGATCGATTAAAATCTCAGAACTTAGCCATTTAACAATGTCCTGTAAAAAAGTGATAGCACTTCATTCCTGAAAATGTCTTTGTTTGACTTGCGGTCCAGCGGCAGAATCAGAGAACTAGAGGAAACAAATTCTGCTTTTGCTCCACCTGTTCTAACAAATTCTTATGCTTGCCACTTTTAATCTCAACCAAATTCACGTCCACTTTTAACCCCAACCGTTTTTGCAGATGCATATAGTACTTTCTGGCAAGCAGTAAAACCATGAACCTCTAGCCTCCCTGCTTAAACCCATTTTTGCACGCATTTTTTTCCTTCCTCCACTGTTGCCGGATTCATCTTGAAGGCTCAAAGCCTATAAGGTTGAGCTTTCGTGGCCAACCAGCTGGTGCTGGCCCTCACGAGGGATCCAGAGTACCTTTGGAAGCCTGGGCCATTTTTGGAGCAGCCTGAGCTGCCAGGTATTAACTTATGAAATTAAACTCTACGCATGCGCATATATCTCAAATAAAAATATGTGCCCTATGTGTTTTATGACCCTCACATAAAAATCTACATGTTACATGTGCCAGGGAAAAACCGTTATACTATATGCGTATAGGCAAAGGCCGCGAACTAAAATCCACGTGCAATATGAACATAGACAAAGATCTAGAAAAATCGCAATACTATACGTGCATAAACAAAGACTCAGAAAAATCGCTAGAACGTTAATCCTTCTGATAAAAGAAGAAGATAAAAGATATTAGTCCTTCTAATCCAGGTGAGACGGTCAATATAGAGGATGATGAGGAAAATGAACTCTCTCACAAAAAGGTTCTAGTGGATATCTGATTTTTCTGGTATTGTTAACATTAACACGTTGCATAATCGGTGGCTGCACTTGTCCATCTCTTCCAGATGCAATTGGGAATGTTGTTTGCTGCCCTTGAGGAAGCAGTCCAGCACATAATGGGAAGTGGAAGTAACCACGTCCGAAAGAGCGCACTTGAGGGTGCATATGAATTTGGCTAGGGTTCTCTTGCTTAGGGAGCTTCAGAACATAGATGCTCTTGCTAGAAGGCACAATTATGGACGAATAACAACTGAGTGGTGGATTTATTTGTTCTGACTTGTTTTCTTGATGTTGTTAAGGTTGTATTTTTTACGTCATACCACATGGCAGCATCTATGCCATGCCACATGGCAGCATCCCATAGAGGTATATGACAGTCCCTCAAATGTTCCACATGGCAGCATCCCATAGAAATATATGACGGTCCCTCAAATATTCCCAAAGATCATACTTGCTAATCCAAAGTACTAACCATCAGACCACAGGGGAAGGAAAATGGTGTGTGAAAGTAAAATAAAAAAGGGGAGGGGGGGGGGTGGGGTGGTGGGGGGGGGGGAAGAAAGGGGGTGTGCTTGAAAATGGAACTTGAAAATTGGAAAAAAGAAGTTGCTACAATCTATGTCTGCTTGTCATATTCTTGACTTCTTGCATCTGCATCATGCATGGGATTAGCCCCTTCCCTTTAAGTGTTGACATGCCTTATAGTATATGCACTAGTGCAAGGGGTTCGACTCCTTTGGCCTACTTTTCATTATGAAGCTATTTCGCTTAAGTATAGGTTCCTTCTATTGCAAGCTGGGCTTGGAGTGTAATGTTTAGCCTTCTTGTATTTCGCCTATAGTTGTGTACTGCATATGGTCAACAATGTATTTAGGTTGTTGCCTAAGGTAAGGTTGACCATAGATTATAGAGCTAACTTTGATCCAGTCAAACTTGCTGTTAGATGGCCAGGATCCTACATCAAGGCACCTGCCATGGACTATTCTTCAATCCTAGGGCTCACAAAGCAAGATAGAAGGAATCAATGGTAAGCCATGATAAAGCACTATACACTGTGCAGTAAACTTACTAATAGGATTAATAGGATTCATGCACAATGTTCTCAGGCACATTAGAAATGCTAAGCACATTTGTTGAATATGCTAAGCACTCAACCTCGAAAGCTTTGAGGAGGTTAGCTTCGATTGTGCGTCGACAGGCTCATTCACGCACCGAAAATGCATCAACCTAGCAAAGCTACAACAAACGAGACTATCACATCACAAGAGTTTGTAACTTTATAGGAAAATGCTCGGCTTGATTTATGCGTAGTTAAAAAAAATGTCCTGGTTGACTTCTTAATATCATTTGCAGCATTCCATAGCGAACTCAAGGAATTCCAGAATGAATATTCACTTGCATCTATGCGTTTACACTGGGCGGTTAATTTCCATTACGTTAGAAAACGTTAGTTGGTTTCATTGGGATGCCTCAAATTGGGATGACTCTCGTTTCAGAATACTTTAAAACATGCTGGCATCAAAATTGACAAAAGGGCATGTCTCATGGCGTTAAAATAGTTGAAGCTATCTAGACTATGTTGAGGATATTGACAAATAATATATGGGAATCTTTACACGACTTTGTACATTTCAGCTTTCATATTTGAAGGCTGAAACTTTGGCAGTTATGCATGAACTTTTCCAGAAGCATCTTGCTATCTCAGCAGTTGCAGTCCATGCTTTCTGCTTGCTCTCACTAAAGACTTCCAACCAGCAACATCCAAATCATTTAAGCCTTGAAATAAGTGTCTCACCTGACAAAGACATCCTGCTTGGCGAAACAAATCGGTTAAGAATGTGTAATGAGAAATATTTGGAATGATGCCATGAAAATCTCTCATGGATCTAAAATACCAATGACCTTCATCCACAAGGCCTGCATAAGCACATGCAATCAAAACACTTGTAAATACAGCCTCATTTGGCTGTATGCCCTCCTGTTGCATCTTTTCAAAGTACTCTAAGGCCAATAGACCTTCTCTATGCTGTGCATATCCTGCAATTATGGCACCCCAAGATACTACATTTCTGTCCTGCAAGCTCTTAAAGACTTTGCATGCCTCCTTCAGATTTCCAGACTTGGCATACATGTCAACCAGGGCAGTTCCTACAACAATGTTTGCTTGAAGCCCACATCCAATGATTTCTTCATGGATGAGCCTTCCGCGTTCCACCGTTGCCATGGTGGAACACGCTTTTACAATGCTTGAAAATATTACATCATTTGGCCTTACACCTTCTGCTTGCATAATTTCAAAGCATTCAAGGGCTGCAAAACTCTCGTCGTGTTCAACATGTCCTGCAATCATTGTGCCCCATGCGACTACTGTTTTATATGGCATGCTTTCAAAGATCAAGCATGCCTCCTCAAGGCTGCCACATGTCGCATATGTTTCAATCAGCTTGCTCCCCATGGCACCTAAGTCCACACCACTGTGCATAACATTCTCATGTATAAGCCTCCCTTGAGGCAGTCCTTTTATGCAATTCAAAATAGTCAGAAATGTCACTTCATCTGGTTCCCTATTATGACGTTGCATCTTTTCCAAACAATCTAAAGCCAGATGTTCTTCTCCACTATCAGCATATCCTGCAATCATTGCATTCCATGAGATCAAATCTCGATGTAGTAGTTTATCAAACAATTTTGATGCCTCTGGTAGGCTGCCGCATTTAGCATACATATCAACTAGTGTGTTTCCTAGTATAAGATCCAATTGCATGTTCCTTTGGATGACCTGGCCATGAACGATCCTTCCATGTTCTATTGTTTTTGTACTGGTACAGGCTTTTACAGTGCTAGTAAATGTTAGATTGTTTGGTGTTATATCTTCTTGTTGCATCTTTTCAAAAAAATTTAAAGCAAGATTACCTTCTCCATGCTGAGCGAACCCTGCAATTATTGTGGTCCATGAAACCTGATCTGTTCTCATGCCTTCTGCTTGCATTCTCTCAAAGCATTGCGAGGCTAGGTTAGTTCTTCCTTGATGAACATATCCTGCGAGCAATACATTCCATGAAATTATATCTCTAGCCTGCAAGCCATCAAATGCCCTCTCTGCCTCCTTCAAACTTCCACATTTAGCATAAGCATCAACGAGAGCATTCCCTACAACAAGATCAGCAGATCTACTTCCCATAATTTGATTATGAACAATCCTTATATGGGGAAGGGACTGAATAGCCATGCATCCCTTGAGAACAGCAAGAAAGATATACTTATCATTGTTCGCATCTGAAAGTTGCATACAATGGTATAATCCATCAGCAAGGTTATAATCTTGGCCAAGCTTAGCATGAGCTGAAATAATTGCAACCCATGTATATGAACTCGGGCTTAAAATCTTTTCAAATGCTTCATTGGCTAGGGGCAAGCTTCCATGGTAAGCATAAAGCCTAACAAGATGGTCACTTAAGACAGCCAAGGATTCAAGTCCATTATAGACCATAAGACCCTGCACTCGCCTAACGTAGTGCAGATCATTTTTGCTTTCGCACAATTGCAGAAGGCAGTATGCATCATCCCTGGTGATGGAGATTCCATGCTGCTGATCCTTACCATTTGCGGGGTCGGACAATCTGCTCAAACTGTGATAAATCCTGCAGGAATTTAATCTATTAACATACCTGTAAAATAAGCTAGTAAATAGGAGGACGGAAAATGGCTACTGCCCAATTCTCACAATAAGCTTCTGCTAACCTTCGTGAAGTATCGGATTGGATCTGTTGGCGAAGGCATACAAATTTTACCATAAGCGCTAAAATCTTTTTATCATCCTGTTTGATTTAACATTTTAGATCATTAATTTCGATAATCCATTTCGATTGTATCACATACAATTCGCAGTGATGTTCCACTTTGCCCAGCATTGCATATTATTGCATATGCAACATTAATGGGACTGACATACAAATGTATGAATTAGCATTGCATATACAACAATAATGGAATAATGGAATGGGCATACAAATATATAAATCGAAGAGATCAAGAAACAAATGTGTCAAGAATGTCTTCCTTTTCTGGGCCTAAAGCAACTCTACCAAAATGACTTTTATCTTCGATTTTTAGAAGACAGTGCCAACAATGACTTTTATCTTCTAATCTTGGAAGACAATCCAACAAATCTATGTTGTATCAGAATATATATCTCATAACTAAGGAGATGTGAAGAATTAGCTTTAGCCTCAGCTATTAATAATCCCAATAGCCCATTCTAACCTAGAAAAGAAAGACAAACCCTATAGAAGAATATCTAGCATTATAACAATGGGTTTTTTGTGTGTTTTTGTACTGTTTTCTCTAAGGTTTTCATATGATTTGGTGGCCGTATTCATCCAGGTGTACTAAATAGTATTTCTAGAGTGCACCCTTTTGTTAGCCGTTGATTTTAGAAAAGGGGGCAAATCCTGTGGTGGCCTTTTTTTGTGGTGGATGTGAATATCCTCCCATTAGTTTTAGGGTTTTTTTAGGGTTGTGTGGATTAGGGTCTGGTCTGGTTTTTTTTAGGGTTGCTAGGTCGAAGCAGGAATTATTCCTGCTTCCATATCCGGATTGGAAAACCTATTTACAGAAGCCATTTACATCTCCAACAGATTTTCTGTATGCCATAATCGAGGCTTGCTCTTCAATCCAGAAGAGATGAGAATGGGGTGTCATTTCTGCCGTAGAAGCCAGATCCAAGGGGCTCGCCTTGCTCTGTTCATCATCTTCATCGAATGAAAAACTGGTCTCGGAAGCCCCTTCCTTGAACGAAAAGTTATCTGCAAAGACTATCTGATTCTTCAAATTTCCCAACTGTGAAGCTTCCGAAATGGGTGATTTGGTTGTTTCAGAACCCTTTTCTACATCAGGAACAAGTTTTTATGTATTATGGGAAGCAATTTTTTCATGATCAGGGCCCAAGTTTTCATTCTGGAGGCCCTTATTGTCGTGATCTGGCCCTTATTGTCGTGATGGTCGTGATAGACCTAAGAAGATCGAACCCATTTCAGAACATGACTGCAGTGCAGACAGCCTTTGCTGTTGTATGACTCGACCTGCCACAATGGATTGTCAAGCTCATCTCATGCAGTGCCAACATTTAAAGAGAGGCCATCCATGTGTTGTGCAGCAGCTGCTTCCGACTTCGAAAGTGCAGACCCTAATGATGTATTATCATCTAAGAGGCCTAACAGATCCGAAAATGGGCTTTTGGCCTGTACAATAAATAAATCTGCAGCTATTCTTCCAGAATTTGCATGTGCTCTATTGGTCATTGTAACGGAGTTTCCTGAATGTTATTGAAAATGTGCCCCGGGTTCACATTTAAAATCATTTTCCAGGCGCTGGCCTTGAATGAAACTTCATTTTTTGCATACTAGAGGTGGAGTTTAATATTGAGTTTTGACTTAATATGAATCTTTGGCAGGTTAGAAAGAAAAAGAGAGAGTTGGCAACTTCAATAAATAAGGCCAAATCTGTTGCTGATGAAGATAATAAATGGTTTTTTTGGAAAAAACATACCGCAAATTCACGTGCAACTACCCGTCGGTTATAGAACTTGCAAATACAAAGCAGTTGAATCAGGTGCATTTTCTTGATTTCCTTATAACTGTCCTTATAACTTCTGGCATTCATGGCAGAATAGGAAAGAAGAGGGCATGATTCTTTAAAATAGCCTGTTTTAATCTTTAGCATACTTAGAATACTTGACACTCTAAGGTAATGCACATACTTTACACCTTTTTGTAAGCTTGAAATAATCAAGTCAAAACAACACTTTGAATGTATATCGTAGGCCCCAATAAGTTTGAGCTCAATAAACTCTCATAGTTAGCATACTCTAGTTTTTAATGTGTTTAGTAGCAATATTCTCTTCCAACAGATAACAAAATTATTCACTTAAGTTTCAATCTGCAAACAAAATGCCAACCACAGCTTTGCAGCAAAGTTCCATGCTTAACGTCTAGGTCAACATTTTGGCATAGGGACAGGCGTGGTGATTCCGATCCAAATCATTCTATATTTGTTGGAGATCTTGCACCAGATGTTACAGATTATGTGCTTCTGGAAACAACCATTAGGGATTGCTTTGCTATAAAACTACTGTGACATTGCCATAATGTGGTTTTTCCAGAGAAGAATTTGCAATCTTGGTAGCTCGGGGATGATTTTAAATCATATCTTGTTTTAATGCTACATATTGGATGCCAATGCTGGTTATGATTGCCATTTCTTTTGTATTGATGCTCCCTCTTTGTGGAATTAAATTTGTTTTACATATGCCATATGCTTATGAATGCTTGCCATGGCAAAACAGGCTTGCATTGATACTAGCACATGTTACCATATGCACTAGCATATGCATGACAATGTGCAGTTTACAAGAGTTTACATGATTCTTGTATTGCAATATTCAGATTACAGATAATGAATATAATGAATATAATGCTAGATATTGATTACACAAAATGTACTCATAGTTGTTTGCAATGGAAATAATTTGTTTGTCTTAATGTTATTGTGCTTTTTAGTAATTAATATTTAGGCCCATAAAGTTTGCCAAAGTTTGCTTTAGTTAATATACCATTAACATTATTAACACAAACCATTGTATTTAACACATTTAAATTAAAATCCCCCTTAAACCCCCTTTGGTTTGGGTGCATATTCACACGGGGGGTTACGTAGGGCAGCGAGAGCCCCAAAAATATATTTACAATACATGTACAAAATTAACACCATTAAGTACATTCTCTCAAACCTTACAGTATTTTGCAAAGCTTAATATACAATATGCAAAAACTTGTACATGCATGCCCCACAAACGAGGATCGCTATTTACGGTCCAGATCTTGGAATAAAGGGCAAATATGCCCATCCGACAGCTCTCGTTGCCTGGAGTAACCCCCGTGTCAACTTCTGCCTTTGGAGACCAAGCAAAACCCTGTTAGTTTCTGCTAGACAGTAAACAAAGAATATCACATTATGAATCTTTGCAACATGTACTTAAATGTATTTACAGATCTACCAAAAACTTCAACGTCACTGGGAAAAGAACTGATTTGAAGGCATATTCTGGATGTAAAGAATCTTTCAACTCACATTTTGATGTCTGGTATACAATAGAAATCAGTCGCTAAAACTTTGATGTCCAGCGTAGACGTAGCTAGCAGCAGCATGTACCTAACAGCAGCTAGTACTGAAGCACCATCTTCCAAGAATTAAAGAATTTCCCAAACAACAGCACCACCCACAGTATAATTATTCTTAGATAGAAAAAACCAATAAAGTAAATTCTAAAAAGCACTTGTGTGATTTTATTATCTGTTGAACCTCTTAAGTAAATGCATTCAAGTAGCAAAAAGTATGAATACATCAACATCATCCTGGAACATCGTTCATGGCAATAAGTCAAAATGAGCATGCAGATCCTATGAGTGGTATTAATGGATTTGGTGAGCTAATAATGTTGATCTGCAAATAGGCACCAAGAATTAGCTATTTGCTCTAGAGTCCAACCTGCTCAGCATGTATAATAGAATAGAATAGAATAGATTTTTTAACGTCCACGGAGACCAATAGGTCATGGGACCCATACAATGGGCTAGTACAATCATTACTACTAGGATTAAAAAACCCCTGCCTCGAAAGGTTTTCAAGGGAAAAACCGTTGCAGTAATGATGATACTAGACAAGCGGAGATAATGACTACTGAGGGAGAATTAGCTACTCTAGAGTCCAACCTGCTCTGATGTTTGGTATACAATAGAAATCATTTGCTAAAACTTTGATGTCCAGTATAGAAGTAGCTAGCAGCAGCATCTTTGAAGGATTAAAGAATTTCCTAAACAGCAGCACCATCCACAGTATACTTATTCTTAGATAGAAAACCAATAAAGTAAATTCTAAAAAGCATATTTAGACTAACCTGGAAGTGGCTATATCGTCAGGTTGCATGATAGGAGCAGGGGCATATTGCCTGGCCTTCACATTTGCTTGTGTGATTCTATTATCTGTTGAACATCTTAAGTAGATGCATTCAAATTGCAAAAGTATGAATGATCAACATCATCTTGGAACATCGTTCATGGCAAGAAATCAAAATGAGCATGCAGATCCTATGAGTGGTATTAATGGTTTTGGTGAGCTAACAATGTTGATCTGCAAATAGGCACCAAGAATTATCTATTTACTCTAGAGTCCAACCTGCTCAAACAACTCAATGGGTTAGATAGATGGAGTGCATGTCCAGAGATTGCAATATCCAACTACTATGACCTTTTTTTTTTTTTTTTTTCTTTTTGAAGGACGAAAGCCAAAAAGTTTATTAATCAGAGAAAAAGTACAAAATTTACATGTCTCATCTAACGTGTAAGCACACGAGAGATGCCACAGAGCATGAGCCCCGAGCACAATGTACTTACTCGCAATAGGAGACTAATGATAAGAATCAATTCAAGATACCGAATCCGTCATCGTTCCACCGTTTCCGAGTCAAGGGAAGAACACTCGTGAGGTCGCCAATATCTTTTTAAGGCCACCGTAATAACACCGTGCGAGATGATTAAATGCCCCGAAAAGATGTGGTGTCTGCGCCGCTCCCATATCGACCATAGGAGCCAACCGGAACCAAGATGAAATGCCCTTTGTTTAGCTGGAGGCCATGCGTTGGGATAGGACGCCAAAAGGATGCATCGGCAGTCCAATGTACTGTTAAACAAACCTTGTAGCCAGGACCACGCTGGTTGAACCTCAGGACAATCAAAGAGACAATGCCCCAAGAGTCTCAACGTCCGAGAGGCAGAGCGGGCATACTGCAGATATGCGCGGATCATAGCGATGTCGCAAGGCATTAACCCGCAGGCACCTGTGGATAACCTGCCACTACAGTACAGAGACTTTAGGGTGGAGCAACCTATCCCAAAGCCATCGCCATGTACGACACAAAGTGGGCTGTGGAACATGTAGGTGCCACCCATCTGGCAACTGGAGGGGTTGTGGTGCTAAAAGAAGGCAATATACTGATCTGACAAATTGCTTGCCTTTGTGAATATTTTCATGACAGTCCCATGGCACCCTTTCAACAACACCAACTTGCACTATGAGAGGCAAATTTTCTGCGACCTTCTCCCATAGAGATACATCCCAACGAGAGCGGGGAACTTTGCACGAAATTCAAAGCCAAGACAAGAGGCGACCCTCCTCATACCATGCTTGAATAGAGACAACACCTGCAAGAACCCATCGTCTCTGTGTAAGGGGATGAACTGAGGCTGCCAATGGAGGTGCTGAGGGGTCTGGAGGCAATGGTGCCCACCACCATGGAGTCTCCAATAGGGTGTGGATAGAGGGGCATGGCCAGAAAAGATGTCTGACTGCCTCCCATGCTGTCAACAAGCCACGCAAAAATGGAGAAGCGCTTGGAAAAGGCTGCAGAGTCGAAATAAAGCCCAAAGGTACAGGACTGATTTGATGACCTTCTTGCCTAGAGGGATACGGTGACCAAGAGCTTGTCTAAGAAGGCGTGAACGTGAGAGTCATCCGCACCATTCGGGGAGTCTCCAAATGAACTTTGAAATAAGCACTTTGCTCTGCAAAGAAGAAGTCCATCATACCCAGACCACCTGCCCATTTTGGAAGGATGCACTTCGACCAAGCCACCTTAACCACAACACCTTCCTCAGTACCTGCCCAAATAAAGTTCCGAACTATTGCAATGAGCTCACACACTTTAATCTGTGGTGCTAGCAGTAAGGATGCCATATAAACATGGGTACCACTAAGGACTGACTTGGCCACTATAATGCGACCTGCAAGAGACAACTTAGCAGTGGACCACCAGAACAAGTGCTTCTCCAAACCTCTAATGATCTCCTCCCATGCAGCTCCCATAGTAACATGGATGCCAACTGGAATCCCCAACAACTTGATGGCCTGTCCATGCGCAAGTAATTTCCATGGATAATCGTGAACACATGCTGGAGCCGGATTATCCAATGTCCACAAAGCTGTACACTACGCCACCCCCACAAGAACACCGAAGCCGATTGAAAAATTGTCTAAAGCATTTTGGCAGCAGCAAGATTCTCATCATTAGCGACTAGGAAGAGGAACGTGTCGTCTGCATATTGATTGCAAACCTCTTGTGTGCCGTCCTCCATTGCAAGACCATGGAGAAGTCCCTCTGCCGTTGCAATGGTGAATAAGCGTGACAAAGCCTCGCAACAATTGTGAAAAGCAATGGTGCTAAAGGGCATCCCCGGCGAATACCACGCACCGAAAGTGAAAAGGCATGTGACGGCTCACCATGGAACAGGGGCGGTCGCCCGAAAGCAGAGATATGCAGCTTCATAATATCTGATGTGAATTGTTCTCCAAATCCCAGTCTTAGCATACAACGACGCATGAATTCCCAGCTGACACTGTCATAAGCTTTTGCAAAATCAAGCTTAAGCTATACAACTGGAAGGTTTTGCCTACGTGCCCAATAACGTAAGCAGCAGCAACATTATTCAAAATGCACCGTTTTGGAAGAAAACCTGACTGGGTTGTTGAGATGGACTCTGCCAAGATGTCCTTTACCCGCTCTGCAAAAGCCTTGGCGAAGACCTTATATACGGATGACAATAAGGTGATGGGCGCCAATCTGGGAAATAGTCCGAGGATCCTTGACCTTGGGAATGAGTGAGATGGCTTTGTGTGTTTAGAATTCTATCCAAAGCGATTGGGACGCCGAAAGTCACAGAAAAGCAAGCATACACATCCGGCTCCGGCCATTCCCAATACTCTGGAAGAACTCAATTGGCAAACCATCCAAACACGGGCATTTGCCTCTTTTCGGTTCAAAAGCGCCAATTTTAAATCGTCATTTGTCATAGCCGCCTCTATTGACTCTCATTTGCTCACCCGGAGATGATGGGGAAATCCTAGATAAAGCGACATCTTGCATTTCGATTGAAAGGGAAGATGTTTCTCAAAGAAAAATGTCCGGAAGTGGTTATGCAGATGTCGCCGAGTTGAGTCGGCTCTGTTAGCATCGAACCATTCGGCAAAAGCAATGAGGACATGGTTGATGTCATGCGGCTTACCTCTTAGGCGCTTTCGAAAAAAGAAGCCCGTACAACGGTCTCCATCACGAAACCACTGCAGACCTGCCTTCATCTTTGCTTGTTGAATTTGCTCCTCCTCCAATGCTTGGATCTGTGCCAAAATATCACGATCATGAACACCTGGAAGACGTCCCTGTCGAGAATGGAGCAGGTCCTGATACAAAGTGTCAGTAAAGGACGACCTGCTGCTGCAGACTCTCGACCCCACTCTTTGGCAAAACCCTTGACTGCCGCAATTGCATCCACTAGGCCAGTCATACCTCGACGTCGATTGAAGGTAAGTTTCTTGCAAAATCAAAATATGAACAAATACATTAGTTAACAAAAAGAGTCATTTTCTTTTGATAGGAAGCAACTTTGACTGCAAAGAGACAATGTTGTCTAGCGCCTTCTGCTCAGTCAATGATGTCTAGGGCCTTTTGCTCTAGCAAATCCTGCATTAGAAGTAGATTTTAAATATCATAAACATGTATATATTCAAGTGGGCTTACTTGTAATCTATGTTGTGCATATGGACCGAAGGTTGAAGCCATGGTGTCTGCTGTAGTCTAATCCAATAAATGAAGCCATTGAAAATGCATAGTGAGGATGGCACTTTCTTCCTCACATGCATCAAGAGACCATGATTTATTGCGCAAACCATCATCAGCACAATCATATGCAGTCCATAACAGCAAGTATGAAACTTAAATGTCACTGCTATAAAATGAAGAGTATATGCTGTCAGTGCAAATGTTTCCATAGGAACTTGCAATCGTCCAACCAACTTCCCAGATCTAAAAGATGCAGCTTTAGCATAATTAAGGGGTCACTGCTACATGTTGGAATCCCCTTTGCACCGTCAAATTAAAACCCCCTTTCATATTAGAGATCTTATCAATTTCCTTGTTCATGCCACTACCGAATCTGCTTCGCAGAGTATTATTCGAGCATCTCTGCCCTCATTCTATGCAATAAACCAACCAATAACTCTCATGGAAAAGTTGAGTAAGTAATATCCAAATATGGTGCACATCAGTTGCTACATCTAGCTCACCAATTATACATAGAAATCTAACAGAAAAAGGGCCCAACATTAGCTCCTAAAAGGTAAGTACAAAAATAAAACAGGATAAGATATGCCACATAAGGAGGTTGCATGCAACAATCATAACACCATCCATAAAATTATCTGCAAAGAAAGATATCATGTGTTGTACTGAATAGTTTGAGCACAACGTTTTTGCAACTATATGAGAGGAGTCTGCAATTTCAAGTGCAAGTTATCTTAGTTAGATACAGTGACTCCAGCTTTAGAATAGTTTCAGAATTTTAAGTGTCTTAAAGGCACGTGACAACATGATGGCAATAGAACCTATTTCTAGTTGGAACATGGAGGCTGAATCTATTTCTAGTTGGAACTGTAACAAAATTATGCTTTTAGTCTATAACTCACATAGAAGATTCTTGCATAACAAAATCTACAACATCAGCCGCCTCGCTTCACCGGCACTCTGATACATGCATCGGGCAAAATGAGGCCTCGTAGATATGTGAATTGGCTATGGACATGTTACCTGAGAGCTTTTCCATAAACTTTGTTCCAATATCAACTCGAACCTATGGGAGATGTAGAATGCCCTCTGCTCATGTTAATAAGGAATTCGAAAATGTCTAGAACGTGCTTCAACAGTTCTGCTATGCTTGTCCTGCCTAATAATTGCCTCTTCTAATCATGATATGTAGCACAAAATGTCGCATATGATCTATACCAAGATAATTTAGCCAAGAATTGCTAGATAATCTTGATCCAACCTGGATAATTATTTGCACTCGGTGAAGATGAATTGACTCTGTAGCTATCAATTGCCTGCACAAACAACCTCTACTACTCAGGTTTAAAGCAGCAGCACCAAGTGGACATCAAATAAACTTACCTTATGTTAATTGATGGCAGGAATTTGTTCTCGTACTTTATAACGCTTTTTTGAAGTCCATAAACTTGGAATTTATGTCTATGATTAAGGAAAACAAATGCAGACATGAAATAAGGCTATGCTTCGGATAATACACTAAACAAGAGAAACCAATTTGCAAATATGCTTGACCTACTATAGCCCTGAATGATCCAAAGGTGGAAAACTAACATCCGGAATATAAGCAACAAAGTAATGAGCAACAATCCCATCTATAAAATCAAATTAGAAAAATCTTAATTATTGTAAGTTAAATACTTAAAGCATCTAATATATGAGCATAAATGTAATTTCAAATGTGGACATAAATCTGGGAAACCAGTAGAGGCTACTCCTAGCCGATGCGCAATATTCTTTTAAGTGTTGCTTCAGTTTAAGATACACTGTAAAATAAAAAGCAAACATCCTCTAGCCTCAGCCTCAGCCTCAGTCTGTGCCAAAACAAATCAATACAAAGTATGACATAGAAGTAGAAAATAAAAGATAACATTAGAACCGAAAAATGCTTCACCGAAAGCATAGCTCATTGTGCATAGAGCATGAGAATCTCAATGATGAACATACATTTCTACTATATAGACATAAAACCATGAGTCGCAGATAATAGATTAAGGAATCCGCTAGAGAACTTCCCTATGCTATAGAAACGTCCTGCAAAAGCTTTCTTTGATCCCCATGTCAAAGTCTGTATGTGAGCGCAACATGGAAGCTTACCAATAGAGTAACTTGCAACCTGAGACATCGTACATGTTGATATAGCCTGAAATGATTGCAATATAGAAAAGTAAGACAATGGTGCACTGCGAAAGCTATCATGAAGCAAATAAAGTAGACCCTGCAAGAATCGCATAACATGGCATCCATGTTAGCTTTGTATCTATGGGTTTAACAAAAGCCTAATGGCAGAGGAAAAATGTGAGTGTGACTGAATCTATTAGATTGTGGTAAATGTCTAAAAAGGAGAATATGTAATTTAAAGAATGATTCACGTGGATCTGCATGGATGCCTAAAACTATAATGTAGTCTTATGCAGCTACTAATAACTCAAATATGTGCATACCTTTTCACACAACGAATTCATAGGAGGACTACTTATTCATGAAGAATGAGTGCAATTCAAATTCTAATAGACAGCGCCACAGGGAAATTAGAGGATTTAACTTGATTCGTATAGCTTCTGTTGGGTCCCTTGCTTTTATTCAGATGTGTAGTTTTAAGAACAAAATTGTTGATGCAGGTTTCCAAGAGTTGCATAAGTCCTTATCTAAAGCCAAGCAAAAACAAAACATGTCATGCAAAGATACCAGGTCTATTTAACTCTTGCCAACGGTGCAGTCGAGATGAATGTGAGAACCCTGATGTAAATGCAGATGAGGCAGTGAATGCAAATTTATAACCTCATGCTAAGGAAATGGCTTATCCCCATCTAAATGAAATGGCTTGATGACGACCTGAAATATTAAGAATATAAACCATCAATCGACAACCCAAAACCCTATACCTGGTCTTCAAATCCGACATACAAACTCATGGCTGTAGATCGTAAGTCTAGTGGCCTGCATGTCGTGCTGCGGATAACGTGGAGCCAAGCCAAAAGACAAATTCGGAATGGATAAGGCAACCCAAAACCTACAATTTTGAAATCATGCAAAAATCCACAAACCTGATTTTTGGAATACCTGAAAAGTTTTCCGACAACTAAAAGCTTCTAGACCTTAGAAAATCAACCTGGAAAAAAAATCCAAAAAGTTTTCGGAACCCCGAAAAGACCAAATTTAAACAATAGGATGGTTTATGAATAAAAATTCATTGAATACTAGCACTTTGTTTGGAGAAAGTAAACTATTTCAACAGTTCTTATATGATTTTTAGTTTCTCGACTCGGAATCCGACAAATAGATGTCATTTTTATTCCTTAAGTTTTTTATTCACACAAGAAATAAGTCTTCTTTTTAGACGAAAAATAGGACCTAAAATGATTCACACGTCCTTTTGGATTGAAATAACAGGGTTCCAAAAAAAAGTGGGAATTGCATGTGACCCACTTTAATTAAATGCGACTTCTATTGCTTGTAAGATTCCTCCATCTCTTGGGCACGCCAAGCACCTCAGTAAGCATCTCTTGACGCATGCTTCCTCAGTAAGCTATGGGATGCCAGCACCCTTGAATAGGTCAAGACAGCATATTATTAACACCATATAAATCCCATGTTGGAGCGGGGCCCATAATGCTACCTGCGCACTCATCTACTCATGAAAAAGCGCAGATCCATTGCCTCTATCCACACAGGTGCACACCATCTCAAGATTGAGACAGGGAGATGGGTTGGGGAGCTGCATCAGGAGAGGCTTGTCAACGCTGCCAGGTTGGAGCTGTGGAAGACGAATTCCACACCCTCCAGAGTTGACCGGCATATGATGACATTCGGATACGCTATGCTGAGCTGGTCCGTCCTGGCCAGCCCCTACATGAGATGCTAAGCACGAGCTCGGTACGAAGGTTGGGCTCATATATTCAAGAGATTATGGATCGTCGAGATCAGCTCGGTCCTCGGGCACTTACCTGATGCATGTACATACTTTTGTCTATATTTGTATTTGTATTTGTACAGTTTGACAACAAACCTATTCCTGTCACGGTTTTTCCCCCAAACAACCCTTTAGGGCGGGGAGGGGGTTTTTTAACCGGGGCAGTAATACGCTTGCTATACCTCCTGTTTGGGTCCCATAGACCAATTGGTCACCGTGGACGATAAAAACTCTTCTATTCTATTCTATTCTATTATTTGTGTCCGATTTTGTTTTTATTTAGAAATGTATTCTTTAAGTTTTCCAGCTTTATTTCTAGAAATGAGCTATTTTCTAATCTCGTGGCTTGATCATAGCCATTGGGATTCCATCTTACAAAATTATCTAAGGTAGATATAAACTACCTTTTCTATTTCCAGGATATATTGTATCTTAATAATTATCATGTTTGTGCATTACTATCAAGAAGCACACATTGAATTTTAACACATTCTTGGGTTGGATTAGATTCTCATTTATCTTACCCACTTGCCTTTCGACATTTTTCATTTGGATGCATGTGGTAAGCGTGAATATTAAATCCTTTCTCATTTTTTTAAGCATTTGCCCTTTAGAAGTGTGAGTCTCACTTTTCCTATCAACTTAGAATGACTAATATTCATTTCTATATTGTAGCTTTGAAGCAAGTGACATGGTGCTATTATATTATATGAGACATGGAGAACCGAAGAAATTGCATCTACTGAGTGCATCAATCTAAGTAGGAAGTGTGAAAGTTTTTGGGGTAAAAGGTGGAGAAGAAACTTCGTAGTTTTAATGTGATATAAAATTTTATGAAACTCACTTTTGCATGTAGCTATTTCTACTAATGCCAAAGAAGATGTGAATCTCAATTACTATGTAAAATTTCTCCCATCACTTATATAATACTATCACGCTATATTGTGAAATATTGTCTATTCTTTAAGTAATATGATATTACATTTTTGTGTTTTGGACATAATATGTGTGAATTTGAATATGCTATTTAAAGCATGCAATATAATTTTTGTCTCAAAATTACGACATAATCCCAATTCAATTGAATGATGGTTGTGAATACAAGGTATAACAGTGGCATGTCAATGGTTGACATGGGACAAAACATTGCACAACCCATTATGGACCATCTAAACCAACCGCAATGAGAGTTAGTGGAAATTTTTCACAGGAACAAGAACAAAGATGTTTTCATGAAGTTTGCATTCACTGAGGGCAGGCACTTCCAATGCCCATTGCACCTTTCAGAGGAAAAAGATATTCATCTCCCAACAATGGAGATGCACGAGAAGATGATGGAGAAAAAACATGCCATTGCAATTTGGGCATTGGAGAAGCTACTGAAGGAGTCAGATATTTGGAGGTACAACTCATTAAGCCGACCTTTTAATGCTGCCTTGAATAAAGGCAGATTGTTCGTGATGGCATCATAATGACTTTTACCGAGCGAACTCATTGGAGTATTATTCATCTTGATGTCATATTCTCAACACTTCTGGAGCCATGTGCTGAGGACATTGATCTTGGTGAACGGTACTGAGGATTAGATGTTCCTTTTTAATAGCAACTTATTTCAGATTGTTTTTTATAAGTTATATTCATTGCACTATATAATACAGTATTGTTTTATTAAAACTTGTATCCTTAAAAAAATGTCTCTCTCTTTTTTATTTATAATGTACAACTATTACAATATACAACTGTTACAATGTTACAATATCTTTCTTAATATAATTTACAATTGTTACAATGTCTGGTGGACAGGAAATAGCGATTGGTCATCAGGTAGTGAATGTGTTGTACTTTCATTACAATAAAGTTGTTCAAAATACAAACTTGAACAATGCATTACAATCATGTATGATTTCACAATCAGAACTTCATTCCTGTAGTACATGGTGTTTTATAAGGTTCATCCTGCCATCCTCATTGCCACTGCTAATCAATATCAGAACTTCAATCAAGAATTTAGTAACCATGGATAGCTCAGAATCAGAAATATCAACTGCCTGCATCACAAATGGAAAGATCAGCATGTTTTGTTAAAGTTTGAATAGAATAGAATAGAATATGATTTTATCGTCCACGGAAACCAACTGGCCTATGGGACCCAAGTACAAAGAGAGAGCAGCAGGCGTATTACTACCAGGATTAAAAAACCCCCGCCCCGAAGGGTTTTCGGGGGAAAAACCTTAGTAGCAATAAGGATGCTGACATACTGCACAGTTATATACATAATCACAAGTACAGCTGAGGTTAATGTCGGACAGGGGGGCATAACTGAGTCCAATAATACTGATATAGCTTACTTGTTCTGCCATAATGTCTACTCCATTGTGTAGTCCCAAAACCTTGCTTATAAAACAACAGACCGCTGGCCCGCACGAGTATCCATCCATCTGTATTGGCTTTCTATAAATTTTCTTTAGGGCCAGATTCCACTATCGGCAACAGCACTTGGGAGCAAAATCTCAACTGCGGCTTCCTTCTGTGTCCTAAGATAGGCGATGATTCCACTCACGGCAGTGATAATTAGTTCAAGAATTAAAAAAAATCAAACTTGGCAAAAATCTACGGCATTTGCTTTCTACTTGGCAGGAATCCAGTCCACGGCAATTATCAGAACCTGAAACTTACGACAGTGCTCCCGTGATAGTTAACTGAGTGTTTTGCAATTAGATGTGACAGTTTTCAGTTTTGAAGGCAACGTTTTGCTAACTGCTAACTGTGGTAGTGGAATCATCGTCGAAGCTTCAGTCTGAGATGCCATCAAAGGATTGGTGTTCGGTAGCGGAGTCTGCAGTATCTGGATTTTTTCTAAGGCATTCCAACTCATCTATTATTCGATGGAACATGAGATCGGGTCAATGTCTGTGATTGTCAGAGTGAAGAAGAACAATGGCTAAATTGAAAAATAGATGTTGATGGTTGTATTTTTTACAGGATGTCCAAAAAACTCCCTCCATAAAAATTTGGCGAACCCATTTGCGACAGAGATATTGTGATCTTGATCTGAGGGGTGTAAGGTACGTAAGTGAACGGTGTGACATCAAAATTTTACAGATCCTTCCAATCCACGGGATTCATACTGCGAGGTAGATGAAACACCCGAGAAATGAGAAGCAATTTTTTCTTTGCCGACCTTTGTGTGAAAACCGGCTTCAGAAGAGACCACATTTGCAACAAATTGGCATATTTGTGCTGGACTTGAAGAAGGCAGAATCTGATCCAAGAACGAGTTGAGACCAACTCGAACAATAGCCTGGCATTCTTCATCCATATGAGCAATATTGGGGCTAGGCGTGGTGAACCATATGTGTTAAAAAAAAGTACATTTTGCATCTTGACCTTTTAGGGTTAATAGGGCTATCCATATAATTTGAAGGTCATGCATGTGATCAGCCAATGGAAATTACAATTCTAATCATATTCTACTCATCCTAGTCCATACTTGTCCTAATCCTACATTCATAGAATATGCCAGAGAAGATGCTTAAACTTGCAACCCCAACCATCGAAGCAAAAACAAGATGGGGTCAAACCCCAATTTCCACGTCACCCAATGATTTAATGATCCCATCGATCCGAGACATCGGATCGAAATTCTAGCATGGGGCGAGCATGCATATCTTGCATGCATGCATGCGGCGCATGCCTTCTCTGGTTGGGAGATCGCTATTTTAGGCGCGGTTCTGCATTAACGTCTCATCGGCGCTTCCTCTTCTCTCTCAGCAGTACCTTATTCTCTTTTCTTTGAAACCATGCAGGGGAGGGGCTTCTCCCTGCTTGGTTTGACCAATTTGGCGTTTCTTTCATGCTGTGGCATGTCCTTTCTCGGCCTTGCCTCTTCTTTAGCCTTCATCCTTTGACCTTCGTCCTCGATCCCAGTTTTGTTAAGGAAGTCCTTTTCTATTCGGGAGGTTTTTGTTGGTTTCATGCGAGCCCCATTCTAGAATCCCATCGATCCGAGACATCGGATCGAAATTCTAGCATGGGGCGAGCATGCATGTCTTGCATGCATGCATGCGGCGAGCATGCATGTCTTGTATGCATGCATGCCTTCTCTCGTTGGGAGATCGCTATTTTAGGCGCGGTTCTGCATCAACGTCTCATCGGCGCTTCCTCTTCTCTCTCAGCAGTACCTTATTCTCTTTTCTTTGAACCCACCCTCCCCCCTTCTTTGTTTAATGTATTTGTCGCCTGGCACGCGTGACCAGCCCCTCTATTTGACGAGGTTTTTGTTTTATTGTCGCGTGGCACGCACGATCAGCCCCTCCACTTTGGGAGGTTTGTTTTGTCACAAATTTTCTAGTATTGGTGATGTGCAGGTACGGCGAGCGGCAGCAGCTTCGACTTCTCCATTCGTGGGTTTTGGGAGCGACTTCTCTGCCTTACGTTTGTCCAAGCCCCTTGCCGAAGGCTTATCACTAGGGTTTTTCCTCGAAAACCCGAAAAGGCGGGGTTTTTTAATCCCGGTGATAAGCTTTCGGCAGGTACACAAGCCAAACATCTATTAGCATTGTATTTTATGGGGTCCAAATTATATAATTGGACATTCCCTTTATTTTTTCGTGGGTAGTTCACATGTGGCGGCTACCCACTATCCACCATTGTAGAAAATCTGCTGAGATGAATGAGAAGCCTATCTATCGGGAGGTTTTTGTTGGTTTCATGCGAGCCCCATTCTAGAATATGCTTTAAGGAGACTTAAAGACGTAACTACTTAGAACAGCAATTGTATAGACAAAATAAAGAAGAAAATAATCTTTAGAGTCTTATAACAGCTCTTCTCAAGAGCAAATAGCTTGGTTTCCACGACCAAATGATGGGGCATCCAGTTTCCACCCAACCGGATCCAGAAACTAAGGCAATTTCCAAGGGAATAAAAGCGAAAGGAATTGATCAAGGCCTTTTTCCCTTCAGCACAGAATCAATCCGTTCTACAACAGTTATGGGCTTAGATGGGCTCAATCACAACCACCAAGAAAGAGAATGAGATGCAATCTCAGACTTCACCGAGAAGTCTTGGACCAGAATACGCCTCTTGCCATTTCTTCTGATCAGTCGATTGGTTGTAGGTCGGACTTAAGAAACAGCGACCAGAAGCCGGGTGTCAGGTGCCGGAATTGAAGTCAGACGTTCTCACCATGCTAGATCTGTGCCGACATCCTTCTTTTATGGCCATCCGCCCCTTTTCCGATCTGATAAAGGCATCATGACCAGGGTAGCCCTTAAGGACGAAAGTTCGCCAAAAGGCTATTTTTTAAGGGTATCGAGAAATTTTGATGCTATGGTTTAGTAGGGCCCGTTATAGATGAAAAAAATAAAATTAGCCAACGTTTCTACAAACAAATCTCACTCCACTGGAAAATTCGCCACATCCGCTAAGCGTCATAACTATGGATTCACCTTATCCTCTACTCTCCTTCTTGAAGATTTCTTAAGGAATCGCCTAATATTGTAGGCTTTCTTCATAACCTAATCTATTCTCCATATCCATTCAGGTACATATAATAATTTTAAAAGTTATTTTTGTAGCTATTGTGTTTCAAATATTTCTAAGGATGCACTGGAGAGCATTTTTTTACAGACCTCCCTTTTAATAGATAAGGATAAGCCACGTTCTCATTTGCAAAGGTTAAGTTGTGGTATTGCATCATGCAACTATAGTCATAATGTGTTTGTGTCCTTGATTAAATATGGATGCTGATGAATAAAATTTCACCACAGAAATTGCACTTGGAAAAGAAGACACTTAAATCTTGGCAAAATAATATTGGCCATGATTCGCCTAGATTTCTATAAAAAACATTCATGTCTAGAAAACATTCGCCAGCATAACTAATCTTGCAACTCTATTATTCGCCTGACCTTCTAAATTATGCTTAGACAAATTTGGCCTTAAGGGCAACCCTGATCATTACCTGCTATTCTGGCCGCAGCCGAATCCTCCCTTTTTGTTGTAAAAATAGTTGTTCAAAGCTTGCACGAAGCCTATTTTGATGTCTCCCCCTTTTTGTTTTTTTTCTGAAATAAGATATTTTCCTTATTCCTTTGCTTTAATGGTCGTTTATAATATCTTGCCCCTTTTTTTCTTTGCCTTGTAACCATTGTTTTCCATATGCCCCATTGCCTTAATCTTTTTGGACCACTCCCCCTAGCATGCCCCATATCCATCCATCCCTTTCTTAAAGAAGATCGTCCGCGATCTTTCAAATACACTCTAGTGGGGCCCATCCCTTCTTAAAGTGATTGCTCCCATGCTTCTGAAGGTTCTGCAAACTTAAGAAATAGTTATGGATATCCGCGTACTTCCGCAGTACGATATATCCTTGTACCTCCGCAGCACATTATTATCTTTCGTACCTCCGCGGTACTACTTGATAGTATCTCCACAATACCAAACTATTGTATCTCCGCGATACATTAGTATTTTTCGTACCTCCACGGTACTATTTAATTGTATCTCCGCGATACCAAATTATTGTATCTCCGCGATACTGATGTAATTTTTGTTAGGCCTATTGTGCTATAACCACAATTACCACTTTTCAAAAATTTATATCTAATGCACCATGCTTACATAATAGTTTAATTTTTATTCCACATAAAAATCAAATCTTACAAATCAAATCTTACAAATCTTATCCTAAAGAGATGTAAATTTTTACTATTTTTACCCCATAGTTCCAATTTGTAGCCATCTCCATTCCTTGGCAATAGCCTTTGCCCGTTCCTCATCTTGGAAGCTTACACCTTTCTTCCGCTCATCAGCAGTTTTAGAGGTCTCAGGTATATCCTCCACGGGCTTGGGACCTTCAATAGCATGCATTTGTACAACCTTTTGAGGTTTAGGTGGTTCAACTTTTATGATCCCCCCTTCTCCAAACGGGCAATCCCTTAGGAAATGATTTCCTCCGCATCTATAGCAACCTCCCTTTGGTTCCTTAATTTCCGACTTCCCTCTTCTCGCTTCCTTTAGGAACCATTACCGTTGCCGTTATTTCTCTTTCTCTTGAAGTTCTTGGAAGATTCCTTACTTTCGTTTTTATCTTTGCTACTCTTTTTGTCCTCTTGATCTGAGGTTTCCTCATCCCAAAATCAAGTTTCCTAGATTTTGCGGATGCTAGTTTTATAGCTTCATCCAGATCCTTAGGGTGCAATATTTCCATCTCCGCATAGATATCATCCCTACACCCGCTGACATATTTTCTCAAAAGTTCATTCCCATCCAAATTCCTTATGAGTGCCGCTAAATGAGTGAATTTGGAAGTGTAAGACTGACTACTCTCAGTCTCCCCCTGTTTCAGTCGATCCCATTCCCTACGAAGCTCACTTTGATAATTAAAGGGTAAATGATGTGCTTCAAAAGCCGTTTTGAAACTTTCCCAATTATTGATCCTGGGATCACTTTCCCGTCTGCCTTGCCATCATGTTTGGGCTTGATCTTTTAAGTAAGTGTCCATGGCTTGCAGTCTTTCCACATCTGTTGCCTGCACACGTTCAAAGAACTTTTCCCACTGGCTGATAAAGCTGACAACCTTAACAGGCTTCGTCTTTCCCCCTTTGAAAGACAACATATCTGCTTTCTCTAACCATTTTCTCAGCTTAGGTGGCGGTGGAGGAGTTACTGGTGGAGGACCATTAGGCAGAGGAGGTTGCAAAGGTTGCAGAAATATCTGGAAGGAAGCGGTATAGAATAGACAACAATTCCCACTTGCCTGTCATACTCTTGCTGATTGCTCGGCGTGGGCAATGCTAACTGGGATGCAATGTAGCTAGCATTAGACAAGGCTTGCTGATATTGTGCTTCAGTAACATTGAAGCGTTGGGCCATTGATCAGATATAAGGATCGATAGGCTCTGATACCACTTGATACGTTTTAAGGAGACTTAAAGACGTAACTACTTAGAACAGCAATTGTATAGACAAAATAAAGAAGAAAACAATCTTTAGAGTCTTATAACAGCTCTTCTCAAGAGCAAATAGCTTGGTTTCCACAACCAAATGATGGGGCATCCAGTTTCCACCCAACCGGATCCAGAAATCTAAGGCAATTTCCAAGGGAATAAAAGCGAAAGGAATTGATCAAGGCCTATTTTCCCTTCAGCACAAGATCAATCCGTTCTACTTCAGTTATGGGCTTTGATGGGCTCAATCACAACCACCAAGAAAGAGAATGAGATGCAATCTCAGACTTCGCCGAGAAGTCTTGGACCAGAATACGCCTCTTGCAATTTCTTCTGATCAGTCGGCTGGTTGCAGGTCGGACTTAAAAAACAGCGACCAGAAGCCGGGTGTCAGGTGCCGGAATTGAAGTCAAAGGTTCTCACCATGCTGGATTTGTGCTGACATCCTTCTTTTATGGCCATCCGCCCCTTTTCCGATCTGATAAAGGCATCATTACCTGCTATTCTGGTCGCAGCCGAATCCTCCCTTTTTGTTGTAAAAATAGTTGCTCAAAGCCTATTTTGATGTCTCCCTTTTTTTTTCTGAAATAAGATATTTTCCTTATTCCTTTGCTTTAATGGTCGTTTATAATATCTTTCCCCTTTTTTTCTTTGCCTTGTAACCATTGTTTTCCATATGCCCCATTGCCTTAATCTTTTTGGACCACTCCCCCTAGCATGCCCCATATCATTTAAACTGTATTTCTAGGAGTCAATGTGGTACATACTCAGGATTCATACTCACAACATATTGTAACATTACAGTAAAACAACTCCAATGAAAAGCATTGAACATCCCAGCCCATTATGTCAACATAAGAGCCTCTCACACTTGAATGCAGCAGAAGAGCTGCAACACATTCACACACAAGCGCAGCAGACATATTGCTCCACATTGGAAGCTCCTACAAAACATCCTCCTCTATACACATAGCAGCACAAGAACGGCACAGTCTGTCACAACACACAGGAACAAGACTGAAACGTAAGAGGAAGAAGCATGGGGACTTGATCTCCACCGACATGAGTCAGTCCCATGATGCTTTGCCTGATATAATGGAAGGTCCCAAAGGACCATCCATTATGGCAGGGGACTAATCCCATGCAAGTGCTCAAACATATAAATGTGAATGCAACCTCCCTATACTCTAAGATATTGTCATTTTCTTCTTACAGAATTCATGCAACATACCAACACAAACCATGCTCCATTCATGCAACGATATGCAACTACAACAAAGAACATAACAAAGAAAATTAACTGCAATCATATAGTCTAAGAGTTCCAATCAATTGGTACTGATGTTCAACGCTTGTGGATGCCTCCTTGCCAACCTATCATTTCCCTATGCAATTGTTAAGAGGAGAATGTAGTGCATGAGGCCTTGAATGCTAGAGTGACAACCTGTCAATGTGACTCAACTCCCACAGCAGCAAAGCCCTTGCCAAGTTCATGTGACTTTTGAACGCTTGCCTCTTCCGGGCCGACACCACAACTTCATCCCATTCCATGCTTCCTATGGTCTTGTCTAGCTCGTGAAACAGGCGCCCCAGCTGCAGTGAGATGGCAGAGCACGAGGTTTTATTCAGCAATGTCTCAGTGATAATTTGGCACCCACTATTCTATCCTATCATACTGCTCAAACAATGTGGGCATTTTAAAGCATATATGGCGACAAGGGGAAATCCACAATGGTATTTTTGTACAGTAAACTATTGGATCTAAGGCTCATTGGAATAACTGTTGTGCAATATGTAAGCGAATATAATGCATTGCAACAACAGCTAGCCGCAATTGGGTCTCCAATCGAAGATGATGAAGGAGTAGCCATACTTATAAAGGAGTTGCCAAAACTCTATGATACTTTGTCTTTCAATCTATTAAGCAAAAAGGATTTAAAGCCTCAAGATGTCATTGAAGCTCTTCTTAAGGAGGATGCCAGACAGAAAACAAAAGATGGGTCATCTGAATCTGCATTCATTGCTCAAAATCAGCCCAGAAGAGAAAGAACTTGTTATTATTGCTAGAAGCCTGGTAATGGTAATGTGATTGTTGTTTGTCTAGAAAAGAAGAAAAAAGAAGAGGAAGAGTCAAGAAAAAATGGCTCTAAATTGTTTTAGACTGAGTGGGAGCTAAGTGGGTCTGGGTGGATATCTATGTGCGATGATCTTCGTGGCACTTAGTGATCAATAGTACTTTATAAGTTTGTCAACTGTATCTGGACATTTGAGGCAGTGGGAGTGTTGAATATCAGCCTCTACATGTCCACGTATACATTCCATGTCATCGATCCATTCCTGGAATCGTGTCTTTTGGCAGTCGTGCTTCTTCATAGAGTACATATTGTATGCCATGGTGAGGGCTCTTCTCACCTATTCAATCTATTATTCTTTGTGCAACTCAGATTTCATCACATGATTTACTGAATATCATGCATCTTCTGTCATTTTTCTGATGCTCAAGAAATATTGCATGCTATCTATAATACAAGAACGGACCTGGAATAAAGTCTTTGATCTGCATTATTTGTTAGCACAAATCTGCAGTAGCCTATTCGTACTTTCCATCGGGAAGAAAATCATGGAGGCACTTGCCTTGGCTGGATTTATGTACCAAAGTAATGGCGTACAGGAGATATAAAAGGAACAATATCTGAATTCCTGGAAGAGCTGCCTTACATATCAGAGAACGACATCATTAGGTAACATTTTGCATCCCGACCTTTTAGGGTTGATAGGGTTATCCACGTAACTTGGAGGCTATGGCTATGATCAGCCAATGGAAATTACAATTCTAATCATATTCTCACTTGATCATAAAAATACAAGGTGCAAACCCATGTATGCCCAAAATGCAAACTACCTTTGGACAAAAGCAAACAAGTTTCAGTTTTAACCACAAGCAACAAAAGATAATACATTTGCATGCAAGCCAATAAACTTACACGTGGCATACATTCACGCAAACCAAGGTTGCATGCAAAGCCCTTGCATGAAAAAAGTCCCAAACATATCAAATTGCAATTACGTTTGCAACCACTTGATATGCCATATTTGCAAGTGTTTCCATCATGGTACATTTAAAATGCTATCAAAACATAAGCCAAGTATATGCAACATAAGTTCCAAGTATATGCAACGCTCCAATGTACATTGAGATGCTAGCACGTTATGGATGTCCATATATACGATTTCATAACTTCAAACTGCATGGACTACAAACATGTGTGGATTTAATCAAAGGAATAATGTCAAAGGGGAAGGGTAGTTCCCAAATGATTTTTGGAAATAGGAACTATGTGAAAAATGTGACACATGGTGCATCACAAATGAAATTTTAGGCGAATCCATGTTATGTCCTTCCAAAAATTCTAATAGCTTGAAATAGCATGAATGTTATCAATGGATCAAATACAATATGGACCTTAGACATATATCTAGCTCTTTTCTTACCTAGCACCTAGAATTCATCATAATAGAATTCCACATATAAGCCTTTTGTATAATATGCCACATACCTTGGAATTAGAATATGTTAAATCTAGAGAAAATGATTTAAGATGTACATGTATTTTACGTCTATAAGATAAAAGGAAAAAAAAGGACTTTAGGGTAACTTCTCACATTTCAATATTGGGGTACAAATCAATGCTTTTCACCACGAGTACATATCCCAACATAGCATTTGTATATGTTTATTAATGTTTCAATCCGAAAACACTTTTTTGGATGATGTACCAATAGTTCATCATTGTCTGTAAGTAACATGACTTTGAAGGTATGGGCACAACAGTCCAGTTTATTTGTTTCTTTATAAGATGATGACATGTTATTTACTTTTTTGTCGAAAAAAAAACAACAACGTACCTGTCAATTGAAATCATTTAGATAGAGCATGGACCACCTATTTATCTTTATTCTTTATAGGCATATCTAAAAAGTAAGACTATGATAGATGTCTCTTTAGCATAAGGATAAAAATGACATTGTGCTTTTTGCCCAAATGTTTTTGCGCTCATAATTTTGACATAATAAAGCAATGGCCTACAACTCTCAGTGCAAAGAAAAGTCTGCAATTGACCAAGGATCCAATGTCATAGGATTGCTAGCATCTCAATAGAAGTTTTCGATTTTGTCTTGAGTGATCAGATATGCTTCCTTTCTAAACCCCAATTATTTTAAGAAGTGAGGATCTTATGTCTAAAGTGTCCTTATAATTTCATATGTAACTCTGCTATTTGTTATCCATTTTACCTGGGTGCCAATACGGCACGTGTATGGCCTTCAAAATGACATGTCTCAACTTAACCATTATGCGTGACAATTTTAGCTTTCGCTAAATTTAGATGAAAATAGTTGCTGTATGTGGTCCTTCAATATTTTCTAGGATCAATAATGTCAAAAAGTTATGGGCGGAAGGACAAGAATGTTGTCAAATGACAAGAGTGTTAGCAGATGAGACAAACTCTAAAAGGGTCATGACAAATGTCGGCGTGGCGCAAATTCAAGGCCTCCGACAAAGCATATTTCTCTATGCATGCATAGAAGGTCTGCACCGCACCATTCTTATCTGCATCACCACAATTTGGGCATAAGTAGCTCCTTTCTGCCACATCCAAGACCCAAAAATATGAAGGAGATTCTAACCCTAGATCCAAATCCCAATAGCAAATCTCCATATCTAGTTGGCAGATTTTCAAGTCTAGTTGACAACCCTGTCCAAGCTATACTTCAAACAAATTCATGCATCATCAAGAAGGCTAGAAGAATCAGAAGTAGCGACACTGCCATTGACTGCATGGGTGTTTTTTCTAAACACCAGAAAAAGGAAAGGATATTTTTGTTCATAAGATGGATAAGAAGCTTCATCATTCCGAGTTCATCGCGGTCCGATGCCTCCAGAAATATCGAAGTGTGGAGCCATGTTATAGAGGGGAGATTCGCCTTTGAAGATGCTGCTTTTAGTATGGATAAGAAGCATACATTTTTATGTGAATATTTTCAAAATTTGGCACAAAGTCTTAGAATGGGAGGATGGAAAGATGACGAGATTGAGGAAATGATCCCCATCAAATTCTAGAAAGGCAAAAACTAAAAGGGACCTTTTCAATGGCAATAATCAAAAACCTTCATACCTGTATTTATGAAATTTGCTATGTTTGTCATCTATGTCATGCTTTTGCCATAGATGCTTCAATCCACACATATGTGATCTTATTATATACATAAGGTAGAATGCTTTGTCATCTTAATATTGAATGTAACATATCCCTAGTGCTGAAGCTTGCTTTGCAGTTTTTTTTTTATGACTTCTTACATTGCATTAAAATTTGGTAAGATGTTTGTGACTTTCGTTAAAAATACCTGCCCAACTTATATCAAACAATTGTTTTATTCATAAAACACTAGAATCATTAGGATCCCAATAAAAATAAAACCATTGCAAACCCAAAAGCATTTTTTGGGTTGACCCTAAAGGGCAAACCCTTGTTCATGCGAGCATGTGAGGATATTCCAATAATATACTGGTATATTCTATGTGACTGGCCTAAACTTGCTATTGCAGATAATCTCCATGTACTTCCCACTATAGTAGAGATGCTCTAATCGGAGCCTCGAGTCTGCATCTCAAACCTACAATGGTGTACTCAAAATGAAGGTTACTCAGGAGATTCTGCAATATGGATGATTGTATGTATTTGGATTTGACTGTCATCTGAAGACTGCATACTCGCTGACAAACATAATACATCATGAAAACCGTGTTACGAGTAGATATCAGCCAGAAAAGAAATATGACAATTATAAAACATGGTTTGGGTATCTCATTCAGGATGCACTTATGAGGAGATATGGTATCATCTCCAAGATTGTGGACTGCCCTATATGATGAGCAACTTAAATAAGGTCTGCTAATAAATGGTGCTATCACAGCTTGTGCGTCCTTGAAGAAGATATTCCCACTATAAAAAAAGTGGTCCACATAGGTAGTTTTGGGAGGTTAAAGCAGAGGAAATGGGCAGAAATGTGCCATATGGCTGCAAGACATTGACAGGAACATTAGCCTTATATTCTGTGATGGTTCTTGACAAGTCAAATCCTGCTATGGTAATGAATAGATCACTTTCTTGTTTCTGTCCTGCTTGCAGGATAATGTAATGGGAAAGTTGTTAAAAAATCAGTACATGATGCACCAAAAACAAGGTGATGCGCACGAGGGGTTGCCCTTCGATGGCCCGAGAGTGTGTTTTCATGGGTTCTGTTTCGTTCTTTTGTATTGGGTCCTGTTTTGTGTGTTGGCAGGTCACCAGCACAGCATTGCTACTGTACATCCTTTGCTTTAATTACCCTTCTTACTAATGTCGAATACAACCTTTGTTGCCAATCCCCAGCTTGCTTGGAGCTATCCTCCAGTATATTGTTGTTACATGTGGGGAAGCTTCCATGAAGTAATATGGCACTGTTAAGTTTCTGCCCAATGAACCTTTATTGTTATTATTCATCATTGAGAAACTGCACTGACCAACCCATCAATTCCATCTGACATGAAATAGAAAAATATCTTTAGGCGAATACAACAGAACCATGAGTAATAACTATTCAATACCCATATACAGGACCAAGGAACCAGTTTGAGAAAAACCTATAAACTTTTTTGTTTTCCACATTAACATTATTATACGCTGTAAAATGGGCTTTGGTAGCACAACATGTACTCTCTACTATAAAGACCCTAAGAGTTAAGATTCATAGACATTTGAAGCATTTTTCATCCATTGTACTGAACAACCAATACATAACAACCAATACAACCAATACATAACAACCAATACATAACTACTATAAACATTAATTAACACAAACCATTACATCCAACACATTCAAATTAAAATCCCCCTGAAACCCCCTTTGGTTTGGGTGCATATTCACACGGGGGGTGATGTAGGGCAGCGAGAGCCCCTAAAATTATATTTCGCGTACAAAATCAACGCTATATAGTATATTAGCTTAAATCTTATAGTATTTTGCAAATCTTGTTATACAGTATAGCAAAATTTGTACATGCATACCCCACAAACGAGGAACTTTATGTACGGTGTAGATTGAGGAATAAAGGTGTTATATGCCCATCCAACAGCTCTCGATGCCCGGAGTCACCCCCCGTGTGAATATGCACCCAAACCAAAGGGGGTTTCAGGGGGATTTTAATTTGAATGTGTTGGATGTAATGGTTTGTGTTAATTAATGTTAATAGTAGTTATGTATTGGTTGTTATATTAGAAATTTTTTTTGGGCCCTTCGGGCCCTAATGAAATCAATCATAGGTAAATGAAGTAGAGAACATTTGTAATGATGTCTCCAAGCAAAGAGAAAAAAACAAGGAAAAAAGAATAAGAGATTAACCAAAGACATTGCATGTCTTAAAAGTGCAGAAACCAAAGAAGTGGGCCGGATTCATGCTATGAACCAAGCAAATTTGGATATTCTTAATGGCACAGCTAAGAGCAATAAAGTTAGCTGGTGATAAACTTAAAATTACAGGTTTTTTACTGGAAACAGCCAACAAGGCTCAAACATAGGCAGACATAGCAAATCAAATTACATTGGAGCCATGAGCATCCGACTACCTGTAAGCTACTGCCAAATATAATCTGCTGCCTTCCATGTGTTTCGAACAAGCAAATTTGGATATTGTGAATGGCACAGCTAAGAGCAATAGCTAGTGACAAACTTAAAATTATAGTTTTTTTTACTGAAAACAGCCAACAAGCCTCAAACATAGGTAGACTTGGACATAGCAAATCAAATTATGTTGTAGCCATGAGCATCTGGATACCTGCAAGCTGCTACCAAATATAATATGTTGCCTTCCATGTGTTGCAACAAGCAAATTTGGATATTGTTGGCACAGCTAAGCGCAAGAAAGTTAGCTGGTGATGAACTTAAAATTACACGTTTTTTTACTGGAAACAGCCAACAAGCTTCAAACATAGGTAGATTCGGATATATCAAATCAAATTATGTGATAGCCATGAGCATGTGGCTACCTGTAAGCTGCTGCCAAATATAATCTGCTGCCTTCCATGTGTTTCAACCGTTTTCTGGAAATTTTCTGGATTGAGATGGCTTTGATGCTTACTTCGTCTTTTAGTCTGGCATTCTCTATCCGAAGCTGTTGTTCATCAAAAGACATCTCCCGCAGTGTTACTGGATCTCCACAGCTTGGGCAGGAAGCATTCTTCAAGGTTTCTCGCAGTGTAATATTTTCAGCTCGAAGTTTTTCGTTCTCGGCCCTCAGAAGTGAATTTTCGGCCCTTTCCTGCTGAGCCTGCAAAACCACTTTCATCAAAGTTTTAGGACACATTCGAGCTGGATTTTATCCCATTTGCACGCAAAACAAATTGCCACAAAACTATGGTAAGATTCCGGTCGTTTCGAGCAAATTTGCAGCATAATTTCAGCATAGATTCTAGTTGAGTTTAAGGTTAAGCCATGAATCAAGACCTTCATCTGGGTTCTACGATTTTGAAACCAAAACTTGACTTGACGAGCCGAAAGACCCAAATCCTTGCTAAGCTGCTGCCGCTGTCTGTTTATCATCCGGATGTGGACTCGCGCAAATCCGATCCAGCTTCGTGGCAAGAGTAAACTGCAGGATCCAGCTAGAGGAAGCTGCGTTTTCGGGAGGTTTATAGGGTAAACGTACAGAGCGGACTTTTTCGCTCATCTGGGATGTTCTCAATATGTTAAGCAAAGACAAATTCTGCTTGACACAAAGAGCAACAGAAATACAAAAACTTGATACCTTTGTGGAAGCTAGTTCACCGCCCATGCTCGCCCTAAACTCTGAAGTCCCTCACTCACAGCCATATCCAACGCAAAGCTTGATAAAAAAATTACAAACCCTAAAATTAAAACCCCCGAGGCCTGCATGCAATGCCCACCATAAAAAATACATGAAAAAAAATACATGGGTGCCCACCATTGGCAGAAAATGTTAAAACCACTGTTGGGGTATGCGCACTCTAGATGTACTGATCTGTACATCCCATGGAATACGCCCATGAAATCATATAAAAACCATGTTAAAAAACGTACAAAAATACAAAAACAACCCCCTGTTATTGTGCTACATATTGATTCTGCAGAATCAACAGTATTCTCAAGCATTTCCTCAAACAGCAACATTGCCTCCACAAGTCCCTGTCGAGACAACATCATATAATCATGGTAGTCTTTCCCAATATGGGCAGTTGTCTTCTACATGAAACTGTTTCAAATTATGCCTGAGAGAAATGTTATCTCTTGGAATGTCATAGTTATTGCCCATCCCAAATGTGACTTTATAGAATATTATACTACGTGTATTAACATTGCAGAGCCAGCTCAGAGAAGCATATCTGATGTTTCAACAAATGCTTGAGCATTTGCATAATTTCATAATTGCAGGATATGCCCAGGAAGGGCAGTTGAGAGATGCACTCTGTCTCTTCTAACAGATGCCAAAGAGAGCAATCTCTTGGAACACCATGATGATAATTTATGCCCAACAAAGACAGTTAATGGAGGCTTTGCATCTAATTTACTAAATGCCTCAGTTTGACATGTTCTTATGGATGCCTTGATTTCAGCGTGTGCTCATCTAGGACGCTTTGAGAAGGCCGTTAAAATGTTTGATTTGACGTGTCACACCATCACGGAATACAATGATAACCATATTGTAGGAATGGGATGGATGAAATATTGCATCAGGCTTATTTCAGAAAATGCCAATGAAAGATGTGATCATAGAATACCTTGATTACATCCTTTTCTGTGAGTGGGACAAGTCCATGAAGGTCTCCAGCTTTACAATCAGATGCCTTACCAAGACATAACCTCATGTAATGCTATAATTTCTGCCTATGTCCAGAATGGGCAACATAAAAATGATGTGGAACTCTTCTCTAATATGTCACAAACAAATAGGGTGTCTTGGAATGTGGCCATTTCTGTGCTTTCTCAGCAAGAAAAACTTGATCTGTCTCTTCAACTTTTCAAACATATGCAGGTGCCATCATGTTCCTTTGAGGAATTTCCTAAATTTTTGTGTTTTTGTCAACAAGCCATGGCACAACAGAAATATATGCAATGCCTCTATATGCTATGCAATACAAATTAGCATATCTTTAGCTTAAATCTAGCGAGTCTATAGTCTATTAGATAGTAAGTAAATCAGAAAAAACGAGCTTGTTCTAAAAACAAAAATCTATACCGCAGCTTTATGCAACAACAAAGCTTGGTGTAGCCTCAAACTCAGAGCTCCATTCCATACTGCTTGGTTGTTGACCTCGCAGTTCCACATAAAAAGTGGCATGCCCCGAAGACATGCGGCAAAGGAAATGTTCCTATTGTGGTTTTACGGCCCGAGCTGGACTATAGGAAGAAGTATGGAGGCAGATGAGAAGAATCATGATCAGAAACAACTGTTAAGTTACTAAATAAATGCTCAATCAAGGAGCACCAATTAGCCGGTGTGGCTGGCCAACAACAGCGGCCACCGCCAGTTTACACCCAATAGCAAGTTTAAAAGCAGTCATTGGCATATTCCTGGCATATACTGACATATACCTGGAATATGCTATAAGCCCACATGAATGAGGGCTTGCCCCCTAGGGGGAACCCAAAAAACTCAATAGACTAACCGCCTGCGTTAACCAGCAATATTGCAATAAAAACAATCCTTATTAAATAATAAGGAATCCAACCCCGAAAGGGGAGCCAGTATTTCACCCGTCAAATTGCAGTTAAACCATCATTCAATTAAATTGGGATTATGTCTTGATTTTGGGACAAATTTCATATTGCAATTTTTTATTAATTTGATAAAAGTCACTATACGTTAACATATAATCACACACCTTAATTTAAATTCACACCTTAACTTCAAATTACAAAATCATATATGACACTGCTCAAGTAGTACACAACTTTTATTAACTGTGATTGATACATAGTAATGTAGAAAATATATTTACATAGTTTTTCATTTTTCCACCAGCATCCCCAAGGATATGAGAACCTTACTCCTTACATCCTGAGGTATTGTAACTCTCGCTGTTTTACTTGGAATAGTTTTTGGAGTCCACGAGTACAATACGATTTCAATGTCTAGCCAAAGATCAGGATCACTAGGATTTCTCCTCCACCTCTTTGTCCAACAATCTGAATATCTTTCTTTATCGGTGACATTAGTCAACTGGTGCACTGGACACCACCATTCCACATGCACCTTATTGAAGTTAACATCACCTTCTTCTTTGCAAATATCTGAGATGGTGTATCCCAACCACACCGGATAGGTCTGTAAATCTGCTGGTTTTACTACCACAAATTGGTGGCACTCCACGTCAGTTGCTAGTTCATAAATATCTAGGCCTAGATATTTTGGCCAATCTTTCTTAGGACCAGGAGCATGGGCCTTAACAATGCTACTAATAGTGCCATCATCTTCCTCAGCACTTGCTAATGTCCTCCACCTTCTTTTAGGGAGCCACCCTTCAGTCAATTCTTCAGAGGATGTGTCTACCTCATCCAACAAGTTAATCACCTTCTTCCAGTAATCTATCAATGCACGATTAGTGTCATCAGAATTAGTTTGCCAATGCTTGATGTAGTCATTGATGCCATCCTGGGTCAATCCCACTTGCTTCATTTCTGTAGTAGGTTTTAGAGCTTTTGGTTGACCTGGAGGTATCATAGGCTTGCCATGCGCATCTCTATGCTAGATTTCTGCCCCTCCTCTCCACTTCTCCTCTGAAGGTCTCATCTTCCATTGCATGATTGGAATCGCATCTCTCACCCAAAAAGTGAATTGAAGGGCCTTCCATGTCTTCAGTATAACCTTCCACAAAACTCTTCCAATCAGGCACCTCTTCTATGAGAGATCCTATAGGAGATGGAGTAGTGCATCCATGGAATATTTCTAGTAGCCTAGGAAAGTTGGTCACTGTCTGCTGTCTTAAAACATGACTATATTTTCCAAATAATGCATCCACATCCTCATGAGTATGTCCGGGCATTAGAAACCCGAAATTAACTCTTTCAAAAATGCCCACAGCTGTTAAGTAGGATAAGAAAGAAAACATCCATCTGTTCTTATTTTGGCCAGCACAGTTATCAAGTTGCAAGAGCAACCTTCTAGGCAGATCCCGAGGTTTAGCACGAGATGTTGAAGCTCCAACATGTTCATTAGGTCCATGCCTCCTAAACCTTGCCTTGCTAAACTTTTCAATATTATTCGGGTTTCCATCCAACAATGCACTATGTAGTGGCTGGCTAGCTGTAGGGTCCTGGAGGTAACCATTGTAACCATTCTCATAGTTTCTTAAACACCTCATGATACTCCCAATATGAAAATTTGGACCATCACTCCACAACTCCAAATTGTAATGCCCATAGTAGGTCTGAGACTGGCCATGCAAGATTGCCCCAGTCATTGAAACCTGCAAAGGGTATGATCTTCCACATGACTTTGGTATGTACTTGAATTGTGGAAGACAAGTCTTTTGCTGGTCCACCTTGTCATGTATAATACATAGATAGTTATTAGGTTCCATTGCAGACAAGGTCCTCCACATCCAATAAGTTGATCTACATGATAGTTGATCAGTCATATGGTCCTTCATGTGTTCCCTTATCTTAGCCCTTAGACTTAGTTGCACAGTCTTATCAAGAGTCTCCTTCAGCTTAGCACACAAATTGCACTTTGCAAAGTTGTTTGAAGTTGCTATGGTCACATGCTTGAAATGCTTATTCCATAGCCTACTAAAACTGGGCTGGGATATAGAGGCTACTCCAAGTTCCCGAAGCAATGCATTTATTTCCTCTAGTATGCTCTTCTGGGTAGAATGGGATGGCAATCTCTTCTCAACAACAACTCTACCCTGTTCATCCTTCTTACTCTTATGTGGCATGTTTTCTGCATTGAACTCCACATACGTTTCAAATATTTCCTTTGCAGCTGTAGTCCTAGAGGTTGGTCTTTGCTGGCCAGTGTTCCCATGCAATGCAATTCTAGTTCCATTTTCATGTCTCTTTTGCCAGTTGTGCCAGGAAGAGGTTGGAATTCCATGTATAGCCATCCATGCTTTCGAACATATCCACTTTCCGTTCAATGGAGATCTTTTTTTCTTCGATCTTTCATCCTGAATTGCATAGCCAAATATGGTGTACATGAAATTTCTCCTACTATCACTCTTATGTTCTTGATATGTAGCTCTTGCTCCCACCAACTCCTCTATTGTGAACATTCTAACACAAGAGGCCCAACAACATTTACCTCCTCTAACCTTCATCATAGCTTCAGGAGAACAATCATAATCTGACTTGCACCTTTTGGTGGGATAATGTTTGAAAGATGGAAGTGGCCTCTTGCTACATTGTGTAAACCTTATTGACAATGGTTCTGCATCCATAGAAAACATGTAGTTTTTCTCCAATTGGATACTGTACCTAGGCCATGCCACAATCATTGCAACCTCTAGTTGCTTCACATAACCTGACCCCTTTTCCTTCCAATTGTCATATAATTTTGAGATTGCCACACCTAACCTATCCTCCCCTAATCTTTGATCATTGACTGCATTGATAGGATCTGCTAGAATAATAATCCCTTCTCCTACTACCTCTCTGCTGCATTCATGCAGGATGTTGACCTTCTTGTTTTTCCAATCGACTCGATTATAAAGTACAATTTCTTTTCCTTTTGCATCATCCTTTTCTTTGACATTATTCTTCCCTTGGGCATCATCCTTGGGTGTCTTTTCCTTTCCTTGGGCATCATTAGCATCATCTGGGGATTTTTCCTTTCCTTGAGGACCATCATTAGGGATACTTTCTTTAGCTTGTTGCATGCCATTGACCTAAAACATACAGAAACATAAAATAAGTTAGTACATTCAAAAAACATCTGCAAGGCATGTTTTCAAGAAAAACATACTTTTGAAACTGTACAAAGACCTCTAAAGAACCTTACCAAGAACATTAAATCTAACACTTTTAACCTTCAAACAAACATTAGACAATATGGTTTTTCAAAATATGTTAGACAAATTTTAACTTTAGGGTAGTATGGTTTTTTAAAAACATAATGTTTTTTTTTTTTTAAACATTAGGGTAACATGCTTTTTTAAAAACCATATGGGTAATATGGTTTTTCAAAATATTTAAGAGTATGGTTTTTTAACAACTTTAGAGTAAGAATGGTTTTTAATAACATTAGAATAAGAATTGTTTTTTTTTTTAACATTAGGGTTAGAATGGTTTTTTCTTTAAAACATTAGGGTAAGATGCTATTTTAAAAACCATATGGGTAATATGGTTTTTCAAAGATATGGGTATGGTTTTTCAAACATATGGGTAATATGCTTTTTTAAAAACCATATGAAAATATGGATTTAGGGGTATTAATGGTTCGCGGCAGTTATTAATTCTCGAACAAAAATCGAGGCAGTTTGAATGCCTCTTCATCTTTTCCTCTTCAAATTTTTGCATGCCTCTTCGCATTTTTTTCTTCTAATCTAAGCGCGCCTCGGCTGCTTTGTTTCAAACTCGGCTTCTCGCCGTTCTTCCGATTCTCTGTTTAGCATGTAAGGAAAGATTTTTGTCTTTGAGTTGTTTTTCTATGTGGATGCAGATATAACAATTTTTACTATGATACAGCCTCTTGCGGGATCTTGCTTACGATTCTAGAGCTTTCCAGTGGAAAGAAAGCTTTGATAAATGAGACACAAGGTAGGCATTATAAGGTTTCTTAAAAATGAAAATGGTGCATTATGTTTTACTATGTGGGCAATGTTTTACTATGTTACTCGGCTTCTCGGCTTTAAAGTCGGCTAATCGGCTTCTCTGATTCAAACAAGGCTTCAAACAAGGCTATTTGTCGGCTTCTTGGCTTCAAACTCGGCTTCTCGGCTTCAAACATGTTAGAATGATGGGTTTATGATTCTAAATGGATGGGTTAGAATGAATGGGTTTATGATTCTGAATGGATGGGTTAGAATGAATGGGTTAGAATGAATGTGTTTTAGGGATTGTGAGTGTTTTAGGATTCTGAGTGTTTTAGAACAGGCTATGCTTTAGATTAGAACAGGTTAACATTAAGAAGAGGCTATGTTTTAGAAATATGAAACAGATCAGGAATATTATGAAACAAAACAGATAAATGAAATAGGAATAGCATTATGAACAGATTTTAGTTCATATTGCTATTCCTATTTCATTTATCTGTTCATATTTCTTGCCTAATGTTCTTGCCATATTTATCTGTTCTTACCCTAATATTTTCAAAAATCAAATAGTCTGTTCTAGATGCAAGGAAAATAGTCTGTTTAGACTATGCAAGGAATATAACATCTTACTTTAATTATGCCTAATTGTTCTAGTCTGTTTGTGTGTGCAATACAGTGCATTTAGGAATTCTTGTGCATTCACAAGATTCCTATCTGCTATTGCTCTATCTTACTTCATTTATCTGTTCGTATTCCTTGCCTAATGTTCTTGCCATATTTATCTGTTCTTACCCTAATGTTTTAAAAAACAAATAGTCTGTTCTAGATGCAAGGAAAATAGTCTGTTCAGACTATGCAAGAACAGAAAAGAATATTAGGCAAGGAAAATCATAAGATATGCTTGCATATCATAAGATTGCTTGCATATCATATGATTGGATGAAATCGCGCCAAGCGCGTGTGAAGTAGATTTGTGAAAAAAACACTATAGTAAACGCGCCTGGCGCGTTTTAGATCTGTGAAAAAAACACTATAGCAAACGCGCCTGGCGCGTTTTAGATCTGTGAAAAAAATACTATAGTAAACGCGCCTGGCGTGTTTTGAATTTTGTATATTTAGAATCATTTTCTGGGGAGAGGAATATCATTTGCTAATTAGTTAATTTCTCTCGTTCTAGTGCATTACACATGGCTGCTTCTAGTTCAAACATACTTCCCCTGGACGACCATCAACGCTGGACCCTGTACAAGATACTACTTAATTGTGCTGTTCAAAACATTCACAGAGAGATGGACAAGCCATATGACAGTCTGTATCAGGGGCCATGGGAATGCTACCATCGCATAACTGGACATATGCGGCTCCTCATGCTCTTAGTAAGGCTCATGCCAACAAATAAATATGAGGATTTGATTAGGAGTATCAAGTATCGACGGGACACTCTGACTTGGAGACTCGACATTCGCAGGGAATGGGAGGATGATGTCATATCAAAGTGGTACAGGTGGGACTGGACTCGGTATGTAGCTGATGAAGTGGGCCTATGTGACATTTTGTAGAGATATGTACAGCCTGCTATGTTACTTTAGAAAGAACTCGCGCCTGGCGCATTTTCACAGAAGGAAAAATGTACAATGTATAGCCTGCTATGTTAGTTTAGAAAGAACTCGCGCCTGACACATTTTCACAGAAGGAAAAATGTACATATAGTTTTTTTGAATATAAATACAAACTCGCGCCTAAAGCAATTTCCAGCTTATACTTTTATGTCACGCTTATTTCATTATGTTTTTTTATATGCAATGTCGAAAACATTGAATCCTTTGATGCCCTCGCCAGTATGACCAACCCCAAGAAACTACATATTTTCGTTAATGTGTAGTTTCATGGGGTTGATAAGACTGGCTAAAGAACATCAAAGAATTCAAAATTCACAACATCACGCAGATGTTATGATATATTCATTTTTTTTTTACTATCATCATATACATACCTTTTGATAAGTTATGATCTAATAAATTATAGCTTCTTTGTATCAGAAGGTCTGTACATACCTTTTTTAGACGTTCTTTTGGCCATGCCACAAATGTGCCCACGCTCTCCCCGATTGTGTCACCACCAGGATGTCTTCTTGGAAGAGCTTCATCTCATAGTTGCAATTTATAATGCTAACTTTACAGAAACTGTTTCCAAGAGGAACACCATGGCACTTAGATTCAGGTTCCAGGTCTTCGATTTTACATAATCCAAGTCGACGCTTCAAGTTTGCTGTTAATAGATAGCATTCTTCTCCCACGCTAATAATTGAAAACATTAAAAGAATGATTTCACATGAACAGTCTTCAAGAATATAATATGTTTCAAGAACAGTCTTCAAATCCTACTGATAGCACTCACCATAGTTCAGCTGACATGATAGCGTGTCGATCAGTCGAGGAGGCAATCGCTAAGTCGAGGCGGCGAGTTGATCAGTCGAGGAGGCGGTCGACCGGAAGAAGTCAGCGAGTTGATCAGGTTTCTTGAAAACTTCGGTGGCGAATGAGCATGTGGAAGCAGCGTGCCACATAGGCGTTTCTTGAAAATAATAAAAATAAATATTCGTGGATGTGCTTTAATAAGAAAATTAAGTTTTTAATTTGAAATGAGCGGGATAAGCGATTAATATAGGCGGGATAATTGTAATTTAAAATCGGATAGCAATCTGACGGTTCAGATAATGCACCCATACGTATAAATTTGAATTGTGTCCCATAACATTGCATTCGAACATTGCAGCTATATGGTGTCCGGAGGATCTGGCGCAGCGAGAGGTAGAGGCGGAGGGAGAGGCGCAGGGAGAGCTGGGCAACGGCCCAACACTCAGGAAATTCCTGAACAGGTCGCCAGCACTCAGGAAGCAGGTATTTATCTATGCTTATATACTATTTCTTCTCGATTTCTACAGTTTCTGTGTTTTTTTTTTAAGTTTTGTCTAGTGTCTGTGTCGTTTTTTATCATTTTTCTACTGTCTCTGTGTTATTTCTACTTTTTATATTGTTTCTGTGTCATTTCTACTGCTTTTACTACCTTGTTTTGTGTGTTTTTTTTTATAATCTTCTCCTGTACTCTGTGTTTTTTGTTCTGTATTCTCCAGTTCTTATAATGTAGACTGTTTAATTATAGTTTGTTGCACTTGTTTGTTTATAGTTTTGTTCTGTATTCTCCAGTTCTTTGGAGTCGACTTTTTTGTAGCCTAGTATGTCTCTTATAATATAGAGCGTCTGTAGGGCCTCTCTAAAAAACGCGCTCGACGCGATTTATAATATAGAGCGTCTCTGATATGATTGTTTTTTGCTGTCTCTGATACTTGCATGTCTACCATTTATGTTTTCCGTAGTAAGTCGTCTATCAAAACGCGCTCGGCGCGATTTCATTACTCACCACATGATTGTAACTTTCAGGATCTTCTAAAAATGTGAAAAGAAAATCAAAGCCTGTTCAGGCTCACGGGACATCGGCACCGAAAAAACCAAGAACGGAGGAAGATGTTTCAGTTGCAGATTTGGCACACGCTGTGACCATGGACGATACTACAGGAATAATAAAGGCTCAGGTAGAGCCTCCATGTCCAGAAGAAGTTCTACCAGAGGGCTCCGAATGGTTTGTGGAGATCTTCAAGACTAGCGGAAAGAGAGATCTTATTTTCATGTCTAGAGTTAAAAAAACAGATCAAATGAAGAAACAAGGTATTTTGATCACATGCGAAGAACAGAACGATTCATATTGTTCCGTATTACTTGAAGCGGGTCAGAAAAATAAAAAAGGATTAAAGAAGTTAATGCGCTGCAGTGCCAGTTCCTTTAAAGAGACAGCCCTAAGAACGGATGAGGCCGCAGATAACCTCTTCAAATTTGGCTGGTCAGGTGGTGAACCATTGACACCAAAAAAAATATGTGAAGGTCTCTCAGCTGTGAGAAGAGCAATCAGTACAAGGCCGTCAGCTAGTGTGTACCTACAAGCTTGAAAAGAAAAGGAAGATGCAAGTTCTAGAGGTAGGAAAACAGCAGACGCTCTACCCATTACAGATTTGACTAGTGATGACGATAAGGCGAGACAGTTAGAGGCCATGAGCAAACTCAAGAAGTATGCCGACAAGTATCCACTGGGCCTTAACTTCACGCATCCAGTCCATGTCGACAGGCTTTTCAGGTCCACAAAGGCTATGTTTGTCAGCAGAAGATACGACAAGCAGCACGCAATGGAAATAGTCAACAGCATCATTCAAAACCCAGGGCAGGTGCCAATGCCGGCAGATGTGGTGCCTTTTGATATGAAGACGAAGAAGGTGTTGATATGGAATAAATTTGAAGATTTCATTGGCAACCTGGATATTCACTTCATGATAATAGATGGCCAGCATTCAGTGGAGGCGCAGAAGGTTTTGATCAGTCAAAACAAGGTTGCGTATTAAACGAGAGCTAAAATGAGGTAAAAAAATTATTTTGGTCATAAAATTGAATTTTGACCCCCCAAAATCACTCATTTTTTTGTGCAAAGAGAAAATTGATTGTGTCAAAGTGACACTTTTCCTAACAGTTAGAATTTACCTGAAGTGTATTTTTAGAGAAAACCACTAATTTAAGTGTAGATCATACACAACATTTTGTTAGCTTGGATTGTATTCCAGAAAAAGATACTTTGAAGTTACAATGAGTCATTTTTTAATGATATAATATTTCAAAGTACCAAAATTGTATTCCGGAATACACTTTTGCTATTCGAGGATAACAGAAGTGTATTCCGGAATACACTTTTGCTTTTCTAGAAAGTCAAAGTGTATTCCAGAATACACTTTTGGTTTTGCTCGAAATCCAAAGTGTATTCCGGAATACACTTTTACTGTACAAGTTTTTGAGCATCAACAGTGACCTTGCAATTTTCCAGGCTTTTGGGATTTTCGGCATTTTCAATGACCTTGCAATTTGTTTTTTGATTCAATTGATTTGAATGACCTTGCGATTTTATTTGTTTTTTATGTGGGGATACAGGAACATAGTTTTAAATAATGAAGGGATTAGCGAACCAACAACAACGACTAGATTTTTTGGTATTTTCAATTTATTTGGATGACGTTTCAATTTTTTTTATTTGTTTTGTGTGGATAAAGGGACATAGTTTCAAATAATAAAGGGATTTTGATTTTTTTGTTTATAACCCCAGGGATACTGGACCTTGGTACCAAATCGTAAGAGAGTCCAGAATACATTTTTTTTTCCCAGGAGGATAGAGACGTGTTTTTTTTGCCCTTTTTGCTCCGGCGATCTTTCTCTATGGAGCTCACACCACCATTTCAGTTTCAGATTGGGTAAGCCTATGGCATTGGCTAAAGGTTAAACCAAGGCGCTGGCTAAGCATCTTTCAAAATTATTTTTTTCATTACGGTAGCTCTTATTGTAGGTTGGATGCCAGAATCAATTTGTAGGTCGGATGCCAGAATCGTATCAGGAGTTGGACGCCACATCTGATGTGTAAAGGCTTCAAACCATATGCAGAAGTTAATAAGGAGCAAGGGACGATGGCGGATTGAGGAAGTTTCGGCTATGGTGAGGCATGTCAAACAAGCTGCTTTGAATGGTATCGAGATCTCCATATTTTGCATTGTTAGCCTCTTCTTTTCTTATATTTGCTCTATGCAGACGCTCCTACTGTTATGCAAACTTTCATGTGCTTGTGCAGGGCATTTCGGATGTAGGCATCATTCCAATGGATTAGGCCAAAGAGCTACTGCTTTGAATCAAGCCGAAATCCATTCTTAGGGCTGGATTTGGCTCTGAGAAAACCTCCCAGACATCAAAGCTTCATGCTGAAGCTATTTTGGATCCACAAGAAAGTCTGGGAGTTGCACTAGTCTGGAATGTTTCGCAGGTCTGGAGATGCACTAGTATTTTTATTACCTAAAGGTATTTATGGATTGAGGTTCAGTCAAGGAGTTAGAAGTAGTATTTTCATTTGGAATAAATCTTGCCTTGGGAGAACTTATGACTAGAACATGCAGAAAAAATCCTTACATTGTGTTCTTCCGGCTATACAATTGATGGAGAAATGATGAAGTTTAACTTTTCTACTGTGTAATTTCCATCCTCCAATCATATAATTGGAGCCACTTCACTCTTTATATTTGTTGTTTGGGTATGCAATTTACTTTTGAATTAATCATATGTAGCGTGGATTTTCATGTCAATTCAGCAAAGACCAGACATACACAATGGCCAAAGATACAGCAAGAGATGATATATTCCCTGCTAACCAAATGATTACTTGAAGTTGCAACAGCAGGAATGTCACAAGAACTTATCTGGTCCATGCCTTCACATCTGGTTGGTGTCTTACTTAGGCACAATTCTGAACCAATAACTTGAAGCCCTGCTCTCACGGATTGGCAAGGACCTTATAATATTTTTGTCCAGATTTGCATCTCGATGATTCATGCAGGGCCAGGAACTACCTGGTTTGTCTCCTTGAGAATAGTTACCTTTCAGGGGCTGAGAATCTAGAGCGACAACCTACATGAAGAATCTCATTGCATGATGCCGGCTCAACCTACATGAAGATCCATCAGATAGTGATGACTTCATTGAAGGAGTCACTAATGTGCTTGGAACGTATGTCTCCTTTAAGACAATTCCATATAAACCTGCAGTACCAAGCATATCGATACTGTTATTAACATTCTGCCTTGACAAATACTGAGTCAATGGAACACATGTCCCCATTGAGGTGATGTCACATGGATCCTTGTCCTCAGCCTCATCCCTTGTTCCATCAGGTATGTCAGTATTCTCACAAGCATTGATGCAGACATTGTAAGGTTCAGATACCACATTGTAAGGTTCAGATACCACTGTATGATACTTTTCTTGACATTCTTGTGCATTGAGAACTGAAAATAAAGATCACCTCAGCAAAGGATAAAATATAATTGTAGAGAATTGTAAGAGAGCTCACACTGATTGAGATGTCTGAACGATCTTCTTGTCGAATTTATTTTCTTAGGCTTTAAATTCAGCCCAGGTGATGGAAAGTTTATGCTCGATTTCTCAAGAACTTCTTTGCCTTTAAATTCCCACAAGCACAAAAATAGTCATTGTTCAACCATTTAGTCAGCATTCAATGAATCAATGCAAAGAATATTTCACCTCTGCCATCTTATAAAATAGCTGCAACTCATCAAGGCAATGATTAAAGTCATTTGTTTGTTTAATTGAATTCCGTAGCCACTTAGACATAAAAGTAGTATTCCTTGAATTCTTAAAATGTTCATCTGCAACGTTTGTTTACTTTAAATTCTAATCTATTACAAATTCATCTGCAACGTTTGTTTATTTTAAATTCTAATCTATTACAAATTCACCTCATTTTGTCATGTGTTCCCAATAACCCAGTGCCAGAAAAAATAAATGTAGTGGAAATGGCATATGCTAAATCGTAATCATGATGATGTTATGGACTTAACCCCTAAAAAGGGCTATTTCAAAGTGTTGATATGTTGACCCTATGATAAAAAAATATTTTTTTGCTAAAATAGCACATATTAAATTGTAATCACCATGATTTTTTGGACTTCACCCCTAAAAGAGCCGTTTTGCATGGTTGATATATTTTTTGGAAGGGAATCTTCAAACGGGAGTGCTGCAACACTCCCGTTTAATATGCAACTGTGTTTCAAGCACAAAAAACTGGAAACCAGTTCTATAGACTATACTCAGTCAGAAATTGCCGGTTCCTCAGTTGCTCAACAACAGCAGCAGAATTAGCCGAAATTAGCGCGCTACTGAATGACATGGGAAAGACATTCCTATACAAAAGGTATTTCATTTTCCCACACATAGCTAGTCTGGAACTTCCAAACCGCACCAGGCGCGATTTGCTGCTTTAACGTGCATGTCCTATAGCTTTCCAAATCGCGCCAGGCGCGTTTTATATTGTTATTGTTTTGACGGCCTGTCTACTTTATTTATCTAACGGCCCATATTTTGCAGCCCGTATGTGGAGCAGTTGCGGGCATGCTCGTAACCAATGGATCGAATATGGGAGACCAATGCCAACCAGACAAGGGCAATCTAAGAGTTCCGAATTCAAATTACTAGAAAGGACACGGTGCCAAACCATAATACAGGACAAGAGTAAGAGCACCAGATCAAAGAAGAAAAAAGGGGATGAATTAGGTGCTGGCTCAGAAGCTCAAACGGTGCCAAAGGATGCCTGCAAGATTATTTTTTCTTCTGACCAGGTATGGGAAAAGTGGAACGAATTTTGGGACGCCTATGCGGAAAAGAAGTTGCCAGATTCATATGGCAGGTTTCCTCCGCAAGATACATCTACTTTTTATTTTGGTGTCATAGAGATGAGGAAGGCACAAGGATTGGATGATGCAGAATTACTCTCTGTCCTAGAGAGGTGCATCAGAAAGGAAGTTGTCTACAAGAAAACGTCTGTAGCAAAGCACTTGACATCTTTCGAAGATGCCTGCGAACAGCTAAAAGATATGAAAGTCCTGAAAAAGGCTGTTGGCGAAGAACTGCAAAGGCTTACAGGAGACTTCATGTTATCAGAGATAGGCTTAATGCAAAAGTACAACGTATCTAATGATGATATTAAGAAATATGTGTTTTGGTCAAAAGATTTTGTGAAGCAACAAAAGGCGAAGAATGTGGCAACTCTAAAGGGGATTCACCACGAAAAGTGGCGCCCCGACCTAAAAAGAAAAGTTGCTTTGGTGAAACAGACGCCAGAAGAGGAGTCTCCTTTTTTCTATAAGGTGTCCCTTGGCTATAAGTGTGCCATACCAGACGTGGGTGATGGGCCAACCGACATCACTTTATTTGTTCTTGATAGTTGTGGCACGAGATGGACACAAGATGATTACAGCACGTTCTTCAACACATGCGGTGGTTTTACGACTGAGATGCATTATACCATCGTGACAATATGCCACTCCGACATGTCCTACGCATATGAACTATCTGCTGCAAATGATCTCGAATGCATTAAAGTGATGAGGCAAGCAGTAATGATAGATGAAAACAAAGATAGTGAGTTCAGTACCGAAAGTAAGATTGCACACATGCTAGTCCTTATGATAGCCATTATGGATGATAAAGAATATGAAAGACTCAAGGGGAAACCAGAAGGTGAAAAGATTGCTTGGCAGTGCTATCGGCTAGATGAACCCCTAATAAAGAATGTTTTTTATGTCGAATCCAATGCTGAAGACAAAGGGAAAGGGACTGCAGATGTGGATGTGGACCTTATAGAGGACGAAGAGGAAGAGGAAGAAGAAAACTGGGTCGACCCTGTCCTTAATTCAGCAATCAAGTATAAGCTACTGACGGCGTATAAGGGGAGCCTGAATAAGTATGGGTTTTCTTTGGCCCTTCCAAGTTTTCTGATTGAAGCCTTCTGCCCTTTAGAGTCAACGTGTTGGGAGTTTCATGTTGGAGGTTATGTCGGGCGGGAAGCTCTGAAGCTAGCTAGGAAATGCCAAAGTGTGGTCTCTGATGGTCAAGCCAAGGACTTCCTTGATATTTTTTTCGAGAAAGTGCTAGAGGTGGCACCTAGGGGTCTGATAGGTAGTGCAAGAAATAAAGCTTCCACCTCTAAGGCCGAATTACCTCCAGATCTGGCTGCAGAGCGGGAGGACATGAGAAAGCAGATGGAGCAAATAAAGATGAATTTCGACAACCAGCCGGTTAACTATGCGGCCGAGATTGTGCCTATACTTCCAATCACATATGAAAATCCGACGGAAGGGGATGTAGAGAACGCAAACCAAGAAGACAAAATCCAAGATGATACAGTGGAATCGGAAAGCTCTAGTCAGGTTAGCATAAAGAGTAATGAAGTATCAACCATAGTTCAAACACTAAGTGATGTGGTTGACACTTCTGGCAGACCGAAGACAACCGAGAGTAAGCTCATCATTGCGGAAGTTGAACAGGAACCAGAAAGGTATGTTCTTCAAACAGAAATGAAAATCGCGCAAGGCGCGATTTCAATTTTCTTTTTCCTTGTCTCACAAGTGTGTGCTTTCTTATTACAGACCTAAACCGGTTTCCTCCAAAATTCTGGTGTTCGATTTGAATGGAGTGCTCTGCAAAACGTTACCTAAAGCAACATTCGACCTATCATGGTATGCACAGAAACCATTTGAGACACGTACGAAATAGGTATATCCGCTTTCACTTTATTTCGTTGTGCAATTTGGTCGTCGATGGAGAATAGAAATATACAGGAAGTTTTGAGAGTAGTTCCTGAATTACATAGAGATTGGGCATCTGTTTGGGATCAGAGCAAATGTAAGTCATTTAAAAACCCGAAGGATCCGTCAGGTAAGAATATATTTGTGAAATGCTTGAGCGACATGATGGATGACTTGGGCGTTCAGGAGAAGGAAGGCATCATTATAGTTGATGATGATGCCTTGAAGTGTTGCTTCAATCGATCCACGATCACTAAATCCACCATCCTATCATCGATATGGTTACCACGGATGATTTTACGCTAAGCTTCATTGGTGTCATGCAAGAAATAGCGGGGGAAAAACGATCGAAGATATACAAACACTATACCCGCAACTTGATCGGACAGGGGAAATTGACAGGGACTTCGAGAAAATCGTTCTAGAAAGGGAACTCTTTTGATATATATGTATACCGGAAATACACTTTCCATAAAAGTTTTGAATATGAAATATACTTTACACCAAAGGTTTTGAATATATATTGTGTTCTTGTAGCAGCATTATTGGTACTGTGTACGTATTGTATTATTATATTATGTGTATGGTTTGCTACACTTGCAATAATTTGTATGTATATACCATCAATAATTCAGGTGTGTATAAATAGATATGCATGAAATTGCCAAACCATCGGCTTCGGCCTCCGCCTGCTTCTTGTTATTATGGCACATTCTATTACCTGCAAGATGACCCATGAGGACCTCTGTAGGTGCCGCCAGCTAGAAATAGAACTTGAGGACTGGTTGACTGTCGTTGCTATGAATCCCGTCCGCTTCTATCCTGATCCCTTTGATGTTGTAATCCATCTTCAATGGAATCCAGAGCATGCTTTGTCCATGATGGAGAGGATCTCAGGAGCGCCTGTCGACGATGAATCGAATTAGTTTTTTTAGTTTATATTCTATTGTAATGCTATATTACACGCGATTTGAACCACGAAAATCTCTATTTTGTAGCAATCTATAGATTTCGTTGTCGTCTGTGATGGTACGAAATAATAAGCAATTTCATACTTTTTATATTGCCAACATTCTGTTATAATATAGGTGATTTGCATCGAATATTTGAATGCCTTTCCATTTCAACACAAAATGCATCTTCCTAGCCCGAAAATAAACTCAGTGCAAAAGTGTGGTTAATTCAATATAATGGTCAATAAAAGGCTTATACGGCGCGATTTTGGAATAGACATAATTCCAATTTAATTGAATGATGGTTGCTATGTATTATGTGCTAGTTATGTATTATGTGCTGGTTATTCTGGTAATAATGTGATTGATAGAGAGAGCATGATTTCATAGAATTATTCACCCATCACAATTAAAGGAACCTGAAAGTCGAACTAAACGTATGATACAACGCTTCAAGTAATTGACAATGAATGATCTTCCATTGTAGTGCAACTTGTGACAAAAGGGAAAGATGCAATGCCAACGGACTATGCATATAAAGGATGCAGTGCCATTTAACTTGTTTGCCAATATACAAGTTAACTTATGTGGAAATCTTCTTGGATGTCAGCCATTGTAAGGAATATTTTCTAGCATGTAGTGATCTTTGCATATGGTCTTTCTACATGTCCCTTCAACGTGTCTGCTTGGGTCCATATGGCACAGTTCAAGCAAAATCTCCTCTCACCTCCAAACCTTTGCACCTTATGCCAGATCTATTCCTCTTTCTAGCTCAACTGTATGAGCTTTTCATCCAATCCTGTCTTTTTGTCTCTTAGATCTGCCAGAGTGAATTCCTTCATTGTTCTGGCTCTTTTCTTTGCTTCTGTTAGTTCTCAAACAGAAGCTTTTGGTGGATTTGGTGCCTCTGATGTTTACATTGTGCATTTGAAGGGCTCTTCTGCTCAAACATTGGCATCCTAGCTTGCCTATTTTGTGGACAACAATGGAAACGTTGATCATCAGTCCAAGTTGAGAGTCAAAAGTCATATGTCTGCCTTGTCTTTTCCTCATGATGAATTCCTTGCAAACATGCTGGAGACAGGAACTTATGAGAAGCTATACAGCTATACATACCTTCTCAATGCACTTGCTGTCAGAATCGATTCAAATGTACAGGCAAAGCTATATACCAGCTGTCAATCCGGCTCCAGCAATCTGAACTCCATTGCCAAGTCTTAACAAATTTTTATATGAGCGATCAGTCCCGGGGATGTCACATAGTTTAAGGCGTATGTACCATGTGAGTGAAAGGGGTGGGTTTTTTTTTTACCCTAAACCGTATGTATAAATACGGATAGGGGCTTGGCTAGAGGGTTTTCTGGGGGGAATCCAGTGTAATGTGTATACGGGAAGGGGCGTTTAGAAGGTTGGACAAGGCGTATACGGAGGGTTTTTTGCTGACCCCATTAACGCACGTGGCGTATCACTTTTATAGTAGGTGAAACCCCCGGGCGATCAGTAAAAGAAGCAGAAACAGACAGAAGCCACGGTCCAAATGAGTTCAGGTAAATGGGGAAGGTCCATTATTTCCAGCAGCATGGACTACTAGAACGCCAGATTTGACTGCTCTGAGCATCATCACGACAAAGGAATTTAAGAAAGGAACTCCATATGTTCCACTGGTAGCACCCAAGGAGATGCTTAATATGTGCACCCCATCCTCGACAGCCTGATCGATGCTAGCAAGGACATCAGATAAGTATCCACCATCTCTGAATATTACTTTGTAGATTGCTAACCGAGCGCGTGGGGCCATTCCACTCGCATCGTCATATCTGTAACCATTCACATTGACAGGAATTAATCAATCAATCACATTATTACCAGAATAACCAGAACATCATTTCAAGCATTCTTTGTATGCTAGTTTCATAGAAAATATATGGTGAGTGTATTTTCTCATAGAAGATACTTAGAATATTGTGTTTATTAGAAAATACGTAGTATATAGGATATTTTTTTTGAAGAACGTGTCTTACTTCATATTATACACTCAAAATATTACAAAGTACTTCCAGAAGTAAGAAATGTCCCTGAAGCATCAATCACTTTTAGATGATCACTCCATATTGGAATTTTAATACGATCAGGCCAATTGGAGATCTGAAAGCAATTATACAACTTCTTACGAATTTCTTGAAGCACCACCTGAGAAGAAATACGCTTATCATAAAAGACCTTTCTTCGCCTTCGCTTCCATACACTCCATATTAGCCAAGACTTTGCCATGTGAAATGCAATCCTTTTAGAAGCAGTCCACTGATTTGGATAAATACCCAAAAGAAAGTGCTGACTATCCAAAGATACTCCAAAAAGAGAATGCAGCCAGGACCTAAGACTACTCAGCTCTGCACACAAATATAAACAGTGCTCCAATGTTTCAATGCACCGCTCACACATTGGGCAAAGTGGGCTATCAAAAAATAAATAGTATATATTGCCCCATTTAAAAAAGCTATCTTTGAAAAAAACTATGGGTTTATTTTTTCGTACATGTATACATAGAAAATGCATAGGATATGGTGTGCATTAGAAAATACATAAAAAATACATAGATTTACATAGGTTTAATCATTTCAATGGGCTTTCATAGGTCTAATCCATGCACTTTTTATACCTCTATGCATCTTTAAGAAGACTGGAATTTTTTTCATAGACATGTGTATTGAAGACATTTGTATTTCGTTACTAGTTTGGAGTTTGTAAAAGATTGATGTTTCTCACTCCGAGCTGCCTTTCTCGACTCGCGAGTCGAAAAAGGCCCTCAGACCTGTGAGCCGAGAAACTAGCTCCCAGACTGACCCTCAGAACCTGCGTTTTTTACTCTGAGCTGCCTTTCTTGACTCGTGAGTTGTGAAAGGCCATTAGAGGGGGCTTGAGGGTCTTTCTCGGCTCGCGAGTCGAGAAAGGCCCTCAAAAAACTTCTTTTTTCTACTTCAAAAAGAAAAGCAAAATTTTTTTTTTTTTGTGGAGGGGGGGGGCTCTGAGGCACGTTTCTTGACTCGCGAGTCGAGAAAGGCCCTCAGAGTTGACTTTTTTTTTTCTGAGCTTCCTTTTCTCGACTCGCGAGTTGAGAAAGGGCCTTAGACTTGCATTTTTCACTCTAAGCTGCTTTTCTCGACTCTTTTCTTCAAAAATGTCCCTTTGAACTGATTGTTTTTTTATTTGTATTTTCTGTAGCATCAATTGCATTAACTTGATTTTGCCTTTTCCAGTACAGATCGCGAACAGAAAGGACATGATTAGGAGCCATGGAAAGACCTGTTCATTGAAGAAAGAGAACGAGAAGAGGTTAATGACATGCATTGGATAGGACAACGCGTTCAGATTCTATTCTCTTCAAGTTGCTCTCGTGGCTTGAAACACCTCAGACCTTGCTTCGCACATCGTTCCCAGTAGGTGGTCTGTGTGCAAAGCTGATGTAATATTTGTGCCAGCCTGACCATCATAGTATCTTCAACCACTGTAAAATACAATGTAATGAAATTATTTATGGATAAAAATTCAGGAGAGATCAGCACTTTGTTTATAGAGAGATAGCATTTTCATTAGTTGTAGTTGTGCACTTTATCTTCTCGACTTGCTAACCAAGAAAAGTAGACCACGTAATTTTCCTTAACATTTTTTTTCATACAGGAAAACAGGCATCTTCTAAATCAATAATGCGACAGTTCTATTGCGACGACATTCCTTGGATGGGGACGTCCATTTGTCACTGCTCCTATTTATTCAACCTCTCTTCATTGTTCTATCGTCGGCGTTCTCTTGAGCTAGATTTCTCCTTCTTATCTATCCTATCAGCAAATTTCTTCTCCAGCTAGATTCTTTCATTCATTGTATTTTATTCTCTGTTCTATTCTTACATAGTTCGGATTCTTCCAGTCATTCCTCATCAATCAATTCTTCTCTATCTGGATTTTTTCTTTGCTCACTTTGAACTTGAGCCGCCCTCGACTCTTTCTATGAGGAGCAGTAGTACTACTTCGTCTTCTGGAGAGCTTGTCATGCTTAGTTTTGCGGATCTTAGGGTTTTTGTTATTCTCGTATTGCTTTGTGTGCTGGGTTTTCTTGCTCTGAGCGTGCTCGTCCTTTCATTTTCTGGTGGTCTGTATTCAGTTTCTTGCAGTTTCTGTCTTCTCCGAGACCTTCATTGTGTTTATTAGCAGTGATGTTATTGATTTAAATCTGTTTTTGCCGTTTGTAGTTTCTAGGCCATAGATATTTTTACATGTCGATTTGCTTAACAATTGCATCTCTTGCAATTTGTCTTTTAGTTTTTGCTAGGGTTGGATTTAAAGCTTTTTATCCATTGTTCGCATCTCAAACAAGACTTTTTGCAGGATCGACGGTGGCACAATTCTAACTAGATCGGCGAGTCTGGAGCATGATTGATGGCATATTATACACCAATGCAGAGGTCACTCTCTATTTTTGCAGGCCTTGAGGGTGATTCGGCAACCGGAGGTACTTGAGTCACGGTTTAACTTTAGATTCCATGAGCATCCTTTTTAGGGCAGGGAGTCATCGGAACAAGAGGGAAAACTCTTAAATCCACCGCCTGATCATACTTCTGGCAGCCCACCAAAAACGTTCTTTTGTTGCATCTGTGAGTTCCAGCCCGATCTGCATATGCTGCTCGGATATCCATGGAGTACAACTAAGTTGCCCCTATGAAAAATCATCAGCAGGTGAGTAATGTTCTTTTGCATCTATAAATTCCATGAATGGCAGCCAAGTTGCCTCCTGTGTAAAATCGTCAGCAGATTAGCAGGTTAGTGATGGTCTTTTGCTTAATTTTGACTTGTCAATCCCTGATGTTAGTTGCATCTGTACACATTTTTTCCATTGTTTGCTGAAGTCCAAGCTCTGTTTATGGTTATATTTGTGAATTATTTGTTCTGTTGTTGCCCATTTTTGCTTGTATCTGCATCCATTAGCTGGATATTTATGCTGCTGTTAAAGCTTTAATCATATGAGCTGCATATATGAGGGCCATTTTTGATAGATATTAACATTTCTGAGAATTTGAAGTGGTTTTATAAATCATTCTATTCCTCACTGAAGACTTGACGTACCCATTCCGAGGTTTCGTTTCTTAAAACATTTCATTCTATGCCAAGTTCATTCATCCATGCAACATTGATGCAATGGTTTTATGCTTTCATTTTGCTTTCATAGACTTGTAGGTTCCTGATCAATTAATGTTATTCCAGCTTTCCGGTTCTTCACCGATTAATGTTATGTTAACTCTCAATTGGATTTCACTGCAGCCATTAAGGCACTTGTTGCATGCTTCCCATATATCTGTACGTGGATCCTACATCTTGTTCTTCTGGGCCCATGTTTACTAGCCCCTTCTTCTGGATTGCGACATTTCCGTGGATTGTGTGTAGTGCAATGTTATCTCCTTTTCTGGAAATGATGCTTCTTAATATGCAACAAACTCAGCATGATACTTTGTGCTTTGGGACATACGCTCAGTGGGAGCATAGGCAAAGGCCAGCTTTAAGTTCCGGTATTTACAATAGGAACAGTAGGTTCTTTCCCTCCTTGTATCACATTTTTTAGAAAAGCTCAATCGTTTAATACCATTACCTATTGGTGAGATTGGCTTGTGGTGGAGATGCATGGGTTTGGCTCCATAGCTACATGTTTAAGTCCTTCCATTTTCTTTTTTTGCCATCATAATACATTCATACGGAAATCATGTTTTTCACTTTGTTGCTAACATGTTCTGCTCGAGCTCTTTATATTCTTTGTTGGCTGGATTCAACATTAGACACTTTTTGCTTCATTGTGGACGAAGTTAGGATTGTATTTGTTCCATTATTATTTGTCTACTTGCTCTTTCTTTGATATTTTTGTCCTTTGTCAATAGATGTAGTTTACATGCATTTGATGTTAACAGTTCGTATGCTATGTTTACCCCTTTGCTTCTTTGTTCATTCTTGGACTTGCGTCACACATTCATGAAAGGTACAAATTGGGGTACACCTCGCTTTGCTTTGAGCCATTTATTGGTATTATATGTGGTGGGTGTTGATGACATTGCATAATCTCATTCAGTCTATTCTTAGGTCACTATATATTTTTATCTGGTTCATTTTTGAGGATCTACATGATATAGTTTGATGCATATCTTTTTAGTCACAGGCTTTGTTGGCTTTAACTCTTCTATTTCTTCCATTTGTACTATGTTCCTCTTGTTACGATCCCATTTCCTATCAGTTTCACTTTGTTTTCTTGTTTGATGGGTCCCTTCAATTTGATATTGACACATTGGGCATCCTATTGACCATTGTAAACTTGTTCTTCCGTTTTGCTTCTATATTTCATATTCATTTGGCTTTTTGCATGTCCAATTGTCGCCATGTTAACCTGGTTACTGTTTTTGCTGTTCTTTCTACCATTGACTCGTAATCCTCTTGAGATTCATTAGACTATTCTATTCTATTCTATTCATTAGACTCCTGTTTGCCATAGTTGGATCGAGATCTTTTTACATACTATATTGTCATTTAGATGACATTGAGAGTGATAGCTATCTTGACTTAAAGGAAAGGGGTGTGAGAATGCTTGTTTGTATATTTGATTGGTGATTCGCATTAAATATTTTCACTTCATCAATTCTTATATGGTTTTATGCATATAGTTTCCATTGACCTTCGACATTTTGAGATGTTTGTTTAATGCATATTTTGGTCACATGCATCTGGTAGATAATGCTTGTACTGCATAGTTTTATTGTGCTTTAGGATTTGTACATGTGCCTATCTGGTTTCATCTGATATATGATTCTCCTCCATAGATCCATTCTTAGCATTGATTTTTTATATAACTCATTTGCTTCATTTGATCACTTGATCCATGCTTGGGATCTGTTATATTCATGGATTTTGTTTTTTATCATCGTACTTCCTTATGGTCATCTTTAGTTACCTCCAGCATTTCTCGAGCAATGTTTTGTGGTATTGATAGCCTCTGTTTCTGATACTCTCGTATGGTTGTTCTGTACTTAGGTTTCTCGTCTCAATGCCAGGTGTGCAGTTAGTCTAGTTGGTCGTATAGGTTCCATTGTTGTCCGTCTGCTTGGCTAGTTCCTTTTTCATCCCATTGACTTTGTTAAACCTTTGGCCTTTTGGTTTTTTGCCCTGTGTTTGCTCCATGGTTCCTTTGCCCCTTTGTATGTATTGGCTCCAGTGTCATCTAGTCCTTTGCTTCAGTTTGAGTTTTGCTTCAGATGTTACCCCTTTGTGCCATTTGCCCACTATTGGTCCCTCTTTTTGTGCTTTTATTCTAGTTGTTTTACTTGGCGTCTTTTGCATCCCTTTAATACGCTTAGTCTATTTATCATGATTCTCTTTTTGCTCTAGGTTGCTCCAGTCTCCTGCTTGATATCATTATTCTAGTTTTTTGTATTCCTATGAACTTGTTTTTGCAATATAGTCCATTCACTCGCCATTGCTTCATTATCTCAATTTGTTTTCTAATCTCATTTGCTCATTGTTTCTATTAAATCTATTTTCAAGTACTTTATGCCTTTATTTTCGTTTATTCCAATTTGTCAGTAGATTTATTTGTTTCTAGGTGTGTTACATTTGTCACGAGGGTACTCTTTGCTCCCTTTAAATGTTTCTATGTTCTTTGCTTTCACCCTTTGTTATCTCCGTTTTTAGATTCATTGTGCTTGCTCTATCAGCCTCATCTGTGCATCATGTTTTATTTTCCAGTGACACTTGTAGACTCATTTCTTATTTTCTTTATACCATATTTTCAATTGTACCCCCTTTCTTGGCTTTGCAATACACATGCCGTCCTTATTTCGCTCATGGTAGCTCTTAAAGGCAGTTTATAGTTCTTCTATCATGATTTTTCTTTGGTGATAGCTTGTGGCGGTATTATGGTGATGTGGTTTTTGCTGGCGTATTCAACACGGTGTCTTTACTTGGCTTCTTTTTGCTCTACGTCAATTTTTTATGCATTCGCATGGGTTCATCTATTTTAGTGCATCTGATCCTTTGGTTCATAAGATATTAGTGTAAGAATCATCTTGCATTTTGCATCTTTGCTAGTTTTCCTTTGGTGCTTTCTTTCTCGTTGTAAAGCTTTTTATACATAGTTCTTCTCCACCATTGTTTTCTCAAATTTTTGAGTTGTCTCTACTTGTCATAGTTTATTTTATTTATCTTCTTGGCATTGGAGATGCTCTAGGTGTTGTTTGCAAGTTGTGGACCTTCTTTGACTTTATTTTGCAGTTGAAGACACATATTTAGGTCATCTCTTATCCTCATTGAGCCATTCATTTATAGAGCCACCTATCTGGTTGTTGGTCATGTTGTTCCTAGTTCTCTATCTTTCGCTTTAGTCATCCTATTTGCAGTTGCATTCCCCCTTTTGGGCACCCCTTTTTTGCTTTGATACTCTTGCCTTTGTGCAACACTTGTTCACTTTCTTATCTTTTTTGTGGTCCCATTTTTTGGTCTCTTCGGTTGTCTCTTGTTGTCTCTGTGAGTTAGGTTGCTTCCTTCGGGTTCACGTTAGTACCGTTTGTTTCAATATCTTAGGACTTCTTCTATTGCCCTTGCTCCCTATATGTATAGTTTTGGATACTATTAATTTTCCACCTATTGGTCCATCCCGTTGGCACCATATTAGTCATGTTTTTCTGATCTCTAGCTCATTTTTTGTTCACTCTCTGTTTGGCAATTTTGTTGACTTCTTTTTGCTCTTTTATTTCCTTGTTGGTTCGTGTTTCTATCCTTCCTTTTGTTCCATGTATTCATTTGTTCCATGTGTATTTTTTCATTGTTTATTCGTTAACGATGTGGATCATTGATTCCTTTTCTCCATCCGCTTTTCCTGCGGAGTTTTGTCCCCTTCCACCTTCTCCACTTTTCCTTTTCCACTCTCTTTTATTGCGACCTTTTTACTTTGCTTCACTTGCCTGTTTTCTTAGTCGCCTTGTTTCCCATGCCACTATCCGTTCTGGCTCCCACTTACCTGGCTCCTTTCTATCGTATTATGTTTTTCCTTTCTATGTGTTCTTCTTCACTCGTCATTCCTCCCATCGGCTCTTTCGATGTTCTGTTTGTTCTTGTGCCTTTGTTGTTGCCATTTTTAGATCCATTTTGTTCCGCTGTCCCATCAGCCTTTTCTGTGCATTCTTTTCCAGTGACCCTTGTAGACTCATTTCTCCCTTTCTTTATACTATATTTCTCTTTAGCTTCTCTTCTTTTCAGTCTCCATGCTAAGTAGTTTTTGAGTTTGTTCCTCTTCTATCGGCCAGTATGTGCCTATCATAGGACCCATCCTAGGAATGCCATGGTTCTATTGCGACAGCAATAGAACCGACATTCCTTGGATGGGGACGTCCCTTTGTCACTCCTCCTATTTATTCAGCCTCTCTTCATTGTTCTATCATTGGCGTTTTCTTGAGCTAGATTTCTCCTTCTTCTCTATCCTATCAATTTCCCTCGCCCTCCCTCCCTTGATAGTTATTTGCATTTGATCATGTTCGTTATTTCCTTTTCTTTTCTATGTCCTTTAAATTTGCATTCTTTATTTCCTCAGCGTGGCTTTGTAGCCTCTGAGGCATACTTATTAGTTAACTCTTTCTCGGCATAGCACTATAGCTTCTGAGGCATAACTCTTTTTCATTTTCTCTCGGCGTGGCAACGACTCTTCTTGCCTATGGCATCTAACTCATTGACGGGTTATTTTTCTTTCAGCCTTGACTCTGCAGGATTTTTTAAGGTCTTGTGGCTGTCGGAGTGCGTGGGGTCGTGCTTCAACGATTTGCTTGGGTTTTTCCTCAAACACCTAAGAAGGCGTGGTTCTTCTTCCCGATGAGAAGCAGTCACCAGGTCTTCTTACCTTTGCATCGACCAAGTGGCAGATAAAACCATCTTTTATATTGTAGCCAGTATATGCCTATCATAGGACCCATCCTAGGAATGCGGAAGTTTCCCTCGAGCGTCCTTTTCGTGTAAAATAACAGGGTTCCAAAAAAATGGGAATGGAATGAGACTCACTTTAATTAAATGCGACTTTATAGTACAGATTCCTAGGCAGCTATCAATTTACGAGCTAAAGCATGTTTTGGCATAGGTAGATAGCAGAATAGGATGAAGTTACAATGTGCATACATTTGCACATAGCTTTTAATCTCAGATAAAATTAATTGGTATTCCTGATCTTCCAAAAATTAATGTATTTTTGTTCCCTATGGTTTTAGGGGTGCCGATTCTCTTTTGGCTATCCTACATTTGGTGTGACGTTCCGGCCACGATTATCATACGGTCTCGGGGCGATATTATTGTCTTGACCGCCACGCTGCATTACACGCCGTTCAATCGACGTAATGCGCCCGGCGGTACAAAGCAAGGTCGCCCTAGGGGGCAATTTGCAATGGTGCGCACACTTAGCAATGCGCGCACTTTTAGACCTTTAACCCATTAAAGGTAGACCAAGGGTCATGGAAACCCTAAACCTAACTGATAGCCTACATAAGGCACCAAACCCTAACATTCCCCTTTTCGCACCTTCCGAGCTCCGATTCGCGCGCCTGAGGAGTCAATTCCAACTGCCACGATCTGTCCGTGCACCCCAGCTTGTCGGTTTCGTCCTCCGACCGCATTTGAAAGCGAGCGAGACATGGATGCCTTCGGATCGAGAGGAGTGAACCAGGGATCAGGTATTTGGTCGATTGAATAGCATAAACCTTATTCTAGCCTTCAACCAGTAGGTTTAGCCTATTAAGTCACCCTTAATAGCCAAGATTGACTCTAACTAAAGAACCTAACTCTATGAGATAGATTAGTTCTTTATTACTTATGTTGATATGATGGACGGATGTATTCTCGTGGACTCATTGTATTGGGAAGGGGGTAGAGACTTGAAGCTTAGTAGATGATGCTCCTAGATAGTCCCTCTTAGTGCATTACTAGATTTAGGCATTGCGGTACGAGAGCCCACCGGGTTGTGGGTGAAGGGGGCGAGGACCGGCTTAGAATGAGATTCGTGTTTCGACCCTTGACCCATCCCTCCGTGTGTGTAAGGCCTCACAGGGGATCAGAGTGACTAGGTCTAATGGCTTGCCACCGGAGTGTGGGTAAGGCATGGGCTCGACACAGTGGGGGTGGTGTTCACCTTCCATTGGGTTAAGTCGGAATAAGGGCGGTGGCCCTCTAGTCACCTTGGGTCAGCATGTAGATCTCTACGGAGGGGTAATCCCTACCGCCCCGGGGGATTGGGGAGATGTAACCCGTGAATAGCCCCTTTGGCTATGCACCCGGGCTTCGATTAGGTCCCAACACTTTTCAACCTACTCACGCAAAGTGTGCACAGGAGGGGCGGATGGAGTGGACAACCCTAAGCCATGTTCTTATGCCAGCCCAATCCATTGTCATGATTAAATGCCTTTGAACGAACGGAGATCCAAGCTTGTCACCATCCCCCCGAGTCCGAGCCTTGGGTAGGAACTTCCTTTGTATTGTGCTGATCTTTGTCTATGCAGATGTTGATGTGCCACCCTTCGAGGTGGATATATGATGTTATGTTACTGACGTGTATGCTTACGCTTCCGCAGCCTAGGTAGGCCCGAGGGAGGCGGGTAAAATGACCCCTTCACTCTTCCCATTGTGGACTCTAGGCGGGACGCACGATGATATGTGGAGGGCCCTCAGACGGTGTGGAGCTGGGTGCGGGGATGAACTCCCCGTTTTGTATACGGTGCGGGCATCGATATCACAGTAGGGGACGTCACAGTGGTATCAGAGCAATGTTCTTGGAGACCAAGAGCAAAGCACTGACCATGCTCCCAGTAGTACTAACTTGATAGGACCCTCAAACCTCGAAAAGTGGGAAATGTTTTTCTTACTTTCGTAGTTTGTGCTAAGCTAGTAACAGTTAAGTGAATTGGAACTTAATAAGACTAAAACGAAAGAGCCAACACCTCATCAGGCAAGGTGGTCTCACAGCTCGCGCCTGGTCAAAGAACTACACTTTAGTTTTTGAGCGAGGCGCAAGCTGTGAGACATTGATCCAAGCATCTTGAAAAGTCATACAATTTTAAAAAGTAACTTTGAGCGAGGCGCAAGCTGTGAGACATCGAGGCGCAAGCTGTGAGACATTGATCCAAGCATCTTGAAAAGTCATACAATTTTAAAAAGTAACTTTGAGCGAGGCGCAAGCTATGAGACATTGATCCAAACATCTTGAAAAGTCATACAATTTTAAAAAGTAACTTGGTAATTCGAATTTTGAGACATTGATCCAAACATCTTGAAAAGTCATACAATTTTAAAAAGTAACTTGGTAATTCGAATTTTAGCCTAGGAATTAGCTAGACTAGTCTAGTTTTCCAATCTATTTGAACCTCATCTTAAAAGGATAGCGGGAATTGAACCTCCCACCCATAGGGTTGAACCCCCCCAAACCCCCCGTGCCAACCACTGAGGGCGGGCATCGTTTGTGTTTGAGTTATAATTCTTAATTAGATTTAAGCTTTAATAATGTTAGATAATATTAATAGCTAAGCCTTAGACTTAGAACCAAGACCCTTAAGCTAGATAGAGACAGCATCTTGATAGACACCAGGACTCCGATCGACATGATGCGCACAAAAAACCATTTCGACTTTCTCGACAAAAGGCTTAAATGGCCCAGAGGCCAAGGAGGCCGAAGGAAACAAGAAGAGGAGAGGGCGAACGAGGGAGGCCAAGGCCAAGGCTCAAGAAGAGCGTAAGCGGTCCAACATTTTGAAGACTCAACACCGCCTTTGTTCATGCGGTTTAGTAACCCTCATGAGGAAGGACATGCAATTAGCTAATTTAATTAAGGGAGATCCCCAGTAGATATGTTGTAAATAATCAATAATTTTGTTAATACGTGATAATTTTGAGTAGTTTATGTGTCAAATCTTGCTTAATTAGGACAAGTTAGCAAGTAGTAGTTGTTATTTTAGTAAAATAGGATATTCTCAGACCAAAAAGTGTGATGTCTCACTCGGCGCCTTGTCAAGAAAACTAAAGTTTAGTTTTTGAACGAGGCGCAACCTGTGAGACCTTCATACCTAGACCATGTCCAAACTAGACCAAAACACCTCCAAATTGACCAAGTAAGGGGTCCATTCTGCCTAACTCGAGGAGAATAACATGAATAGACCCTTAGATCACCCAAATTGGACAAGTTTAACCCAAATTACAGCCAATGTCTCACAGCTCGCACCTGGTCAAAGAACTAAACTTTAGTTTTTGAGCAGGGCGCAACCTGTGAGACCTCCAAACTTTGAACTTCCATAACTTGAGCTACAAAGCTCCAAATCACCTGAAAATTGTTGCAATATGACCATTAGACAGCCTAGAATCCATTTATGACCTCAAATTAGGCTAGAAATGTCAAACCCCAGCTCAAAATGACCAAAATTGCTCAAACCCTTGAATTGTTTTTCCAAACTGTGGTTTGTTTGTAAATAGAAGCATACCCCATTAGTAGCTCGCAAGTATTGCTCTCAGCTCGAAGCTGATGCCTTACTCCTAGATAGAAGTGCCCAAGAACACCCCTTTGTTATAGTCATCTAGACCTCAGCATACCAACCGAAGTCCAACTGTTGGTACATCACCTCGGGTCATGCCAAAAGCATAAACCTTAACCTAATTCTGTGTCCTTCTAATCGAGTTTGACTTATATAGCCGCCACATTGATACTCCCTATTGCCATGATACCTAGAAAGGAGCTAGAGTCTAGAGCTGCCCAAGTCACCTCATGTGTAGAGATCAGCGTTGGGGAAACTCCGGGGTAAAGCCATTTTCTCCGTCTTAAATTTCCAGTTCACCGTCCAGCGTGGCTGAGTGGCGGAACCAGTTCCGCACATAAATTGTTGAATTCCGGGGATTATCCGATATGGAAAATACAAACCGGTACTTGCCATAGTACATCCTCCAACAAAAAATCGCCCACATAATTTATTGCAAACGAAGAAACAAAAGGAGGGAAACTCGCTACACGAAAAGCCAAGAACGATGCCTCGCCATGGTCAATACTTGTGAACTAAAGAACAATGCCGAAGGATAGTTCCCTGTGATTAGGAGAACGGACCACAGTCCTCAAGAGTAGCGCGATTTCAGATCCGTTCGCCAGAGTTGTAGAACGGGGCTGGTCTAGATTTTGCCCAACAAGATTTATGCAATAAGAACAAGGGCATCCGCTTTAAGGAGCAAAACCACACCACACGTGAGCTGGAATACACATAGATACACCACACGAGCTCGAAAGGTAAATCTCGTATTTTTTATTTCGTTCTATATTACGTAAAGATCTAGCTTTGTACTTTCTTGGCAAGAAGATCAAGATTGTTAATGCCCTTGCAAACTAGATGCCCTTGCATATTGTATTGTGAATGCGTAATGTAGAGAACCAATGCTGGCTCCCAAAACCGAATGAAGGGCGTCATTTTTTTTCATTGCAACTGGATAATCTATCGCCTCAGACGGTTTTACAATGCATTCATCCGAAATTCTTGCCATTCTTGTATACAATAATCTCTCAGAAACAGGGAGCATCACGTTATAGGGGTCTAAGTCCAATGCCCCGCCTCGCATCTAAAACGCCACGAGTTTTCCCTTGAAACCCTAGAAAAGGCTGTGGGGTTTTAGTCACGTAATCGAGAGCAGGCATCTTTGGAAGTGTCTACAAAGGGATTCTAGAGGATGGAACAGAAGTTGCGGTGAAGAAAATCGAATTGGGCTTTCGAAAAGGAGAGAAAGAATTCAGGCAAGCAATGGTCCTCCTAGCTGAGATGGATACAAATTATTTTGTCAGTCTTTATGGATTACGTGCTCAAGGGAATACCGAATCTTTGGTGCTTGAATATTTTCCAAAGGGCTCATTAGATAGGCTCTTATTTGGCAACCTAAATTGGGAGCTAAAGTAAAAATCGCCATAGCGGTAGCTAGGGCTCGGCATTTTACACATGGCGCCATGGCATCCATGGAAACTTGAAGCCCCGAGAATGTTGTTTTAGATTTAGATCTATGTCCGAAACTCTACAGATTCATGGCTGATATATGACTATGTGGCAACAAATAGACAAGATATAATCCAGTGGTCTCGATTGGCAATTCATGCAGAGAGGTTATCTTTCTCTGAATGGCAGCTACAACATCCTTTCAAGGAGAGAACCAAACTTATTCTTCTTCTTGATGTTACATGTTTAATTCCCTCTTAGGCTATTGTATTCTTAAGTATGATTCTTTGCTTCAATATAGCATTTTGATTTGGTTTTACTTTGATATTTTAGCTATTGAGTCCTTGGTGTGGTTGTAATATACTTTGAGTTCTCTTTGTCTTGGTAAAGTGGGATCCGGTTGTGAATTTTGTTTGCAGGAACGATCCGATTCAAACTTATAAATTCCGATTGGGTGAGAAAACTATAGGAAATTTTCCGATAGAAGGGAAAAGGTTTCCCCAACGCTGGTAGAGATTGGACTCCCCTAAACCAACTTTGCTAGGACCTTAGAGTATGCCTCAAACATCATGGAGGTCTTGCAAAACAACCCTCATGTCATGCCATACCACACGTCCTAATGTCCATAGACTTGGAGATTATAGATATGTCTTCAGTAATGCTACTCAAGCCATCTTGTTTGCATATAGAGCCCAAAATGTTGTAGGAGAGCCCTTCAAGTAGACCCTTAGACTCTAGGATATACGAGCGTTGCTTTCGAAGTACAGGGCCAGAGCCACAGATGAGCTAGAGGCGCAACTTCTTGAAGACATCAAGGTCCCAGCCGATGTACAGACAGATAAGGAGAGGAGACCGGAAAGGCAGACCCAAGAGAGGGAAGCACAACGACAAACACCTCAAGCGACAAACGAGTAGAATAGGACACCACCGGTCTATCATCAATCTTCATCAAATGGGAAGAATAATTGGTAACCAATAGCATCAAGAATTTTCTAGATGTCAACCTCCCGGCTACCACGTCCATGAGCTCACATCAGGAAGAGGATCTCGACGCCTTCACCAACTCGACGCCCACGAGTTTCAAATGGAAGAATGCAAGGCAGCAAAATACAGGTGCAGGAACACATTAGACATCGATGTCGCGTTAGCATCACGAGCTAGGGCCAGAGGGCATAATCTTCCGTCGAGGAGAGAAGTCATGGCGACACAAGAGCGTATACGAACCGGAGAGAAGACCACCACGACCTTGCAGCCCAGCACCTCAAGCGAATGTCAGGCAACGCCAACAAAAGGAGCGACCAAGCTAGGCAACCACAAGCACCTAAGGCTGACCAGGACGAGCTTCCAGCTCCCTTGCACCAGCAGGAGAACTTTCATCGGTTCCAAAAAGTAGGAGACCATGAGGAGGAGGAGACGACCTAGCCAGCAGATACAAATCACGCAAAGGCGACTAGAAGGATCCATGGTAGGGGTAATGGAGAAGACCACACTTCCAGGCACAGGAGAGGCACCTCGGAATGAAGCAAAGCCCAAGCAACAGGAGTCGCACTCAGAAATTCAACCTGCGGAGGAATGCCAAACGATCTTAGAGCTTCGAAGATATTCAAGAATGCCCAACTGCAACAGCTAGGTGATCTTACTCAAGCGATCAACGGCACCGCACATCGGCAACCCTGCAACGAAACACTGCATGTAGGGACGTTGAGCGGTCACCGCATTCCTCACGACGAATATACACATTAAGGAGGAGCATCTTTCTCGAGGGATCACATCAACGAACACTCTTCGCAACTGGCGTGACGAGCTCGGATCAGACATGAAGCTCAACAATAGTAGCAGCATCTCAAAGGAATCCTGGAGTCAACCAGAACAAAGAAGATGCAGCAAAACCAAAGGGTCAAACGCGATAGGAGGAGGGGAAACCCTAAAGGAGTATAAACAATTAAATAGATCTTCGTAGTTGTTTTGAAAAAGTGGATGAATTAAAATCCCAATGTAAATGTGTATATGTCTATTGTATATCTCGGGTGCTCACAGATATAGTGGAGAAACATGAGTTTAAAGTTATGTTTTACGGATTTAGCGCTTAGATCAGGAAGCTCCTTCACTTCGACTACCAAAAGAGGAAGCAAGGAAGCACAACTATAGCCCAAGATCAAAATGGAAGAGCAAGTACGAGGGAGAAACGACTGGAGGCCAAGCAAATCTTCGACTCCAAACACTTCCGGAAGTGCCCTGAAGTAGAAGACAGCTCGTCCACCCAATGTCAGAATAAGAGACAACACCGGTCATGTCAAGATCATCAGCGCTGCACCAGGACATCGTCAGGACGCAACACTACATCTTGTGGCAGCAGCAACACTTGACGAACTTATGACACGAGTGGCCTCAACAATAGAAGGAGGAACGCCCCAACATCAACGAGCCAACTAAGAAGACAACATCTCGACGACCATAATTCCACCTTGTGGTAATATAGGGAATGCGCTATGACACGTGGTTTAGATGGAGATGCACTTACGAAAGGCAATTGTGGCGAGGAGATATGCCTTCAACAACTAGGTGATGACTTCGCTGTACTCCTACCAGTAATTAGAAGAGAAGAAGCCGATCATATCTCGACATGTGGCACGCCAAACGCCCAAGGTAGAAGCATTCGACACCTTAACGACAAGGATAGCAACCGGAAGCACCTTCGCAAAAGAGAGTTCAAGATAATAGCCGGGCTATTCAACGACAAGAGCATATCTAAGCAGGTACTTCTTCAACTCAAGGGTCAAGCCGCTGGCAGAGATATAAGGATCCATCATCCCGACAACATAGCCGCCGGGGAGGAGAGCCACGATGCCTTACCGACAAAGTTGAGACCGACATGACGTGAGGGACAAAGGTCGAACTCCAAAGTCGGAGAAGTGCTAGCAACCGACTTCTTCCACGAAGCTCCCCTAGAGGCAAATGGGAGGATCAAAACCGACGAAAGCACAATCAAAGCCACGGAAGGTACCTCAAGACAAAGAAGACAAAGATAGCTGTGGAATGTGACAACGCCCAAGCCATGTGATCGAGGGATCAAACAAGGAAGTTTGGAAGCTCGATGGAGAAGCAACTAGGCGAGCGAAGAGGCGAGCCGATGACTTGCACCGCGTGGACTTGCATGCAACTTGATGAACCCAAGGATGGACGATTCAAAGAACAACTGCAGAAGAGAACAACTCCAGAGGAGTATAGCCAAAGGAATCGCAGCACAGCCTCAAGAGACGCCTTCAAATAGCTTCAAGTATCATGAAGGAGGAACAATTACCGCACCGGAGAACGGGGATCGGGGAAGCGGTGAAATGTCTAGGCATCAACGACCAGCACACCTTTAGTTAGAATGTGAGGCAAAGCGTGTTGTGCCATAGCCGACAAACGTCGGAGGGCCCAAGTATATCAACAAGTTACCCCGGAGTACGAGCCAACGCGTGCAAAGGGAGAATATAGATCGTCAACACCATTGCACCAAGGAGGAACATCGATGACATCGCCAAGGAATAGGCGTGCAATTCGAAGGGAGGCACAAGGGGGACCTAATAGATCTAGTAGTAATTGTAATTATGTAAGCTATATGTTTTGCATGTATAGTTCCCCTGTTATTCCTTCCCTCCCATAGCGTAACAGATCAAAGGAAGATATGTCAGGCAATTTGCAGGGGTGAAGCAATCAACATCCTCAACACTCTTCGGGCAACACGATAAGCGACAGCGGGGACTCTTCGGCGTATGAGACATCGATGGAGTCGAAGAAACAATATCAGATACAGAGTCGTTAGCTGCCAAGACAAAGAGTTCAAGATGAAAGATCTTTTTCAACGGCGCCACGCATGGAAGATTTCAAGTGATCAACTACACCATCAAGCCACCAGCAATGAGAGGTTTCTAACGAACAAAGTCAACCTCTACATCAAAGAGGATCCACCGGCCAAGGAGACCTGAAGTATCGGAAATTTCGGAAGAACGTTACCTTGCTACTTCAAGCAGTAACGAGTGGATGAGCTTCTAGCAAGCTCAAGGATCTAAGGCCATGGGGCCTAGTAGGTTAAATGTGTGGGCGGTAACATCCATATTGGGATTAGAAGGCATTTCTAGATATCATCATTTGAAAAGGATTGCCCCAATATTGAGCTAAGCGCCAAATATTGGGAAGGAAACGATAGGAATAACTAAAATTATACACGATTGTTAACAGACATCCAACATATTGAAACCACTTGGTGAGATTGATCACCTCGCTAAGAAGGAATCATTACTAGGATAATTGTTGACCATGTATAAATCTAGTACCTCCAAAAGAATAATCCAACCGAAAGAAAAGAAGTAATCTAACAAGTCCGGCCAACTTGTTACGATGGCATCAATTCGATTGGTAGGAATATTCCAAGAGCTAAATAACTAAGAAAGGGGGAATCTCTAGAATATAAAAGAATAGCACATGTAAGGTACATCTAAAATAAGAATTATAGTAATCACAAATAGTCTTTTGAGACAAAAGGAATTGTCATGATGACAAAACCTTGTGGTTTAGAATCGTTCTAACTAAGTAGGTAACCTATAACTATATTGAAATAAATGATAACATAATATGTGCATCCATCTTAGATGGTTATATATGTCAGCTAAGGCTAGTAAATTAATGCGCTAAGTAAGAAGCGTATGACCTCTTAAGGGGAGAGAATAGATATGACGTTGTGTACAACGTCATTGAAGGGGTGCAGGACCATTTTCTTTTCGAAGAAAGTGGGAGGGCTCAATCTTATGATTGAACGTACTTGCATCGAATTGATCGACCCGAAGAATAGAGTTCACTCGGCAATGGCCGGGTTTAATAGAGCGTAGGATAGATAGATACCTTAGTGCTCATGAGGCCTTCAACGTGCGAGACCGACGTGATAGCTAACTACACCAATGAAGTGGAGCAAAAGTATGGGAGCAATGCAACGACCAAGTCATCTCCAAATTTCTCGACGCCGGCTCAATGGGTGGATGCGTTCTAGCCTTAGGTAAGGTGTGCGCATGTATTATAAGCTTTAATGTCTCTGATAGATAAGTTAAATAGAGATCCTAATAACTGGATAGAAAATGTTGTACGTATATGTATCATAGGGAAATAAGTTAAATAACAACGGTAATGTGACGTAGCATGTTAATTAATCCTTCGCAAGGATGCAATTCCTTCCAAGGATATACTTAAGTGCATCTTAGGGATATACTTCCAAGGGTAATGCAGGACCCAAGGAAGAGAATAAGAAGCACATCTAATTCTTGTGTATGATAATTAAAACCTTCTCTATGTAACAATAGGTCAAAAATCAGGGTTATTGTTTAAATAATCGCGATCTAAAGTCGTTAAATATTGTAAAGATTAGAGTAAATATAATCGTACTATCGGAAGTAATGTATCCGGTACTATGATAATGTTAATTCATAAATATTACCTTAGGGTAATTATGTTAATCACATGCATTAAAGGAGCCAGCAAAAAAAATTGGCTCGGGCATGTCGATTTGTGTTTAGATTAGTTTCATGTGTAGTTAAGATTAATCTACGCATGCAACCTATGCCAGGTATGGGTTGCATGCGATTTCTGCGATGATGAGATCATTACGGTGATCTCTAGGACGTGGTGTAATGTCAATGTAGGCATGACCCAGCGGTGCCGCTTTTGCAAAGTCTATACGTCCCATCTAAGTAGGCGACCTCGAGAGAAAGGAGGTCATTGAGGAATGCATTGATAGGAAAAGCACCTCTAGCCCCATATATGCTTTGATAGGAGGAATCGGCCTTCACCCCCATATGGGAAGGACCTATCCTCCACCGGGCAACTAAAGGTGTAGGCATACGAGCCATATAGGCATTATAGGCGCTGTCTCCACGGCCACGATGGAAGAAACATCCTCTTCCTACGCCGGGAGATTAGCCATGCATTCATGTAGATAGGTGGGGTGGTCACCATATAACCAAAATTTTTATTAATAATTAAAATGGTACCAACGTAGTGTCGACCTGCAGGCCAATAGAGCGCTCCGGAGGGCAAGGAGGTCGAACTCACCTAAGACTTGCAACATAAATTTTGTTATAATGTGTTGCAAGGGATGAAGAGTACCTTAGAAGTGTAAATTTTGTATGAAATTGATAAAACTTTGATAAACTTAAATGTTATATTAAGTAAGGTTAATAATTACCTTGCGGGGATTAAGTTATGAAGTGATAAGTTAATTGGATAATGAAATAGTACGGTAATATCTTAAACATTACCTTAGAGTAATTCTAATAATTAAGATAGTAAGTATGTAATTATAGATATTGTAAAATTAATGCAGGATTTTAAGGTGCGAAGACTTGCAACACAAATTTTTGTTGGAATGTGTTGCAAGGAATGAAGAGTACCTCAAATAATAATTGTATATGAAAGTGTTAAATTGTGACAAACTAAAAGTTGTGATAACGGAAACTAATAAGTACCTTGTTTTAATAGAAGTTACGAATTGACAAGTTATTTGATAATGTAATGGCATAATAATGAATTAAAAATATTACCTTAAGGTAATCTTAATAAATGTGTAAGTATTATAGTAGTATATCATATGCATCAGGTTGATTGCAGGTTAGGAAGATTCCAAGGTGGGGAGACCCACGATCTTTTGGACAAACATCATTTCAAGGTGGGAGAATGTGGCGTTTCCAAAGACATATCGGTCTCGGGGCGATCGATCATGCAGACCGGCCACGCCACCACGCGTTCAATCCGATATGCGCCCGGCGTGTACCCAAGCAAGGTAAGCCCTGGGGGGGCAACTTGCAATGGTGCGCATACACTTAGCAATGCGCGCACTTTTAGACCTTTAACCCATTAAAGGTAGACCAAGGGTCATGGAAACCCTAAACCTAACTGATAGCCTACATAAGGCACCAAACCCTAACATTCCCCTTTTCGCACCTTCCGAGCTCCGATTCGCTACCGAGGAGTCAATTCCAACTCCCACGACCGTCCGGGTGCACCCCGGCTTGTCGATCGTCCCTCCGACCGCATTTTGAAGCGTAGCGAGACATGGATGCCCCTCGGATCGAGAGGAGTGAACCAGGGATCAGGTATTTGGTCGATTGAATAGCATAAACCTTATTCCAGCCTTCGAACCAGTAGGTTTAGCCTATTAAGTCACCCTTAATAGCCAAGATTGACTCTAACTAAAGAACCTAACTCTATGAGATAGATTAGTTCTTTATTACTTATGTTGATATGATGGACGGATGTATTCTGTGGACTCATTGTATTGGGAAGGGGGGTAGAGACTTGAAGCTTAGTAGATGATGCTCCTAGATAGTCCCTCTTAGTGCATTACTAGATTTCGCCTGCGGTCACGAGGAGCCCCCCTGGTTGTGGGTGAAGGGGCCAGACCGGCTTAGAATGAGATTCGTGTTCGACCCTTGACCGATCCCTCCGGGTGTGTAAGGCCCATGGGGATCGAGTGACTAGGTCTAATGGCTTGCCACTGAGTGTGGGTAAGGCATGGGCTCGACACCCGTGGGGTGGTGTTCACCTTCCAGTGGGTTAAGTCGAATAAGGGCAGTGGCCCTCTAGTCACCTTGGGTCAGCATGTAGATCTCTGGAGGGGTAATCCCCACCCCCCCCATCGGGGTGGGGAGATGTAACCCAGGAATAGCCCCTTTGGCTATGCACCCGGCGGGCTACAGTCAGGTCCCAACACTTTTCAACCTACTCTGCAAAGTGTGCACAGGAGGGGCGGATGGAGTGGACAACCCTAAGCCATGTTCTTATGCCGGCCCCAATCCATTGTCATGATTCATGCGCGAACGAACGGAGATCCAAGCTTGTCGTCATCCCCCCGAGTCCCGAGCCTTGGGTAGGAACTTCCTTTGTATTGTGCTGATCTTTGTCTATGCAGATGTTGATGTGCCACCCTTCGAGGTGGATATATGATGTTATGTTACTGACGTGTATGCTTCCGCTTCCGCAGCTAGGTAGGCCGTGAGGGAGACGGGGTAAAATGACCCCTTCACTCTTCCCACTGTGGACTCTAGACGGGCACAGTGATATGTGGAGGGCCCTGTATCAGTGTGGAGCTGGTGCGGGGGATGAACTCCTGTTTGTATACGGTGCGGGCATCGTATACGAGTAGGGGACATCACATTTGGCGAGAAACGGGATGCCATGGTTGCTCAGGTTCAAGGGTATTTGATGGCTCTTGGCTTCTAATCCATTCTTAGTTGGAGGATTGATGCAGTTTGCCTATATGAGAAGCAAGGGAGAGATCATTTGGTGCTTGATGCTTCTGATTTCCAAGGTCCTCATGCAAGACCAGTACTGCAGAACAGGCGAGAGAGACCTTCCCAAGCAGTGTCTTCTTAGTAAGAAGAGCACCTCTCTTAGAAGTCCTTACACCTCCGGTGCTTGACGATTTTGCACTTTTATCTCACCTCACAAAGGCCTTTACACAATCTAATAATTTTTCTGGTTTTTCCAGCTCCATCCCATAGATATCATGACCAGTGAGTAACCATCTCTCTTTTTTCTTTTTGTTTATGCTTCTCTGTTCTCTGCTGAGATTGAATTGTTTGGAGGGGTTGTTACTTTGTATGACTTCTTTCTGTCGATGGAGTATATCTTCTTTTTTGATTAGTCATCGTTCTACTCTTCCTGTGGTATGACCAGATATTGTGGTTAATGGTATTGAGCTTCCACATGTCCTTGACTAGATTGTAGCTTAGTACCTTGCATTTACATCAGATGAAAGGCTGCAGAAGCAAGGAGGGAGGTGGAATTTTGTGAGAGAGTCAAGTAGTTGAAAACATTATCGCCAGCTGAATTTGGAAGCTGGAAATTTTGCTCTTGCAGAGGATTGAATATAGATCAAATTTGAATAGAGGTTAATTTTGAAGTTTGTATGGTTGCTCTTGGATTCAAAGCAAATAAGGATGCAATTCTCTCCGTTCATATTTGTAGATAAGATATTTACGTCGCGACTCTTATCTTCTGGTCTCATAAGCATCAATGGGCTATTCAAAGGTGTTATAGGTTTATGATATTCGTTGTTCCAATATTTGTGGTCTTTTTAAATGGTTTCTTTGATCCAGATTCAAAATACAACAAGAGTTAGACAGATGATTTTTACCTTTATCCACCTGCGCATGATTTATCATTCAAAACCAACAAGCTACCCTTAATAGCCATGCTTTATATATATTCCAACAGGTATCAGGTGGTTCATTTCTGTTCAAATAATCTCAGTCTTGGGATGCTCTTGCTTGCCTCCATCTCTAGGCAGCATTTATGTAGATGTTGGAAGATTGACAGGGATTTACTGGAGCCAATCAATGATATAAAGATAAGGATTCATGTGTGTAACTTTGTCGTTCAGTCCAAACTGCTAAGCCTAATGGGTTGTGCATAAAAAGCATTACTTCAGATTATTCCAACTCTAATGGGGTTGTGCACAAAAGGCATTATTATACAAGTGATATTGAATGTGGTGTTGTCTATGACTCTAATGCTAGTTTGAAATATGACAGATATGAAGGCAGAAAATCTAGGAGAAGAAAGACAGTCAAGCATGTACAAAAAAGTTACAAGTTACTAGATTGTGTAATTTTAAATAGTTCAAGAAAGGGGAAGTAGGATGCAGGAGGTATATCATTTCTATTGTGTAACATATTTTTTCTTATTGTTTTACATAGCTAGCTATGATTTTATTCTGCTCTTATAACTATGGTTCTTTAATACCAACAAAAGAGCTATTCAATGCCTTAGCTCCAGTTGCTCAGGAAAGGGGACGTAGGATGCAAGAGGTATATCATTTTCTGTTGTGTTAACATTCAAAGGCCTCAAGCTTAGGCCAAGCTTTAACGTCTATAAAAACAGTCGAGGAAAGGACTGAAGTTATTTATGTTTATATTCCTGTTTGCGGGTAACGTTATGTTAGTTTGCTCTAAGAATGAGGATATTGCTTGAATCAACTGTGTCATATACCATGTTTGCAACGTATGTGTCCAGACGAATGAAAGACTGCAGTCAATTATGATACTATTAAAGTAACTTGCACACTACGATACTATTAAAAGTAACTTGCACACACACCATATCAGGCTCCTAGAACTTAGAACAACTCTAGCAATTGTTTACATGTGAATGATTTGGTTTATCCTTTTCTGAGGAGGTGGCACTATTCCCCCTTTGGCATATAATTGTGCTAGATTTTCAATGAGCAAAAGTAGACTCTGTTTTCAACAAGCTAGCCTGGATTATGATACATGGAAAATATGCCATGTGGCATGAAGTAGTCTGCCTGTTTAAATAATTGAACCTATTTAAATATGATGTGACTACTTTTTTTTGGGGTCAAAAGAGACCTTGAATGAATGTAAATGGCTTATGTGCCAGAAATTTGTACTATCACCAACATTTTGGATTTTAATATCTTTAGATAGTAGATGTTTGAGTATTTTGCTAACTTTTCCTCTTTAACATGCATTGTAACAATCTTTACTTGGCAGGACAACATAAAACGTACCAATATCCATATAAATCCTAGACACTACCAGCATCTAAAAATCCATGCCTCCCACCCTCCTGCTAAATTCTTATGGATATCGGTATCTTGCAAAATCCAGTTATTCGAATTCAAAATCGTTAAAGCATGGGGTTGGCCTCCTTCCCTCATTCCTCAAACAAACTTTAAAGTCACAACATCAGATTCTTGCTGACATATTCTCTAGCATATGATCACTACACCTCACAAATATCTAGGCATGTTCCCGTTCATAACTAATTCTACTCATCAATTAACGGATCCAAGAGTTATAACTTTTCATGTTAGATATTACTGTTCTAAATTCAAAGTTTCATACATCCTTTTTAATGTATCATGAAGCAGATTAACAAAACCCAAAGCGACTTCGTGCTCGTCATCTTTGAACCACGAGACACTTGGTTTCGATTTAGTTTTCATAACTGAATCTCTATTCATGACCCAATTTACATTTCCTCCTACAAATGGTTTTTGGCCTTTATCAATGAATCTTAGAAACAACCACCTCTTCATTGTTACTAAGCCCGGCAACGCCGGGCACCATAATTAGTTTAATAAGGATTGTTTTTATTGCAATATTGCTTGTTAACGCGGGCGGCTAGTCTATTGGGTTTTTTGGGTTGCTCACGGGGGCAAGCCCTCGTTCATTATAGCATATTCCAAGTATATGCCAGTATATACCAGGAATATGCCAATGACTGCTCCAAACTTGCTATCGGGTGTAAACTGGCGGTGACCGCTGTTGTTGGGCTAGCCACACTGGCTAACAGGTGCTCCTTGATCGAGCATTTATTTAGTAACTTTACAGTTGTTTCTGATCATGATTCTTCTCCTCTGCCTCCATACTTCTTCCTACAGTCCAGCTCGGGCCGTAAAACCACAATAGGAACATTTCCTTTGCCGCATGTCTTCGAGGCATGCCACTTTTTATGTGGAACTGCGAGGTCAACAACCAAGCAGTATGGAATGGAGCTCTGAGTTGGAGGCTACATCAAGCTTTGTTGTTGCATAAATAGAGGTCAAAACTTATTTTTCTTAGCGTTCTTCACAGGTTTTTTCATGAGGAAAGCAGAAACAGCATTTGCTCAAACTAATTTGTAGAAGAACGCGGTCAAGTTGGTTACAATGCTTTTGCTGAGTCGATTTTTGAAAAGAACCGGGTTGCTAACGGTAAAAAAACATTCGTTATTTTGTAGTTCAGTACTTTGCATTTTTTATGAGCTTGGACGCATTATTTGTCTATGTTTTTGCTTGAAAAAAATAACTAAGTACTTTGTAAAGCTATGAATTATGAAGATGTGTTTCCTGACCCTGTAAATTACCACAGTGGTTATAGGTTTATGGATATGGTCATTGATAAAAAGGAAAAAAAAATATTGCAGGAGTCTATGAGCATACTGCCTGGAGAATTAGCATTTACAGGAGTTCATAAATATACAACTTTTGAATTTGAAAATCCAGTAGTTAAGAACTATAACGCTACTCCAGGATTCAGAAGCGAATGTTTAATGCCATGACTTAATAGACCTGCACTTTATTGTTACGGTCCATTTAAATTGAATTAAAGACTTTGCAGTTGATGAAATATGTCATGCTTTCTTAGTGCAGATTTGCATTCTGGCTAGAGTAACTAGGTCAGACATAGATTTCCATATCCGAGCCCTGCTCGAGAGGTAAAAGGCTACTCGGTTACATTCTTGGCCACTTTGTTGATAACGCTGGTTGTATAAAAGGGCTGTTGTTTTTGTATGCAATATTTATAGATATGGTTCAAATATCTCAGAACAATAACTTTGCCTTGCATAAATATGAAGTGTCTTTCACTTATTTGGTGGGATCATGTCTATATGAGTAAGAGAAAATAATTGATGCTTTTCGTTTCATCTATTTTTGATTCAGAAACATTTATTTGTAGGTTGTTGTTGCAGATGCGTCTAGATTTATTCAAAGAGCATGCTATTTATACTGGGTATATTGATGAACTGATATTTTAGAGTCATATCATGAGATGTATTTGTTCAATGGGTTGTCTTTCCACTTTATATTATGGTACACTTTTATAAGTGGTAGTATTATAATATCATGTTTGTTTTTATTCTATGCATGCACCGCATCATTGACAAGCAAGCTGATTATACTATTATTTGTTTGCAACCATGTCAAGTTGGAAACTTGAATTTAGTGAGGACTTTCCTTGGTTGTATGAGGCCTTTCTTTAGTTGCGATGGCATGCTCTTAAAATCTTAGCTGTACATGTAATCTGAAAGCATTTTACAATGGCCTTTTTAAGCTAACTTTAACTGAAATGTTTATCTATTTGAAAGACATGCATGTGCATGAACTTAGTTGGTCTAAAAGTGTCTATCTATTTGAAAAACATGCATGTGCATGATTTTAAATGGTTCAAAAGTCTTTGGTTATGGAAACAACTATGGATCTTCAAATTGGTTCACCTTAATAAGAACTGGAAGTAGTATGCATGCATACAGATGCGTGAAAAAACATGCAAATGCTATATATTTTCTTACTTTCGAAACTTCAAATTCAAGCGAGAACATCGGCCAATGCAAGAGCTGTTTCAGGGCTTAAACTTGCACGACATTATGGTTTAAGGCATTTTTCAATTGTTGATTGCTTCAATCATTGATCGTTGATCGTTGGTTGAGCCGGAAATGCACGTTCGAGCTCAAACACGGACATCAAATCATGGCCTTCGACAGGGCCTAGGCTCAATATCTAAGGAGGAGTTAGTGATGCAAATGGATACCATCACCTTCACAAAATGTTAATGTTTTAAAATAGCAATTTTGATTGATTATTTTGTATGTTATGAAGTATCAAGTACTCTATTATCTTGAAGTAGCAATTTGAATTGATTGTCAAAACATGACTTTGAACTATGATTTAACCCACGTCACCCTCCGGCCATGGAGGGCAACCCTCCATGTGCAGCACCTTGTTTATGTCTCCTATATTTTGCAGAATAAATCAAACTGCATATATAGTTGCAGATGGGCTCCTGAATTTGGAAGTGCACTAGGACTCCAAGGTATCTCTTTTTTTTTTTTTTTTTTTTTTTAATATATATATTATATATCTGATCTGATCTATATATGTTCTTATGTTTCGCGCTTATCCGGCCGTCCGTTCGAGATCCGACGGCTCACGTGGATTTGGGACGTATCCTACGGCCCAGATGGCTTGGGAGTTTACATATAATATGTGTACCATGGTCCTACGGTCCAGATTGATCTGATCCTGACCGTCGGTCCAAGATCCGACGGCTCACGTAGCTTGGGGACACATCCTACGGTCCATGTGGCTTTGGGAATTATATGTAATAGATCCTACGGCTCATATCGCTTTTATATGGTGAGATCTTGATCGTTGATCGAGTCTAAGATCCTAAGGCTCATATTGAATGCTCGTTCCCTAAGGAAAGGCTTTTAAAAAATTTTATGTTATTGGGGGGCTTCGAACCCTAGTCCTCAACCCCCCAAACCCCCCACTCTAACCACTAGACCAAGCATTAATTCTATGAAAAAATAATGTTTCAAATACACTTAAGGGTAATGTTGTAACTAAGATAAAATAGACTATAATATTCTAGGATGTTTTGAAAGTTTCAAAGTGTTCCAGAAAGTTCTAAAATGTTCTAGAAATTTCTAGAATGTAAGGGAATCCAAGAGAATTAAAGGGAATATAAAGAAATCTCATATTAAATGCTCATGGGTAAGCACCTCAATCAAAATAGAAAATTCTAGGGTAAAAGCATGCTACGGTGTACCACTTTTGGAACCCTCAAAAGTACCTACACTGGGTACTTTTAAAACTGGTACTTTCTGTTTTTTCTTTCCATTAAAATCAATCGAAATTTTTTGAATTGAGGGTCAATAACATGTCAATCTATAGTACTAGAGGATAACAATACTACTAATGACTAAAATAAATGAATTAACTCTCAAACTTATTGTTTATTGCGGCATTTTTGCAAGTTCCCAGTACCCTGCTGGGTACTTTTTTGGGTAGTTTTGTACTACCTAAATAGGTACTTTAGATGGTACACCCTAGCATGCTTTCACCCTCTAAGAGAATCTAGGAGAATCTAAGAGAATCTCAGTAGAATCGTTGGTTATCTAGAGCACTATCGGGCTTACACCGTAAGAACATGCTAAAACTGGAACAATGCGTCGTAGGACGTATTAATTTTCTTGTATATATATGCTTTCATTGTACATTTCTTTGTTTAAATTGCATGACATATCTTGCACATAGTATGAACATGTCTGTGTTCGCTGTATTAATGGTTTTGTAATGTATGTTCATTTTGTAATGTTCCATCTTTTTAGTTTAGTTACATTCATGTCATGAGGTTGCAGTGTTAAGCTTCATTTGCAGATGTTGCATAAACTACGTTTATATATATAATCTACTTTTGCATTAGATCCTCGTATTGCTAGTGCATGTTGTAATTTATATGCTTTTTTTCATGATGTTGCATATTATTATGCATCTCATCCCATTTTCATTTTCCAGTACATCGTTAAAAGATATCAAACCTTATATTACACACATCTGCTCCAAGTAATTACCATCTTCTAAAAAAAGTCACATTTATATAATGTTACCCCTTGCCTTGATTTCATTTTATTATTAGGCACTTTATGAGAAATAACATTTTATATAGCTTTGCCATTATTCACTAGTCCTTTCACCGTGGACCGTTAGTTCTCTCGTAAATGCACAATATCAATCCTCCCATTCTCGCAATCAATCGTCCACGATCCTCCATAACTTGGAAGTTAAAACTACAAAGTTTGTAAGCATTAGGCCTTCCCTTCTCAAGTTTAATCTTATCGCCTTGAAAAGATTCCCTTTCTGATCCTCCAAGTGAGTTTCTCACAATGAATGAGAAAGATCTCTCTTTTTGATCCTTCAAGTAGTTTATCTCAACCGAACTTGAACAAGAAAGGTACCCTTTCCGATCTTTCAATTTGAATATTCCCATTCAACTTGAGCAAGAAAGGTACTACCCCCCTCCCGTGACCCCAAACACCCAAAACTTTCTCAATTAAAGAGCAGTTTAAACTATTATTGGAACATAAAGATCTGAAGAAGAACTTTATTTCATTCAATAATTAGATACACATGCTCAACAGTCACATGCATCATACAAAAATATATATTTTTTATATTCTAATCTCAAGTTAGGTAACCAATGGTTAATCAATTTTTCTCAGCCTCCTTTGTTGTTGCTTTATCAAAGTTTGAATGGGAGCTTTTTGGCACTTTTGCAATAGTGTGCATCAACACTTCTCCTTTGGTGTCTTCTTTGAATTTTGGGACTTCAGATTGAGGCTATAAGAGCCATCTTCTTAGGGCATTCAACATTGATATGAGGTCTGCCACATCTAAAACACCCACTTGCTGTTGGGTTTATCCTTTCCTCGAACACGGATTGCTATAAATTCCAATTCTTTGTATTTGGCTCATTATGATCATCATTGAATATGACTATTTTAGCTCTGTTGCTCCTTTCGCATATTTCCTCTCTGCTGCTTCTGCTTTTCTTATTGCTTCATCTAGTGGTTGTGGCTCTATAAATCTAAGCTCAATATATAAGCCCTTCTCTTAATCTGGCTATAAATTTCCTTTTCTTATCACCGAGGCTTTCCGTTTACACTGATACATAACTGAACTTGTTAGAATCGATATACAAACTCTCTTTCTCCCAGTTTAAATACATCCCATTCTTTTCTAAGATCTGTAAAATAGCTTGCAGGTAGGTTATGGTTTTCAGAGGCTCTTTTAAATTCATCCCACATCTTTATTAGAAGAACCATTGTATTTCTTCCTTGGCACCAAATCCTTGCAATATCTATGAGGTGCTTGTCTATAACCTAGAGTTTTTGCATCTCAGTTGCGCCAATCTCTTTCAAAGAAACTCTCCCACGATGCTAAAATCCCAAAACTGCAGGAGGACTTCTCTTCTCACCTGAACACAATGGCACACCCTTCACCTTCTCTAACCACTTTATTCTGGCAGAATTATTGGCCAGGTTGGGATTATTTGGCAGAGGATTAGCTGGTAGAGGATTAACTGGTGGTGGATTATTTGGCACTGGCAATTGCTGAGAATTATCATGTAAGAATCCGTAAAGTAAGGTTATTCGCTCCCATTTCCTTTGATCGTCTAACTAGGATGTTGGCAGTGGAAAAGCAATCTGATGGGTAGTTTGATTGACAATAAAATCTATAGTTCTCAAATGGTTGGTATTGACTGTTTAAAGCAGATGGCCATTACACAGGCTCTTGGATTTTAATGCGGTTCTAATAACAATTGATATGAATGAAGTTAAATATGCCCTTGAAACAACTAAAATCAAAGTTTATTCAGCATAAAGTGATATGTTACATGTCCTTTTCCTCCCAACTAGATGCACCTTGGAAAGGGTTATTGGCAAAACTGCCATCACTGGCTTCTGACAACTGGCTTCAGGCTCCTATACCACAACCTTCAATCAATCACAACTAGTTTAATAATAGGAAGGCATTCTGGTTCATGATCTGCAAACTGGCTCCGCTTCTGACAAAGGATCATTGGGCTGCTCCTCTGGAGAATCCGTTGTCCCTTATATCTGGTCGCATGTTCTCTTCTTGATCACTGCTACAAAGGTATTCGATGGACTGCTGTAGTCGCTGCCTAGAAGAGGTCACAGATGTATCAGGTCACAGGTAATGGTTGCTGATATATACAGTCGTAGGTGGCTTTAGATAATCGATGCTATTTAAAGGATCTAAGGTGGTCTCCTCTAATTGATTATAATCTTCTCAGTTATAGGTAAAAAAGGTTCCCTTTCTATAACGTTGTACTTGTCTTGATTTCATTTTATATTAGCACTCCATAAGAAATCATAGTTTACATAGTTTTTTTTTTTTTTTTTTTTCTTTCTGAAGAACGTGTTTTTATACACTCAAAATATTACAAAGTACTTCCAGAAGTAAGAAATGTCCCTGAAGCATCAATCACTTTTAGATGATCTCTCCATATTGGAATTTTAATACGGTCAGACCAATTGGAGATCTGAAAGCAATTATACAACTTCTTACGAATTTCTTGAAGCACCACCTGAGAAGAAATACGCTTATCATAAAAGACCTTTCTTCGCCTTCGCTTCCATACACTCCATATTAGCCAAGACTTTGCCATGTGAAATGCAATCCTTTTAGAAGCAGTCCACTGATTTGGATAAATACCCAAAAGAAAGTGCTGACTATCCAAAGATACTCCAAAAAGAGAATGCAGCCAGGACCTAAGACTACTCAGCTCTGCACACAAATAGAAACAGTGCTCCAATGTTTCAATGCACCGCTCACACATTGGGTAAAGTGGGCTTACTCCCGGCTTAAAGCGATGAACCATCTGATTAACTCTCAAAGAGCGATGAATCATCTGCCAAAGTAGAACATTTACCTTTGGAGGATTATATTTAGACCAAACAAGGTTCCAGATGGATTGCCATTGAGAAGGCAAAGTCTGTAAGTGCCATTTTCGAGAAGGTGATAAAGTACTTGAGGAGGTAAGCAATCTGTAGCATGAACTTACTAGCTTCTTGCCTTCTTTAATACCTTGAACAAAGTTCCAGCATCTCTTGGTACCCACCTTCTTAATTAGAGGAAGAGCACTTGCTGCATAAGCCCATATAGTGATATCTTTTATCCAACAACCCATATGTCTCCTGAAACCATTGCCAAGGAGCAATGTCGATACCAAAATACCACTGTTCAATAGAAATAATACCTGCTCTCCTCCACCTCGCTTGGGAATGCACATGCATAAATTCTACAACTGGGTGTAGTTCTCCATGAGTATACAAAGGCAACCACAGAAAGGGGGAAGATGCCTCGAGACAAGCTTCCCAATCAAATGTAATCACCTGCTGGACTACCTTCCAGGCCCAAAGTAAGCCTTTCAGTACTGGAGAGGCATGTGAATAAGCTTTCAATGGATATAACAATGACCAAGGGAGCTCAATTCTCACACCTCGCTTATGAAAAACCATACACTTCTTTACTGATTGTTTAAGTAACTTCATACCTGGTGATGCACAATCATCTTGCAACAAACTGAACAATAGCTTAGAAGCTAAGACCTTACCCTGTAAAGAAAGATCCAACATACCAAGTCCTCCTTGTTGTTTAAACAACATACATTTCTTCCACGCCACCTTCACAGTGCCTCCTTGATCGGTACACCATACAAAATCTCTTACAATCTTTTTTATCTCTGCAAACTTAGAAGCTGGAGCCAATAGAACCGAAACCAAATAAATATGCGTATTGTTCAATACTGACTTAGCTACTTGAATTCTACCTGCCAAGGATAACTTTGAACCTCTCCACACCGTCGGTTGCCTTTGTAAATTTAAGATAATTTCATCCCATGCTTCATTCATGTCAATATCTAGACCAAAGGGGACTCCTAGAAGCTTTGTCTTTGCAGATGGATAACTTTGAACCTCTCCACCAAATCAGTTGCCTTTGTAAATTTAAGATAATTTCATCCCATGCTTCATTCATGTCAATATCTAGACCAAAGGGGACTCCTAGAAGCTTTGTCTTTGCAGATGGTGTTGCGGGCTTGGGATCACGTGCGTGTGCTCTTCCAGCTAGATTATGCCTCGGTTTATCACCACTCTTTCTCCTTTCTTGTGGGTTCCTCTACCCCTAGCGTACTTGCCCTTTATCGCCACTTTGTGCATGCTCGGATGCAGGCCGTTGGAGGCGTTAGCTGTTTGTGCTCACCTTGGAGGATTGGTATTGGGATGGTCGGCTAGCCCGGTGGGAGTTCTTTCGAGCTCGCTTTTCCGCCGAAGGGCGGTGGACGGGCTATCACGGGAACAAGTGGCGGGGAGTATTCCGCTACACATACCTATAGTCCCTCGGGGTGATGTGGTGGTGCGGGTTTGGAAGGTTCATCCGGATGTTGTATCTTCTTGTTTTGTGCGGTCTTGTTACCGGGTGTTGGCTATTCATGACACTCGCCCCTTCGGGCAAGTGGTCTCTGCAGCTTCGGGTTCTCGATGGGCTTCGGTTTGGGCGTGGACATGGAGCTCACTTCCCCCCAGAAGGTTCGGGTGTTTTCGTGGCGGTGGTGCACCGTATGATCGGGGTGAATGTCCTTGTGAGTCGGTTTAGGCGGTGTGAGCCCTCTTTGCCCTTGTTGTGGCCTTCATCGTGAGGCGTGGAGCATTGTGCGGTTTTATGCCCTCACTTGCGGGTTGCACAGGATTGGGTCGGGCTCTGTTTTGGTGAGATTGAATAGCCAACAATTGCCGCTTCATGTATATCCGGTGCTTGGCTCGTCAGACGGGCAAAAGAAGCCTTGCATCCGTGTGTGGCTTGGTTGGTGTGGTTGATTTGGCGGCGGCGGTTGTGGATCTTCGGGGGATTCAGCTGCAGCCCTCTCGATTCCTCGACTTCGGTACAAGCTATTTCAAAGCTTTTGGTGTTCCGGGATTAGTAGAGCGGAAGTTTTCCATTTGGCGGGACTTCTTGGGTGTGGTAGATGGTGATGGCCAGTTTGTACAGCAGTAGAGTTGCAGTTGTTGTGGAGTGTCGAGGTATCACTGTCTCTTTGGGGCAGTTCTCCTTCCTCCTCACTTGCTTTGTAACATTATCATTCTTTTAATATATTGCTGACACAGTTCTTCAAAAAAAAAACAACCTTCCAGTCATACTCATATAAAAAATGCGGAACTGCTTCCTTCCCCACCCATAAGGCACTACACTTAGCCCAATTAAGGAGACAACCAGATGCAATTGAAAATATATCCAAAATCTTTTTGATTAGCTGCACATTATTCTCTTCACCATCCACTAGCAAGAAGGTATCGTCTGCAAACTGATTAACCAAAACCTGTTCACCTTCCACCAATAATAATCCCTTTACCAAACCATCCTTTTCAGCCTCATGCAATAGTTGCAAAAGTCCTTCTGCCACTATAGTAAACAAAAAAGGAGCTAAAGGGCAACCTTGCCTTATTCGACGTTCAATTGGAAAAAGTGCCAATGGTTCTCCATGATACAATACTACCCCCTTAGCAGAAATCAACATTTTATGCATCATAGATCGGAAACCAGACCCAAATCCCAATTTCAAAAGCATGGCATCCAAGAAAGTCCACTTCACACTGTCATAAGCTTTAGCAAAATCCAATTTTAAATATAGAAGATTTTGACCTGAACATTGAGCCCAATGAACTCCTTCATATGCTGCCACTATATTATGAAAAATTTGCCGACCTGGAAGAAAGCCTGACTGAGCCGCATCTATTCTCAATCCCAAAACCTGTTTAAGTCTTTCTGCATAGGCTTTTGCAATAATTTTATAAATAGTAGATAGAAGAGTTATTGGGCGCCAATCATGAATGCTCACGGGTTCTTTCACTTTAGGAATAAGAGAAATCAAACCCGTATTCAAAATCCTATCAAATTGATGTGAAGTACACAAATCTTTGTATGCTTCCATAATGCTCACTGACGTCCATTCCCAATACATGGACATTTATCTGAAGCCAACTCAAATGTTGCTGCTCGCAATTCAGACATGGACAGTGGGGCCTCTAACAATTGAGATTCCTCTTGTGAAAGAATTGCATGAACCTTAGAAAGCACAATAGTTTACATAGTTTTGCCATTAGTCACTAGCCATTTCGCCGTGGAACACTCCTTCGTGCTCGCACCATATCATAAAACCAATCTCTATAGATGCTGCTTCAACCAAAAGTCTATCCTTCTAAGGTCGAAAACTGGCCAGTAAAATGGCACACGACAGCATGAGAGATAAGATTCTAATTACATTGTAAGTGCACATTGTGAACAATTTCAATAACAGATGGTCTCTTCGATTGAATCCAATTCTTTGTGTAGAAACAACACAATATTAGACTTTGTGTCATGATCTAATACTTGTGATATTGTTGCTTACAAAATTATAACAGTTGGATGTCTTCTTGAAGATTTATCTAGTTGTACACAATTAAAGATATTTTGTAATCTAGATCTTTACATAATTGAACAATTATCCTGGCGTTGACCCTGGCAGGGACAAGAATACATCTCTCCAGTATAACATGGATTACAACAAGCATTCATATATCTATATACAACTACCACTTCTGGTTGCTTAGGTTCCTCATCTTTCTTCTCCTCTCCTTCTTTCTTCTTCTTTGCCTCCTCTTCCTCCTTCTTTTTTTTCTCCTCCTCCTCTTCCTCTTTTTTCTTCTTTTCTGCATCCTCCTTTATTTTTTGCAATTCCTTCTTTGGATAGGGCTCCACTGGCTTTCCTAGTTTTTTTACCTTGTTAATGCATTGCTCTTGTGTTACTTTGCCCTTCACAGTAACCATTTGCTTGCTGACATCTATGTCTACAGTATCTACTCCTGAAAATATTCACATCAAATTTAGATGACAAAATTGTTGCAGTTGAGAATTGAGTTGTGTATACTTGCCTTTGATTCCATCCAAGGCCTTGAATATCTTTCTTTTGCATTTATTGCAATGTAGGCTCACCTTGAGGACAATCTCTTTATTTTCTTCCTTCGGCTCCTCCGAGCATGAGCTTGAGCAAGAGCAATTACAATGATGCAAAGGCATGTAGCCATGCCCACAATGATAATTATCTAAAGAACAACAAGCCATTTGTGTTACTAAAGACCAGCCTAGGTTGCTTGTGTTGTTATATAGAGTAACAATCTAGAATTGGTCAAAATTATGTGACCTGGACCAAGCACATATAGCCACGTTGTTTTGAATGGGGTAAAGGACTTAGAAAATGATCTTACACTTTGCACTTTGAATTCAAAACATTTAGAGTGGAGCCCAAAAAGAAAAGATAAGCAACATTTCCTTAACGAGGCGCGCATGAATGGCATAAATATATTTCGTCAAATTCGAACATGGTCTCCAATTATTTTTATTTTGTCGTGTAGGCAAATATGGTTTGGACGGCCAAACCATTTTTCACCCGTTTAAGCCAATAACCCAATAAGATTATGACACGTGGCACCGCTCCTTTTGCAATTCGCCGCTGTTGTGTTGCTTTGCAAAATTTTGCTAGCCACGTGGCAATAATCTATGAATGAAAATGGCCTGGAAAATGGCTCTATGGCCCGGATGGACATTCCCCTATTTAGAAAATAGTTTCGTTACACAAACCGACAAATTTGCCGGTTATTTTCCCGGCGGCACTTTTCTGGCAGGGTTTTGAAAAACCAGGTTGCGGTTTAGGGTTTTTCAAAACAGCCATGAAGGAAGAGGAGGTGCTCCGCTGCCAAATCCAAGAATGGTATCCTCGCTTTCGGTCCATTTCCATCCGGACACACATCCACAAACTACCCAATTCGTTCATATCCTATCTTCTGCAAGATGAAAATTTTCTTTCTCGTTCGAACGATGCTTTGCCTTCCAGGCATCAGCCCCAGTACCCTGACCCAGATTACCAGCACTGGGATGAAGAAGATGATGACACAGACGAGCCTAATGTGCCCCAGTTTCCAGATTTGGAGCAGGAAATCAATGAATCTATTCACAGCTTAGGCGGCAGAGTGCTTCCCAAGCTCAATTGGAGCGCTCCAAAGGACAGTGCTTGGATTAGTCCCTCTAGAAGCCTCAGGTGCTCTAATTTTGACGAAATTGTTTTGCTTCTTAAGGCCTCAGATGCTGTAGTTCATGATTTGTGTCATGGGTTTGATAATTGTGATGATAAGGTTAGAGAAAGGCCTGACGAAGTTATACTGGCGTTGAGAAAATGGTATGACTTGAGACCAGAACGAGAGTTTAGAGCATTTGTTAGAGGGGGGTTGCTTTTGGGTCTGTGCCAGAGAGAAATAACAGGTTATTATCCATCGCTGTTACAGGAAACTGTCGAGTTTGAAGCCATAATTTATGCCTTTTTTATAGAAGAGCTGTGTGGGAAGTTTGACGGCAACGATTATACATTTGATTGCTATGTTACCAAAGATGGAAAAGTAAAACTGCTTGATTTCAATCCCTGGGGTGGATCAACACTTCCATTATTATTTTCCTGGGATGAACTTGAAGAAAATTATGCAAACTTACTACATGATGGACAGAAAGGCCTGCATGTCAATACAGAAAATGACTCTAGTGAAACAGGAAATGTCATAAGCTTCTCTAATGCGCCTTATAGGCAAGGAGAAAAGGTTACCTTGAATAAATTTCTGAGAGATAGTGGTCACAAAGTAGAACTAAGAGTTGTGAAGGAGGAAGGTATTGTTCGGCCTAATTTGGCTGCTATAGGTGGCATACCTATGGACTATGTGAATTCAGGTCCGGGAAGTGCATGGGATGAGTTTCTGCGAAGAGCGGAGGAAGAATATAAAGGGCAATGCAACGGCAATATTGCAGGTGGCTGACCAGTACATTGTTGTGGCTATAACCATATACTGTTCCATACTATTGGGAAATCAGAACATCATAAATCTTCTGCTTTGGGATTGATGAGAGAAAGAATCTGCAGCAAAGATTTCTGTTACTATAAAAAGAGTTATCTAACTTCCAATGCAAACATGTCTTTCATGCTTTCGGTTTTATTATCGCTTAAACCTTTGCTAGAACAGCGCTAATTTTATCTCATTGATTTTATGTTGGTCACTAGAATTGTTGCTTAAACCTTCTCTAGAACATCATCAGTTTTATGTTGATCACCAGAAACGGTTGGGGGGATCTATTTGTCACAGCCATATTAATTGTGATCTTGATTGAGGAAGCCATATTACCAGATGCAGTCACATCAGGCGAAATATAACTACATCCAGAACAAATAGGAGGGTTTTCTAGGTAACTGACTTCTGCATATGTATGGCAAACGTGACGCCTTGCTTGATACACGACACAGTGTTTTGACAAGATAAAGAAAAGGAATTAGTTTACTTCCGCATTTGTTCAATAGGAACATATAAATGGAAGCCGACTCTGCTATTCAAACAGATCCTTTCAGAAATATGGTTTCCTGGAATTCTGTGATTGACCTAGTTGGACGAACAGAATGACACGTCGAAGCAGGTTTCTAGAAAAAATATGTCATTTAGATTATGCATTATTGAATTGACTTGACTTGACTGCAAACTACATCGAACAAGCATGTATAGAGTTCTTTTGCAGTACTATTTAAGAAGGTGAGCAGAACATACATACATGGGGTTAGGCAGTAGTATTCTTGATGCATGTGAAATACTAGACAATAGCAGCAGCAATTCTGAATGCTTTTGGCTTCTATAAGCATTTATTCAGTTCTAGAGAACGAGCCCTAATTAATAAAATGAAGTACCAAAAGAGGTTAATTTACTTGAGAGCATGAAATGTGAATAGCCGTCTATGACATGTTTCTTAATCCAGGGTCGATTAAGTATGATCTCCCCTGCCTATGACATGTTTCTTAATCCAGAGATCGATTAAGTGCGGGAATTTTAGATGGTTTGCTAGTTGTGGGAAAAGGCATTCATTCTTTCCAACATCCTGGTAGATGTTGGCCTTGGGGATACATATATACAACTGTGTTATACATTAATCCATTTGAAGTGTTTTCCTTAGATTATCCCGGACCAACTCATCAACAAAATCAGGAAAGTTATATCTTCCAAAACATGCCGTACATGAGTCCAGCAGATTTTCCCATGACGTAGCATCTGCTGGATATGGCAAGCTGTTAACTAAAGCTTCTCCATTATTAATTGATCCTGCACGTCCAAGAAGATCAATGACACAGCTAAAGTGTCTCAATGATGGTGTGATATAATAACTTTGGCTCATGGAAACAAAGCAATGGCAGCCTTCGTTCATAAAACCATCATGACTGCATGCAGAAAGGAGACTTGTAAACGAAGCACTATCAGGCACAAGGCCTGTTAGCTGCATGTGGTTAAACGCCTTGTATGCATCTTTGGCATACCCATATTTTGCATATGCCTCAATCATGGTATTCCATGAATTAACACTCCTCCTGGGCATTTCATAAAAGACTTGGAAGGCATCTTTCAATTGCCCTTGTTGGACGTATGATGCAAGTATTGCATTCCATGCCACCACATTCCCTTTTGGCATTTGTTTGAAAAGCTGAATGGCCTTGTCATGCTGTCCCTGCTTGAAACATGCTGTAACTATAGCTGTCCAGGAGAACACATCCCTCGCAGGCATTTTCTGAAAAACAGATAGAGCTGCTGACAATTGACCTTGTAAAACATAGGCTGACAGAATTGCATTCCATGAGATGAGATCCCGCTTCGGCATCTCTTCAAACATTCGAAGGGCTTCATTCACCAAACCCTGTTGTGTATATGCACCAATCATGATGTTTGCTGAAACCACAGTTTTTTCTTGCATTGTTTGGAAAAGTTGAACTGCATTCTCGAGCTGACCATGTCTGGCATAAGCTGAAAGCATTATGTTCAATGAAATTATATTTTGCTCAGGCATCGATTTGAACAGCTGAACTAGGCAAGCAAGGTTCTTCTCTTGAGAATAAGCTGCGAGCATAGCATTCCATGAAACAATATTTCGTTGTGGCATTTGTTTGAATACTTGAATGGCCTCATGAAATGCACCCTGCCTCAGATAAGCTACCATCAATGCATTCCAAGAAACTACAGTCCTCTGTGGCATTTCAGTAAAGAGATCATAGGCTTCCCTCATCCATCCTTCTTCAGCACAAGCTGATACGAGCGTATTCCATGAGACGACGTCCCTCTTAGGCATTTGCTGAAAGAGATAGATGGCCTCTTTCACATTTCCTACATTAAGGCAAGCTGAGATCATCAAATTCCATGAAGCTATGTCCCGCTGAGGCATCAGTTGGAAGAGACTAAAAGCCTCACTGACCTTTCCTTGTTGTCCACAGACCATGACCATGGCATTCCAAGAAACCACAGTTCTTTGTGGCATTTCTTGAAAGAGCTCAAGGGCCTTGGTAAAATTCCCAGCGTTTGCATATGCCAAAACCATGGTGGTCCATGAGACCACATCTTGTTGTGGCATTTGTCTAAATAAATGAAGAGCCTTACTAACTTCTCCTCGTTTGGCATAGCCAGATATCATAGTATTCCATGAAATGATATCCCTTCTAGGCATTTGTTTAAATACACAGAAGGCCTTTCCTAGAAGGCCTTGTTCTACATAGACTGATATCATGATATTCCAAGAGAATAAATTCTTTAAAGGCATTCTATCAAATACCTTTTCAGCATCTTCTAAGACTCCACACTTGCCATACATCTGCATTAAAAGGTTTCCCAGAAATCGGTCCTCTTCTAATCCAACCTTGGTAACATGATCATGAACTCTCCTTCCCTCTACAAGGTTTCTTTCTTTGCTGCATTGGAGCAAAAGTCTTGCAATATCCTGCTTCGAATTTTCCTGTAATTGATTTTTAATGCCTAGTTTTGCAATATTCCGCTTCGAATTTTCATGCAGCTGAGCTTTGAAGCCTGTGAACGAGCACATTTGAGTATTATCTTCATAAGCCTCCTCTGCATAATGAATGATATTGCAAAATTGTTCTTCCTTGGGATAGGAACAAACAGAAAGAAGCGCGTTTGCATGATGCCCACATGCAATGCTACCCACAAAAGCTACCGTCATCTCCAGACCTGCATCTACCTGCAACTAAAGTGTCACCTCCTTAGCTCAGTTCTTCGTTTGAAAACATGGATTGGATAAGCAGATCTAGATTTTGCTTTATTTACTTTCTTACGAGGCAGGTTTTCATTTATCCATACTACCACGCACTTGTTCATTCGTCCATAGAAAAGAATGGATTGGATAGCAAATCTAAATTTTGCTTTATATACTTTCTTACGAGGCAGTTGTTCATTTATCCATACACGCACTTGTTCATTCGTCAATAGAAAAGAATGAACGAATGGATGTATTTTTATCGTCCACCAAGACCAATATCATGGTTGGGTCGTGATTTCTTTCGGTGGTCTATTTTCCTGATGCCATGTGGCATGGTCAATATCCCGGAATCCTAATTGGGTATGAAGATTCCTGATTATCTGTTGATCCGGTTACAGAAACAGAGAAGTAGAAATTTTTGTTGCTGCTTGTTCCGTCCGATCGTGAACATCCGACCATGAACAGAAGCTGAAGAATAGCTATTTGCTATTTTGCTTCTTGTTCCGAACTTGTTTCTTGTTCCGACCTTGTACAATAGGTGAAGACTATGAAAGGAAAACAGAGATCAAAATCAAACAGAGATCAAAATCATATAGCCATGAGCGGTGAGCTCAAAATCACTCCCCAACCATGATATTGTAAGGGTAAGAAAACTAGTCAGTGATTCACTGGCTTGCATCCCCCAAATAACGCCAGTCGCTGCCAATCCGGGAATCACTTTCCAGTTATCTTACCCTTATACAATTGGCTTATGCGACCAAACAAAGAGAACAACAAGAGACCAATTGGCCTATTGGACCAAACAAAGAGAACAACAAGCGTATCAGTTTGAGGATAAGAAACCCCGCCCTGAAGTGTTTTCGAGGCAAAAACATTGGTAGTAATAAGGTAAACTGTACAATATAATAGGGTACATTTCAATGCTGTGCCATATCCATGATCTCTTGAAGATATGATCTCAGTAACCCTACTGAGGCCGTGTCTAAGAGCACATGTAGCGGCTAGTTAGGCAGTGACTAACTCAACATAGCGTGCCCAGATATGGTTGAATGCTGGACTGCGGAGGCGATGCACAACTGTGTAAGCTATCAGTCTGCGCTTCTTCATGGGAAAATATGCATGCAGATAGCATTATAGACCTCGTGTGAGCTTAGAATTGATCTGCTGCTCGTAGTGTGCCCTTTTAACCTGTTCCAGAGCGTCTGCATCCCAGAGTTTGCTAAGAAAGCAAGCATCAAGGTACTGCTTCAAGTGATGGTGATCTTCAGTTTGGGTCAAAATTTTTGGGAGGGGATTGAAATTTTAGTCAAATTGGAAAGATCGGGTTTCTTGAAGTAAATGCCAAAATTTTCAGGTAAAATTTGGTAAGAAATAAGTAAAATACGATAAATTTAAAGGTTTTTCTCTTAAAGTATTATATAAAATGCCTTTATAGGCTTTTAGGAGGCAAAGGTCCTGGTGGCGCCTCGAGGCCCTTACATCTCGAAAAAATCATAAAGGCATTTTATACAACGTAAAGGGACTTATACTCAAATTTGGCCTTGTGGCAATGTGGTCATTTTAAACAAAGGGCTCGTGACGGTCTATTCTATTTTGTACATAATCTTATTCTTTACACTCCATTTTTTGGGTTGCCCCTAGGGGGGCAAACCCTCGCTCATGTGGGTTTGTGGCATATCCTAGGTATATGCTAGAATATACCTAGGATATGCTGGTGACTGGTCCAAACCCATTGTTCCCTGTAAACTGGCGGTCACTTGCGTTGTGGGTCGCTCATGTTTGAACCACCTAATCAGCAAGATATACAGAGCATCGGGCTATGACGATCCCCAAGACGCAAAGCCCTCCAAGTTCGGCAACAGCAGAGGCCCATAAACACAAACAGAATGCCCTTGCATACTTGATATAGAAGCCTGTGACATAGCCGCATTGCTTAGGGTCTTAAGTTTAGAATAAGGGGCAAACCATTCTTCTCACTGTCATTAGGGCAGATTTGGGATCTCAAAATGGCCTCGTAAGAGCCATTCCACGTCATATTTCCGCTCCTTTTCCCCCATGCCATGTAGGATACCAAACTCTTATAATTATAGATTTACTTGAAATATTTCCTCGAAATGGGGAATCACACATTTATGGCACCATCCGTCTTTAATTCTGTCAGTTTTCAGACAGACAGATAAAACGTGTGGCACTCTAAAAAAACCACTTGCATCAAAACATACCGGCCAGTGATGATGGTGTCAGTTTTGGTTTGTCAGATACTAAGTGCGCTCGTCTCTTATTCTGAACTTGCGCCATTTTCATTTAGAGGCCATGCCCATACAGCCTTCCCGCCCTCTATAATTCAAAATTTGAATGTGTAGGTTTAAGCTCTATATCCCACTTTCATTCGCCATAAATTCATAGACCAGGATCTTTAGTTCATCCCAATATAGGATTCCCGCCCCCCTACAATTCGAAATTTGAATTTGCTTAATGTATAAAAACATGGATTGTAAGAGAATTGACCATATGCACCTTGTAAATTTCAAAAAACAGGATTTTTATGGAGAGTCGACTCACACGACACGAATTGGTGTAGGGCATACAAACTGTACACCTCAATTTCGCGTGTGATCCATGCAGTATGGAAGCTCCAAATGATTGTGGATAAGAATCCAACTGACGTGTGAATATGCTCCAATCTTCAATCACAAAAAGCGAGGTCTAAAAAATAAGAATTTAGACCTCGACATGTTGCGTCTTTCAGTCTCAAAGAGTGTCGACATCTGGGGGGATAGCAGTTTTTATTGGATCCGTTGAGTGGTAAGAAACCGTCATTTCGGGACGTGTCAAGTTTAGTCCAATTTTGTGGTGACGGTAATTCTGGCCTCCTTGGATATTGTGAGAGATTAAGAGACGATGAAGGCATTGGGAATCGAATACAGTTTCTTGAGAGGAGCTGTTTTCAATTGTCACAAGAGAGTTATAACTTAAACCATCAGCTCTTTTTTCTCTCGCTTCATTACTCGAGGGAGAAAACTCTCTGAGATACGAAGTGGACAAGTCCAAATTGGTAATAGGGTAGCTACAGGAAAAGATCGAAGAGCTCGGAAAAAAAAAAAACTTGGGCTTCAGTGTAAGTTAAGGAAAGAAGACACCGCTTGGCTTGCAAGAGAGGAAGAAGAACTTTCGACTAATAGAGGAACTGAAGTTTGGATTAGATGCATTCAGATGCAGGGTCATAGCCACAAGGTGTGTTTATAATACTAGCAAAGGCCAATCAAGATGTGGCAAAATTAGAAGCAATCTTGGTTACGTATTGAAGAACCTAGCGACAAACAAGGAGATAGTGGACATGATTCGTCAGCCTTACAACTCTTCTCTAAAGAAGATGGTATTGGAAATGGTACTAGGAGAAATATACAAGAAGCTAGAGCGGCAAATGTACAGACTGTTTGTGATAGGCATTAGTGGGCTTAGTTACCGTTCTCTATTCAAGCCATTCCACGAAGCATTGAAAAAAATGGGCACAAAAAAAGTATTTACTCCACGTCCACAAATTGTTGAGAATACAAGGATTACTAGGACAAAGATGGTGTATGCCGTATTGAAAGAGATGCACCACGTTGAATGTGTTGGGCCTGCCATAGCCATAAAGGATAAGAATGGCAAAGATTGTTGTGATATATTTGGGATGAATGAACGCAATAATCTTTGGCTTGGCCTAGTTGGTCTCCCATAATTCCTTGTCAAATATTATGACTTAACAGTTGAAGAAACCAATGGCCAGATTGAAGTTTACATAAAATTGGATGAAATGGAACTCACGGAGTTTGAGAAGTATGAGAGTGTATTCATTATCATCATGAATAGAGCAATTGAGAATGCAATTGCACATGCTAAATGAAAGAGCAACATGAATAACAAGAAAGATGTAGAGGTGACGGACGCGGAGAAAAAAGCTGGCGAGAAATGGTTCTCATGTCAACCTGAAGATCACACCTGGTGGTTAGGTCTCTTTAAAGTTCAGAAAGAGACACACGAGGCGCTGAAATGGGTGTTTAACCAAAATAACATTCGAGTATAATATCCAGATTCGAGGGAGGGAAAAAACTGCAAGTAGATCAATATGGTTCTTACAAAGTCATCTTTCACTTGGCCTCTGATTTAAAAACTGAGAAAGCAATGTACGATGCAAAAGTTATCTCTACTGCAATCATGCAAGGAAGTCAAGTACTGGGAGGATAGTTTCAACCTTGTCTCTTAATCAATCAAATGCTCCTAATAGAAGAGAAAGAGATCCCAATTTCCATGGTATTTTCTCTATTCCATTGAAGAGAGTCCATATCTGCACTTTGCACGACTTCGTGAGAATCATCGACAAGATGATATCTTTGAGCTGCAGATTCATGTGGAACATTTTAGACAAGAAGAGAAGAGAGGAAGGAATTCGTGGAGCTGAGCTGAACAAGTTTTATCAGAAGCAGGTTTGCATGGTGGGAATGTCAAATTAGAACTCGATGAGAAAAGGTCAGGAAGAACAAGTGTGCTTCTCAATTGGAGGGGTGAAAGCATGACGCTTTATAAAGAATCATAAAGAGGCTTCCAACAAAAATAATATTGGTGAAAAGGTCTATGAATATGAAATTTTGCTAGTTGATGCAGAACAAGACCGCATAGATGGTGTTCGTTTCGCATTGAGGAAAAAAAAAAGCATAGGATGCATTGTCTGAATTGTTCCCATACATATAAAGAATGGACATCACAAAAGAAAATGCAGAATTTTTTGTCCAAGCGAATAACAAATTTATTAAAGCTTACATAGATGCATGGGAAGAGAGCGAAGTTACGCATTACTTTCACATCTTTTGGGCTCATGCACCTTGGTTTTTTAGGAAGTATGGTAGCCTAGCAGTCTGGAGTGCATAAAGGCATGGAGAAGTCGCATAAACAAGCTAAAATATCCTTTCATCAGAACACTCAAAGAAGGGGTGGAAATGTGGGAACCAACCCTCTCAGATAGATGATAGAGTGGTTCTATAGAAGGGCGATGACTAAATATGACAAGAAGGTGGCTTTAAGGAGCAACCCAGAAGTGGTAAACACCATTGGCATAATGTTGAAGAGGAAACGGAAGCTCGAGTGGCAATGTTCTAGAGCCCCATAAGCATTGCAGGTGTGGAAATCTAAGAGACAAAGAATTGGTAAAGCCTACTTGTAATGCATAGTGTCTTCACACGACGCGAAGTACGTGTCGACGTCGCCATTTGCATAAGTGTACTTTCGCGTCGTATGATCATATTTGGATGGTACAAAAAATCATCTTTGCTATTATTTGCATTCATATGACTTCATGTAGTGTGATGCTGTCCAGGACAGTAATAAAAAAAATAAAAATAAAATTACTTTGTTTAAAGCTGAAAACATTGTTACACTCGAGAACAAAACAGAAAAACAAATCATTGTTGCTCCAATGTGAGCTCTTCCTCATCATCATCTCCGTCTCCTCTCCTTAGGTGCGCAATTAAAACATCCAAGCGTTCTTCCAGTTGGTCTACCATATCTTTGTACAGGTCCCACTCCCGTGCCACTGCCACAACGTTTTCATTTGCTTGAATGAGCAACCTCGTTACAGTCAACACCATCTCAGTGCAGTTGTTGTGGCATAACCTTCCTCTCCGGTCTAGCCTTCTATTTAACCGCCTGATATGCCTCTCCTGGCTTTGAAGCATGAGCACGTTGAATTCATTTTCTTCTTCTTTCTGCCAAATGATTTCAGCATTGCTCTTTAAAAGATCATCTTACTCCTTCAATCTCTTGATTTAAACATCCAAAACTATGTCAGCAAGGAGTTCTGGACTCGGGCGTTTTCGTTTCTCAGTAGTGGAGGATGAGGAGACCATAGATGCCAGACCTGAAGGACACAAAGATGTTAGATGTGAAGGGAATACGCCGGTATTCCAACCGGACCTAGTATTCTGGAATGGCATTGCCACGACCTCAATTTATATATATATATATATATATATATATATATATATATATATATATATATATATATATATATATATATATATATATATATATATATATATATATATATATATATATATATATATATATATATATATATATATATATATATATATATATATATATATATATATATATATATATATATCATTAATATATATACACGTATATCACATGCTATGGGCATCGTGGACATTTTATATAAAGTTGTCATCTCGGCCGTTCACCCTTGGGGAATAAGAGGTGGCGCAATTGTGGCCCTCAGATATGATGGGCATGCATGGAGGCATGCATGGGTCATGCATGGGGGCATGCACCACATCCCCGACCGTTGGATCAAAGGGGAGGATAAATCCTAGCCCTTGGTTTTTATGAGGAAGGTGCAAGGAAGGTCCTTTAAAGTGACTTTGGTGTAGCGAGATCTTAACCGTTAGATCAAAAGGTGAGCATAAATCTTAGCCATTGACTTTTAATATTAAATTGATTTTTTTTTTTTTTAAAGGAGGTGAGGTGTCACCCTCATTAATAAAAAAAGGTAATGAGGTGGCAAAGCATTTATGAGTGGACTTTCTATGAAGCTTCCTTACGTTTAATCACATTCAAAGGTACATAGCTTGCAGTAGAGGGGTCGGATGAAGGTGGGACCCACGCCATTGGACTCCTCTCATCGAGAGCTTTCCAATGAGTGTGGTTTGGCACAGTTCCGTTGTAGTTGGAGCCAACGTGATCGAACTCTAAGGGAATCCATAGGAATCTCAGAGAATCTAAAGGAATCTTCATAAATACTTGGAGAATCTAGAGGAATCCTGATGCAATCTTGGAGAATCTAGGTGAATCTTCATAGAATCTTAGAGAATCTAAAGGAATCTCAAGAGAATCTTAGGGAATCTATGGGAATCTCAAGAGAATCTTTGGGAATCTATGGGAATCTCAAGAGAATCTTGGAAATCAAAGGGAATCTCAAGAGAATCTTTGGAAAATCAACGGGAATCTATAGGAATCACGAGAGAATCTTTGAGAATTTAAGGGAATCTTTATAGAATCTTTAAGAATCTAGAGGAATCTTGATGGAATCATGTCAAGTCTAAGGGAATCTTCATAGGATCTTAGAGAATAGAGGAATCTTAAGAGAATCTTTAAGAATCTAAAGGAATCTTTCTAAAAGCTTTGAGAATCTAGTGAAATCATGATGGAATCTTGGAGAATCATGGAGAATTTTCCTATAATCTAAAGGAATCTAGGAGAATCTTCATCAAATCTTGGAGAATTCAATAGAACTACATAGAATTTTGGGGAATCTAGAGGAGTCTTGGGATAATCTTTGGGAATCTAGACGAATATCAAGAGAATCTTTGGGAACCTAGGGGAATTAAGGGAATGTTCATAAAATCTTTAAGAATCTTGATAGAATCTTGGGAAATCTAGGGAAATCTTCATAGAATCTAGGGGAATCTCTATAGAATCTTGGAGAATCTTGGCATAATCTTTGGAAATCTAGGAGATTCTAAAAAGAATCTTTGTTAACATAGGATTCATAAAGAGCCTAGGGAAATGCTTATAGAATCTTCATTGAATGACTCTGCATTGGCTTCCGGTCGAATTTGTGCAGTCCCTCATAGTAGAACCACTTGTATATATATATATATATATATATATATATATATATATATATATATATATATATATATATATATATATATATATATATATATATATATATATATATATATATATATATATATACAAGTCTTTGTACTATGAGGTGGTGTATGAAGTCGAGTGAAAGCTACAACAAAGAAGCAAAGACCAAAGTTCTACTCGCGGTCAACACCTACTCAAACTCTAAGTTAATCTGTTGGTTTTATTTTTGTCAAACCTCTAGTTAATCTCCTAGCTAGAATGTCAGTTAAACATATTAACTCTCCCTGCAGGAATTTGTCTTAGATTCCTTCCAAATCTTATTATCAAAGATATTCTTTAACATTCTCTCCTTAATCTGGTGTACTATTATATGTTTATCCTCTTCATTCTTGAATGGCTCACTTAAGTAGATACCACATTCATCTCTTTCTATGGCTCTTAAGTTGATAGGTGTGCTTTGACTAGTGAAATTTTTCCATGGTTAAGGTTATATGCATTTTTTGCATTTGGACGCTTTCAATCTTCCGCATTGCACCTTTTTGCATTTAGCTCCATTCATCTCTTTAAAGGGTACAATTATTAAGAGGAAGTTATTTATATGCATGTGCCTGAAATTTTATCAATGCATAACGTAAGGAATGATACGTGTCTTGAATAATTTGCTAAGGAACATGTATTAATTCTTTTCTCGTTATTGCATTGCTTCTAATTTCGCAAAGAGAAATGATCATTTGGTATTAAGAGTACGGTAGTTTATGCTTAGGACACTTTAGTTGACTTGACCACATTCTTTTCTGCACGCATTTATTGCTATTGGCTTATATCACAAAATCACCCCTTTCATTTGGATGTTGGTTGTTTACTATCACATAATAGAACACGAAGTTAACAATGATTTACATGCACCTAACAAATTTTAGGCTATTGGCAAAGCTTAAAGAGTTATACCATTCTCTGCATGTGATAAATATTGCTTCTACAGTGGAACAAAGAACACTCTTTTAAAAATTCATGCAACAGGTTATCATGTTCCCTTTTACGGACGTTTAAACTTGCACTACTAAATCGGGCTAAAATCTGCCCTACCAACTCTTTGCAGACCATTGAACAGCAAATTACCTGCTTCAACGTTTCAATACATTGTGATGGTAGCTGTTGGCTAACGGGAATCTCCAAATGCAATCACATTTTTTTGCTGACTAAAAACTGTCGCTTATTTGCAGTTTAAAACTTGCGACACCTCTGATCATTAAAAGCCTTGCAATGTCAACTCCACGATCATTCTTTTGCATTAAGAGTGCACATTTTCCACTAGTCCTTGCCCTGTAAATGATGCATCTTGGTCCACACTAAAAATCGTTTAGTTAATGAAATATTAATGCAATGAATTCTAACTCTAAAAGGGTTTCATGGCCGAGTGCCCACACCTATAATTAGATGTTGGCCCAAAGAATAATGCATAACTGCAAAAGTTGATGCACAAATTAGGATCATCATCATTTAACATCCCGACTTTGTAGTAAAACATAAAGCATGAAGAAATTTAAAAGCAGACACCTTCCTATCTATGCAAACCTATCTATCCATGTGATGATGCAGCTAATATCAACGAGGCATTCCAACAATGCGTTATGATAACCCAAGAACCACAAGGAAATACAGACACTCGCTGCTTCCTTTGCATTGAACAATAGGATACTGCAGTCCAAATACATGGTCTCAAAATGTTTATGCTCGTAAGAGTAAATGCCTTGCTTTCAAGTTGACAGATCCGTGTGATTTTGCAAACAGGGAAAATTAAAGAGCATACAGGGCAAAAAGAGAAATCTGAATATGCATCTATCATGCTATTCATGCCATCCTAAGCCGCTTGTTAGCAAAGCAGAGTATTTCTCCAAAGATATATTACATCTGTATGCATGCCACAAGTTCCTTACAATTGAGTACAAAGGGACAACGTGTGGTAAGTGTTTTGAGATGTTGAACTTACCTTTCTAGTTTCAAGCCTGTCACAAAATTTTCCTGCTGCATGGTCAAACATTGTTGTTTGGATCTTTATACCTGTGATGTAAATGCAGAACATTTAGAAGTTATACTGGAGGAAGAGAAATCAGGCTGAAATCTGCCCTACCACCTCTTTGCAGACCATTGAACAGCGAATTATCTACTTCAACGTTTGAATACATTGTGATGGTGGCTTTTGGCTAACAGGAATCTGCAAATGTAATCACATTCATTTGCAGTCTAAAAACTTGTCGCTTGTTTGCACTCTAAAATTTGCGACACCTCTGATCAATAAAAGCCCTGCAATGTCAACTCCACGATTATTCTCTTGCATTAAGAGTCAGTGACACAGAAATGGTTTTCTTAATGAAATATTCGTGCAATGAATTCTAACTCTTAAAGGGTTTCATGGCAGAGTGCCCAAACCTATAATTAGATGTTGGATTCATCATCGCAGCTCCAAATATTGTAACAAATCCAAAGAATAATGCATATCTGCAAAAGTTGATGCACAAATTAGGATCATCATCAATTAGTAAAACATAAAACATGAAGAAATTTAAAAAACAGACATCTTCCTATGCAAACAAAACACCATAAGTGTGTCATACTCTGTTGCCCGAAATAGTCGAATATCCATGTGATGATGGAGCTAACATCAACGAGGCATTCTAACAATGCATTATGAGAACTCAAGAACCACAAGGAAATGCAGACACTCGCTGCTTCCCTTGCATTGAACAATAGCATATTGCAGTCCAAATACATGGTCTTAAGATGCTTATGCCCGTAAGAGTAAACGCCTCGCTTTCAGGTTGACAGATCCGTCTGATTTTGCAACCAAAACCAGGAGAAGTAAGTAGGTACATAAAGAGCATAGCAATCAAAACGAATAATGTAGGTAAATTAAAGAGCATACAGAGCAAAAAGAGAAATCTGAATATGAAAGAAGAGACTAATGTAAATGAAGAAGCTCACATCTTGGTTGGTTGCCTCAAATGAACACTTTCACACGGCGAAACAGAGCAAAAAGAGAAATCTGAATATGAAAGAAGAGACTAATGTAAATGAAGAAGCTCACATCTTGGTTGGTTGCCTCAAATGAACACTTTCACACGGCGAACGAATATTGTCATACACCTTTAGTGATCCCATTCACGTCCCCTTTATTTTGATTGTCCAACTTTGATAAGGATTTATTTGTATCAGAGGATACAGTCATCTCGTATTTTCCATTGCTGAAATAGTGATGTCAGTTCTAAACAAAGTACAATAAGTGAAGGGAGTAAACTGCATGAAGGACCTTATCATAGCATTCACGATAGCAGTAATTCTTTGAAGACGACATTGCGTGTCTTTACACAATCAGATGGGTTGTCATGCAAAATAAGCACGTCTTCTCTTCGACGTATGCGTGTAAGTGCCGTGTAGAGCTGTCCATGCGCAAATACATTGCTGCGGAGGTCTAATACGATCTTGTCTAATGTGAGACCAAGGCAACTGTGGAATGTTGTTGAGTAGGCTAATCTTAGCGGCAATTGCCGTCTATGAATTGTGAACGCCGCATTTTGGGGTTGGTGAAAGAAGTCAGATCTGGATATTGGATGAATGCAATCTGGAGATGTACTTTCTACTCCAAGGAGTCGAACAGTTACATATCTTTGGTATAGTTTGTGTATGACAACCCTAGCATTCTTTACCAGTCCTTTGTCTGCATCCAATAGTCTCATGATCCGGCATATTGCACCTTCCTTCAGATGGAGGATATGGGCTGGTAATGTGGGATGTTCATAACTATGAAGGAAATCATTTTCTGCATGTGCACTATTGTGGATTACACGATCATTTTCAGTTATGCTGTTATAACTGAAGTACTTTCTTCCGATGCCATGAAGACGATCCAAGATTGTTTTGTTGAAAGCATCAACATTCACATTCAACGATGTTAGGAAGGCTCGAGATTCACATAATGCTGGTCTTGCCAACACTTCTGGAGGAAATAGAAACTCTCGAGCATCATCGATACTTGTTGTTGTCCTGAAAAGATCTAGAGTAACAGTATTAGATGCCCAATTTTCTCCTATCGACGCCACACATTGTATTAGCTCCAAATCTGATGCATTTCTTATGGGTTGGTTCAAACGATGAATGGAAAACGCAGACCATATCTCAGAAGACTTGACCGATGCATTCCAAGTCGCATGCCTTCCTGAGCCCTGAACTATTGGAGCTATCTGGCGGAAATCACCAGCTGCTATGAAACACTTGCCGCCAAATGGCCGATTGTTCTGGCAAATTTGTTGAAGCAACATGTTTACTGCTTCAATGACAGCTTTGTTTGCCATCGGAAACTCATCCCAAATGATAACGTTTGCTTCTAAGAGCAATTTAGCTTTATTCGATGACGGAATGATTGTGGATTGCACACCGATATTGTTTTCAGTCACTGTGATTTGGAATAAGCAATGTGTTGTTTTGCCACCTGGATATTGAAGCCCCGCTAATGCTGTCGTTCCACATGGTAGTACAATTCGTCTGTGTGCTCGGACATGAAAGCATACTGAATTTAGAAGGAATGTTTTCCCCATTCCAGCACCACCGTCAATGAATATTGGCCTTTCTGCCTCACCATTGTCTGCAATCATTGTCACAAGATCATAAATTTCTGCCTGCCTTTCATTCATTTGTGTACGCCTTTGCCTTGCATGTTCTAAGTATAGGTTATGTTGTGGAAATTTTCGTAATTCTTGCAACACCAGGTGTGAATGCATAGTGATGGGAGGGAGACCAAAATCTGTAACCGTTTTTCCATGTTGTTTGAGAACGCTTTCTATTGACACAAGTGCTTGCTGAACTGCAAGCGTGACATCTGAATCTTCACTAGCGTGGAAGTCATGTATGAGGTTGTCACGGAACTTGCTCCACATCTGTAACGCTGGCGCACCATCAAGTATCAAAAGCGTGAACAGAAAGCGTAGCTGTGATGGTGTTTGTAAAGATGCTATTGCCTCTTCCATGGTTATGATAGGTTCTGTTCCATCCTGGAGCAAGCCCATTGCTGTCAATGTCTCTTGATATGTATCATACACGCGGCCATTGTATATCTTCAAATCATCCCATGTTCTTGCTGCCCTATGGAGGAGGAGTTGACGTAAATAAAAAATTTCACCTTCATGAGGCATCACGAGTCTTATTCTGCAAACAACATCCCTATTTCTTTGCTTACGAACCACATTCCTAGCCAATGCAGGTCGTGATAGCTCAAGATGTTCATTACTTGCTTGTTCATCATTTTCTTCTCGCATGCTTGTTACAGGTATCAGTGTGTAGCCTTCAAAGTACTCAACATAACTTAGGTTACAGAATTCAGGAGCATCTGGTCTCAAGAAATACCGGTCAAGAAGCGACGCAGTGTTTATTCTTCTACGTGAAACTCCTCTTCTTTCCTGAAGATGAACAGGAAGACATTTCACAGCGGGATGTTTCTCGGTGATATGGAAGCAAAATATACGCCAAGTTGCTTCAGTTGATGATAAGTATCTTGCATTCACGTAATCATCTATTTCATTCCTACTCGTTCCCTCTGTTTCAACACGATACTGTACTTTATCAACTCCCTTATAGATGTATGTGTATAAATACATGAATATTTGCACACTTGCAGCAATGTCAACATTTACATGGCAATCAAGTTGTGATAGCAAGAACGGAGAGTAAGATACAACCCACCTATCTTCTTCTGTGGTTCTACGGTACTGGACATAACCCTTTGAATTTAAGTGGGTTCTAGATGTTATTTCTCGAGGGTATCCCCAGCAACAAACTCCATCCTTTTGGCAGCGAGCGGAGTGACGGTGCATCATATACTTGCGCACTTTTTCTGCCAATTCACTGTCCGATGGAACCTGCGCCGAAATTAATCTATCCACCATCTCAAGCGGGATATCACGAGCAGTTTTCAGCACTATATGCGCATGCGGTAGACCACGCTTTTGAAACTCAACCACATGTATCATATACACAATGGGGCCAAAATAAGAACGCAAGAGAGATTTTGCATGCTGCAGACGTCCATGGAATGACCTTACTACAACAGTCGGTATCTCAGCCGCTGTTTGACCAGGAGAGAGCATTGCTCGAATTTCAGGCCAATCTGGGTTTGTGGTCATTGTAACAAACAACGACGGTGGACCCTTTGCTCTAGCAAGTGCAAGTGCATCTCCAATCTGGACAGACGACCAACGACGACTTCCAAGGAAAGATGAAGGCAAAATGACCTTCTGACCTGGCTGCACATCCTCAGCAAAATCCTCTTCATCGTTCGTTTGCCTCCTAGAGTAACCATTTGTCCGCAAGAAATTTAGTCTTTCTTCCTCAACTCTAGAGTACATGTCGACAAGGTACTCACATGTCAGCCGTCCTAATTGAAGAAACCTGCTTTCATGTAACAACCGACATCTGTACCATTCTATCTGCGACATATTATAATCATTATGTGGGGACCAGCCTAAGGTTCCATGTGGAAAGATCAGTGGGTATTGCAAAGGCTCATATTGCGGATCCAAAATGCTTATGTAGACTTCTTGTGAGTTTTCGTGCAACCAAAAGACAGCAGTCCTTGGGTTCAGAGTGACCGTGTTATTGGCATGCATAATGGCAGCAACTTCATCCATTGCTACCGTGCCATTTAGTGTCAACACTGCTGTTTGAAGCCGCATATCTTGCATTCTTCTTATCAATCCACAATATGGATTTATAGCTTCTAGCACGGAAGCTATGCATGCAACCCAAGTGAATGGAACTCTATATTGTTCTGCTCTTGGATATCTGTCATTACTATCGTGGACATACCAATGTAATGGCTGGTGTGGTTTTGAAACAGGCAACAGCTGATGGTATGTACGACCCATAAGTGCAATTGACGAAGGCATACTGAGCTCTATGAACTGTCCATCTGCACCAAGAGCCGTGAAGCAAAAGAGATGATTCATCTTTCGACTATCGGCACTGAAACCTCGTTCACTATAAATCCGTGCAAGCTCATGATGTAATTCAGGCAATCGCGGCAGTATCCTCTTTCCATTATTACAGCAAAAAGCATCATTCTCATTTATAAGCAGAGAGGTGTGACAATGCGGGCAAGCCCTGTTCCATGTAAACATGGCAGCAGTCGAACTTCGCTTACGCTGCATTCTACTAATTTGTCTTTCCCAATGTTCAACTGCAAAAGGCACTTGGCCCCTGCTCCTAATCCTGGCAGGGCAGGACAAAATTGGCAGTGTTTGAAACGACTCAGATGTAGCACCAACCACATGTTCACCTCCTAGCTCACTAGACTCGCCATCCATCACAGCACTCATGGCACAGGCATTCTCAGGAGAGGCATGCGCTAACTGGATAGCTACTTGACTAGACTCACCTTGATCAGACTGCTGTATAATCCGATCATTATTATTGTAACCCTTTCTTCGCTTACACTCCCTCACAGCATTCCTCATATCTTGCTTTCTCTCTTCAGGCAACCTAGCAAACCATTTACGTTTGCATTCATTACGCCGCAATGCCCTTGACATATCAGCCAAACTACACGCCTCATTTACATCGCCGGCCTGCGCAATTTGAGCAGCAGTAGGAACTAAAGCGTTCGATGTAATTGCAGGCTGACTAGTACATGTTTCTATTGCGACTTGTTCACATTCATTACTAACTTCTCCATGCTCACCAGCAATAGATGCTACACCTGATGGCATTCCAGCCTCTAAATGCAATCTTAAATCATTTTGCTCGCAAAGTCTAGATTGGTTGTAGGCCACCATCCTCTCTCTCATGGCATTCTTCCTCTCTTCTGATAATCTAGCATACCAATTACGTTGATATTCATTCCGTTTCAACCTTTTCAGATCCTCGGCTGAATATTGCAGGTCTGGATCTAGCTCCTTCTTGCGTCTAGGCATCTTAATTGCAGTTAACTAACGCCGAAGCAAGACATTGCACCTAACAAAGACACCACAGATGCATCATGTCTTTTCTCTGATATGTCAATAGCACAAGCTATGATGCCTCTTGAACCCATCAAATAATTCAAAGGCATAATTACATGCAGGGTATTAATCCATGAAGAAGAACGAGCAGTCGTAACAGGGTATCAATACCGGAACGCATATCCAAAAAAAAAAAAAACTTGCAACTCCTATTTCACTGTCGACTGCTCTATCCAACAATAAAAACACAAGGGAAGACCTTACCTCCTATCATTTTGCTCGCAAAGTCTAGATTGGTTGTAGGCCACCATCCTCTCTCTCATGGCATTCTTCCTCTCTTCTGATAATCTAGCATACCAATTACGTTGATATTCATTCCGTTTCAACCTTTTCAGATCCTCGGCTGAATATTGCAGGTCTGGATCTAGCTCCTTCTTGCGTCTAGGCATCTTAATTGCAGTTAACTAACGCCGAAGCAAGACATTGCACCTAACAAAGACACCACAGATGCATCATGTCTTTTCTCTGATATGTCAATAGCACAAGCTATGATGCCTCTTGAACCCATCAAATAATTCAAAGGCATAATTACATGCAGGGTATTAATCCATGAAGAAGAACGAGCAGTCGTAACAGGGTATCAATACCGGAACGCATATCCAAAAAAAAAAAAACTTGCAACTCCTATTTCACTGTCGACTGCTCTATCCAACAATAAAAACACAAGGGAAGACCTTACCTCCTGGATTAGCAACTGGAATCGTTCCTGCAGTGGCCTGAGAAATCGATCGAGCATCAGCAATAGTCGACACCTCCTCTGAACTCATAACTTAGCCTTCCAAAAAATTTTGCACTAACCTTGTCTCCGATGTGATGAATGTCGTAGCAGTCGTGTCTCCAGCAGCCAACAATTATGAGCAGCCAACAATTATGGCCGCTATTACCTCTATGGCTTCCGCATGAAGCCTATGCCCATCATATCTCCTTTTCATTTTGCTCCACTATGTCATTTTGATGCAGGCACGACCACAGGGGTGCAAGCATGTAGACCCTCCATTTCCAATCGGACGACTGGTGTCAATCTTTATAGCATGGTTACGCCTTATTCTCAAAAAATTGCAATTTCCTTGCACCTTCTCGAAGAAATCTGAGGGCTAGAATTGTTCCCTACCCTTTTGAATCTGACGGTCTAGAATCATGGGGCATTCCCCATGACATTTTGATGCCCATGAATGGATTTCTATGAGGTGGGACATTAAACTCTATATAGCATGGCTACACCTTCCTCAAAAAATTACAATTTCCTTGCACCTTCTTGAAGAAATCCGACGGCTACAATTATGCCCTCCCCATTGAATCTGACGGTCTAGACTCATGGGGCATCCCCCCCATGACATTTTGGTGCCCATGCATGAATTCCTACGAGGTGGCGGCATCATGGCCCTCCATCTCCAATCGGACGGTCGGCATTAATATCTATATAGCATGGGTACATCCTTTCCTGGGACACATAGAATAAGTTTATATATATAATGATATATAATGATATATATATATATATATATATATATATATATATATATATATACATATATATATATAAATTGGCTGTCTCAGGGCTGTACTTTCATAGCCTAGAATAGTGGAAAGCTCCCCAGCTCCACTTCTGATATGGGTGGGAAGCTCCTTATGCTAGTTGCCAGTTGCCACTGCCTAAGCATAGGCTTTTTCCATAATCTTACAAAATCTGAGAGATACTAATACTTTGAGTGCAATTTATTTGCATAATATATCTAAGATCTATTTGGCCTTAAGTTCAATTTGGCCATGCCTTTAATGTGGCCTTGACATTTGATTCGGGCCTAGGAATGCTTAAAGTGGAATAAAAGTGGTGCAGAATAATTTTCAAAATTTAAATTTTGAGCTCTATGGTTCCATGGCCAAACTACTTGGTATCCAATGGAATAAGTGGAAATGCATGTTGGAATATTTGTTTCAATGGCTAAACTAGCGTGAAAATACATGTACAAGATGTTGACTTGCTAAAAAAGCAAGGTACATATAATAATGCAATAAATTGGGTGCATAATATGCAAAAATGCAAAAGGCACCATGGTCAACTTGGCTATGGTACGTGTAAATTTTATAAAGGCATATAATGTTGGGACATGCCATGCTTGCCAAGTGTTGGCTTTTGTAAAAAGTTTTGCATGCATGAACCTACATGCATGATACGACATCTTTAAGCTTTAGGCTTTAAGCTATAGCATGATACGGCATCTATATGATATGATGTCTTGTTTCTATGGGACAAAAATTTGAAGATATTCTTTGCCCGTATGGCATGAAAATTAACAATGGTTAATTTGTGGCCTTTGAAAACTCGCTTTCAAGCAGAGGCTAGGTCAAAAATAGATCCTATTTGTGAGCTTGGCTCTCTGAAGACAAGCATTATCTGTTAATAATTGGTTTTACGTTATCTGGTAAATGTTAAAACTTGGAAATTATTTTTTATTAAAAAATAGGGGCTTTTTTGGGAAATCGATTGAGGGTTTACGAACCCTAATCCAGCAGAACCATTGGAGCCGCATGCATGCCTACCGGCTACTTGAATCCATATTCAGGGAGGCCGAAACAGGCACTCAGCATTCGGATCTGCATGTGATTGCATACTATCTGGTAGCCAAGTACAGAAAAAATGATTCTCGAATCTGTTGGCTGCAGCCGAATATGGCAGAATTCTTGATATGCACTTGGTTGTATCAGAGATGCATCGAAAATACCAAGGCATAGATGGGCTCTTCTATTTTTAGGGCTCATAATACAGTTTCGAATTTGCCTTGTGTCGAATTTGTTGCTGTAAGTTCTTCTTGGGATGATACAGATGCATAACACCTGTTTGAATGCCGCATATGGCAGTATCTATTTGAGTTTTTCTTTAAACAGCCGTGTCAGGGTTGCCATATCCAGTCTTGTTGGCCAAGGCACATATTCAAAGCAGCATTGTTGCTTTTGTTATTCAAAGAGCCAGGATAATGGATGGCTAATCACAGATTCTGCAAATACACAGCTTTAGATGTGCAGAGGTATGCATTTATCTGCAGTTAAAATTTTTATTTAGAAAGATACACAATGGCTTACGAATTTATCAAGGCTTTATCTGTTACAAATTGATGGATGTAAAAAGATTGGTTCATTCTTTGCCATTGCCAATATTAGGCTGGTCGAATTCGTTAAAATGGCTACTTGGATATGCCATGAGGTATTATCTATTCTCTGTACTATTTGATAAGCAATGGCAGAGCACCAAAACATTTGTTTGCTTTTATCATCATTATTATTGCTGTTCCTGTAAGATAATTGTGGCTACTTAGCAAGACACAGAACTGGCCATGTATGTGTAGGTTTTGGTTGTACCTAAAGCCTAGCTACAAAATGATTAAGGATGTGGCCTGCGGCTTAAAACTAGCATTGACTTTCCAATAGAGATGAAAATGAGGTATCGATTTGTTGTGGCTAGTCTGCCTTGTTCTATTCTGGAAAGTTGAGCATAAATCATGGCTGTGATTTGTGCTATAATAGATATTTAAATTATTTCTAACTTATTGGAAAAAATCATGTTGCATTTTTAACAGAGCACTTAATGGATATGGCGAAACCTACTGATTACTATGCTTCGAATACGTGGAAGCATAGGCTCAACTTCTAATTTGTGGAGGCTTATAGCGAATAATCAGTTGCACACTTATGATATGTGGTGGATGAATATCAGGTTAGAAAAGACCATATGTTCCATATGTCCAGGAAATTCTTTAAGATGCCTTAGTGTATGAAAATGCAAAGGCATGGCTATTAGTATTCTAAAATAGCAGGATTCAATTCTGAACACAAATATGACTCTAAATTGAGGGATATAATTCTGAATAAAAGAGGCCAGTATGATTTATGGGTGCATTCATATGGTCTTGTCGAAATGGTACTTGTGATAGTATGCTTAATGAATAAGCAATATGCATCTGCTTTTTTGTGTTTCTAAGCTAATGGCTGAAGCTAGAAATTAATAGAGGCATGTTGCACCATGTCTATACTTGGGGTGCGTAAAAATTATAAGTTTGACTAACATGTGACAAGTCCTTTGATTGGATTTGAAAACATCTCACGTTATAATTCCATCTTTCTTGTTAATGTTTTCCCTGGGCAAAAGGATACAATTGGTGATCAGTGATAAACTGAGAGACCCAATGTACCTTTTGGCCCTTGCACATTTACCGTTTTCACGCTAATTGTGTATTGATTGGCTGCAGGTACGGGTCTCTCCTCCAATTGTCTCTTCTTTTGCTAGCATGGTTGCAGTTAACATGGAAGTCTATGGAATAACCAAGAACAATTGTAACTGTGTACTGTACGTCTACACTTTATAGATTATTGTTTTTGGTATACACAATTAATTCATTAAGTATTCTACTTTGCATTTTAATTGCTTAGTTTTATGATACTTCTTAAAACTTTGTCGCTACTACTTTGCATTGAGGAAGCGTGGTTTTGGGACTTGAGAAATCAGTCTTCTACCGTGTGACTTTAAGTGTTAAGTGGTTAGATTAATTTTATGACAAGTAAGATTATATAGCACTAGTACTTTGAATTGCGGGTATTTTGCAACCACTTTTCATTAAGAATACATGGTTTTGGGGCTTGAGAAATCAGTCCTCTACTAGGTAGCCATATTAAATACAAACAACGTTCAGAATTGAATGCACTAATTTCGATGAAATGCACTTCAGAAGGAATGTTCCAAAGATTCCCCTGAAAACAAGAAATTTCTTGCTATTTTGTGGTAGTATTGATAATTTAGACATTTTTACAAATTTTTGTACCCTATTTTGGGTTTGTGTGAAAACTTGAAGGCATATTTTTTTTGTTTTTAACCTAAATTGGAACAACAAAATATAGAAGAAAAAAATAAAAAAGCACGCTAACTCATAATGGTAGTAGAATGAAAATATCTCAAATCTATAAAGTAAGAGACGTGACGCACAAAGTAGTTTTAAATAGAATTTTATAAGAGATACTACAAAAGTTATACAAAACATATTAATTATGAAATGTAGCATGACTTTGCAACTATCAAGAATAGACTATATCTTGAAAATAACTGTTATCGAACGCAATGTGACTTTGCTGCTAGTACATGATCTATCTCATCGTCAGATTCGTTGACACCAATGGTCGGTATTATCACTGTTTGTGTCTAGTGCCTCGTTGTCAGAGGTGGATGTGCTGGAATGGTCCTCCTCATCACTGTCCACTAGTGAAATGTCATCTTCTCTGTTAGCAATATTGTCAACTTGTTTTGACGTCTCACATAGATCACAAGCAGATTTTAGTAGCCTTTTAGTAGTCTCGCGCAGTCTGTTGTTGGCTTTGAGGGTAAAGTCATATGCAAGGATTTTTACTTCTGAGAGATGAAGCATATCCATTCTTGCTGTGCTTCTTGCTCTTTTGCCTCTGTTGGATTTCATGATCTCAAAGTTATACCGTCCAACAAATGCATTTTTTGATGTAGTTCTCATCCAATGCACCTTTAATTGTGTGGGTAATCCCTCCTCGCAAACAACATCAAGGAGTTTTGCCAACCAAAACATTCGGCCTTCCTCATCATCGTCAGCCAAAACAACAACTAGCATTCCCTTTTGTATTTCTGAAGTATTTCCAGATATTCTAGCTTCTTGCTGTACTGTTCTTCTAGGGCCTGTGTACAGTACACGACCTTCTTCGTCTGAGCTGAGAACTTGTTCAACTTCGTCTACTGCTACATCATCAGTTGCAAGCATATGAGATCTTTTCTCTGGCCACCGGAATGCAATTGTTGTTGGCCCTAATGCCATCTTTTGCAGAAGGTTCCTTCTTAAATTTTAACTTGTACCTTTGAGGTTCTCAAGAAAAAGTTTGTGGTACGAATTTATACCGTGGTGGTATTAATTTATACCATCATCTATTGTTGAATGTTTACTAGCACAACATTAAGGCATTGACACCCTTAAGAAGTAGAAGGCGGTATAAATTCATACCGTCTCTTCCACTAGAGAGAGTAAAAGCGGGATTAATTTATCCCAAAAAGTGCAATTCTAGAAGTTTCTCGGTCTTAAATTAGAAGGCAAAAGTTGTGCGGTATAAATTTATATGGGTTACTTTCCTTTCTCAAAATTCTATCCTTAAATAAACATTTTAATGGCTTTTCGTAACTACAAAATTGCAGCTTTTTATCTTTGCTAGCATTTTGGACGTTGTTGGCCAACAACAACCGTCCTTTTATTTGCTTTTTATTGCTGGTTATCCAATCAAATTAGATTTGAACTGAATGATAAAGTCGAATGCATAGGGTTAGGGCGCAGTAGGGCGGCGGTGGCCGCCGCCCGAGCAGAGGTTTTTTCTTCGATTCTAAGGCGAGGCTGGAGGTGCAGCGCATCCTTGCAACCATGATGATTATGCTCTCTTGTTGCTGGTAATCTGTGTGGTTTCATTTATGTCTTAGAACAGATTTGGATGTGGAAAGATAAGGCCGATATCTTCGCTTTTATCTCTGTTCTTAGTTTATTTAAGCCATAGTGTAGATCAGATTTCTTGTTGATGAAGGGACCAGCATTTTTGTGGACGTAATATTGGATGATGTCTGCCGTAGTGCATATGGCCAGGTCTTCAGGATGGATGTGTGGAGCTTATGTTATGGTGATTGCCATGGCATTCTGCAGACCCTATCTGGTATCCATAAAGGTTTTATGCACCTGCTTGGTAAATGCTGCTCTCATCTTTCAGTCTCAGGCTTTGGTTCAGAAGGCTCTGTCACTAGCTGTGATATCATATTAGAATCTACCCGCACCACTGCGGTATGGGCCTGCACTCATTGCAGGGTCCTGGTTGGTTCAGTTGTGATGCTTATAGCTGGTATGGTGGTGACTTCGATTGGGTGAAAGCATTCAGAGGCTTAGGTATTGCTAGAGCAGTTTTTGTTAAGTTGTTTTGAAGCCCTGTGTTTTTGTGGGGTTCCTTCTATATGGTTCTTGTTTGGTGGCATACTTTAAGATTTTCTTACAGCTTGGCAGTTTTAGTATTAAGTTTGTCTTTGCATTTTCGTTTGGCTGGTGCTTTTCCTACTCTTGCAAAAGCGCCGTCTTAACATCTCCACGGCTGCATGCTCTTCCATTCATTTGCTGTAGATCACGATGTCGTCGAAGAGAATTGATCAGGGAATAAATTACTAATCCCATATTTTAGATTAGCCTAAATAACTTTGGCTAAAGTAGCAAAACATTGATCACCAAAGTTTCTTTATTTTGGCTAATCTTTATTAATTTTTTATCTCCCACTTTCTTATGTTTGGCTAGATTTTGAACATTTTTATATGCAAAGTTTCTATCATTTGGCTATTTTTGCACAAAATCAAGACCACAATTTAGCAAAAGAAAGGCGCAAATTTTTTATTTTTGTTTTTCTTTCATGAACAAATTTTCAAATGTATCTAGTTATATCCTATGAAAGAATTTAACTTGTATGAATTGGAAATGAAAATACGGATAATCAATCATTTCTTAGTTCTTAAACTGAATGAAAGAACAAATATGGGGTTCTTATAACGACAACAATTAAGGATGTTTTTTACTTCAAGTCAAAATTAATTTTAATCTCAGAATATCATAGTTTTATTATAGCATAAAATGAAACAACTTCGAAAGCTCCTTCTTTCTGTCGCCAGCATCTATGCACGACTTCTTTCCATGACATGTACCTTCATAATATAACATTTTAGCATATTTAAATCAGAATATTAACATGTGAAAAATCAGCAAAGTAAGACGCCCAAAAATCAGCAAATGGCATGCTCAAAATCTGAAAATTATATGTTTTATATGAGAAAAACAAAGTGTTTAAAAATCAGCAAGTTGACATGCTTAAAATCAGAAAATTAAATGTGAAAATCAGCGAAATAAAGTTTTTGCAAACCAACATATATTACCTTGTCAAGTTGAAGCTACTTTTGAAGAGTGAACAAGGGTCTCATGTCAACTGTTTGATCAGTATTTGGGACAATGCTCTCAACCTGCACATTTCTAATACTTGCATGTTCACCTTCACCAATATGCAACTTACTAACTCCCCTCCGCTTGCATTCTTCATTCCAAAGTTGAAATGCATTCTCATATGGGAAGTTATAGAGGTCATAGTCACATGCATATACTCGCAACGTAGCATCCAAGTTTGAATCAAGTCTATTCCGGAGCTTATTCTTCACAAATGTCAACGTGGAAAAACATCTTTCATCTTGGACACTACCTAAAACCATGCAAAGGCACAACTCTGCAAGCCTAAAATATTCAGAAATTGCTTCACGTAGCACAGCATTAGTGGCAAGCTTTTGCCATAAACGTGTGACAGCACCAATTTTCAACGGATCCTCTAAGTATGGAAACTGCCTATACATTGTATCCCCAAAGAGAGGAGCTTGAATGGTCAATTTCTCATAATCTAAAATTCCATCAATGCTTCTTTGGCTAACCATTCTTTTACAACAAAAAAATTTCTCTATTACCTCCATCTTTGCTGCAAATTTTCTAAAAACAACCACTTCAGAGGTATCATTATTCCAAAAATGAGAAAAGACAACTCCAATTGCATCCAAAAGCTCATCTGGTGGAAAGCGAGATCGAAGCTCATCTGATAAAGCATTTGCAACCTATATACCAATAATGAATCAATGTAACTATATTGGTCAAGAAAGAAATGATAAAAATATGTCATACTCACCTGCTTCATCTCATGTTGCACTTTCTCTATCACATAATTAAAATCTCCCATCTTGAAGTCTGAATTTTTAAGTCTTCGTCCTCGTCCAATTGGCTTCTTGACATTCAATGCAATATATTTGTCTTTCACTTGTACACATAAAACTCCTCGCTCATCATATGTTAGAAAGCTTTCATTGGTTCCAATCTTCACCAATTTGCGCCATCTAGCAAATGCGTCATGTCTCTGAAAGCAATTTACCCATCGTCAACATATAATTGCTCAATTTCTGCTTGCATCACCTTCCTCGCTATATTGTATTCAGGAATACATATATGCTCATCTTGCGACATCTGAATTAAATGATTGAGCTTAGAAAGCAAGGGTTGCAATGCAAATAATGTAAACAATGTTTCGCCATCTGTCAATAGACCATAAAGTTCATTTGCTTTAACCACAACATTTGCATCATCGTCCAAAGTGAAGTCCTCCACAACACCTAGCAAAGAAGCATACTCTTCACAAAGTCTTCGCACAGGTCTGTACATAGAAATCCATCTAGTAGCAGCATCCTTCAATATTTTCTTTCCACCCGTCACACCCTCTGCAAAAGCTTGGAAGGCTTGAAATCTTTGTGGACTCTTACAAAAGAATTTGTATGCAGTTCTTACCAATAATTCAACCTTGCCCACTTGAGGAAAAACAGAAATAATTTTGTATGCCAAGTTGGTGCGATGGCTCATACAATGAATCACCTGTAAATAAGGGACAAGAACAGTCTGAATTCTCACTCCTAAACCGGTCCTCTTCCCTTGCATTACAGATGCACCATCAGCTCCAAAACAAACCAACTTATTAGCACACTCAATCTCGTTCATGCCAGCAACATTAGATACATGTTCCAAGATAATATTAAATAATGTCTCAGCTGTGGAACTCATACCCAATTTGACAATACCAAGGAAATGTGATTTGCGTTGATAATTAACCACATTGTACAAATGCATGGCTGCCCAATTTGTATTATCCACGGCAGTTACTTCATCCAAAGATAATGACAAAAAATCAGATGTTTGAAGAATTGAACGAAGCTGACCTTTTAAAGTTTGATTCATGAACTCCGCAAACTCCCATCCTGAAGGAATTGACCAATGATACAAAGGGCAAGCGGGTAACTCGTTAGAAAGAAAGAGCTCTCTGATTTCAGAATACTGTGTCATAGGTCTGCCATTTTTAAGTAAGAAGAAAATAGCTTTCATTTGAATACACTTTGCTTTATACTCTTTGCTATCTTGTTCTGAGAATAAAACATGAGTGCTAGGGCTCTGTGGGCAATATGTAAGCTTGTCCTTTGAGTTTTGGAGAACCGATATTTATACTTCAGTTGTGTGAGTGTTTAAGCTTTGTTCTGTTTCTGTTGCACTCAATGCAACATGAAGGCCGACTGCACCCATTGCAGTTTCAGGTTCATATTAGGCAACTCTTCAGCTGTTTTGTATGATATGGAAACTGGTGCCAAGGCTTATGGTTTGCTTGTTAAGTATTGCCTACAGGCCAAACAGACACAGCAGTAAGGTTATGCCTTCAGAACGTGAAGTGGGTATAATGGTGTGGCCTGAAGTAGGTTTCTTGGACTGCAAGAATAGGCACAGCCCCTTGAGCTGCAGATCTAGTGGGCAGTGTTTGTACATTGGTGGTTTGATGGAAGCATTTAGGCAGCACCATGTGTCATCTTTTACACTGGAATGCATATCTAAATCTCCTAGTGTCATCCTTCCCCTTTCCCAGCAAGGGGGGGCTGGGATCTATGGGTGAGAACAAGAATGGACAATGCAGGTAAGGAAGGGATCTAACGTGAAAGCTTTGGGCGGGAGACCATAGCTTTCTTATTCTTCCGAAAGCACCATGTAGGTAGTTGTGGCCTATGTTGGTTGATGGAGGGGCAACATGGAGAGCGATTTGACCACCCTCTATAGGGGTAGGCTTGCAGGGTGTATTGCATAGTTGGAAGACAGAGTTCTCTCTTATAGTACAGAAATGCAGATGGTATCCCAAGCCAAGTTAACGCGAGGAATGATGATTGCTCCCATACGACCTCCAACTACTAGCATCTTTCGGTGGTGGAGCTACAGATGGACACAGTTACAGTTATTAGAGGGATCTCGAGCCGTATCATTGGAAAAGAAGGTTGTAATCTTTAGACCTCAATCTTGGAGTAAAATGGTGATGTGATAATTCTGCCTATCAGGCCTATTGTGGAGCCTATGTATTTACTTATTATTATCAATAAAAATATAAATATCTTGCCTTCAAAAAAAAAAAAAAAAAAAAAAAAAAAAAAAGAATAAAACATGAAGACGTGACGTCTTATCATCTACCTCTTTTGCCAACATTCTGTGCCTGTCATATTTTTTCAAATGTTTTTGATGTTTGTTTCCATCAGCAAATATTATCTCCTCATAACTCTTACCATTCTCATCACGTTTGATGACCTTCTGCTTCCCATAGTGTTTGCAAATATTATCGTACTTGCATTGAAATACCTGATCTCTGCCATAATGCCATGTGCATACCTTGCACCTAACCCATTCTGAGCCATCTATTACTATGGGCTCCACATCAGGAAACTCAGCAAGCCATTCTTTTTTAAAAGCACGCCCAATTACATACTGACTTTTTCTTTTCTTCCTCTTCTTCGAGTTGGAATCACCTCCTTCATTGTCCCGTGCTGAGGATATATTCTGTTGGGAAACATTATGAACTTCGCTATTCGAAGAAGGAAGAACGCCACGTCCAGGGTCTATATAAGTGCTTTCTTGAATATCATGCCCACTTGAAGAGGATGCAAGATTATCTTGCATGCTCCTTGATAGGTATTTTTGGAGACTAATTTGCCGCTTCATCTGAACAGTAAATAAAGCCAAAGTGCACTATTTGATTAGTGTTCCAATGAGAAAGTTGCATGGGTTTCTGTAGAAGAATGTACCTTGAGTAGATTGTCTTTTTTTTTCAAGAGATGTCAAGCTTTTCTCACTTAAAATGGCATCTGCAATACAAAACCACGAAAAGCAACATTATTACATGCCATAATATACCATGAAAAATATCATTGCATGATGACATAACTTCAATTTTTTAAACTATTTAAAATTTTAAATTTAAATATTGAATATTTCCAACCATTGTGCTTCATTTTGAACCTTGTTAAAAGTAAATGGTTTATGTAGACAAAAGTTTCACTTTGTTATTGCCTACGAGATATTGCCTACAGTTATTGTTATTGCACCAAGGGTATTGCCTAAGCTTAGTTACTAATGCCACGGTTCTATTGCGACAGCAATAGAACCGACATTCCTTGGATGGGGACGTCCCTTTGTCACTCCTATTTATTCAGCCTCTCTTCATTGTTCTATCATCGGCGTTCTCTTGAGCTAGATTTCTCCTTCTTCTCTATCCTATCAGTTTCGCTACCCTATTCCTATTCTATTTTGTTTCTTTCAGCTTCTTCCTATCGTGTCTACCTATTCTATTCTGTTGAGCATCTAATCTATTGTTACAATCCACGGCCAAGGCGCCTAAGGCGGATTAAGAAGTAGGCATTCACGCTTATTGAGTACGGGTAGTTCTCACCCTTTTGGATTTGGCTTTGGGTCGGTGGTCTTTGGCGGCTATGGACTATAGTTTGCGAAACTAGTCTCGATTTTGTTTGCCAAGGTTCGATGGTATTTGTTCTTCAACATTATGGGGCGATTTTTTTCTAGATAAGTTACTATTCTCTTCTATGTCTTTGTGGCACGGATTTTTCAAACGATTTGGGGCTTTAGTTTCAGAGTAGCTTCATTTTTTCTTGGTTGTGGCCATTCCGTTCTTTGCCTGAAACCCTTTTTTGCCTATTTCTTTCTGCCTTGACCCAGCCTACCTCATGGGTTTTGCGTGATTGAAAGCGATTGATAGCAAAACCCTTTGTTCTATATGCCCGTTTCTTGCAAAGCAACCAAGTCCTTTGATTTTCGGTAGGTATTCTTTGGCTTGGGTTGATTCCACCCTTTGTTGTTTGTCTGTGGCTGTCTTCAGATCAGAGCCTATGCCACTATTCGTTTAAGAACGCATGCATCAGATGGTTTCAGAATAACAGGGTTCCGGCCTCATAGTAGCTTCCTTCGGTTCGTTCGGCGGCCGAGATGCGCTTTCGCTCTAACCGATTTCGTGGCTACTGCGGATCCCCATCAGCTAATCCGGGACTGTAACAGGGGGCTTCTGCACTTCCAGATTCGATTCTAAATAATTAGTTGTTTTTTATTTTGTGTAATGTTTGTTAGCGCGTTGGTAGAGTTGTATAGCTTTTGCTTTATGGTTTCAGGTTCGATGCCTTCTTCTTCATGTGCATTTTTGTGGTTGCATTGAATTAAATATATGGTTTTGCACGTTTTTTACTCTCAAGGCTTAAATACTAGTTTGCTCTAATGGGCAAGCATGCCCCCTCATAATGACCCATGTCTTTTTGCGTTTATCATGTGCATTTTTCGTGGTTGCATTGAATTAAACATATGGTTTTGCACGTTTTACTCTCTAAGGCTTAAATACTAGTCTGCTAAGTTGTTGGTAAATGGGCAAGCACGCCCCCTCATAATGACCCATGTCTTATATACGTTTATGAGGGCCTTTCGTATCCATTTTTTATTGCACGCATTTCGAGTATTTTCTCCCCTTTGAATACATTTGCTCTAAATTTCACGCCCCTCGTAATGGCGCATGTCTTATATGATAATAAAAGCCTTTCATAATTCTTCATAGGCATTTTTGTCTCATGCACGTTTGGGCTCTTGATTCTTTACATGTGGGTTGCTGTTAACAATAGAGGCCCTTCATATGCATTTTTGTGCACAACTCTTCACATGCATTTTTGTTTATTTTTTGTTTTTTCGTATGCCGGCGACTATTATTATTTTTCTTTTTATTAATTAAATTGTTCTGGTTGGAATATTTTTTGATATTGCATAATGTATCCACCATAAATCCCTCATCTTGAGTTGTGAAGTATTTGCATCGTGCGATGTCAGTCCCTCGTTGAATTTTTGAAGTATTTGCATTTGTGCAACCGCGGTCTTGGAGACGCATCTATGGTTTGTTTTGCTTAGGCATTGTTTTCTCTATGGTAAGTTTGCTCTTCACACGTGTATTTGCACCATATATTTTGTTCTTTGGATGAACCTCTACTTTGCGATGTTTGATGGTTGGTGTCTGGACGGCTACTTCGCTATTTCATAAATTTCTCTTTGCATTCTCTATGGTAGTTCGATCGTTACGCTTTGAATGCTGTGCATCATAAATTTCAATCTTCAACACAAGCATCTGTTTTGATCCATTTATACATACTTTCGGCTTGGGTGCCTCGTTAATTGTATTCCTTTTTACCACACTTCGATTTTTCATGTCTATAATTTGAATCCGATCTTTGCTTTTGCCTCTATATTAAGGTTAGGTTCTCATGCGTGAGATCTTTGTCTAGGAGTATTATTTTTTGCATGGAGAGCCCGAGTTTTTTAGGAACATTCCTATTCTATTCTTTAGACTTGCATGTTATTAGTTGGTTTGGACTTGCACGTTTTCAACTTGTTTGTGATTCATTCCATTAGATATTACATCGAGCAGGGAGGTTACGCTCTAGTTTAGCACATGTATGACATCGACATATTTATTTCATTTGCATATTGATTTTCGTTTGCAATTACAGTTTTACCATTTATTGCCTCTTCTAGCTATATATGGTTCGGTTTGGTCATATCGGTTTCATGATGGGTGATCCATTCTCTCTATTCTCGCATGCTTGTATTTTTTCATTTGATTTCCTAACGCATGGGCTTGTATTAGTTCATTTGTCTCATAACAAATGGAGACATATGCCTAGAGATCCTCGGTGACACAATCCGCATGGGCAAGAGTTTCTAGGAGGTATTTTTAACATTTTCATTATTTATTGTCGCATTTTTAGGTTTTGAAGGCCCTAGAGTTTTTCCATTTGCGGGCTATGATGTCGATATTTATTCCTTAATATTTCAATTTTGACATATGTTTGTTCTTAGGGTTATTTTTCCCTCTTGTAATCCTAGTACTTACGTTATTTCATTTATTGTAGGACTTCCACTGTTTTCCATTATCTCTAATTTTTTCTTGTTTCATACCTACTCCACGGCTCTGGCATGCACAGATTTTACACACATCACTGTTATTTTGGTCGATTACTTGCATTTCTTTATCTTTATGGGTGTTAGTTCGTTCATAGACCCATTTAGTCCACTCTTAGACCTTATATTTGTATTGTAATGATGTTCCTTGATGTTCCACATGGTACATGAGGTTATATTACATAGTTTTCCCTTGGTTGCGCCTCTTCCATTTGTTTTACTTAGTTCTTGTTTCTCCCTCCTTTATCCCATTTGCCACTTGCTTCGTGTTGATCCTCCGTTTAGTCAGCTCAGTCCCGCCCTTCGCGTCACCTTTCGACCTTTCCTTTTTTACTCTAAGGATCTTTGAATGTCTTGGTTCCAATTGCATTGCATTCTTGTCCTTGTCTAGTTACCTTTTTTCTTCTTGCTCCATGTCGGTCCCCTTAACCCACTTGGTTGCATTGTTTTAGTTGCTCCGTTTAATCTAGTCATTTGCATCACTTTGGTACCATTCGTCCTTTCTTTGATTGTTCCTATTTTAGGTCCTTTGGATGTCTTTTCTCCAGTCGCTTCATATTCTTATCAAGTTGTTTGGTTACATCAGTCCATCCTTCTCTAATGCTTACCCCTTATGCCTTTAGTCCTACTACCCCCCACGATCTATTAATCTCGTTTTGGTTCATTTCTCACGGTTAGCTCCTTTCCTTTATTTGATCTCATCGGATCTCTTGTTTCACTCTAAATATCATATTTCTTGACAATGCTATTGGTCTTGGGATAATCTTTTGTAGGTACGATTCCTATGCATTATTTGACATTGGGATAATCAGTTTTATTGTTATCGTATCCAGTCTGCCCCCCACCTGTTATTCATATCTTAGTTGTACTCTTTCTTGTCGTGTTTAGTTTGTTGTAGTACTCGTTGTAGCCCATATGCATTTTGTTATTGTCATGCTTCATTGATCTTGTCTAGTTTCACTCTGACATATATCTTGCCATTGTTTATATTTATGATGTACTTGCACATTTCTTGGTTGTGTAACTGCATCTGGTTTGATTTGTTCTAGCTATATCCCTTCCCTCCACAAAGGTGTCTCTACGTGGCTTCTTTTTTCTCTAACGTCAATTTTTTATGCATTCGCATGGGTTCATCTATTTAGTGCATCTGATCCTTTGGTTCATAAGGTTAGTGTAGATAAAGAATCATCTTGCATGTTGCATCTTTGCTAGTTTCCCTTTGATGCTTTCTTTCTCGTTGTGAAGCTTTTTATACATAGTTCTTCTCCACCATTGTTTTTCCCAAAGTTTTGAGTTGTCTCTACTTGTCATAGTTTATTTTATCTATCTTTTTGGCATTGGAGATGCTATGGGTGTTGTTTTTAAGTTTGTGACCTTTGAATTTTTTTTTTTTTTTTTTTTTTTTTTTTTTTTTTTTCCAAGTTGAAGACACATATTTAGGTCATCTTTTATTCTCATCGAGCCATTCATTTATAGAGTCACCTATCCGGGGCGGTATATGCCTATCATAGGACCCATCCTAGGGCAGCTTGTACTACATGGCTTTTTGTTGTACTTTAGGCTTTGTACATGTGCGTATCGGTTTTAGCTAATGCATTACCGCTTCTCTAATCCTTTTTAGCATTATCACTCATTTGTTTCATTTGATCTTTGTTCCATGTATAGGATATCATATATATTGTTCGTGGTTTTGTTGTTCTAATCATCATTACCTTTTGTATGGACATGTGATATTACCTCTAGCATTTCGCCAATAGCTTTTTCGTCGATTGCCGGTTGTGCAACTATTCCAATTGGCCATATGGGCTCTAGTTTTGTTCTTTTGCTTGGTAAGTTCTTGTTCATGACATTGTTTCATTAACCCATTGTCCCTATGGCATTTTTCCTTATACTTTCATAAGTTCTTTTGATCCTTTTTGCATGCCACATTTAGTCTTTTGCTTGGATTAACTTTTTGCTTCGCATAGACATTGTCCCCTTTGTGCCATTTACTCGTGGTTGTCCTTTTTTATGTCGTTGTTTTATTTGTTTTCACTTTCGGGTCTTTCGCTTAACTTTTCTATGCTTCTAAGCATGCGAGTTGTGCACCTTTGCCAAGTCGCGCTAAAATTTTTATGCTTAGTCCGGTTTATCACCGGTTGTCTTTTTACTCTAGGTTACGTTTCTTTTCTTGATATCATCATTCCGGTTATTCGTATTCCACTGGACATGTTTTTGGCTATTCTAATCCATCCATGTGCCATTGCTTCATGTGCTTTTTTCCCTCATACGCTCATCCTTTTTCCAGTATTTTCCCTTCTTTATCTCCATTTGTTCCAGTCTATCAGTCGATTTTTTTATTTCTAGGTGTTTCATATAGGGTCACTTGGGTCACGTGGGTGTTTGTTTCTATGTCTTTCGCATTGATCCTTTGTTATCTCTATTTGTGAATTCACTCCACTTGTTCCATGTGTCCCATCGGCTTCATTTGTGCATTCTATTTTGTTGCAGTGACCTTTGTAGACTCGTTCCTCCCTTTCTTTATTCCACATTTTTAATCGCTTTTATTAGATTCTATATGCTTCATTATGGATTTGGTGCGCTCCATTTGCTATACACTCCTCATTATCTCGGTAGCTCCATTTGATATCATTTCTCTATTTGGTTGTTTTCTTTAGCTTATTGTTCTGTTTAGCTCTAGTAACATTATTACTATATTAGTCACATTGGTTCCTTCTTTGGTTTCTTTGTCTTCTTGCTTCTTTTCTATTGCTAGTTAGGATAGTTTGCTTTTATAGTATCTTTGTTACTGTAGTATTTATTGGGCATTAGTCATTTGAGATCGTTACTTTGATGTTGACATCATGTTAGGTGGCTCTGTCTGCTTTGTTGTCCCATAGTTTCCTTCCCTCATCTCTTCTTTTGTACTATTCCATTGTCTTCTTCATTCTTATGTTCCGTTTCTATCTCTCATAGCATTCCTCCATCGTGTTCTCCTTCATTTTTCATTCCATTGTTTGTATTCGACTTTTACTTGCTCTTTACGCTTCTTCATTGTTCCTTTGTCTCTGTCTTCTCTTTATCCCCTTTTTCCTCCATTTTTCTTAGTTTCCTCTTCCTTCGTTTTACTTTGATAGCCGTCGGCCTTATCTATGCATTCTTTTCGGTGACCTTGTAGACTTCGTTCTCCTTTTTTTTTTTATACTATTTTTCTCTTTAGCTTCTCTTCCTTTTCGGTTTCCTTCTTTGAGTAGTTTTGAGTTTGTTCCTCTTCTATCGGCCGTTATATGCCTATCATAGGACCCATCCTAGGAATGCCCGCGGTTCTATTGCGGCGACAATAGAACCGACATTCCTGGATGGGGGCGCCCCTTTGTCACTCCCTATTTATTGACCTCTCTTCATTTGTTCTATCATCGGCGTTCTCTTGAGCTAGATTTCTCCTTCTTCTCTATCCTATCAGTTTCCCTCACCCTCCCTCCCTTGATAGTTTTTTCATTTGATCGTGTTCGTTATTTCCTTTTCTATGTTCTTTAAATTTGCATTCTTTATTTCCTCAGCGTGGCTTTGTAGCCTCTGAGGCATACTAATTGGTTTAATCTTTCTCGGCATGGCATTAGTATTTTATTTATTCATTCATGTTTTCTCTCGGTGTGGCGTTGTAGCCTCTGAGTCAATATTTATTATTCACGTTTTCTCTCCATATTTATTGTTTTTTCTCGGCGTGGCGCTGTAGCCTCCGAGGCAGCACTAATCGGTTGTTTTTTCCCGCGATGGTCATTCCGCGGACGGCTCCCGATTGGTCGGCTGTTGTTTCTTTCTCGGCGTGGCCCTGGAGCCTCCGAGTCTTCTTGCCTATGGCATCTAACTCATTGACGGGTTATGTTTCTTTCAGCCTTGATTCTGCAGGATTGTTTAAGGTCTTGTGGTTGCCATGGTGCGTGGGGTCGTGCTTCAACTATTTGCTTGGGTTTCCTCAAAAACCTAAGGCATGGTTCTTCTTCCTGATGAGGAGCAGTCACCGTGTCTTCTCACCTTTGCATTGACCAAGTGGCGGATAAGACCATTTTTTATGTTGTATTCTTCAGTTTCATCATGCTCTCGATGATTGTCTAGTTCGGAGCATTTAAAGTTCATATTTCCAAATTTATCTATCCCTAGTGAGGGATCCATTTGTACTCAATGTTTTACAAAGCTCAATGAGAACACCACTTCACTTCGGCCAGTATATGCCTATCATAGGACCCATCCTAGGAATATATATTTGAGACAATATTGTGATCAAACGTTTTGGTACTTTAGCCAAAGTTAGAAAAATTGATCCAAGAATTATAATTTGTTAATTGCAATTGCATAGATGTCATAACATCGATTGTAAAAAGATTATAGAGCAATGTCACATAAATGCATACATGGCATTGGAACAAATAAAAAAGTAGTGCTTATGTCATTGCATATGCAGCACACCATTCACACATGCTAAAACTACAGCAGCAGCGCTAAATGTATTTTGAACAATGGTTTACTATCATTAAAGACATGTTTTACTATTAGTATTGATTAGTTTTTGTATCAATATTGTTAAGGAGAACCCTTGATGATTTTAGCCGCTTGAAATGGTACCTGCAGCTCGAAATCATGACAAGCAACATCATTGCATGAAATCGGAAAGACAACTATAGAGTTTTAAAGAAAACTCCATGTGAAAATAAAAAGACATTGAAATTGAATGAAATACTTACATGCTTAATTGCAGATGTTGCTAGCATCTGCGATTTCCTTCAAGCTGTTGGCAAGCAATCTGCATAAAAACGAAGTTATGAAACTTAGACTTGGCTAGAATAACTATGCCAGAGTAAGGTCCAACAGATGTCAACCTTGTCACATAAAACTTAAATGTTAAGATCTGGATTTTCTAGTATACAACAAATGCCACTCCAAATTTATGGAAATTGAATCAAGGTCCACATTATCCAGATTAGGAGAGTACAAAAAATAGTTTTATGGTATTCAATAGCTTAAAAAACATGCAATTGATATCTATGACAGTTTCAAATATTTTTCAACACGGAAAACATTAATGCTATGAGCAAACCCAAAACCTGTTAAAGTTCTATCTTCAGACTAAAATTCTGGCTGCTGCTACCTGCACCAGAAGAAAAATCAATTGCAGGACAACATTTTAAAACTCCACTACTTGGGTTTCCTACTATGACCTACTACATACAGCACTGCCTATTTGTGCACACCTATTATCACTGCCAGCACATTCTCTGATCCTGACAACATAAACAGCTGACAAACCTAGTGCGACTTACCTTCATTTTGTACTTCATTCGTTCTTCAAACTCTTTAACTAGGTATTCCACTTCCCTAGCTGACACAGCTTCTAGGATGTGCCCTGTGAAAATCAAACTAAATGTTAGAATGATTGAGAATGGGGGGCAACACTTGCTGGTTATCCCTAGCTTGCTGATGCTCTTCCTCCAAGGAAAGATAGGTCCACTATATGACAGTCTAAACTGTGACACTGCCATGGAAGTGCTCTTTTGATATGCATGCTACTCATGTAAAGTTTTCAGGGAACTTCAAATTTAAGGTGATGTATCATGGATGCTAGTGTCAGAAATAAAACTTTATCTGGCTTTATATCCACCTGCAGAATATGGTTAATACATTATAATCCATGTCGCTACACTATGAAATGGCAATCCCTTCATTTATCCAAGTTTAGCATACATATCAACGAGCAACTTTAAACTCCTTATGAAGAGAGTCTCTGCTTCTGCAACCTACACTACTGGTTGTGCAGAAGATTGCTCTGTAAAAGTGTCCCGTATGATCTTTTTGAACAAAACTATCTTCAGCTTTTGATTGATAAACAACATATTCTACAAATTGGATACTTTTGGAGGCGAGAACTTCCTTGGTTACAGGAACATACCACCTCCAACCGTGTATATATTACAAAAGTCACAATAAACAGGATTTAAGATGAATCGAGAAAGGTCAATCCAGTGGTAGATTACCTCCATCATCATAAAATGAAATTAGTAAAATACAAAAGATGGCACTTCTAAAAGATTGAATCTGGAAGCATGCCCACGAAAGCTGAACCCTACAACCATAAGAGGAAGAAACGAAATGTAGTATGAAATTAAGAAGCAGATTCATGCAAGATAATAGACAAAATCGTGCATAATAGATTCATCTCTGGAATAACATAATAGATTCATGCATAATAGATTCATCTCTGGAATAACAAAATCGTGCAAAATCACAGAACTCTACCTGGCTAAACTCTCGAAAATTTTTACCACATATTTGCCATCGCTTGGCGATTCGGCAGCTGATACTCAGCTACTAGCATCAAAGCTTAGGCGATTTGAGGCAAACAGATCGATTGCAAGGAGCTTAGGGTTAGGCGAATCCAGCTATCGGAGGAGCTCGACCGCCAAAAGCCTTGGCGAAATTTATAATATTTTTTTTTTTTCCTCCTCATTACTTTAGCCAAGGTTTTTCAGGAAAACCCAAAAAAATCGCCATTTTACGAATATTAGCCACTAATTTATTCCCTGGAATTGATGAAGAAATCATCCAAGGAATCTTCGAAGATGTCGTTTCTCAAATGCATACAAGTTGGTGGAGCATTCCATAGACTTAGGGGCATTACTGTGAAATCATAGTGCTCATACCGTGTTCTGAAGGAGTCTTATAATTATCTTCCCCCTTCATCCTTATTAGATGATTGCCCGAACTTAATCTTGCTTCTTGGGGCTGATCCATTATGTCGTTTGCTTGTTGAGCTGCCCATGGTTGATATAGATCTTTAGACCTCCATCCTGGCCGAAAGGATCCCAAGTCGATCAACTCCTACAACTGCTTCTTGAGCTCTGCTAGCTCAAAAGTGCCCATTTTGCTGGTCGGCTCTGCATCTGGTGCAAGAGTGATTTCAGACTCTATGCCTCTATAGAGCAAAAGCTCTCAAATTTCATCTGGAGGTATATCATGGGACTTCTTGATTAACTTAGAATTTGGCCGAGGCAACTGTTTCGAAGTAGCATCTTCCTTCTTACTCTTATAGTCGGGGTCGACAACTTGTAGCTTATGTACGACCTTATTCCTCATGATGCACTTAAGTAATTGCCTTACTGACATGCGTTGCACGATTGGAATTACTTAACTTAAATTATAAGGTGCTTGCCCTTTGGTGCTGGGCCTGGGATAAATATCTCTTGCTTATGATAATCAATTATTGCCTTAGCCGGCTTTAATATTGCATGCTTATTATGAGGTCATAATTGTCAATGTACATAAGTTGGTGCCGATGCTCTACTTTGCTTCGCTTAAGGTTGATGTCGAACTTGACTCTTGTTTCATTGGTGCTGCTAATTACTCGGCCTTGCCTTAACTACTGGCCTAGATTTAGACTTAAGAGTCTTGCTCTTAAAGATGTCCGCCATCTAGAAGGTGCAAAATTACAAGTTAAAGAACTACTTACATAAATCCTATGGCCACAAGTTAGTCGGCATGACATTACTTTTGGGCACACATAGAAAACTATATGATTAGATAATTATTCTTGTTTTAGATCTAATCTATACTCTAGGATCTGCCCTTTCTTAATTATTGCCCTCTTGAAATAGTCCCACCTTTGAGTTGATGCCATCTAAGAAGTTGGCCAGACTTATTAGATTGCTTCCCTTCATTTGGTCGGATTATTCCTTCTGATGTAGAGTACTTGTCATATACATGGTCGACGATTATCCTATTATTGAATCCTTCTTAGCGAGGTGATCAAGCTCACGAAGAGGTTCCAATGTGTTGGATATCTGCCAGCAATGTATACAATTATTGTACTCCATACATTTTCTTCCCAATCCTTGAAGCTTTGCTCAATTCTTGGGTCCATCTTTCTAAAGGAAAAGACAAAAAAAATCTACTCGAAATTTCGTCCCAATCCCATCATGGATGTTATCACCCATAATTCTAAGAAACTCAACTAACTGATAGGTCCTCTAGCTCGCTTAAAGCTGGTGTAGTCGTTGGAGTAGCAAGGCGATGGTCCATAATTTATTGAAAAGAATCTGGTCTCCTTGAAGTTGCTGTATAATCATTCGTGTGCCCTGCTTCTTTTGTCGAACATATTCTAACTCTGATCGTCCTTAATGTTGATGCTGACTACCTTCATTAAAAATTATTCCTCTTAGTGGACTTGCTGATGTAGTGGCGACATAAGGCTCGGTGTCGCATCCTAGAGCCTTGAAGGTAATGTTCTTCACATTCTAGAATCTTTCATGTCGCTCATCTGCCTTGGAGGTACGAGATTCGAGGATGATTCTTCTAACTCCTGAATTGATATTGTTGTGTTGACCTTGTCGATTCTATTCTTCGTCCTGCCCGCTACTGTGGGAATTCTTTTAAGATGAGGTTCAAATAGATTGAAAAGCTAGAATGGGGTACTACAAGATCCTAGAATGCATGACAGGGGACTAGCATGTGCATTAAGAACTTTTTCAATGCAATTTTGCAAAATTTTTGGACAAAATGATATGAAACCGGGTCTGTTCGCGCAAATGAGGCCTGCGTTCTCAACGCACATGCCTTTTGCGCAGCCTGACCCTAGTACCTTGATTTTTGCTAAAAGCCAAAAATTTTAAGAACTATAAGGTCCTAAAATGCCTATTTGGATCAATCCTAAACTAACTAGCAACTTATTTCATGCTAAAAAGATATCTAAAAGTGCAAATATGGGCAAACCGGGTCAGTTCGCGCAAATGAGGTCTGCGTCGCAAACGCAGAGGCGTTTCGCGCGGATTGACCCGAGTTGACTATTTTTTGCTGTTTTTAGATATTTTTAACAAATTCAAAGTGCTACACTGCATTTCTAGACAATTTCTAAGCATTTTAACATCTTTTAGTATGAAATTTGGATCAATTTTGTCCTAATTCAAGTGACTCGGATGGGTTCGCCGATTTCGAGCCAATTTTTTATTTCTATGTCAGAATTTTATGCTACTTAGCCAATTAAGAGCATTCTAAATAAGATGTAAAGGATTCTACTACAAGTAATTTACACAAGAACATTTTTATATCCTACAAGCAATTAATTTACAGTAAGTTTATTTCTAATGATTAAAAACAATATACAGGAAAAACTTATATTTATATAGTTTGCTAGACTGGAGCTCTTGACGGCTTCTCCTTGCGAATTCTCCTCGCCGGGTGGTATGGATCGCGCAGAGGTTGCCTTCTTCAAAAAGTTGTACCAGCTCTGCCTCTACTGCCTCCTGCAGGGCTCGGACCATCAAGGGTGCAGATCTTGGCCTCCTCCGCTTTGGCCGCTTCCTGGCGAGACCCCACCGTCGTTGATGTGGCTTGGTAGTCGTAGCCCATCTTGAACTCCTGCATAGACCTTTGATGTAGGCACTCGAAAAGAGACTTTCTGGATCATCAGACTGGTACGTTGTTGGCAATGTCGATATGCTGAGCAACTCTACTGTGCTGGGGATTTGGCCCATGGCAAACCTTCATCGGGGAATCGAGTCGAGGTGGTGGAGGCTGGCTTTTCGACCCTGGTCGGCTACCTTGTCAATTCCATTGGCGGAGATAAATCTTGCATGCTGCCTTCTTCTTCTCGTACTCCATATCTTGCTTCAGCTTTGAATAGCTTCTCGCTGATCTTGCCCTCCTTGGACTGCATTGGATGTGGTTGCCGAGCGTAGGCTGCGTCTGTTCTTCAGCCTCCTCCTCCTCCCCCCCTTCTTGTTGGTGTGGTCTTTCCTCCTCGGGCTCATCCTCCTCTAGTTCGTCCGGCTATGGTTCTCTGATAACCACACTCTCCCTACGCCTAGCTTTATGCCTCTTTGTTTGCTTCTCCCTTGCCTACTTCTCTTCCTCCCTTTTCTTCCGCATTGATTGCTCGCTCCCCTCGCTGTTATTCCTACAGCTGGAGTTGCTCGTGTTGCCGAGGTTGCTCCTACCTGCTCTTCCTGTTGCTGGGGTTGCTCCTGTTGCCGAGATTGCTCTTGCTACTTGCTCTTCACCTCCAGAAGCAGACGCCACGATCTCAATTTCCCCTGAACTTTGCGATCATTCACCTGAAGTGCTAAGTCATTGCTCCTCCACGAGTGAAACGATTCGTCTGAAGAGCTTGAGTGGCTAAGTTCGTCGTCTGGCCTAGGTCGCAGGGCCTCAAGAATTTGCTTGTCGCCACCCACTGTGAGTGCTTCAAACGTTCCGGTGCAAGCTGAAGCTTCCAACCTTCCTAGCTACTTGTTTGGTCCTCCCAACAACTTAGCTTCCTTGATGGTGGCCTCTTCGAGCGATCTTGCCTCTATCTTCGCGGCTCCTTTGGATCGATCTCGTCGGCTGTTCGTTCGGTGGACACTCTTATGGCAGCTTCGGAGATTAGCTTCTAATTCGCCTTACAAGGGTAAAAGGGAGGTTCAAGCTACCATTTGGGAACTTCTAGGGAGTAGAGGTGCTTCCATAGGTTTATTAGCTACTTTTCTTAAGAGTAAATTTTATTATAACTACGGGTTATTAATTAAGGTACTTCCTAATTCCTTTTGGGCCAAGTAGCGTTCATTTCACGCCATTTTCTTTCAAGCTTTATTTTGAGCGATTTCTCATTCAATTTTTCACTTGAAAGGTGTGGTTCATGAACAACTTGAGCTCAAATTTACTAGAAGGTTTCTTTTGACTATATTATTTCTACCACTTAGACTATACTTAATCTAATTACGACCCTACTAATGGGAAAAAAATTTCTCCCACATTTCAGTAGGTTCAAGGCGGAATTCTCATTCCATTCATTAGCTAGGCCGATTAGTCTACCTATTCGGAGATATGGTGGAGTGCTAGCTCTTGGTCAACCAAGAACATTGCTCGATACCATTGTGACGCTCCTGCTAAATATACGCTAGCCGGCCGTACACTCTCCAGAAATCCCCATCCGGTCCTTCGACCCATGGGCCCCTCCGTCTATCCCGCGACTGGGATCACCGTAGTGCGGGAAGGGGACACGAAAGGTGTCTTCTTGGCGCCCTTCCCCTATGGGCTCCTATCAGTGGCGGAAGCATAAACAACGTCGAGAACTAGCAATAACAATATATCATACTACCTCGAAGGGTAGTCCATCAACATATCCACAACCGCAAAGAAGATAATCCTATGCCATAAAACATGAGAGCTCCTACCCATGGCTCCACTCATAAGGAGGATGACCGTAGCTAGGCCTCAAGATAGAGCGCCCAGAGTCATAACAATGGCGGGGCTGGCTATAGACAATGGCTAGGGTTGGCCACTCCATCGCCCCTCCTGTGCATACTTTGCAGATGGGCTCGTCGAGGCTCGGCATGACTCTAGCCTTCCGGACACGCAATCCCCGGCATCACCCGGGGACTACTCTGTGTTGCATCTCCCCTGGTCCGGCGAGGAGGGGAAGGGTTGCATCTCCCCTTCGGGGTCTAGAGGTTCCACGGGCAGGCTAGAGAATCGTGGCGACACACACGATTCATACCCATTGAACCCCCAAAACAAGAGCCAAGCCGACACTTGCAACTCTTGAGAGGCAGGCGACACCATCGCCAGAGGTGGTGTCGGACCCATGCTCGGCCCCACCCACGAAGTGACCAGACCATAAGCCTAGCCCACTATGGGATCCCGTAGCCCCCCACTCGGCAGGGATCCTCCCTCCGCATTGCCTCTAGCCCCGTTGTGTAGTGCTGAGTCACATCATAGCCTCCATAGCCCGGTGGGTTCCTATGCACAGGCCGCATCTAATAGGAACTAAGGGATCTAAACTAGGAGCATACTACATATGGCTCTAGGTCTCTACCCCCCTTCCCAATACAAGAGGAGCAAACATGATCAACCAACATCACATAACATCATATCATGATAATCATAGTAAGAACATCTTAACCTAATCATACAAATCTAACTTACAGTTAGGGTTCCTTGATTAGGGTTCAAGATGATGCATGAGGGTTCTAGGATGGCTCTACCCTAGATACAAGATACTAACTCATCTGGAATGCTAATTCCAGATGAACTACTATGAGCACTACTCTACATACCGCCCGAAGCACTCCCTCCCAATCTTGGCGTCTCCATGGTCTTGGTGTTCGAGGTAGCTCCCACTCCTGGCGATGAGCGCCACGCCTGGGGGGGCTGCCATGCTATGCTGTGCCACAGCAGACGGTTCTCGAAACGGAGTTTCGAGCGCAAAGAAGGTTCCCAGAAGAAAAGAGGCCTAGGGTTAGGGTTTAGGCCTTTATAGGTTAGGGTTCACATGTTATGCCACGTGGCTCCAATAGGGTAAGTCCGTGTGGCGGGTGCCCAATAGGTTAAGGCCACGTGGAAGATGGTCTTAACCTAAGGTTGGCTAAGTTATATGAATAACTTAGTCATGCCCCCTAGTGCCACAATCTATGGTATACAAGGCTATGAAGATAGACTTGTATAGTGACGGTCCTGGAAATATACGTATTTATGGCGTATATTTCCCTGGAACGTCACAATCTTGTTCAAACTCTTCAATGGCAGTTTCTCAATAAGAATATTGACCTACTGTTGGATGTCCTTTTTCACTGATCAAACCTACGTCTAGCCCATGCATTAACTGACTTAGAATAATCTATTCCACCATTCAATGCCTCAGAAAGCATGTCTTCATCAAGAGGTAGCCAGTCATCCTTCGTGTCATACTTCGTGTCATACTCTTCAGGACAAACACTTGAACTCATTACTAGCATTACATAAACATGGGTAAACATTACTAAGTATGAAGAAATAAATGTGCGGGCTTAAACAATGTCTTCAAAACAAAATCAATAATCGCACTAACTCATCCATAAGCTCAATGTTCTCAAAACCAATTGCTAAATTCCTTATATTCAAGTAGCACAACGACAACAATGCAAATCCCGTGACACACATATCACACTACTTCCAAATGGAAACTAATAAACAGTAATTCAAGTCTCGCCATCTAACTCTCCCAAACAAACAAACAAACAAACAAACAATGTAGACGCCAACCCATTCTCCAAGCCTGTGTTACTACTAGTTGAAGTATTGTTTCACGCAAACTCCTCTTGGAATCGGGGTACCCAATGCACCATTAGAATAAGTACTTAAGACTTTGGTGATGATGGCATATAAAGGACAAATTATGTCCAAATTTAATATTTTCAAGAATTTTATTTGATCAAATTTGTTTACATAAAGCATATTCATCTGTAGTAAAGCAAAGTTCGCTTTCTCATGTCCGTATGAAGGCAATTAAAAGATAATAAAGACAAATTTTCATTCCTCTCATGATGAAGCTGTGCTTCATCTTCTTACACGTGCGCATTTGAAAAGTCCCCTAGCATAGTAAAATAGTGGAACAGAGAAGTTTTACTCATTTTAAAATTTAAGAATTTGTGTTAACTATCTAGTGATGATTGCATAAGGGTGCAAGGTCTTGTTTAAGTTGAATGGTCACTGCCAATCGCAATTAATCTGTAGAAATCACAATTAAAACTCTGATCATCACCAACTCTCTGCTTAATGATGCAGCAGCTGGTCCCAGATCCAAGCTTTTGCTGGCAGTATGCACATGCCTTTTTCAGGCCACCACATGGGCATCCATTGATGTCCATTCCCGAGGTGAGGCAATAGCCACTACATCTGGCAGAGATTCTTCTAATGGGCTTCCAAAGACAGACATGTTTTCAATTATGTTTCCGAGGATCAGATTAAGCTTTGTAGCTTGTAAATCCTTGTCCTACTCAAAGCATCCAATGACTTCTCTGTTCAGATGAGTCCACAATAACGTCTCTCAGAGATGCTCAGGGAAGCTTGCCCCATTGTCCATATTCCTTATTTCATTCAGACTAGATGTCAATTGAAGTTTCAATGGACAAAGCCTGTGCATTCATGGAAAATGCAGTTGTCCCATAAAAATCTATACCCCCTTTGCTATTCCCTTGGCATCATCAGCACAGAGGTTTGACATCTGCACATATCCAGAAGCGGAGAGAGGATCTAAATGGAGCACTTGATTGAAGCAATGTTTTCCTAAGTCCACATTGCCATGCATCCGGCACGCATTAAGCAGAGATTTCCAGCCAGAAAGGCTAGACATTGCTGAGACTTGAAGCATGTCCTCCGCTTCTCTAAGGGCACCAGCACGAGCCAAAAGATCAACCATGCAAATAGAAGGATCAACGTCTACCATGGTACCATATTGTTCCCTCATATGTTCAAAATACCAATTGCTTTTGTCTATGAGACCTGCCCGACCACATGCAAGAAGGAGGCATTGGAAAGCAATTATATCAGGTTTGATGCCCTCCTCTTGCATCCTTTCAAAACAACTCAGCGCAAGAAGACCATCTCCGTGCTGAGCATACCCTGCCACCATTGCACTCCAGGAGAATACATTTCGATTTGGCATTCTGCTAAAAACTAGCTCCGACTCTTTAAGACTACCACACTTGGCATACATGTCAATAAGAGAAGTCCCCAGGGAAACATCCGAGTGCAGGGAAAGGTTTAAGATATGGTCATGAATAAGACGACCTTGTTGCACAGCTCCTATGCTTCCACATGCTTTGAGAATGCTCAAAAAAGTGACTTTATCTGCAGCAAGCCCCTCATCTTGCATCTTCTCATAGCAATCTATGGCCATAATACCCTTGTTATGCTGCGAGTACCCTGCAATCATTGAATTCCATGATACAATGCTTTTATTTGGCAGATTATCAAATACTTTGCATGCCTCCTCAAAGCTGCCAATTTTAGCATATGTATCAACAAGTGTGTTTTCTAGAAAAAGATCACATTCAATCTCTTCTTCTAGGATCTGACTATGAATAAGCCTGCTCTTTGCGATGGCTCCTATACAACAACATGCCTTCAAAACACTTAAAAATATGACTTCATTTGCCTTTAAGCCTTCTTGTTCCATGTCATCAAAGTAGTCCAGAGCAAGAATTCCTTCACCATGCTGAGCATAACCTGAAATTATAATACCCCAAGACAGTACATCTCGCTTTGATAACTTGGCAAAGATACTAGATGACTCCTCCAGACTACCACATCTAGCATACATGTCAACAAGAGCGCTACCAATGATGATATTACAATTAAATCCGTGTTTTAAGATCTGATCATGAAGAAACCTTCCATGTTCCAGGGCTCCGATGCTACCACATGCTTTTAAGACACTTGGGAATATATATTTATCTGGCATTATATTCTCCACTTGCATCTTTTCAAAACAGTCTAGAGCAAGAATTCCTGCACCTTGCAGAGCATATCCAGTGATCATTACACCCCGGGATATCACATCTCGTACTGGCATTGCTTCAAAGACTATTCGTGATTCAACCAAACAACTAGATTTAATGTACATATCAATCAGAGCATTGCCCAGAGCAACCTCCCACTCAAGCCCATATTTGATAATTAGAGCATGAATTAATCTCCCCTGCTCTATGGCATGCCTCATACTGCATGCTTTTAATACACTCAAAAATATAACTTTATTTGGTTGTATTCTCCCATGCTGCATGCTGTGGAAGCAGTCCCACACAAGAGAAGCTTCATCATGCTGGACATATCCTGCGATCATTGCGCCCCAGGAGACCACATCGTGCTGAGGTAGTTTGTTAAAAAGTTCAGAGGATTCCTCCAAGCTACCACACTTGGCATACATGTCAACAAGAGTATTGCCCAAAATAATGTCAATTGCAATTCCATTTTCAATGATTTGGTAATGCACCTGCCTTCCCTGTCCAAGATTAGATGTTTGGATGCATGCTTTCAGTATAGCAAGGTATAGGAATCGGTTACAGTCTACACTTGAGAGTTGCATTTTGAGGTAGAAAGCCAGTGCTGTCTTGCTTTGTCCTGAACTGACGTTGGCAGAAATAACTGAGATCCATGTGTATATAGTGGGCTGTAAGATCCTGTGAAATGCCTGATTTGCTTCAGATAAGCATCCACAAGAAGAAAAAAGGCGCACTAGTCGATCACCAAGGACATCAATAGAATCTAGGTGTCTTTGGATCATAAGGACCTGTACTCGTCTACCACATTCTAGGTCGTTTCTTCTAGTGCATTCCTGTAGAATCAAGTATGCATTATTTCTAGACAATGGAATACCATACCGTTCTATAATGTCAAGAGCCTCTGTTAACCGTCCCTCTTTACAAAATATGCCCAAATGATCAAAAGCCCTGGTAATGGTACAATACGCAATGTTACCATAAAATGGCATGCAAGCATATAACAGCTCAGCAAATATCTTACCTGCAGCGGTCGCCAGCAGCTATAATAGTTAACTGAAAAATTCAATGAAAGAATGAGAGAAATGCAACACATGAAAAGATAGAAGTGTCCTCCTTACATTGCAGAAGAAGCGCCTTGCTGACATCAGAGAGATGCAATGGCTTCAGCCATAGCCCGTCTATGCAAAGCTCCTCGGACAACTAAAAAATGTGCCATGAGAGCCCAGGACAAAATCTATGTTTGCAGCTGCATCCTGCTAGACTGAAAAAATACAACTCCTCTTTAGAACACCTGGCGAGAATTCCTTAAGCTAAAAAAATCTATTTTCTTGGAGGGGTGATCGTAGTTTACGAAAGCCAGTTCAAAGCTAAGCACTTCAGTTCAGGACAAAGCAGGACAGCCCACATGATCAAGGTATGTTGAAATCCAAATACTACTATGTGGGATGCTGTGCACAAAAACATGCCTCACGTAACGACAATAACATTACCTTTTGTGAAGTGAGGTCTTAACAAGATGATGGTAAGACGATGGTTTTGTGAAGTGAGGTCTAACAAGATGATGGTAGGATGGCAATAAAAAAACAATTGTTAGGAGACTTGCACTAGGCCTATCTGGGATGCAGTCACCTACTCTGTTCCAAATGAGATTGAGACGTCGATATAGTAGCGCCACAAATCTCCCAAGAATGGAAACCTCCCAAATTTTCCTCCTGTGGAAACCTCCCCAGCTTTCACACAAAGCCTGGGGAGGTTTCCAATTTTGCTAACTTGGGGAGGTTTCCACGAAGACTAATGCAGCATTCACATGATGGATCAGATTTGCAGCTGCGGCAACTGTGGAGCGGCAACTTGGATGGCCCTTTTGGCTTTTGTGTTCACATGTTGTTTTGGATCAAGCTGCACAGCAGACACACATTAGAGAAATTAGCAGCAGCCAGAAAAGAACCGTTGATGAAGATTCCGTTCTATTTGCATATGAATAAGACATCTTTTGCAGCCAATTTGCAGCTATGTCTTGCAGCCAAGGCCTTCCAGCAACAGCCAAATCCGCGTGAGGCCATCAGCGTGGTGGAAAAAAATTTTGAAGCGGCGTTGCAGCTCGCTGTTGTGTGTGCCCGCTGCTGCAGAAAAAGTCCATCATGTGAATGCCCCATAACCTGGGAGGTTTCCAATATTGCTAACTTGGGGAGGTTTCCATAGAATCCCCAAAATTAGTTTCTGATATTTTTTGATCTACGATAACAGCCATTCATAATGAACCTAAAATTAATGTCTACGGCTAGAATTAAACCTTTCCTCTTTTCGTATGCAATTATATTTCTGTTGCATGTTTTCTTTTTCACGGCATTCTTGAGCTCTGTTGCATGTTTTCTTTTTCAGGGCATTCTTGAGCAAAAGAACGAGCGCAAATTTGTACTACTGTTTGTTGTTGAGATCAATCATGATCTTTGGCAAGGGCTGATAAGGAATCTCGGATTTGCAGCAGAAGAGGGTTTTGCAAATTTACAGAAGTCCCCTTTTGCCAATTTACAGGAAGAATCCGGTAGGGAATTTGGTTGTTTCAATACCTGCAGCTCTGGTTTTCTTAAGCCCAGAGGGAAATATTGTCTTTAGATTTGTCTCTGTTTGAACAAGATAGATTGGCCATAGGGCTATTTTCGAAGTGGACCTGAACAAGTGCGAGCCCTGGGATTTACCTGGTAAACTTGCTCATTTCTCTTTGTTCCTTGATTCATTTCCGATCCTTCAGCCTTTGCTGCAGATTTTAAGTGGGTTCATGTCTGCTTCCATTTTTTGAGCGTTGAATCTTGGTGTGCCCGAAATTGATGAAACTGGTTTGATGCATATTTTTTAATGGGTTCGTGTGTGCTTGGGTAGTTGAGTTGGGAAGTCCGTATATATCAAGCGAGATCGGGTTAACGTGGCCAGAAATTCCGTTATCGGCCACTCCATCACCATCCAACCCATCGATCCGCTTGATCCCCATGGGTTTTCGCAGCCATGCCCCATTCATGGGGCAGAGGGGGATGCTATGCTTCAGCAACCATGCATATGCATATGCCATGCTATGCTCCTTATGCATTAACTGCAACAACCCATCCGGCCTTATGCATTAACTGCAACAACCCATCCGGCCTGCCAACCGTACCTGCCCAATTCACTTGAATCATTTCTGTCCTATACTCATGCCGCCCACTTTCTGTCCCTTCAACCGTACCCTGCCATAAGGTGCATGCCCACACACAAGCCACGTAAAAACAAGTCATATGTGACACTCACCAACAAAATTTTATTTGCCATGTAATGTGACATGGGTGACCATGGTTAATGTGGGCATATCTCACAGGGGTTAATGTGGCCATAGATTTTCAAGATTAATCTGACTTGGGACCATTGTGCAACGGTTACTACAATGGTTACTACAACGGTCCCTTGGCTATAGGGTCTATATAAGGGTTGTATGTTGTATGTCGTGGGTTAGGGTTTAAGGCAATTCATTGGCTTTCAATTCAGTTGAAATCAAGGAATCCAAGAAAGATGGTGAGGACCAGGCAACAGCTTTGTGAGTGCAGTCTCAGCAATATTCACACTATTGAAGATGTTGTAGTTGAATTGCAGACCAAATTCTTAAAGGTATATGGTCAAGAATGGTCAAGAGCAGTGTTATGCATGCGCGCATCCAACCAATACAACAAAGCAACTTTTTTTCAAGGAGTTGAAGGTTGTACTTGATGATTTTCCTAAATATCATGATATGATTTTCTTGGTAAATGACAGCCTACACAAAGGGTTTCTAAACCCTCCACACACAACCGTTCCTGTTATGCCTTTCAAGGGGCAGGAAGAGAACAATTTTTTGCAGAAGTTTGTGTGTCCAGCATTGGATTACTTGTCTTCCCATACAGCTGAAGAAACAATCTCACAACTAGACATCACTGATGCATGGTTGCAGAAGGAGACAGTTGATGTGCTGGATTACTGTCTCAACAACTATCTTGTCTCAGCCTATTATGTCCTCAATGCTCCAAAAGAGGTACAAAGGCAGTTGCTGGGCACCACTCCTGAAGACTCTAAACACTCTAAAAACTCCAATGACTCCTGAAAATACCATTGTACACCTTTTGTAATATATATGACTTACTTTTTGTAATCTTGAGTATTGATTCCAAGTAATGTCTCTAATACAACATCAAAATTTAAGATAAAGGTCTTCAAAATTTAAGATAAATGCTGAAGTGATGAAACAACTAGGTCAAACCATTTTCAACCTTTATATGGTAGGCTGTCAAGGATCATCTGATGGGTAGCCTTCTCAAGGGAAAACCTGTTGGTGTCGGGAATTTGATTCATCTCAAACTTGATTGCTGTGACATGATGACTGTATTGATAAGTAAGACCTTCGTTTTGAAGTAGCTCCCAATTAGCATCAGGTTGGATAGCATAGTATAAACCAGCCAACACATGTTCATCGACATTAAAAGTCTGATCGCAACAGTCATGTACAATTTTGTCAAGAATATGCCTCGGCTTAACACACTTCACCACATAGAAGTCTACATTCTCTTGATTGCCCTTCTCGGCTACAACTGCAAAGTTGTCACCTTCCCGTTTCCACTAAGCCATTCCCCGTCACCTTCAAAAAATGCCTCGTCAATTTCGTCATCAAGTATTTCGCCAGTAGACTTCATAGGCTTCAGTGTCACATACTTTCAATTCTTCAACCTGTGCCTATTCATACAACATGACCAGTTTACCTTCAAACAGTTACCACATAAACAACTTAAACCTCTATGAGCCACCCTTGTAGTCGATTTGGCCATATATGTCCTGATGCTGTGTATTTCCTTGGTCTCTTCCACCCTGGCACAGTCCAGCTAGTCTGTCTTATCATCTTTTCCAATTAACAAGAAGTACCTGCAAAGAGACATCAATAAGTATTGCAGTTCACAGATAGCATTACTCAGCAGAATACAGCATTACTCAGTATATTACAGTAGCTCACAGACAGCGTTACTCAGCAGAATACAGCAGATGGACGCATAATACCTATTGATGTCCCCGTTGTTGGTACCTTCATTCCAACGAGTTGCGAATTCACAAGCATCAGCAGCACCTCTAAATCTCACCCCATCATACTTGAGCTACTATAAAATGAATGCCCCCTTAAGAACTGCCCCTTATCCATCGTGCTCTCCATTACCATGGGTTGTCCTAAAGAAATTCCACACTATTTCCTTCCTTAGCTCATTGTGATATCTTGGCAGGTAGAATGGCCGGGCAGATTTGAATTGGCTAGAACAACCATCTGACCAAACTGTATGCCTGGAGAATTCTACTCCATTTGATATCAGCCATGCATTGTGCTTTCTAAGACAGTGTTGCACAAAAAGAGTATCATGAATCTTGTCATCACTTAAGTAAAAATACGTTTCCTTCAATAGCTTTCTGATCCCAGAGCTTTTGTCTATCCTATGCGTGATGTGGACGAGAATTGTTATCTGATCATTGTGCCAGTGCTGGCTCTGAACCTCCCTTTGTATTTTTATGCTGTAATTCTCTGCAAAATCAGTTACAGAAACAACAGTTCCATCTTGAATATTGTCCAGGGAACTCCTGAATTGCAGGGCTTGCCATCTAGCCCTGTAATTATGTGGCACAAATATCTTCAATGTGGAACACAGATAGGAAATGAAATCCTTCACTGCCGTTCTCTTGTAAGATAATCTAAGAACTAGCTTTTGGTTTTTTCTTTTTTTTTTTCCTTGCCAGTTGAGGTCTCGTCTTGTGCTGCAGTTTCAGAATGTGTCCCACCAGCTACCTTAGCTTTCTTACTTTTGTTTATCTTCTTGGTCGCATTGGGTCTTTTCTTTCTGCTGCCACCTAGTACTTTCTTGGTAACACAGTCTGCAACTCCACCATCACCTTCTGTCTCCACTGGAATCTGTAGCAAGGTCTGTAGCATAAAACAGAAGATTAGTGCAAGTTGAAAGCAGAAAAGCAGGATTCAGCGGATGCCAGCACATCTCAGCATGTTGCAGCAAGCAATAAAGAGAGTATTACCTTTCAAACATTTTTCATTCAAGCAAGAACTCATGATCCTCTCTTTCTCTTGTATATGTAGGAAGACTTTTTATGCCACAGCTCTGACATTTTTGCATCAAGCAGTCTTGTTTATACCATTCTTCACCCTCGCTCTTGTTGCAAACCACAGCCCTCCAGAGCTCACTGCTTGATTCATATGTATATTGGCTGGCCAGACACTTCGCACCAGGTCCACAAACCTCACAATAACACTTGCAATCTTCACTATGAAATCCAGTTTTCGCTGACCCTAAAGCATTCAGGCCTACTTTGGCATACTCCAACTTCATGTGGTATATGCAACAGCAGGTTTCCCTTTCTGATACTTTCTTTACATAAATAGGCTTGAACTTCTCAAAAGCCTTTAAGCAAACAGTATTCAGGATGTGCCTTTTTGTATTGTTGAAAAAGCTGCAACTGAATGGTGGCCTTTGGTTAGAAATATTTATGCAAGAATTGCAATGAGCTTTTGTATGGAAACTTATACCTATGTGACCTCCATAAGATGCAAGGGATAAGAAATTTGGAAGCCTGAGTCTCCAACAAAGTTCACAACATCCTTCTTGCAAGGAGAGACCTTGCTATTTTGTTTCCAGAATTTTGTAATGCTTTTCTTGCAAGCAGGGGTGAGAGAATTGCACCTTAACCTCCTTTGGAAGCTAAACCATGGACCATATCCAAGGATGGCTTCCAATTTTCTTAATGCAGTAGTTGCAATTGTTGTCCTTTTGGAACCTATCATAAGAAATATTGCACATTATTCAATGAACTTCTCCCAGTCAGCAGCACTCAGCAGATACAAGCACTTAAAAGCATAAAGAAGTACAGACATGAAATCAAGAATTAGATGTACCTAACAGCCCCACCATAGTGGAATTGCATTTCAATTTTGTGGACGAAGCCATCACCAGTGTCGAGGTTCTGGCTCTCCAAATATCATGGTTCCTTTGCCTCTTTATGGCTACCATTGTCTGTTTCAAGTTGTTGAGCAATTACCCCGCTGCCTTGCACTCCTTTGGATTTGGCAAAATTTCAGGTTCTGAGATTTCCATTTCGTGGTGATGAACCACCCTCTTCATCACATCGGCCTTGATTTTGGGTGAATGCTTCTTGGTAAGCTTGTTGAAGTAATCAACTATAAGCTTGGCTATTTCTTGCCTGTGTCTCATGCTCAGATCTTCCCATTACTGCTGCTTTTTCATCTTATTCCGTAATCTGACATCTCTCTTTCTCTGTGCATCCAATTTCTTGTAAATTGCAGAGGAAACTGGATCTTCACGCGATATCTCCTGTGTTTTAGTGAGATTCAACAAATCTAGAACGGTGTACTGGAATTCATCAGGCCGAAAATCCAATGCCAAATGTGTGATTGCCTCCAGGCCAGTATCAGGGAGCGCCATAAATTTATTGACAGAAGGAGAATAAGTGCAGCTAAAATCCCATAATCATTTCCTAACGGTTCGTTGCTGAGGTGGACATGTGAGTACATGAAGGGCGTGGAAAAAATAATAGGTGGTTACATCCACTAGCACCCAAATTAAGCAAAAGCAGGGGTGCTTTAAGCGGGCTAAAACCCTGCTATAAGCATACGTCCAGACGCATGCTTTTGATACCCACCAGCATACTTTTGCCCATCCACGCTTAAAGCGTGCATTCGCAAGCTGCAACAATCGCGGCCGCAGAATTGTTTACGACCGCCTATTTTTGTCCATGCGAACGTCCCAAAATTTTGGCATTTGCATCTGCTGTATATGCAACCACAAAGATGGCATTTTCAATAAGGGTGATGGGCTATGGCATTATTCGATTTTGGATGGACATGCCGGCATTCATATTTCAACTGAATGCATTCATCTTCATCCATTGATTGATTCATCGATCATTTAGGCAAATCTTGGGGTACAATCGATAATCTTATTGAATCTAACCTAGCCTACCAACTACATACTTCACTTTTGATTCAAGCGATCCATTGTAGATCCATGATCAAACATATCCACTGATCCATAGAGTGTGAATGTGATTGCCCACCACTTGATCCATTGAGTGTAAATGTCATAGTTTATTGGCACTGGAACAATTTGTATTCGTCAGTGGCCGTGACCTCTTTTCCAATTCACACAACCACCATCCATAGACAAATTGTTGCCTTTCACAACGCAGGAGTTGGCTTGGTAATACGGCTGAGCAGATTGCAATTTCGCACAATTACCTACAATATTGCATTGAAGGATTGCTCACAATAAGTGAGATTGCATATAGCTAGAGCACCAATGCCACCGAGAGGAGGTTTTGTCACATTCTATTCGAGCTTGAGGTGAATGCTCTTAGGATGGAAATAATGAAGATGTTTGTTCATGAGCAGCCTGCAAATGCCATATTTTAAAAGTTTAGCAAGCAACTCACATATGTGTATAGAGATAGGCTCCGATATACTGTAGCTGATGCTTGTGAACGAGCATAAAAAATGGATCCTAAGTGAGTCACCGCATGAAGTACAGGAGCTGCTGGCCATGTTGCGTAGTTACCAACAAAGGCCATACTCCGAAAGTTTAGCAATCAACAGATCTTCATAGAAATAGGATCTGATATGATGCAGTTGATGAACAGAGATCAAAAATGGCGAACTGGATCGTGAGTGAGTCATCTCACGAAGTACAGGAGCTGCTGGTCATGTCACGAAGTTACCATCATGTTGTCGAGTTGCCATCGAGTTGTACGCTGCATGTTCTTGTGCTGTAATTATGATTTCCCTTTTCCTTTTGCATGCATGGCAGACCCAAGAACATTTGTGAAACTTGTAGTTGCAGTCACATGATTATTCAATGTAATGCTTTCGTAATTTCAATTTATCTTGTTCACATACATGCAAAGCACCTGTAACAAAGTTTCTGCCTATTTGCGGGGACACCATATGAAAGTGCTTTGTTCTTGCACTTTTGGAAATTGTAACATATTTATTGTTCACGGGCTTCAGTTGAGTTCAAGCATGTGCCAAGACTTTTTGTTAAATGGATTAAGGCAGGTGATGGGGACCCATTAGGATTCACCATAAGGTTTGCTGTAGATGTTCATATGATTTCGGGCAAAGGTTGGGTATAATGATAATGTTTTTTTTTTTTTAGTGGCTTTTGTATCAATGGTTGTTGTTCTTGCATGTTTTTCTTTTTTTGTTAGTTTCTCTCTAGGTTTTCGCGGGACAAGGGCCGGATTCATGCATGTGGCCCCTGTTCTATTCTGGTAGTTCCTGGCCTGCGGGATGTGGCTGGCTGGGATTGATCTATGGCTGGGGGAATAGTGACAGTTCACATGGGCGTGCTTCGAGAAGGCTTTGGAGTAGTATAAGATCTGCAGTTAAGTCGATTGTTTTGCATGCTTGTCTCAGTTATGGCAGCCGAATCAGTCTGTCCTGCAGGTACAGAGCTTGCATGAGTGTGATTGTGTGTTGTGGTCGTCATGTTTTTGAGGAGGTTGGCCAGGGAGGTGTCGGGCAGGGGCAGGGGCAGTCTCGATGCTGAGGGGCGGCCTGCTGAGAGTAGCGCCATTGCAGAACGCAGGAGTTTGTGGCAAGGGTTTAAACTGTCAGAGGATTCCAATTTCCATGGGAGTACATTCGTGGAGCAGCCGGAGCCCCTTGTGGCAGATACAGGCAAGGGGAAGCAGTTGGAGGCATGTGGGAAGGATGCAGGTGGGGATAAGAGTTGGCAATTTGTGGAGTGTCTTCGTTTGTTTGAAGACAGGGGGCCAGGGAGACAAAATTTCGGAGGAAAGAAGCCTGTTGTGACATTCTAAGTATTTATACGGTATACGTATAAATATACTAACACGTCACCCAGTAAAGATACGCCACCATGGGGTATTTTAACCTAGGGGGTTAACCTAAAAGGGATTAATTTAGCTATGCTAAATTAATTATTAAAGGTTAATTACCTATAATTAAGGAATTAATCTCTAAATGGATTAATTAGGATAATGGATGGATTAGGAAGGCGCCACTTGGCCAAACTCGATTGGCCAGCATGGGGATGCTAACTTGGGGCATCAACATTGAACCTTTGTCCCATTTGACCCCAAAATCGAGCCAAGAGGAGGAGCAAATGAAAGCCAAGTTCTTTGAAAGTCATTTTCTTTGCAGAAAGTGCCCAAGTTTGCTAAACACCCAAGTCTTTGAAGATGGAAGCATCCCATGATAATGGATCAAGTCGAAACTCGGGTAAGTGGGTAGTCAAGCTTGAGATTTGTAGGATAGCGCTTCAGTTGGTCCTCTCTGATTATCTTTGTTAGGACTAACCCTTCTTTGATAGATGAGATTATATTTCGATTATGGATTATGCTTTGATACGTATGGATGGATAAATCTATGGGTAAAAGCATGAAAGGGTGTCTATAAATGTAGCCCTTTTTGTACATATACATATGTACAAAATGCACATTTTTGGAATAACTGTCATCATGATCCGCTAGTAACTGCCATGATTAATGGCTATCCACTACTCTGAACCCGCAATTATCGGATTTTGAAATTCTTTCCCAAATTCTTTCTTGGTTTGCCTCTCGTTCACTATCCGCCCTGCCTTCTCGCTTGAATTCCGATCCGAATTCTTCATCTAGCTATGGCCCCAAAAGCGCCCCGGATGAGTGCTTGCTCATCACCACGTACCCAAGCAAGAAGCCCGTGCTTCCGGCAAGTGGATTTTACCTCCAAGGAGTTTACGTTTGGGTTACGAGGTGATCCAAGCCAAAGACCTCCGTGATAAACATCACAGAGGCCCACATACCCAACCTAGAGATGGTTATGAGCGAGGTATGGGGTGAAGCTCAAAAAGCGGCGAGGATTCAAGGAAGGGAGAATTAACGCATGGAAAGATGATTTTTTAAATATTATGAATTGGTTTATGGCAAGAAAACAGGTTACAAACCATTATATTTCTACCTATTTTGCGAGCATTTGCTCTTCACTTGAAGGGATGGCTTGTTGATTGGATGGGCGTGGCTAGGACCGGGCCAAAGATCTTGCCAAAACCCTCATTTCGAGGCGTTCTGAGGACCCTACAACGGGTAAATCCTCAACTATCAAAGCAGGACATCGTATTGCGTGAGAATATTAGAGCCACGGGTTATTCTAGATCAGATGTTGACACAATAAAGCGATTACTTAAGCATGGGTTGGAGGAGAAAACTAACCTATTGAATGAAGTAGAAGCATTGGAAGAAAGAAGGAGGGATGCATTGAAGGTCATCACCGGATTGAGGGTAGAAAGGATATGCTATCAGAAGATCTGCAGCAGTCTGCGCCGAGAAAATAGATGAGACAAAACAGAATTTGACAAATTGTCCCGGGATCCCGCTGGAAATCAAGTTATGTTCGGTGTGTTGAAGTACAAGTTGGAAGACTTGGTTATGAGTAGACATGATAAAGAGCAAAGCACTCTTCTAAGCTAGACATTGGTTTGCGGGAAGCAACTAAAGAAATTGAAAGGCATGAAATCTCAATTGAACAAGCAAAGGAAAAACTTAATTGCATTGAATTGGTTCAGCAAAGGCATTCACGATTTTGGATTTCATGGGGAGAGCGGGACCTATTGTTTGCGCACCCGAGGCCCCACCGTAGGAGCTACTTCTATAGAGCGAGTTCATCACATTAGGTTCATGTACATTTGTTGTGGCCAAGGCTTTGGCAAAACTGGTTTGTTGCTGCTAGCTCCATGCAGAGATGCTTATTGCCTCTTCTGCTTGTGTTATCTGGTCTATGAAAGACAGAATTGCATAAAAGGTTGCATCTGGGATGAGGGCATTCGAATTCAGCTTGGTTTCCCTGCTGTGAAAGGTATGCATTGCTCTCAACTAATTTAAACTTATATTTCACTTAATTCATATTTGTTATTGTAATCTGCATAGTTCTACATGTATGGCTTTCAGTGCATTGCTATTCCTTGTACATGTATAACTTTTAGTGTACATCTGTAAGCAGAGGTACATCTATATATAATAATAAAAGCAAAATGTAATGTGTGCAGAGCATCTCGGCCGTTGATTTTGTTGTGAAAACTCTTATTATAGACCGTCAGATTTAAGTAGTTTTCTTTTCCTCTCTCTGGAACTCTTACGGTTTACCCTCGGCAGCCATCCCTCCTTCCAGAGGAGATTCAATTCTTCTGTGATATTTGTTGCCGAAGATTCAGTTCTTCATGTTGTTTTGTGTGCCGACTGCATAATGTCGGTTGTTCGGTGGTTGCATTGCCACTTTGTCCAGAGCAATGTTCGGCCTTCTTTATGCTAGAGCCATTCCCTTATTTTTGCCTTTTTGCTGCGTTCTTTCTGTGTCGGTTCTCATCTGCCTTATAAAAAGCTCTACTCCGGCGCCCCAGTACCTCTCCATTGTTTCTCCTTTCATCTAATCCTGTAGCCTCCATCTTTTCTTGTACCAGATTTAGCCGCTTGGCCCTTTGGGTCCTTTTTAGCAAAGTTTCTTTGCCCTTGGCAACCAAAACTTGATTCTTTGGATTTCGATTTGTCCGGTGCCTAGAATTCCAATTTTCAAAGGAAAAGCTTTGGAGCTGCTTAGACACAACGAATTGTAGAGAGTACCAAGGGAGATATGGAATTGCGTGATTAGATATGCTTCTTTCTCATTGGATAAGGTTTGTAGTGATGAAGAACTCTGCTTTGAGAAAAAGTATTCCCTCCTTTCTTTTAAGTTATCTCTCCAGCAATAGCAGTAGTAGAAAGAAAGGTTGTTATATCATACTTTGCAGTTTTAAATATGAGTGAATCATGATTATTAAACTTTAGGGCTTTGTACAATGCAGCCCTAGATGGAACAATGCAGGCATTTATCTCTATCTTGCATGCCTTTCTTTTCATCTCTCTAAAAGTCTCAATTGTGATCTCTAGCTTTGCAGTTCTTACATTGTATCATAGTTTGTTGTTTGGAGCTTCATGGGCGTGACACGGAAGAAGAGGGAAGTGTAGATGATCGAGAAGTTAACGATGGAGGTATGCTATTCTATCTATATGTTATTTTTCTCGAAGTTGCATCTAAGAATTTTTCTATATTTAGATACATGATATGCATTATGAAAGTGTGGATCACGACCTGTGCAACTATCATGATGGTTTTGTTTTAAAGCTCGAAGCCTGCAAAAACTCCAAACTCGAGCTCCGATGTTTGATGGAAAAAATACCAAATGCATGCGGCATCGACCATTTCATTCTAGGGTTTTTACCTCAGAACATTAGGCAGCCTTGGAGAATATGAAGGTTCAATGTGATGCCCGATTCCTTCATCAACAAGGTCGATGCGAATATCGGATTTTGTGCAGAGGGTTGTTGCCTCTTTCGGGCGGAGGCATGCTTCCCCATGAGGTTACCTTTTATGTAAACATGTTTTCGCGGTAGACAGGGATTTTCCTTTTGGTTTAAATTGAAATTCATCTATATTGTCCGCTTAACTACGGGAAGTGGATATTGCATCGTTGAGAATGTGTTTCATCTTCGCCGACATTATTTCGGTTGCCGGATGATAGTTCTATATCTCCTTCACCCTTTCAGCGATATTGATGTCCTTCCTCGGTGAAAGCTTGCAAAGAATGCATGATAGTGATAAAGAATCAAATTTTGATTGCCATTTTGCCATAGACGTTGCCATGAAATCTCCCTCACAATTTTCCTCGCATTGTTTACGCTAAATTGATTAACGAAATGAAAAGAAGAATTAATTTGGCGCAATAATAATCTGCATTTGTCCATGCTTATTATAAGTGCCTATGCGATAGCAATTATTGTATCTGAAATAAGGCCTCTTGGCGGGCTTTTTGCTTGGCACCTTTTTTGGCTTAGCACGAGCGGGGCGTGTGAAATAAAATATATATTAACCTGGAAAGAACAATTCACCATGATATATTTATAAAATATTGAGTTGTCCCTGTAACCAATATCATAAAGCTCTCGGTATTTGTAATGAATGTAAGTTGAAGTGCTAATTTCATCCGTGGTAAAATGAATGGCGCCCTGCAGGGCAATTGCTATCGGGTTGTGAAGAACTTAGAGAGAGAAAACGGCAAGTTAAATATGCATTTGGGAATGAAAAAATGCAGCAAAGTGGACATTGATTAAAGGTGATAATAAGAAAACATATTCATATCTAAAACTGCAAACCCGTTACTCAATGTGTCATAATCACATATTTTTGCGGGTTCTATCACGATGCCTTTTTAAGTACCAAACAAAGCCACTATCGGAAGGGAAAGAGTTTGAAGTATTTGCTCTTCCAAATTTGGCGGTAGAAGATTATCTTCCAATGCTTATTGGTCTTCTTGTTAAAGGTATGTATTTAAAATCGAAGTTTTCCAATTTCGTCAATTCTCTGCCCAACTTAGAGCACTGCTAAAGCTCTTCTCTATACTTGGGTCCCATAGGCCAGTTGGTCTCCGTGGACGATAAAATCATATTCTATTCTATTCTATTCTATTTGATGTGGAATTAGCATCTAATAGTGAAGAAAGGGTAAGAGGGAATAATGTCTCGGCTTGACTTTGAGAGTGGTTAAAAGGCGAGGTCATTACCGTTTTAATGTGTATTTCTTCTGTGCAAATTAAACTAAGGTGAATAGGCATTTGAGTACCTTTTAAGATCCATCACCTTATCGCATTATCGTCTTCTTATTCTTATTCCAAGATAGCGAGGCATACTAGGCAAGCTGATCAATGGGATAGTTGAAGTTTGAGTACTAATACCTTTGTTCCACATAGAGCTCTTTTACGCATTTTTACTATCCCTCTCGTCCTTCCTTGAGAAAACTTTGATTCCTTTAGGTAATGCGGTCTTGTATCGGGTTTATCACAAAGCAAGGTGGTTCATGCATTTTGAAATACATTATTGGTTGCATGTGTTTGGAGCAAAGCATTGTAGATTGTAATTTCTGATCACGGAGCTCTATTTTGGTCTCAAAGGCTTGCCTCTGTATGCCATGTTCTCAAATTGCCTGCTCTCTCACCCACAATGGTACTTATATCTATCCCATGTGCTTTTTTTCTTTTATGAGTTCAATTTTCAAACTCCAATATCAACATCGCGTGTTATACAAAACCCGGGGTAATATTGTTGTTGTTGCACATTTTAACATTGTCATTGTCTAACATTGTCCAAATGCACTTTGAAAAATATTTGAGGAATTTAAGTCTTTCACATCTTTGGATTGTTTGAGCGAATTTGTTATCCTATTGCTTGACATTAAAAACTTGGTTCTTGGATCTTGCGGATTAAGATATAAGATGGATACTAATCGAGAACATTGATGGGTTGAAATGCCAATCTTGGGTGAAGTCAGGGTGGCCTTTGCATCGGTTCCAACCATGCCTTCAAGGCCTTGCTAGGTATATGCCATGGACTTTTTTGTGCTCCGGAGGCAATATTCACGTGTCGATATAGTATATGCTTGCACACTTGTATGTTTAGGTTCTTGTCTACGCCATTAGTCTCTTTCGGAAGGATTTTGTTGTTCAACACGTTTATGCCTTAATTTTGGTTGCGAGGAGGTGACAAAGTCAAGAAATGGAGCGTAACGTGGAACTTCTGATGAAATGCAAATTTTGTTATTATTTTGTCGGTTTTATCACGGATTGCCATTTCCCTTTTCACGTTATTCTTTACCACAATAAAGCAAAGGAGACTATGTCACTATGGGGTGATTGCGAGAAATGAGTGAGGTCACGAGAAAATGTAACATTTATCCATTGTTTGCCAAAATCCAAGGAATGAGCAAGCAAGAAGCCTTGTACAAGCGATCTGCATCAGCATCCGACTTGATGATTTATAACAAAGACATTCAACATATAAATACAAGTGACAAGCGGTGATAGCAAGAAGTCTTGAAGCCTTGAGCCTTATCCGGCGATCGCATCGACACCCAACTTGATGATTTGTAATAAAAGACATTCAACGTACCAATACATGTGACAAGTAATTTGAGCGGTAAAAATTAAATGTAAGTTTTTGAACTCATCTAACGGCATGCATCATACATTGATGCCGACTTGTCATAACGTTGAGCGACAATTTCTAAAGAATATAACTTTTTGGCTCAACTAGAGAAACAAAGATGCTCATATGAAGGTTATTTTTTTGACATAATGGTGAAACTGACAGCTTTATATTAAAATTTGATTTACATTAAAAAAGCTTCAAACATCTTCTCTAGAATGTAGACGCTCACCGCTCCCACATACAAAAACTAAACAAATTACATCCATTTAAAAGCGTTTTTGAATTGATTTCAATGATCATCTACCTTTGAAACTTCATGTTAATGGTTTCATGATATATGCATGTCAATATAGAGCTGGTTGCAAGCAATTTAAAAAATAACTTTTATTTTTTACCTTTTCTACCAAAACAAGCTATAGCTATGGGAGATTCTGTTAAGACTATGTTTAATTTTGTTCTTGAAGAGTTGATATTAGAGAACTTCTTCAAACCCTCACAACTCAACACCCAAAATTCATCAGATCAAGTCTCAAGGGAAGAGTTACAAATCCAGAGAGCATTTGTAGGTTTTACCCATATACTTCCTATGAATATTGGTCAAAAGCTAAAAATTCCATCAACATGTCACACCCACTAAGGAAACACCATTATTGTTATTATAAACATTAGATCAGATGCAGAAAAGAACAACAAAAACCTAGACTGCCATCGATAAGAAATCATTGCCAAAATGCCGACCTTCAGTGATTGCAATTGAATATATGAAAATGACGATGTTCTATGATAAGAGTGGAACTCACTATGGACAAAGTGCCAAGAGTTCTAACAAGAACTAATTAAATATGAGAGCCTTGCGAGACAATAGAAGTCGACACACAAATTTAACCCCATGATGAAATGATTGATATGAACATTCAAAAACTATATAAGTTGTATTCAAAGTTTAACCTCAATAAATAATACATTTTATGCCCAACTAAGGAACGACCATATATGTCCAACTAGATGCTATCAACCATAACCCTACCAATTTTGGAATTTAATCCCGACGAAAAGCCCAGCAACGCTGGGCACTTTTTCTAGTAGGCATATATTTGCTTGTTTATTGATGCTTTTATTTTTGAGCTTGGACTGCAGTTGTATCAGTTGTACATGTCTCTAATGGAGTCTACATCTGCAAATAGATGTACATGCATTTATTTTTAGAGTGCATCTGTAGATGGATTCATAAGTATGTGCATTTTTTACATATATGTGCTTTTTTTTGGGCATAGATCTACATTCCCTAACTGGATACCTGGGTACATCTGGGTACATCAGTGTACATCTGGGTACACTGATGTACCTTTATGTACATTGAGGAACATGTACATGTACATTTGGCTATAGTTAAATGTAGTTACTTACATTTGGTACATTTTATGTACATGAAATGTACATGCTTGGCAGAATGTACCAGATATTTCTCATTAGTTCTGTTTTCATGTTCTTTTATGTCTATTGAAATTTAGATCATTTGTTTGTTTTGCGGATGAGGTCGTTCCTATCGAAGCGGCTTTAATGGCTGATGTTCTTGAGCCATCTGCATCGACTCTCTTTCTGATTTTTTGAGCATAATAAGCGGGCCGAATCACGTAGACCCTCTACCTTCCAGCTCCAGATCACCAATGACATTTACGGTGCGGTAATAGAACAATGCACAGCGGTGCCTCCTCGAACATGGCAAAGTGAAGTTGAGGAAATTGAGAGGATGGCACTTGAGAAAGCTAAAGCGATTGCGGTGCAGACCCTTCAATGGCTGGCACGCAACGAAACTCCTTCATCACCAAGTGCTAAATTAGTAATTGGAGAAGCCAAGAAAGATCGGCTTACGTCACCGGCATCATCTGCGGGTCCAGTTCACGGACACATTATGAAGAAGCTACAAAGGAATCAGATCCAGATTTTATCCCGGGGAGATACCGGGGAAGAGGAAGGCGAGTTGGTAGTTGAGTCCACTCCAAAGAGGAGGCAAAAGAATCTTTGGTGATGGCACTCCAAGAGGAAAAAGCAGGCAAAATCTCCAGAAGAAAAAAAATGTCCTCTCAAAAGAAAATCTCGAGACAAAAAGTGCCACCACCACCTAGAAAGAGGTATGTCCAAGATGAACTAATTTTTGTTAAACATCTCAGATTTATGATAATTAACCACATTTTTTTTTTTGTACATAGGACACGATCACAAGGCGTGAAGGAAGGCGATCCCGATCCTTCCGAGGTCAGGGCAGGAAGAGGAAGAGGATGAGGATCTACAAGCAAAATATTGATGTGATAACAAATAAGGTGCGGCAGTCCACGAGAAGATCTTTGAAAGCGGTGATGAATTTACAAGGTGAGTAATATACAATTGATTACAATAGATATATTCTTTTGCTAATGTTGTTGTTTCCTTGTGCGGTTTAGTGAACCGGACCGAAAAGGTTGGTTCCATTCCTCCTTATAGGGACTGTCCTCCTAAGCACGCACCCTCTATCTTTCAAAGTGATGTTGACGAAGTTCTGCTGGAAGGCTGGACTTGACCTCTAAGATGGTAGATGTCTATGGGAGGTAGGCTAGCATTTCAACATATTTATGTTATTTCATTCCCTAAGTCACTCATCTTATGTATTAATATGTATTACGGATTTGTGTGCGGTACCTTTGTAGCGATCTTCCATCGATTGGAAACACAAGTTTTTACGGTTCGATAGGACACCTTCAAATTTTGTGAATTCCCTCAAGAAATGGGGGGTAGATGCGAGAACACTAACATAAAGGAAGGGTGGATGGCATTTTGATTGCAAGATGCCAATACATATTTGTTCCAATTACGCAAGGCCCAAATGTGGCATTGGCAATACTTGTGCTTGCTGGTCGATTGAAAAGCTCTTGTCCATCTATAGCTAGCCCAAGTATACAGATCCTCTCTCCTGTCAAAGGCTATGTACCCGATGCTAAAGTGGTCCAGAAGTAAGTATGAGTTTCTGTTTTAGTTTTATGATTTGATTATTCTCATATTGCAATTTCTTATGCTTGATTTATTCTCACATTGCAATTTTGCAGGTTTCATAAGCTTGTGATCAATAACATGATGCTCAGATCCAATAGCTTAAACCATGGTAGGAAGATGTTCTGTCCTAAAATGCCAGAAACTAGTACCAGCAACCCTTGCATGTACATTGTGGCTTACATGCACAAATTCATAGATGCCGTGGTTGATGCACAGCCAAGCTCCATTTTTGTAAGTAGAACATGTTATTTTCCTATAGTTATTTGTTGGTGGGTGAAAGCATGTTAGGGCCTACATAAAAAATTACCAAAAAGGTACTTTTCTGTGTACTTCTGTGCAAGTACATAATTGTATTTTAAAGTACCTAGACTACAAGATTGACTAAAAGAAATTGTATTATATTCAAGAGTAGTAGTACATACATGTTGTAAGGTGCTTTGTGATGTCAAGAAGATGTTAAGAACTCAAATATATCATCATCTTTTACTACCCAGAGTATTTTCCAGGTAGTTTCCAAAACATGTAGGCCCTAACATGCTCTTACCCTGGTATAGTCCTCTAATACTTGTGCACCATGCAGATGACACCCAGTTGGTTCACTGATGCCTATGCCAAGTCACGGAGGGATCATCTAATGGAGGCATTAATTGTAGAAGGCGAGATGAATATACAAGCAGTTGTTCCTACACAGGGTAGATAGTCCCTTTGACTTGTTTGTGAATTACAGTTTTGTATGAGCCATGCTCCGAGCTTCTTTGTAGTAATGAAAAAATTAATTTATTTGGCTCACTTACACCTGTGCAAATAACAATTGTGTAATTATCAATGTGTTTTCTCAATTGTGTAATCTGAAATGTAATTATAAATTGTGAATAGACTCTCAAGTGTTTTGTTGCTGACAGGTGAATCATCTAATTCAGGGAGAAAGCTCATTATCTTTGACTTAAATTCTGTGTTGGGCAAGAGTGTGCACAAGAATGAAAATATTAACTCAAGATACCAAAAGATCCAGAAAGATGAGCTTCAATTCAATATAGGAAACAGGTTTTTTTACTGCAGGCCAGGGTTAGCATCACTGTTTGCATTTGTAAGAGAAGGGTTTGATGTTGCCATCTGGTCTTCACTCACTTCTAAAATCTTCTACCAATTGTGGATCAAATTTGTGATGCTTTTTCCATAAAAGTGAAGTTTGTTTCTGACCGGGGAGCAAGATGTTGGACTCGCCACACAAACACCCTCTTGAACCTCAAAGGGGTTGTTTGTGAAGCCATTAAAGCGTGGTATGGAAAGAGTACCCCAGTACTATGGAAATACAGTTTTGATCGATGGCGAGAGATACAAATCCACTCGAATCCCGTAGGAAGCTACATATGTCCTTTCTCTTGGACACCAATATTAGCTGGCGACAGTTTGCTTATCATGGAGCTCATTCCATGGCTTAATGGATTGAAAATGGCTGAAGATGGTATAGTGTATGTAAAAGAGCATCCAATGACTAATGCGGCCGAGATAGCATATCGAGGCGGTGGAAAATATTTTTTCGGCAAACTATGGCAACTTGGGTGCTCTTTGCCTAAATTTAGTCAATATATGGAGCAAGCAATGGAGAAGCTGCCGTCATGTTATTGGCCTCTCGAGTGGCCCATTGTTGGTACAGACTAAAACTGATGTACAAATTCAAATGTTATGAATATATGTATGAAAGGTTTTTGTTCATTGCACTTGAGTACTCTGTTTTTACTGTCTTTCTTATTGGTACAATTATGAGTGTGTATACATAATTAAGTCAATCTTCATTTGCTTTGTAGATGAATGGACTGAAACACAAAAGACTATTATGAAACTAAGAGATAGAGTTCTGCTGCACCCAGAGGTAATAGAAACCAACACAAGCTGCAAGCACATAGGGTTGGGGACCGATTATCGCCTCTATCTTTCTTTGTTCTGGATTTGTGGGAAAAGGTTGACCAAATTGAAAACTATGAGGAACGAGCAACCACAAAATGTATATTGGCAGCAACTCACTTGTTGCACAACCCTTGGGGGAAGGCACGTGTCCGGGAAGATGAAGGCCATGTAGGATGGAAAGGTTTTGCGGTGGTACGAGCTATAGAAACCGCATGGACTCTTGCGTTAGAGGATATCTCTACAGCCTCTAGGCGGGCTGGAAGACATGATGCAATAGTCATAAGATATCAGGCTCCTACTGACATTTTGAAGCTAGGCCATGAATTATGAGCCATGCTCACTTTCAGGTGTGTTGTATTTATGTCCACAATATAAATATATGAACCATTTGTACATGAAAACCTGTCCATTTCTTATCTTTGCCATGACTGAAACTATTTTTAATGTTTATGTAATTCAACTTTCTTATGTTCAATTCTAATCAACTTACACTTAACAAATATCTCTGGAATGTACAACAGATGTACATAAGATGTACATAGGATGTACATATTATGTACATTGATGTACCTAATGCACTATTGAAGTAGTCCTTGTCATGTACAATGAAAATTTGTTCAGTTCTTATCTCTTATATGAACAAAGTATTACAATATTTCTGGAAAGTACCACAGATCTTACTTAGTCCAAGTCATCTACAATTGCTGGAAGTTGTGATAACAATGTCTCATGGACTTCATCTGGCAAGTGAAATGCTGTGCTTGCCCCCTTCAGCTTGTGTTTTAGTCATCAATTGAATCTTCTTCCAATGCATGCTTTTCCCTGGTGCACATGATAACATAGTATGAAACACCTTCCACATTGTCCTGGTGCTACGCAAAAAGACACAAATACATCTGAAACTCCCTACGATTGTCATCTAAACCAGCCCTCGTCTTACGCATACAAAACATCCACATCATTTTCGGCTTCACCACAAGAGGCAATATGATCGTGGGCTCCAAACTTTTAGAGACCATTCTCCACAATGTTTAATGTTCTCACAATTCAACCAATTGAAGTTAATGCAAGCATCACAAAAGCACGAGAGTGGTGCATAGCAACTTTGTTGGATCTCTTTGGGTTTATAGTTGACCACGAGAATGTATCTGGCGAGTACCAGGTAAAAGTCTTGCAATTGAATGCTTTTTGCCTGTTCACATCTGTTTTTCCAACCTCCCAAAACACCCTTTCACAATCCGATTCCTTGGCCCTTAAAACTTCACAAAAGGCTGTCGCGACTTTTGTCACCGGGCGGCATGCCATTTTGTTTTCTCTGCCGGCTCTCAAGCCACAACTTTGCTATACCAGCCTCGCCATCATGTGTGCCTTTCCCATGGCGGATCCAAAGAAATTCCATATCACTTTCGAATTTTATTTTCAACATGGTATCTCTGATTCCATACCATGCCCGTCTTGATTTGAATTGAGATGCACAACCATCCGACCACACATAATGAAGGTTTATGTGTCCACCTCCATTATTCTTAAGCCACCCCAAATGTAATTTAAAACCATGTTGCACAAAATGAGTGTCATGCTTTTCGTCATCCGAAACATAGAAATGCCTTGTTTTTTTTAAGCTTACCTTCTATTTTCATCATTGAAATATGGACCAAAATACTAATTTGATCAAGATTCCAATGCTCGGATTGCACTTACGTCCCCTCGGGTTTCAATGTGTAGTTTCTCTGCAAAGTCAACAAATGACAACACACTATTATCCGGGAGTTTCTCAACACATCTTTTAAAGCTGTTTGCTCTGCCCGGTGTCTTTGTAAAGTTATGATCGTAAACTTAGCAAGCTGATTTTTCATGTTCTTTAACAAAGCGGATGCTTTGTCATTCGATCAACTAATCTAAGCCTTACGGATGTACCTTTTTGGATGGCTCATTGACATATGCATATACTTGCAGTCCACATTCTGAATTCCATCTTCCTCGTTTGACCCGGATGTCGAATTTCTATCACTCCACATTCATCACATTAAGCCTTTGATGCATTTTAGTTTATGCCATTCATCCGTCACAAATTTCATAAACTGTTGACCTCCACAAGATACTAACATTATCAAAAGTCTTCTTGTTTGCTTGACATACTCCATTGTTTTCTTTGGGATGCGGACAACTGCAGCGGACAAGTGCAATTAACATGTAGGGATCTCCTCATATCATTGAAGGCCTTTGCATGCGGATCGCTTGCTCATGTTTGACACAACAACATGTGTTTCTCTCCTTCAATTTCCTTATGCAATCAGGTTTTGGATACTTTCGAGCCGTCAAGGCTAATTTTGGTATCGGGATTACGATATACAAACTGTTGATAAAGCTCGGTGCAATAACAAAACCATTAAAGACCATGTTAGCAAAATGATGTCTAACCCGGATGCCAAAAGAGTATTGAACTATACTATTGTACAATTAATGTATGGTCTATGTACATAAAATGTCCATCCAACGGTTCAGCGATCACATTCTTGTACATCTAATGTACATCTAATGTACATCAGTACATCTAATGTACAGCCAACAGTTCCACTGATCTGTTACTGTACATCCAATGTACATCCAATGTACATCCAGTGTACATCTAATTAATGTTCCAATATTAGTACATCACATTAATGTTACAATATTAGTACAACTAATGTACATATGTCAGATTTGTTTGGCTTCATTACCGAGAAAGTACACTAAAATGTAAAATGATGTAATTTTGATATTCAAGTACCGGAAATGCATTTTGCATGGACATGTAAGTGTTAATGGATGTACATCTAAAAAGTACCTAATAGCACATCCTTTGCAAGATTTACGCAAGCTTCGTGTAAACAATGTATAAATGTAAACAATGTAAAATGCAATACATTTCATGAAAACCATGTGTATTCATTAACAGGTCACTCGGAACAGAACTAGAATGTACAGAAGAAAGTCATGAAAGAATTTTGGAAGAAAACATAATCTCCAAAACTGAATTGATTCAATTACAAGAGCAAACCTGTGAGATATCAAGGTATTGTATTGCTTGTGTTCTCCTCTTCATGACATCTCTAACCTTTGGTGAAACTTTGGTATTGTCAAGCCATTTGATTGAATCATCGATTCTATTTGATCTTGGCATCATTCTTGCCAAAGCCCATACATTTGCTCCACTTAATGACATTATCTTCCTTCTTGCTGCAGCTTTGGATAAATTTCTTGGCTGTATCTTTAGCAATTTTGAAGAAACATTCTTGTTTATATCTCCTTTTTTTCCAACAATCATTGATAACAGTGAATGTTTTGCAGCCAATTTATCTTTGCTATTAGCAGACTTTACTTCTTGAAGCCCATCTTTCAAGTTTAGATCATTGATTTCATAACAATATAGCGGAAGGATTTCCAATTGGGTTCAAAACAGGAAAAAGCTTTGTCATCTTGCAACAAACGATCACAAAAACTAATCTTTGATCACGGGCGGCGTTTGCCGAATCGAGGATGCAATCTACCGACTGTCAACACCTTTGCTTTATTTGTTTTGTGGCATAACACTGGCCAATGTCGGCATACTTACGCTTAGAACCATCACTTCCATTGGAATTCTCACCCTCCATGAACAGATTGAAATTGATTTGTATTTCTTGTAGATTCAATTGGCATGTGTTTATACGGAATTCGTTCGGTGTTAGATCTGTGAAAGGGGGAATTTCGAAAGGGAGGGACGGATCCATTCAATTGGTTCGGTGGTTCGGTGGTTAACCAAGAATTGGGGGGAATGTGGGGGATGATCTTGCAATCATTGCATATCGACACAAAGCGACAAACCATAGTATCTTGATGTACATCTAAAATGTACCCCAAAAAAGCACAAATTCGTCCTTCAATTCAGTACGATGTACGTACACCCTTTCGTGCTTTTACCCCTATGATGGTTTCTCTGTTAGCCTTCCGTAAAGCAAGGATTAGAGGGGGGTAGAGACCTATGTGCCTTATGCACTTAGTATGCTCCTAGTAGCCCCTTTAATTCCCAATTAATGCGGCCTGTGCACAGGAGACCACCGAGTTGTGGGTGCTATGGAATTGCTTAGAACCAGAGAAGGGACGCAGTGGTGAAGTGGGGGTGGGGTCTTGCACGAACAAAAAAGGCTCATGGGACTCTTACAGTGGGCTAGGCCTAATAGTCGGTCACGTAGAGGGCCGGGTATGGGTCTGACACTCCCTGGGTACGGAGGTGTGACCCGTATGGGGCACCTGGTACTTTGCGTAGATTTAGGGGAGTAAGTCGGGTACGGATGCGGGGGTCGCTGATGCGGCACATATTCTCTAGCTCACCCATGGAACCGTTGTGATCCTGGAAGGGGACACTTTCCTGACCTGCCTCATTGGACCAGGGCTTCATGAACCCTGGAGTAGGCTCGAAGGGTGATACTTTGAGTCTGCGTCTCCGGAAGGCTATAGTGATGCCATAGCATGATTCGACTCATCTGCAAAGTGTGCACAGGAGGGGCGGATGGAGTGGACAACCCTAGCCGATGTTCTATGCCAGCCAACGCCATGTCAAGATTCGGTCTGCTGATCTCTTGAGACCTAGCCGTCAGTCAATCCTCACTGGAGTCTGAGCCGGGGTAGACCCATGGGATTGGGGTGTTTTCCCTAGTATTAAATGCATCTTCTTTGTTGTTATCAGTTGGATGGATGTGCCACCCTTCGTGGTGGTATTTTATGATATGATTATGTTGTATGCTAACCTTGTATTCACGCTTCCGCGACATAGGAGCCCCATTGAAGGCGTGGGCCGAATGACCCCTCTGTGTCCTTCACTCGAGCATCTTTCCACAGATGGCCCGAGTTAGACGGAGGGCCCTACTCATGGTGAGATGGTTGCCATGGGTGTATACGGCCGAGCGTCGTATATGTTCTGGGAGCGTCACAGTGGTATCAGAGCCGTGATTTTGGTAGTCCAAAATCATAGCACTGACCAAATCCTAACTCGCTAATTCGGTAGTTAGATGGGAGTTTAAGCTAGTGTGATTGTTGAGCTCTTTGAGGTTTGGTTTTGTGCTAGGTTGATGTAGTAGATTGTAAGTTTTTAAGAGGTTTAGGGCGACTGGAGGACCCGAGTTTGGAAGGTAGCTCGGATGGAGGCAAAAATGGTTCCCATGGATCGGGCACCTCTCAAATACCTTAGAGGGCACGTTTCCCGAGGGCGGAAAGTCAAGAGCAGGCCGAAAAGTCAAAAGGAGCGCTGCTGTCGTCCGAGGTGTTTAGAAGTTAGGGGCGTATAACGCTCGCAGCGCCCCATACGGTCCCGCGTATTTTTATACGCGTCCGTTCTTTTAAAAAAACAAAAAAAAAATTTGAAAACTTAAAAAAAAAAAAAAAAAAAAAAAAAAAAAGTTAAAAGTTCAATTCAAATTAGTGTACTTTTTCAAAAGTGTGTTTCTTTGGACGACTTTCTTCCGCCATAGCCGCCGGACTTGAGCTCCTTTTCCGCCATAGCCGACCTTCACTGATACCTTGCAACCACCCTAAACTCTTAGCGCTTTCGCCTACCCTCTAGCGCCACCTATTCAAGCCTGAGCGCCCTACCTTCTCTCTCTTGCTAGCCATCGCAAGTGCCATGATGCCGCGCTTCAAGCTCACCGTGGACCTAAACAAGGCGACTGTCTTCCAGTTGTTCAGTGTCCTAGTGGACTATCTCTCGGATGATAACCCTATGATTGACACTGTTCTAGACCTCCTTGTAACTCATTTCACTGAGGGCCGTAGAATCCCTTACCCCATTTTCCATTTCAATGACCGTTTCCTCATGAAGCTAAATGCTGCAGACCAATCTTACACCCTTGTAGAGCAGCCTGACCAAGCTTGGGCCCTTGTTAAGTTTTACCCGCTAGCCAGTGAGGAGGAAGATCCCGTAGAACTTATCAGGACGGAGGCCCAACGGGTTCAGCACCTCGCTAGGGTAGAAGACCTTCAGCAAATAGCTAGTGCCCTACCGGAAGAGCGGGCTAGCAGTTTCTATTACCTTGGTAAAGGCCATGTGCTTATGTACAGAGACCATTACAACCTTCCTACTTTCTTTTGGAACGAAGAACTTTATAGTTTTGTTTTTGAAAATGTTCCCCCTACCTTCACACAAGATCGGATGGACCTTGTGCAAGTGGACATGCGAGCTCACCCGGCCCGGTACCATACGGAGATTGCCAGGCGGGTACAAGTGTGCTTGGACAAGGAAGCCCGGGATGCTGAGAGGGAGAGGCTCCGTAAAGCAGAGGAGGATGCCCAAAACCAGCAGGGCGGGGATCAAAACGTGGATCAGACTGTTGTCCAACAAGGAGATCAACATGTGGCAGAAGAGGAGGTAGCACAGAATGATGTCCCGGATAGGGAGTGGGATAACAGAAAGAGGAAGAATACCAAACCTGTGAGAGGAGGTGTCAATTACAAGACCCGGCTTCAGAAGGATGGCCAAATTGGAAAGAATACATCAGCTCAGTGTCGGGAGCAGATTGTACAGCGGGCGAAACATCCCTCGACCGGCGGGAAGTCCGTGCCATTGCTTAGGGCAACGGTCAAGCCAAGGAAGCCCCATCGGTTCCGACCGGGCACAGTAGCTCTTCGCGAGATACGTAAGTATCAGAAGACCACTGAGCCATTGATACGCCGGCTACCCTTCCAGTGGCTTGTACGGGAGATTGCCCAAAAATTCAAGACCGATCTGAGGTTCCAGGCCTTTGCTATCCTCGCACTCCAGGAGGCAGCCGAGGCTTACCTCATAGAGATTTTGAGTGATGCCAACCTCTGCGCCATCTATGCAAAGAGGGTTACCATAATGCCCAAGGACCTCCAGCTTGCAAGGAGGATTCGAGAGGAGTTTCGGTGATTATACGACCTACTTTATTCTGTTGTACAATTTTGTGGATCTATCTATGTACAATATTCTTTTTGTGAACCTGTGAATATAAAAATGTCTATTTCTGCCACTTGGTGTATATTTAATTGTAAATTATTAAGTAAATAATAATTTTTTTTATAACCTAGGAAAACGTGCCAAAAAGTATAAAGTCACTTTATGGCCCATCAGGGTTTCATTTTCGTTCTTGACTTTAGCGTTTGTCTCCTCCTCCCTTGCGCCTTCATCCTCATGGCTCGCCCAACTCTACACCAGTGGTATTTGGATGGTGAGCACTGGGACCCCGCGGTTCCCTTTGATGTTCTTCATCCTTATCTGCTCCAGCAAGTGGACCTCGTCTTTAACATGCAGGCGCATCCCGACTATGCTGCTTTCCTTCGGTTCTACTGCGAGGAGATTGTGCCTGCATGCGTCTTCAATGAAGACGATTCACAGCTCTACCTCAACTTCCACACTTTGCTCGAGATGTTAGGAGGTGATGAGCATGCCCGGAATGTCATCAAGGGCATAAGGAGAAGAGGAACCGACCTCCCCATCGTTACTATAGATCAGGAAGTCTGTTTTGAGGCCCGATTTGCACTGGCCATTATCATGGACCAGTATATTGAAGATGAGCAGATAGCTGCCGAGCAAACTTCTACACCAGTACCTCCTGACCCGGAAGACGATGAGGTCGTCGACGAGCAGGATTTTGTAAGGTGGAGGGAACTCGCCACCGAAGCCCCGGCAAGCCGAGAGAAAGCCCTCAAGCTCGAAGGGCTAAATCTTCTTCCTACCGTACTCTTGAACAACCAAGAGTACCTGATTCTTGAGGACATTATGTGGGCCTACCACGTCATTGCTGACATGCGGGGTCGCCGTAAGATAGAGGTCCTCTACGATCTTGCCGAGTACTGCCAGGATGACTTTCTCGACTTCACGACATCGGTTGTGCATCCGCCACAGGTCGAGAACTTGTTGGTATATTGGCCAGAAGAGCTAGAGTCCGTTGAGACCCTTTTGTCTCTTCGGCAGTTCCTATTGACTGATACACCCCAGCCTCCGGAGGAGCAGTTTGCAGCTCGCATGCGGCCTCCTCCTGCAGACCAGCCATTGCAGATCACCATGGGAGGGGTGGATCAGGAAGAGGAAGACCTTTGGGATACCAAGGTGAGCCTTAGGGATGATAAGGAAGAAGCAGAGCAGGAGAAGATCCCCGTTAACTTGGAAAAGGAAGCGGAGACCTCCAGGGATCCCCAAATTAGGGCAATGGGCAACCATTTGACCCGATTCTTCCTTTCAGCTTTCCGGCAAGGAGAGGTCATGTTCTTCTCCAAGAACTTGGGGCCTTCTTCTGAAGCATCTTGGTGGGCACTTCGCGCGATATCCACCTTGGCGGGCCATAAGAAGATTGACTATCACGCCACCACCATCACCTTGGTCCGACGAGATTTGGCTATTGTAGCGTTGGGAGACATGGCGGACTGTGCAAATATGCGACTCCTTGTGGCGGCACCCTTGGCCACTTGTTTACCACCGGAGGCAGCAGCTCGAGCCGCCCTCTCTGCAAGCCCCAGCACCACTTTGATGCGCTACCGGCCACCTCCTCAGCCTATGGACGAGGAGGAGGAACCTAGTTCTTAGACATTTTTTTTCCGCATCTTTGTATTGCGTATAGTTGTAATTTTTGACTTGGCAATTTTCTTAGCCATCATACAGTATATGTGCCATTTTCTTATGATTTATGTTTATTGTATCATTGAATACAATTAAATTGTTTTTCCCCGTGATACTTCCTTGTATCTTTTAGAGTTGGAGTATAAGAAATTGTTCAATGTTATATATTCATTCTTACCGTCTTGCAGACGAGGAACTCGAAGAATTTGAGGAAAGAATCACCAAAGAAATACGAAGGGACGATCTGGGACCTCCCGACCAAGACTACGGTCAACGGTATGGGGAGTATCCAGACCGGGATGATGACTACGAAGCAGCGGAGCCCGTGGAAGAAGGAGAGCCTTATGATTCAACTAAAGGCTTGCAAATAGTCAACATTCTCCGTGAACGTGCTTTCGAACATCTACAACAAACTCTCCGTCGTACCTGGGATTACTGGGATATGACCAGGCACGAGGCTTTTGCCGACGCCAATGACCATTTATGGCAGATCTTTTATGCGTTAAGAAGCCTCTTCAATCTCCTTATCATCAGCCCCACGTTAGACTACCAGCACGTTATCATCCAGGCATGGGCTCGCTACAAGGTGGTCAGGGCTGTACGGGAGAGCGTTCGCTACTCTATCCTGTACCCTTTTGCACAGCCCTAGGCCTAATCTTTTCAGTTTTCTCTGATCCCTAAGTATGTGTTGACTAAAAGCTGTCTAATGTGCCGCCTTATGGCTAAATATGTGTGTAATCACTACTTTTGTACTGTATGATTTTAAGTTCTTGTTAAAGATACATCTCCATGTAACTGCTACTTTGACGTTGTAATAAAGATCTTTTCTTTCATTCTCTTGGAGTCTCTTTATTATTATTCCCTAGCATTAATTAAAATGATCTTCTCTGTGACACGCGCTATCACCATAATTCTCCTTATACTTTCTTATGGTCAATATAGACGGTGCACGTAACGCCTCATGGCAGACACCCTCGAATGCTAGCAGATTAACACCGGAGCAAGAACTCATGTTGATGAAGCGGCAGTTAGTAGAGCTCCAGGCTTATGTGTTAAATGCCAACCCACCGCAGCATATGCAAGAGGACGGACCAGAGTTACCTCCGTTACTGCTAAGCCCACCACCACAGCAGCCACCTGCACCAGAACCAGACCCTGCACCCGCACCAAGGAGGCACCGTTTCAAACGTCGTTGAAGCTCGTCTACGGATAGCGCCACATCCTCACAGTCAGCCACTTCTCTGTCCTCGGAGTCGTCTATGTCAGGGTAAAAATTATGAGCACCCGTTATTTTTTAAGTTATTAACCATGGGCGATTTAATGGTATAATTATATTATTATTAATTAATACTTGGGCGATTTTTTTTAATGATAATTTTATATTTATTTTGATGGGCTATTAAATTTTCATAGTATTTTCCCGGGGGTTGCACCTACTATAAGGGTGATACGCCACGTGCGTTAATGGGGTCAGCAAAAAACCCTCCGTATATGCCTTGTCCAACCTTCTAAACGCCCCTTCCCGTATACATATTACACTGGATTCCCCCCAGAAAACCCCCTAGCCAAGCCCCTATCCGTATTTATACATACGGTTTAGGGCAAAAAAAAATCCACCCCTTTCACTCACATGGTATATACGCCTTAAACTATGTGACATCCCCGGGAGTATTTTATTTTCTTCTATTTTCCTCTGACTCCAATAGGCAAATATAATGTATTGATATAACCATTTAAAATAACAAATTGTCGTTTCTCACACCATTTAAATAATGTTAATTGTCATCCACCCTAGTTACTCAGCAGTGGCAGAGGCATGGAATGTTGAGTACAGATTCATGTAGTGATAATGGACATTCTTTGCCGAGGTTAGCTGAAGAAGTTAAGCTTCTTAAGGCTTACATATTGTTTTGAGGACAACATGGATGCAATAAGTGAGTGTGTTCAAACAAATAAAAGACGCGAGTTCAATGACATGGCCGGCTTTGAGATGGAACTTGGTATTTTAAAATCGAGAAAAACGTAGTTGCTTATAAGAATCAAGACACTTTCTTGGATTTATCTTTAGGAAATCCACCTCCCTATCCGGACCAAGTCGGGGAATAACAAGCATTTTACGCCATAAAATATCTTGCCGAATTGACGCCCTAGCATTACAATCTTGCATATAAATATCCCCTCATTCAAAGCGTGCTTTCGGACATGGCTGCTTGGGCTGGAGTTCTTTATGCATGTCCCGAAGCGATTCAGGAATTGCTCGGGTTTGTCGATCTTCTTGATGTGTGTGTCTATTTTAAATATTCCTTCAATCTAACTATATCATTGCAAGAGTCAAAGTTTGATGGTGTGTTCGGCATGGAAAAGAACCTTGACCGTCTTTGAAGCTTTGGTTTCGGATGTTGGCGTATGACATGCAACCTTTCAGATTGTCCCGATGAGCAGTGTTCGTGGCTGCCAAAGTACAAAAGCAAAGGTGTACCGCGTTATTATCATTTACGCATGCCATTGATGGGTTTTGTTCACATTCATGTTTGTGCAGCGCCCGGTGTCGGCGTCAAGGATCTCACACAATTTGCTACGCCATAGCTACAACACAAAATGAATGGCAAGTGTATGCAGTATTGTGCATTGCAAGGGTTTCGGGAAGGTCGGCCGACGTGATTTCTAAATTAAATCAGAAATCAGTACACTAGCATGCACTGATTTGATGAAATTGAAAGACATATGTAATACTGTGTTAAGCAAAACGCAAGATGAATTATCAGGGTCTGATAACAGCCTTCAACCTGAGATGTTTGATAGTGAGAATGCCAAGGCAAAGTCATTGCAGGTACTTGGAATGGAGCACAAAGCAGAGGAGAACGTGACCGAGTTCATTCAAAAAAACAATCCAATTAGAATTGAAAGCTGCAAATGGCAAAGATGGAGTTTTGCAAGCAGAACTGGAGGAGAAATACATTGTCCATAAGGATGTCAAAGTAAGGTTTGCCAATCATCAACAGGAAATACATAGGCAGCAGAATAGGTTCGTGATCTCTTGCGAACTTTGCATAATAAAGTTTTATGTTTCATTTCAAGCACGGTATGTGAACATCTGAAAACTGCTTGGATGACAATACAAAGTACCCATCATGAATCAGTTTCTCTCGAGAGTTTAATCATGAGTCTATGTTATCAAATAAGTAATAGACAAGGTCTTACTAACCGGTTGTTTTTTTGAAGATGTTGCATCATGAGAGAGAGCGATGTTGCGTAGTTTCTTCTCCTATGACTCTGTTTTCTTTGTCTATGCAAGCCTGCACATTGCATAATATAAGTCTCAGAGCATCTGCAAGCAATTTGAAATGTGCTACACCTTGATCAGCTAAAGAACTTTAAGCTAAACTTTGAAATGTGCTACACCTTGATCAGCTAAAGAACTTTAAGCTAAACTATTCATAACTTACGAGAGCGAGAACATCCGAGCCTACAACAATCCCGGATTCAAAGCTTGGAGGCTTAACATATTAACATTCAAGAAAAATAGAAGCATTGCTGCTTGGGTTTTTAAGGGAAGCCCACAAAGAGCCTCCAAAATGATTCAAACATCATGAGCGGTTGCTACAACAAGCTTCGGTGCTCTTACGCTTTCTGAAAAAATTGCTTCAGATTTCTATTTCCTGCAACAAAATCAGCCCACATTCAGGGGAGACTAAACTCGTATCGATTCCTTGCAACAAATTCGGCCCTCTTTAGAAGACCTAACTCAGATGCCACGAAAATACCTGATTCGAACCCTAAATTGAAATGCCCTAAATCGAATTTTGGATAATGGTGATAACGGGATAGGTTATCACCCATGAATCTAAGTAATTTTGGGCTATTCCTTTTAACTTATATGTTCAAAAAATCAAACATGGGCTAATCCCTTTTTACAATGCCCGTAAAGAATCATGACTTGGGCGATTTCCCCTTTTCACATGATAAAAAAGAATTTTATATGGGCGATTGTATCTCTAAAAAATGCGAAATTGATCCTACTAATCTGTCAAATCTTAATTAAAAAATTTAAAATAAAATAGCCCGTTTGCGATTAATCGTCCTTAATTTTTACCCTGGTCTATGTCATCTGGTGACCATGCAAAGCACCGGGACAAGGAGTACCGTAAGACGGTTGATACGGCCATAACCAGTATATGGAAAAACAGGAAATTGGCCCAGTTTAATGGGAAATCTAGAGGCGGGTTGAATGCAGAGTCCTGGTTGGACGAGATGAAGGAATTTGGGAAATCCTATGGCATGACGGAGAAGGATATAGGAAAAGTTGCCACCACAAACCTTACCGGAGCCGTTCGTATTTGGTGGAAGGGCTATGCTAGAGCCAAGCATCTGGACAGAAGCAGATGCAAGTTCAAAAAGTTTGCCAAAGCTTTTAAGTCGCATTACATGCCCCGTACGCACAAATGCCAGCAGATTCAGACTTTTTATAGGTTAGAGCAGAAGGGTATGTCAGTTCAGGCCTACACAGATGAATTCATGCGCTTGAGGCTGTATGTACCAAGTATGAATGAAAAGAGGGCGGTGGAGGGCTATATTAAAGGGTTGGCCCCATCAATTAAACGAATGGTTAAGGCCATAGACCCGAAATCAGTTGCAGAGGCTGAGGCTAAGGCATTGAGCCTGGAAGAGGACACACCAAGAAACCAGTACCAGTGTCCTGCCCCTTATTCTCAGCCCCGTCCGTACACGCCTTACAAGCCCCGCTCACCAAGTCCTGGGCCCTCTCAGCAGAACTCTTCGGGTCGCCAGGAAAAGAAAGTCACCTTCAACATGCCCGACAAACCGAACAATGTCGGTAAGGAAGTTGGAACCTCTTACAGTCTATTCCCAAAGAGGCCCGAGAGCAGCTCCGCAGAGATAAGGCATGTTACAGGTGTATGCGGCCCGGGCACTTCATGCAGAATTGCCCTTATGTCACGCAGACTGCCCAGCTGGCCATGGCCGACCTCGATTGGGATGATCTCGAGTCTACACCACCTGCCGAGGAGGAGGCTCCCGAGTATATTCACGGTGCATCCCATATCCTTGCAGCCATAGAAACCGGCAATGCTAAAAGTCAGTCTCCGTTATTGCCGTTATTTCCACTATAGGTCAAGTAGACATTAAGCCTTTCATAATTCTTATGGATACGGGAAGTACACATAATTTTGCTTCTCCTAGAATGGCCCAGGTATTGCAGCTTGAGACTTTGAGGTCCCGACCGAAACCTGTCACTTTAGCCAGTGGTAAAATCAGACATACTCATGGCCGACGCATTAACCTTAAAATGCAACTGCCAGGTGAACCGGTTGCATTGGGTGCCGAGTTAATGGATATTGGCAAATATGATCTGATTGTAGGCATGGAATTCTTGGCATCTGCAAAGGCCAATATAGACTGCGAGAAACGGGAGGTTACCTTCAACGCAGCTAATGGAGCCCGCGTAACTATAAAAGGTGATCCTTTAAACCCCATTATGCAGTCTATGTCCATCAGGCAGTTAAATAAGGCTAATACGCAAGGATACGCCACTTTGCGTCATCAGGCTTGCCTCCATTGAGTCAGATGCTAAGCAGAAACAAGTAGTTGATGCCTTTCCAAAGGGCATTGCTGATCTTCTCATGGAATTTAGCGATCTCTTTCCAGACGAGATCCAGAAACTACCTCTATTCAGAGGGGTAGAATGCGAGATAGCTTTGGAGCCAGGTACAAAGCCTACCAGTAAGGCCCTGTACCGTATGAGTCCCCCTGAATTGGCAGAGCTTAAGAAGCAACTTCAGGAGTTACTAAACCTAGGCTTCATTCGACCTAGTGTTTCGCCTTTTGGCACTCCTATCCTTTTTGTTAAGAAGAAGGATGGCTCCCTGAGGATGTGTATTGATTATCGGCATCTCAACAAGCATACGATCAAGAATCGCTATGCTTTGCCTAGAGCAGACGATCTTATGGACCAGTTGCAAGGGGCCAAATACTTCTCAAAGATTGATTTACGCTCCGGATATCACCAAATCAGAATCAAAGAGGAGGACATCCATAAGTTTGCTTTTCGCACTCGATACGGGCATTATGAGTTTACCGTTATGCCTTTTGGATTAACTAATGCCCCCGCAACTTTTATGCGGTTAATGAATGATGTCTTCCGTCAATACTTGGATGATTTTGTTGTTATTTTCTTTGATGACATTCTCATCTATAGTAAGACCTTGGAGGAGCATGAGAAACATCTTCGCTTGGCCCTACAAAAACTAAGACGTCACCAGTTCTTTGCCAAGTTCTCTAAGTGCAATTGCTTCAAAATACGACGACTTCAATTCAAAGAACTTGAAACCATATCTTATTACGCCTTATTTGCCCTATGAACCTCAACAAAATCATTAAGCTGATTGAGGTATTTCCAGCTCATTTGCCCTGTGATCCTTCTTGGCTTGTGATCTAGAACATCTTGGAAACCTTATACAGTTTCCATATTCAAATTCAAAATCTTGGCATGTTCCTTACGCTAAAAAGACGTCATTTAATGCCTTTTTGTCACACAATCTTACACATGTGCCACAGATCATACACGTGTGTAGGCTCATTCATTTTATTTCCAAAACGGAAACCTTATAAAATTTTCTTCTAAATTGGAAACTATATACAGTTTTCAACAAAGGAAACCTAATGTAGGATCCAGGGAAATCTAATTTAGTTTCAAAGAAATTACATTAGGTTTCCATTGAAAATACATTAGATTTCAATAAGAAACCCTATAAGGTTTCCAGCGAAGTCCAATCCAAATCGGGAGTAGAAAAAACCATCGGCCCATTTCTTTCTTTTTAAATAGGGATGCATAAGACCTAGCTAAACGACGTTGTAAATATTGATATTCTCTTCCTTTCTTGCAATTAATTTCCTTTAATTGCTTCTTCTAATATTTGAAATCGAGTTTCAAAGAAAAAAAATTCCCCATGCAAGTCATTTGGATCTTAGTTTTCCATTAAGTTTAATTAAATTATTATGCTAAATATTTGAAACATGTGCCACCCTGGACTACATCCCTCATCAGATCCGTCGAGTCTATGGCCCATAGCATATGTTTGGGTCTCTGGATGCATCTCGTTTTGGTAGTAATCCATTATAATTTGGAGCGCGAATAGTTCAAAATATGCGGGTGGTGGAGCCTATGCTTGAAATATGATACATCAGCTTGACTCCCAACCGAAAAACAATGCTTTAAAGAGAATGCTTTTGCCAATTCTCACTCAAATGAAATTACCTTCGCAAATTAGATCTACCCTCCTTTTCTTTAAATATGAGTCTCTGTAGTTCCGAATATGGTCCTTTGCATAACCAAATCAATTTACTTCTATGGCCTCCAAGTTATTATGCTATATATTCTAAACAAGTGCGCCCTAGATAACCTCATCGTCGGATGTGCCAATCCTATGCCCCAGACAGTCTGTTGGGGGCTTTGGACGCCTCTCGTTCCGATTATGATTATTTATGATTGGGGATGTCTATGCATGAAATACGGGCTTGCCTAAGGTTTGGAATATGAAATACGAGGATTTGAACCTCTATATGAGTTCGCTGAAGGTTTCAGAAATATGGGAGCTTGAACCTCTACCAAAATTATTCAATGTTGTAATATGATTGATTTGACCAATACAACTAGCAAGTTAAGAATCATTTTTTCTATTGGATCTATGGCTTTTTTCTTTTTCTTTTTTTTCAGAAATTTATTTGATCCACAGCTTAATGATATTAACCTATAGGTAAAGGGGGTATTTATTTGATGGATGTTTGAGACGTAATTTGATTTAGTTTTACTAAAAGCTATGATGATCTTGACACTTTTTGCCAATTCACTGGCATGTGAGTTAACTTGGCCAAAACTAGGGTGCTGTTAGTCTCGTCATCCCGTCAGCCAAGAGTTCCCTCATTCACTTACCAGGGACAAGATGTAGAGGTGGCTCCGGCCTACAAGTATTTGGGGATCGAGTTTTCTACTACCACCCATGGGATGCTGCCATCAGGTTGCGTGTCACGGCAGGTTGGAAAGCACTTTATGCCATGCAGAGCAATAGCGACAAGGTAGAGTTGTATGCCTGGGGCCACCAGTCACACCTGTTCAGAGCCTTGATCAAGCCGGTTCTCCTGTACGGGGCAGAGGTGTGGGGTCCAGTGATATCCCTCACCATCTGGAACGATCTCGAGCAGGTGCAGAAAGCATTTTTGGCACGAGCCCTCGGGGTAAAGTCCACAGTTCTATACCAGATCCTACTCCAGGAGACAGATTTTCTACCCCTTTAACGGGCTGCATTGGAACGCCATATTATTTACTTCCAGAAGGTGGTCGCTATGGGTGATACACGTTTGCCCAACCTTGCTTTGGCCGTAGCAATAGGTCCCCAATGCCTCAAAGCCTATTGGAAGGACAAGCAAGCTCAGTGGTTTCACGTTGGGATGTACAGGCAAACAGATGCATACATGTATGAACAAAGAAGGATCACAATGCACTAAAGCTGTATCTAGATGCTAGTTTCCTTGGCAAGCTCTGGGATGCAGATGACTGACGCACACTATCAGCAGTAAGTCAATCCTATGCTCATGAGAGGCCCACATCAACACTTGTGCACTCATTTGCCCATGAAGATGTGCGGACTTATAGCTTCCATTCGCACGGGTGCACGTCGTCTCCGCATTGAGACAGGGAATTAGACTCGGGAAGCACGGAAGGAAAGGCTTTGTCAGTGTTGCCACCAGAATGCCATTGAAGATGAATGTCATGCCCTCCAAATCTGCCCAGCGTTTGCCCATATCCGAGCATGGTATATTCGGTTAGTTGTGCCTGACCAGCCGCTGTATGAGTTATTAAATACGGCATTCGTGGGCTTGTTGGGGTTATACCTCCAAGAGGTTATGGATACACGGACTCAGTTGTGTCCCCTGGACAGTATTGAATTGTCCTATACAGTGTACCAACATACTTATTACTACTAAGGTTTTTCCCTCGAAAACACTTCGGGGCGTGGGTTTTTTAATCCTGACAGTAATACGCTTGCTGCTCTCTTTTTGTTTGGGTCCCATAGGCCAATTGGTCTCCGTGGACAATAAAAAAATCTATTCTATTCTATGATGTATAACTAGGAAGGTTACTAAAATATTTGTTACATATGAATTATATCCATGAAGGTGGCCTAATTATTATTGCTAGCGGTGGACATCATGATAAAACACCATGCTGGACATGGTTGTGTTGATATTTTACTTTTTCAATGGTCAGTATTTATTTCCATTTTTACAATCGTATTTGGGTTTCACGATCATTGGAGTGTGAAATCTATTTTTGGAAATCTTGCGACAATTTTCATACACTAACAGAACATCCGCAACAAGTGTTGCATATGCTTCAACAACAAGCACTGGAATCTTGACCTTGTTGGGTAGCTTGTTCTTATTGGAAGAAGCCCAATCATAATCGATAGTCTCTATCTCAATGCGGTCATCAGCAGTCATTATCCTCCATCTCTTCTTCGAACAATTGACATAATTGGATGGGTTACACATGGTTCCTTGCCACTCCGAAGGTGGACTATTTGGGACATGTCATTTCAGCAGAGGGAATTGCTACAGACCCAGCAAAGATAGAGGCAGTCAAGGAGTGGCCCATCCCAGGTAATGTTTCAGAGGTCCAAAGTTTTTTAGGATTGGCAGGGTATTACCGTAAGTTTGTTAAGGATTTTGCAAAGATTGCAGCACCTCTTACCGATCTTACAAAGCACGAGAAAGTGAAGGATTGGATTGAGCATTGGAAAGCAAACGTCCAGGGAAGTTTTCAGAAGCTTAAGGATGCTTTAACGTCCGCACCAGTCCTCACATTGCCCGACCCCGAAAAGGATAAACTAGTAGCAACGGATGCCAGTAAGATTGCTACTGGGGGAGTCCTAATGCAGGAGGGGAGGGTTATTGCCTACGATTCAAAGAAAATGAATGAGACTGAACAGCGATACCCTACCCATGATCAGGAGTTGTTAGCTGTTGTCCGCGCTCTGCGTATATGGAGACACTACCTTCTTGGTAGAAGATTTCAGCTTGATACAGATCATCAGAGTCTCCGTTATCTATCAACCCAGCCGAATCTCAACCTCCGTCAAAGGAGATGGATGGAGTTTCTCGAGGAGTATGATTTTGAGATTATGTATAAGCCTGGGAAACACAATGTGGTTGCGGATGCGTTGTCACGCCATCCCTTGGTAACCCGAACCCATTAACGCAATTTCCACACTCACCAGTGAGTTCGGAAAACAGATAGAGCAGACCTTGGCCACGGATCCAGAGTTCCGTGAGGTGTGGGATAGCTTGGCTAAGGAGGCACGCACAGATAAAGAACATGAAGCTTTCCGTTCGTATAAGAAAGAGGGCAATTTGTTATATCACAAAGACAAGTTGTGTGTACCTGAGACTTTAGGAGTGCGTAAGCTTATTCTCCATGATACACACAACAGCCCTATAGCTGGACATGCAGGTTTTATGAAGACCTACTTTAAGATCCGCTCCAGTTATTTTTGGCCTTCTATGAAGAAGGACATTGCCAGGTATATTAAGCAGTGTCAGGTGTGTCAACAAACCAAGGCTGAGCAACTAAGGATTCCAGGAGAGTTGCAACCCCTAGATGTGCCCAATGCCAAATGGGAAGTGATAACCATGGATTTCATTGTGGGCCTTCCACGTACTCTCCGTGGATATGATGCATTAATGGTAGTGGTCGACAAATTATCGAAAATGGCTCATTTCTTGCCATGTCATTACCACGGATCTGACCTTTCGATACCGCTTTGCTGTTTACAAAGGAGATCTTCAGATTGCATGGAATGCCACGAGTTATTGTATCCGACAGGGATCCCAAGTTCGTAAGCGCATTCTGGAAAGATTTCTTTGCCACCATTCCAACCAAGTTTGCTATGAGTACGGCATATCATCCTCAGACCGATGGTCAGACAGAGCGTACCAATCGCATTATAGAGGATATGCTATGAAGTTATGTGTAGAGTAAGCAATCACAATGGGCTGACTATATTTATTTAGTTGAATTTGCCTACAACAGCATGAAACAGGAGTCTTCCAGAATGTCTCCCTTCATGATAAATTATGGTTATCAATGTCTTACTCCAGACACATGGCATAATCCCGTTTCTAAGGTGGAGGTTTCTCAACAACTCCTCTTGGAAATGCAAGCTTTGGTTGAAGAAGTTCATGGTTACCCCACTTGGCTGCACGTGTCGTGTCGAAAGAGTGTTAGATATAAGCACCGAACCCCACGAAGTCTTTCGGTGGCGAAGTCGGTTTGGCTTAAGATTAAGGTTAAACAAGCCAAGCTTAAGATTGGTAATTGCAAAAAGCTGGTACCCAGATGGGCTGGGCCGTTCAACATCATTGAACGTGTTGGAGAGCAGGCATATCGTTTGGATTTGCCACCCCGCTTGAAGATCCACAAGGTTTTTCACGTGAGTCTTCTGAAACAACACATCCCAAATCCAGAGGAGATCTTGGATACACCCACCCTACTTGAAATGACAGAAGAGCATTTAGATATAGTGCCTGACAGGGATAGGTTCTGTACGTATGAAACTATTTTTCGGGGCGTATAAAGTGCAAAAACGTATTTTTTGGGAAAATCATTATTTTTGTATTTAATACGCCCGGTAGGGAAAAAAAGTTCCGGCGTAAAAAAAACCTGTTTCACTCACAGCGAACTTTCTTTCGTAAAGCGAAGTCTAAGGATTTTTTAAACTTCGCACGCGAATCCCTCGCCGGCTTTTCGGCGTAAGGCGAAGCCTTAATGTTAAACTCGCCAGCGAAACCCTTTTCAGCGTGGCGAAAGTATAAAGGTTAAACTTACAGCGAAACTTTTTTTTTTGTTACGGCGTAAGCATTCTTTACGTTTAAACTACAGCGAAGAGGCGGTTCAGCGTAAGTTTAAGCAGAAGTTTTAAGCTACGCGAAGTTTTCTATATATATTTCGGTAGCGTTCTACGTTATTTCTCTGTGAGAACAAGGTAAACCACACATTGCCTGCTCCACAACTTTGTGCCCCTTTGCCTTTTTTTTTCATTTTCCCTTAGTTTTTAGCCAAACCTAGGTAGTTTTCTGTTGTTTTTTTAATTGTAGGTCTAGGGTTCCTCCATAGTGAGGCCCTTGCCTGTTGCCCCCCTCCATTGAGGGGCGTGACGATGGCGAGCGTCTCGACCTATGGTTGAATCCAGACTGATTTTTTTTAAGAAAAAAAAAGAAAAGAAAATAAAATGCAATAGAAATAAAGGAAAAAAAATAATGAAATAGAAATAAAAATAAGAAAAAAAATTTTGGTTGCCTACCCTTTCATCGACAACAGTAGTAGTTAGGGTAGAGAGTGATCCTTGGCTAGGTTAGAAGTTCGGAGTGATCCTTGGCTGAGGCAGTGACCCTTGCCTGGCGTGCCACATTTAATTGTGCCATGCCGATGGTGGGTGTCATTGCTGATGTTGAGGATTGCTAGGATCAACCTCCCATTTAGATGTATAGCCCTCTCTCCCGCCGCTTGTTGGCCCGGTCACTTGTGATTGCTAAAGGGTGGGTGTTGTACTCTTATGGAAGGTCAGTCAGAAGAATATTTAATGAGATATACCCTATTTTCTGACGGTGTTGTTGACGAAAGTCCAACACTAATATAGGGAGTGGCGTATATTTCATTAAATATTCGTGACTTCGATAGGTGGTCTTATGCAATATGTTGAGTTGAGTGCTGCCAACCTCTGTGAGGGAGTTTCCCAATGGAGTCAGTAGCTGGATCAGATCATAAGTTAAACTTGTGGAAGAGAATGAGAAAAATGCATTGCATATAACCGGAACTGTCAAACTCAGTAGATAAACTATAGAGTGCCTATAACCCTCAACTTGGAACTGAGTAGAGTGCCTAAAACTGTCAAGCTTGAAACGTAGTAGTTTACTAAAATCTTAATGAACCATTTCAAGGCTTATTAACATTCACTAAAGTCGGTTTTTTTTTTTCTCAGACTCTTAGGTGTTGATGCTGCTTTGCTACAGTTGGCATATCGCTATCTATACACAGTTTCTTCTAAAGTTGCTATGAATCCACAAGAGTTAGACGGGCTTAGACTACAAGTAGTAGAGCCTCACATGAGCCCTAGAGAAGGACCTAGGGTAGAAGCAGAGCCCCACATCAATGTAGAGGCCGAGCCCTCTACTAAGATGCAAAGGAAAAGATCAAGACCCCAACAACCATGGTCCAACCTAAGACCCGCTTTAATGAATTGGCTTTGTGAGCGAATCTGTGCTGCCACCCCATCTGAGTTAGAGTTGATTACCACAACAGAAGAAGGATGGCTAGACTTCCACTCAGGTCTCATGCGAGATGCTGAAAGAGCTTTTGGGCCTCGAATGATAGACCTAGAACCTGAAAAGATTGATTCTGAAAGGTATGCTTGGATAGATGGCAATGTATCCCGTACAACTGGAAACATGATACATGCAGTAGCAAATCTAACTAGTCCGCGCTTGAGAGAGTCTTTGAAAGATAAGGTTGTGGAATGGAACACAGCTTGGACCAATCGAAAGCTTAGAAAGGAAACCCATCAACCCCCCCACCTAGTTAAGAAAGTGTTGGCCTTGAACTATTAGAGCCAAGCGTCCTGGTGAAACTGATAAAGAGTGGGAAGCAAGAAAAAGGGCAGATGCCAAGACTATATGGTTTGCAATGGTGGATTACTCTCAAATAATCAACAAGACCAGAATTGGTTCAGGAACATATGGAACGGTATTCAAATGCAATATCCTGGGTTCTAGTTTTCTTAAAGACGAACCCTATTGTGTTAAATTTCAGAATGATGATGTGCGGTTAGGTACGGCCAGGCCTGATGTGATAGTAAAGGCCATGATGAAAAACATGAGGGAATCACAAATGCAGGTTAGACATGGGTCTATCATACGCCGCATTGGTATGACACAAACCGGGTTGGTAAGAACAGGGGTTGATATTTCCCTCTTTGGAATGGGGTTCTTGTGCATCTCTTTTTGTGAATCATGGAGATAATGACTTTGCCGGGCATGCATTTAAGAGACTAGGGTATAAACCTACCGCCGAGGTCGGCGTCCATAAGCTTGAGCAACGAAAAAAGCAAGAGTTATATGTTGCTCAAAGAGTGGGTGATCTAACTATGTCATTTTTAAGCGGCTTGCTTAAGCTTCATAAAGAGCACCATTTACACATGGACTTGCACCCTGGCAATGTCTTGCTTCATTTTGAATTTGGGAAAGAGAGAGGCTGCACGGACCCCCAGGCTGTTTATATTGGTATATGTGACTGGGGAGAAGAACGGTTAATAGGCGAGCACTGTGCAAGTGAAGCGGTGGGCATACAAAAACATGGATGCCGCTGCCAAAAGGCAATTGAGAATGAAAGGCTTGCCTATCCTTACATGCACGATGATTTGTATTGGGGTCCAAACAAAGATGGAACGAAGACAGTGAATGCAAAGGTAGACTTTGACCTCTTAGGGGCAGCCTACTTTATTTATTACCTTGCTGATTTTGCACGCAAGCATTCTTTCTTGGAGACCATGGGTACCAATGAACAAACCCAGAGGTTTCGAAACATGTGCGATTATTTGAAGCATCGTGCGTAATCCCCAATCTGAGACAAGGCACGCATAAGTTTGATCCGAACCAGCCATTGAACACCATGCGGAGCACCGGAATTGCTCTCCAACACATTGCACAAGACCCCAAACGGAATCAGATTGATTCCTCAAGTTGGGTCAGACGATCTTGACCAAAAGTTGGACCAAGTCACGCATAGCGTGCCATTTATGAGCTCTCTCTTTGCACGCAACCAAAAAAAAATATTGATTGAGCAATTGCGAAAAATACTTTAATAAAACATCTTTGGCATTGCTATGTTTATTTTTTGTTGCACTTTTTTATTTTTATAATTTGTAAGTCATATTGAGTTGTTGTTTATTTCACGCAGTTAACGTAAAACCTATTTGCTGGAATACTATTGCACAACTTGTCTAGTGCCATGCCAAAAAGAATGTCCGAACAACCAACGAAGTTAGGTCTCGCCACTGAGAAGAAGATGTTGGTGAAACAGGACATGAGGGCGACCGAGATGCCGTCCATTTTGAGAACTCCAGGAGAAGGAGATCAGTTTGTATTCCCTTCCCTACCTACAGTGTCAGAGGTTAGGGCACAACAGTTACAGAAAGCAGAGGAACATGTTAGGATGAATGAGTTGCGTGCGAAAGAGTTGTTGAGGTTGAGGGCAATGGCAGAAGTGGCCAAGAAACAAGGTGTCACAATTCTGAGAGGTGCATGGAGTTGCATGTGACATGGGCCCAGTATTTGCCGCGATGGAGCCGATTTTGACGATATCGAGGCCAATTTAGACGTAAACGGTTTGACGACGACCGCCAAGGGGAGAGCAGGTAAGTATAAGGCATATGACTGCAAGATCCCTGAAGTCCGAGGTAGAGCTTTGGAGAGGTGGGTGCAAGTGAAAGGAACAATGATAAAAAACCACGAATTCAGTAAGACATTTGCCAAGCAAGTGTACTATGAGATTGTGAGAGGGAGGTCGTAAATTATGCCAAGAGAAAGTGGAAACAAAGGAAGCGGCAGTGGTAGTAGCAAAGAAGAGAGTGAAGCTTGGGAGGATTCCGAAAAGCTCTTGGTGATGAGCCCGTGACTATAACTTATTTGCTTCAAGATGCCATAAAACTTTTAGAGGTAAGCGGTTGAAGCAAAGAAAAGTGAGGGATGGATGAGGTAGATTTGAAGGTTAGAGAATGAAAGAAGTCGAAACCTCACTTTGTTAGAGGAAAACGGCGCTTTAAAAGATCGTGCAAATGCTCATGACAAGATGGCTGCAGAATTACTAGACACAAAGAATCAGCTTGCAGCTTTGGGTAGGGAAAATACGGTGTTGAGAATAGACAATGACCATATGCGCACAATATCAAGAGTTTTAGATTCTGATCCCCTTAGAGTCTCCAAGGAGCAGGGTATTTCATACCTCCCTCCCGAATACCTATATGACAGTCAGTGGGATGATGTAAAGAAGCGGAGACTTTAGATATTGTCAAGTATGTGCGAAAATCTGACCCAAGTTGGTTGGTATGCCTTAGGGTGTGGACATCGCCCGCATTTGAGATGTTTGTTGGATTGGATGATGGGCGGTAGGTTTACATCCATCAAATGATGGATATATTATACCGGGCGCCCGGTATGCAATGCTCAACATGCAATCACGCATGCCTCCCTTGCCACCTATGGTTGCTCGCAGGAGGGATGGAATGCTTCATCAGTTCCAAACACAACGTGAAACGGACCTTTGGATGGGGGTAGAAGAACCGCGTGAAGGTGAAGAGGTACCAGACATTAATCGATTACACGCCCCGCTCCAGGGGCCAGCAGGTGATAGTAGTGCGAATGTGGATGCAGACGATTACATTAACCCATGAGCTACTCTACATTTTTTTTTTTTGATATTTTTCCCTGAGATCTCAGATGCACATGAATGAACTAACGTTGACGAGGACATTGAGTTGTTTGTGTTGTAGTTAAGTAAAGTAAGTATGTTAGTGATTTTTGAACATCCTAATTAGGGACAGATGCCAATTAGGATTAGTGGACTTCCTAACTCGAGACTTCCAACTCGCTCACCCTAGCTTAGTCTCTTTCTTCTCGAGACTTCCAACTCGCTCACCCTGGCTTAGTCTCTTTCGTTTTCTGTTTTGTGTATCTAATTTGCCCCCTAGGATGACATCGCTCACTCAGGTGGCGAATTAGATCGCCAAAAGAAACTTCGAAAAGGAGTAAGCCAAGAGCGCAACCCTCTTGAATGGTTGTCAGGTCACCAGGCTTTATATTCTCCATGGCAAACAATATAGACTTCTCGAAATTCTTGTTACCTCCTTTAGAAGGAGCTTGCGATTCTGTGGGTTCATTAGATGTTAGTGATTGATGAGTTCAAGCATCGAGACTTCCCGTTTTCTTTCCCCGGCTCTTTGGGCAATGTAGCTTAGTTTACATGCTAAGTTCCATTGTCCAAAGAGCCGGGAAAGCAAAGATTGGGACGTCTCGATGCCTGAACCCAGGTCTTCGGGTTAATTGGATGTTAGTGGTCGATGAGTTCCGGGCATCGAGACTTCCCAATCTTTCTTTCCCCTCCTCTTTGGGCAATGCAACTTAGTTTACATCCTAAGTTCCATTGTTCAAAGAGGGGTGAAAGCAAGGTTTGGGAAGTCTCGATGCTTGTATTCAGGTCTCTTTCATCTGGCTTTGAGCGTGACTTTCTTGAATGGTTGTCAACTCACCAGGCTTTATATTGTTCGCTGCAAACAATATAGACTTCTCGAAATTCTTGTTACCTCCTCTAGAAAGAGCGAGTTTTGCTCTGACTCTCTTGTGTAGTCTCTTCTCTCTGTGTCAATGTAGCTTACTCACTTTGCTAGGTTATATTACACAAAGAGGCTCACAATGGGGGTCGGAGCAAAAATCGTTCGTTCTAGAGGTTGAACTTGCTATGACGCCGAGGTGAGGCGCACTCTAATTTCAAGTCAAAGTGGTGCACAGGTGTTGTCCATCTATATAGCGGTTGTTAGGCACCAAATCATGGAACATCCTAACTCCCACTATTGATGGAGAACCTTGAGCATCACTATGACTTCAAATTAGAGTACGCGTCCCCTTTGGCAAGGTGGTGGATTGTAGGTAACAAGGTTTTTGAGTACTCTATTTTTATTGTGGCAGCGGATGATATCAGCCTAGTGGTTGCCGCATTATCTGTGGTTTAGACGCCGATGGCATGCCAAATCGCCATTTGGATGCCATCTGGACCTATAATTTGTACCTCCATTCCTTTGGGTGGCACATGCCATGCAAACCCATTTGGGTATTCAGAGCATGTGCCACCCAGAGGAATAGAGTACAGATTATAGGTTCAGATAGCATTCAAAGCCCAATTTGGCATACCAAAGTTATTCCCGACTTGGGTACCGAAGTACCTTGTGAACCTTCTGATGGATCAGATTCGTCCGGGCTGGTCCGAGGCTGTTTGGCCCCTTCGCATGCGTAGATTACTTCTCATCAGCAAGATTCTCGGGCGCATTTAAGAGGCAAGCAACAACGGAGGTCGAGGCGGGTCTGATCCAACGAAGGTTTTCGTGGCAATCGCTGGTTACACATGAAAAGAAACATAGAAAGAACTATCATACATGAACCCGTGTCTTTGGGGGTAAGTTCGACATAAAATAAGATAGCTTCATTGATTGACGAAGTTCAAGCAACGACACTTCCCACTCTTTCTTTCCCCGCCTCTTTGGGCAATGTAGCTTAGCTTGAATGCTAAGTTCCATTGTCCACAGAGGCGGGGTGAGCAAGATTGGGAAATTCTCGATGCTTTGACTTTGATATCCGGTGACCCATGCTTGCACTCACCTATCTAGTGGTTGGAGAGTGGATCGTGTATCTAGTGACATCTCGTATCCGTTAGAGTCGTATCGACTGACCCGTGGCGTAGATTACTTCTCATCAGCAAGATTCTGTAATCTGTGGCATGCGAAGAGGCAAGTGTCAACGGGCATGCGAAGAGGCGGGTGCGAGATTTCTCTAGGCACTTAGATCGACTTATATTACAAATGAATGAAACATGGACGGAAGTTACATGAACCATCATACAATACATGAAACAAACATCATACATGAAAGGAAAATTCCACAAGGTAACGAAATATATGGAAGACAAAAAACTTGTAACAAAAAACTTTACTTTTAATTCATAGTGCCAGGATGGTTACAATAGTTTTTGAACATCCTCATACACGATTACAATAGACAGACTGAGGGTAGTCATCACCTCCTCTCTCTAGACATCACCGTCTTCATCAATTTCATCATCTGCACTTCCGTCTTCTTCGCCCGGTGGCTAGGCTCAACCTCCTCGGCCTTTTTCCCTTCTTTGGAACGCCCTCGAGATGTGTTCTTTTCGACTCGTTGCTTTGTTTGTGCGGGTCATTGGCATTGAGAGTCCGATGGCTCGCATACCATTAAGTCCTCGGGCTAATCTCTTGTATTACTTGGACCGCCTTTTCAGTATCGACTCCTCTTCGTATCTTATTTGTCGCCCGAGTTGTCCGAGAACATGTTCTTGTCTAAATCATCTTCGGCATCGACAAAATGGGATGCGTTGAATGTCCTCGTCAACATGGTTAGCGGCATTTACAGCAAGCGGCTTCGTCCTCACCGTCTTGAAGTTGTCCTCTTCCACTTCAGACCGTGATCCATGAAAGGGAACCGCAGCTTATCAACTACGGCTGCACCAGCGCTGCGATTCAAGAGACGCCGGTTTGAGAAGTTATATACAAGTTTGTCGACCTTCTTATGCGGGGAGGCGATTTTTCGGTCACACTATGTATATATTTATAAGCACTCCAATTTCTCTCACTTGCACTATTGGAGGATACCAAGGAGAGGATAGTCATTAAGCGAGGGCCTCAGAACGTGTCGATAACTTTGTCCATGGGCTTGCCACCATGCATAAGATTCCATATTTGGTTCCTTCTTGTGACTCTCCAGTGCATCGTGAAGCTCTTCATCTGCCCACCTTCCACTCAAGTTCTGGTATTCAGTTAACTCGGCAATGAAAACTTTGTAGTCCGAGCTGTTGGGGTAAAACATTTTTGCAACCTTCTTCAATGAACCCATCACTTCTTTATCTGTATGCTGGTCCATATCATGGTTGTGTGGGTCTAAGGCATGTGCGGCGCCATGAAGATCATTATAGGACTTCTTCCATCGTTCATTAAAGTCTCTAAGCAGTGCTGCGCGCTTAGCATTGTCAAAGGGTGCATTAGGGCCATCGCGTTCTAGAAAGGATTGAATGGAGTGCCAGCACCTCCACACCTTTCCAGTGCTTGCCTTCGAAGAATCAAGGGTTTTGATGGCATGACAAACAGGTTGCATGCACTTGACAACATTCTTAACGCCTCTCCAAAATGTCTCCCGCCCAAGCATTTCTCGAAGAGCGGCAGCTTGCTGCCGGTGTTTTGAAGCATTTTTTCCCTTCTGCCTCCTCTCCCATTCAAAGAACTCTGTATGGTTGAAGGTCGAGATAATCGAGTCGCGACACCTGAGCACTCTTTCAAGACAAATGTAATTGGAACCAAACCGGGTCTGCCCAGGATTCATGAGTGCAAGGGCCTTCTGACGCAATGACTTGTATATGGCGTAAATTGCCGGCTTCTTTGTGATGAATTTCACGAGACGACGGGCCTTTTGAATGGGATCTTTGAACCAAGCGTGCTGTGAAAACCAGTCCTTCAAAGAATAAGTTTAGGCAATGGCATTGGCGGTGGTGGCGATGCAATCACGGAAATTCAGACTCAACATTTCACCCGCTAACTTACAATTAGATGCATTGTCCATTACGACTGAAATATTCTCTTCGGTCCAAAACTCTCTATCACGACCTTTGTCTTTGAAAAATCCAATCTCCCGTGACTTGGTGGGTTTTGGTTTCTACGGTTTTCAAGAATACTTAGCCCCACGGATATAATGATCATGAAATTTATAAGATGGTCCTTGTTTACATTGCTCCAACCATCGGTGACTAGAGAGGCTGGCTCGGCCCGGTAACTTCGACTTAACTTCAGTTCCACCCTCTCGACCATTCTTCCATGAATTTCATCCACCATTTTGTTATTCGCATGTTTGTATGAAGGCAATCTAAAAGCTGGGCCTGCTTTGGCAACTTCCTGGAAGGCTTCTTTGATTGCTTTGTGCTCCAAAATATGTGGAGACAACCCGGCGTATAGAAAGGCCTCTACAACCTTCAATTGCGTCTTCTTCGGTTGCTCTGATGTTAAGCACTGGTCAACCCTCTGTTGCTTAGTCTGTCTTTCCACTATCTGAATTGTCCGCCATTCTTTTTTTTCGCCCCTGCACTTAACCCACCTATCGACCCTAGTCCACCCTCTGGTTGGTACGTTGGCAGAGGAGGGGTGGTGTAATTGATCTCTTCTTCTTGGCATGGTGAAGGTTCTTGGCTATCCCTTGGCTGTGTTCTTCTGCTTCTATTATTTTTTCGACCCAACACTTCAAGTGCATCTTGTCGTATGTCGCCAGATGCCGCAGTACATGTTTGCACCCCAATTCTAGGATCCCGTAAAAAGATGAGCTCGTATTCTTGTCGCGGATCCATTTATTGACGATGTACCCACAAAATACACATTGCCACTCATTCGACCAAATTCCTTCACAAATCCCCACTTTCGGGACCTCTCTTTCGACCACCGGGATTTCGACATATAATTCTTCCACGTCTTTGTTCCAACTCCGTGTGGCCTGCCATGACAGCGCAATGGGCTGCGCACCCTAGACGATGATGCATGACGCCGGGCGGCGCCGGATGTGGATGCATGGCGCGAGCGGCGGCCCGATGTAGATGCATGACCAGCTGGCATCCCTGGCTGCTATCTAAAATTACCTGTCCCTCGTTTTAGTATGCTAAAGGGTAAAGACTCCTTAATCGTCCAAACTAAAGGCCGACGTCTATATACGTGAAGGAGCAAGCTCATCGCAAGATATGTTACATCGACGTCCGGTTCGAACGTAAGGAGTGAAGGATGGGAACCTATAGGTCTCTAAGGGAACGTGGTAGGAACCCAAGGTCGGAAAACTCGCGGAAGGAGGAATCTCACTTCACAATTCCGCGTCGGGCCCCGGACGCGAAAAAACCCACACCTCAAAGGCTGACCGTTTCCCAAGGAGTATGTGGACTCTCAACCCGGTAGTCAACGTTCGAGGCTTAATTCTAGAGCTAAACAAGTTTTCCTTATATATAATATTTCACCCGCACAAAATAGACCCAACAAAGGGCGAAAAAAAGTTTTTTCCCTTAGCAAAAGGCCCAAGATGCTTTTGCAAAGTTTCGCGTGAAGTTTAAAACAACTGTTTAAACACGCTGAAAACATCTTCGCGTAGTTTAAACGGTTGTTTTCGCGCGCGAATTGAAATAGTTTCGCGAAGTTTAACTTGACTGCTTTAAACTTACGCGAAGATGTTTTCGCGTGAAGTTTAAAGCAGTTTATTTCGCTTTTACGCTGAAACTATTTCTGGTTCAGCGTAGCGAAAAATACTATTTAAACTACGCGAACCGGACTTCGGCGTAGTTTAAAACAGTTGTTTTCGCCACGCCGAAAGTTTTCGACGGAAATTTTTTAGCCATATTTTTGACGTATTAAACGTCAAATTTGTGCCGTATCAAACGAAAAATACGTATTGCGTATAAAACGTATACAGTATTGAACCTATCCCTGGTGCCTGAAGCTCTTCTTGATCGAGCATATAAACAGACCAGAAGGACTCAAATGTTGCAATACTTGGTTAAGTGGAAACAGTTGCCAGTTGAGGATGCTACGTGGATGATGAAGATTGATCTTGAGAAGCACTATCCGGACTTCATGCGGGAATCCCAGGGCCGCACCATCAACGATGCTATCAACCCCGCACCTGGCGGTAAGCTTGAAGGCTTGATTCGCCGAGAATCATGCGGTAGAGGGGTAGATGCATCGTGCGTAATAATAGAACGTGGTGTATTGTCAATGTGGGCATGACCGCAAATTGCTTGGTAAGCATGTAGTTGATAGGCCGCGTTCATCCCGGCTATGAACCATAGGCATGATAGGTTCCCTTGTACATAAATTTTTCCTTTATTCTTATAGGGGGTGGTCCCTTCAACCACAACCTATTTATATTATCTATATATACTGATGTATTCACATGTGCAGGCCAGTGAGCAGTACGTGACCTGCCCATGTATAGAGGGTTGCTGATGGCCCGACTTCTCCAGTTTTATCTTGTCTACATGTGTTATCTTTTTGTATAATCTTTGATATCGGACTTTGGTCCTTAAACTTTGTTATGATAAGTATGTCAAATGCACCTTGGTGCTTAAACTATTATATGTTTAAACTTTGATGTTATTACCCTTGCAAATAAGGAATTACCTTCCTTCTTGTATGTATAGTTTCTTATAGTTTAACTAACCCTAATGCTGAGGACAGCATTATTTCTAAGGAGGGGAGAATGTGACGTTCCAAGTATTTATACGGTATACGTATAAATATACTGACAGGTCACCCAGTAAAGATACGCCACCATGGGGTATTTTAACCTAGGGGGTTAACCTAAAAGGGATTAATTTAGCTATGCTAAATTAATTATTAAAGGTTAATTACCTATAATTAAGGAATTAATCTCTAAATGGATTAATTAGGATAATGGATGGATTAGGAAGGCGCCACTTGGCCAAACTCGATTGGCCAGCATGGGGATGCTAACTTGGGGCATCAACATTGAACCTTTGTCCCATTTGACCCCAAAATCGAGCCAAGAGGAGGAGCAGCTGAGCGCCCAAGTTGCTGAAGCTGTTGCTGAGTGCCCAAGTTTGCTAAACACCCAAGTCTTTGAAGATGGAAGCATCCCATGATAATGGATCAAGTCGAAACTCGGGTAAGTGGGTAGTCAAGCTTGAGATTTGTAGGATAGCGCTTCAGTTGGTCCTCTCTGATTATCTTTGTTAGGACTAACCCTTCTTTGATAGATGGGATTATATTTCGATTATGGATTATGCTTTGATACGTATGGATGGATAAATCTATGGGTAAGAGCATGTTAGGGCCTACATGTTTTGGAAACTACCTGGAAAATACTCTGGGTAGTAAAAGATGATGATATATTTGAGTTCTTAACATCTTCTTGACATCACAAAGCACCTTACAACATGTATGTACTACTACTCTTGAATATAATACAATTTCTTTTAGTCAATCTTGTAGTCTAGGTACTTTAAAATACAATTATGTACTTGCACAGAAGTACACAGAAAAGTACCTTTTTGGTAATTTTTTATGTAGGCCCTAACATGCTTTCACCCCTATGATAGTTTCTCTGTTAGCCTTCCGTAAAGCAGGGATTAGAGGGGGGTAGAGACCTCTGTGCCTTATGCACTTAGTATGCTCCTAATAGCCCCTTTAATTCCCAATTAATGCGGCCTGTGCACAAGAGACCACCGAGTTGTGGGTGCTATGGAATTGCTTAGCACCAGAGAAGGGACTCAGTGGTGAAGTGGGGGTGGGGTCTTGCACGAACAAAAAAGGCTCCTGGGACTCCTACAGCGGGCTAGGCCTAATAGTCGGTCACGTAGAGGGCCGGGTATGGGTCTGACACTCCCTGGGTACGGAGGTGTGACCCGTATGGGGCACCTGGTACTTTGCGTAGATTTAGGGGAGTAAGTCGGGTATGGATGCGGGGGTCGCTGATGCGGCACGTATTCTCTAGCTCACCCATGGAACCGCTGTGATCCTGGAAGGGGACACTTCCCTGACCTGCCTCATCGGACCAGGGCTTCATGAACCCTGGAGTAGGCTCGAAGGGTGATACCTTGAGTCTGCGTCTCCGGAAGGCTATAGTGATGCCATAGCATGATTCGACTCATCTGCAAAGTGTGCACAGGAGGGGCGGATGGAGTGGACAACCCTAGCCGATGTTCTATGCCAGCCAACGCCATGTCAAGATTCGGTCTGCTGATCTCTTGAGACCTAGTCGTCACTCAATCCTCACTAGAGTCTGAGCCGGGGTAGACCCATGGGATTGGGGTGTTTTCCCTAGTATTAAATGCATCTTCTTTGTTGTTGTCAGTTGGATGGATGTGCCACCCTTCGTGGTGGTATTTTATGATATGATTATGCCGTATGCTAACCTTGTATTCACGCTTCCGCGACATAGGAGCCCCATTGAAGGCGTGGGCCGAATGACCCCTCTGTGTCCTTCACTCGAGCATCTTTCCATAGATGGCCCGAGTTAGACGGAGGGCCCTGCTCATGGTGAGATGGTTGCCATGGGAGGGGAAAGTCCCCGTATGTATACGGCCGAGCGTCGTATATGTTCTGGAAGCGTCACACCTGTGCTGCCAAAGAAGGTTGTGGCCAAGGGAGGAAGATTGAGTTCTGGTGAGGCTAGAGATGAGCCTTCTTCTATTGATATCAGTGTGACAGTGAGTGTGGGCGGTGTTGATGTATGGGAAGCCCTGTACGTTTCAGTCTGTAGCTTCCTGGACAAGGAATGCATATCCGGGGTAGTGAGCCAAGAACGGGGGTCTGAATTGGACCACCTTCACATTCAGTGCGTTCTTAGAGTTGCAGCAACCAGTCTCAGCACCCCATCTATGGTGAATGTGAGATTGAAAAAATATCTTGGCTGGGACACTCACAAGCCAGCCGGAGGAGTGATATTATGCAAAGCGCTCAAAGATACAAAATTACACTGCTATGAAGGCATGATTGGTTATTGCCTAAAGGATCCTGGTAAAATGCATTTTAGATATCATGTCAAGAATGTTAGCGCGGAGCAGATGGCCAGGGGGAAAGATCTCTATGCACTCTATGGTGCAGGTGACATCAAATCATGTGTCACTTTGGACAATCGGAATCTCCTAGCAAGGGCGTCCCATTTTGTTTCATATCATGGGAAAAGGCAGATTACTGCATCATTGGAGCAGGCCGTAACCGCAATGTTGAGGACCAATAAATTTGTTTTGAGCAGTGCATGGGTGCTGCCCATGAACTGTGCATTCTATCACAGCAGCAAGTTGAGGCAGCGTGGATCCTGACCTTAAATCCAGGCTCTGCTTCAATTAAGGATGTCCGTTCAGTGATTTTTGGTACCCCACCTGGAGTTGTGCCCATTGAGCGCATTGGCAAGAGGAGGAAAAGGATTTGGGATGATCTTGGGAATGATGCTGACAGCAGTGATGATGAGGCTGTCGTAGGAGCATTTAGGGATGAGAATGTCCCCATAGACGCCCCTGCTCCTGCCCTTTATGATCCTTGGCCAGAGTTCATACCTGTGAATTCGGGAGATAGGACTGTTGATGTAGAGTAGGTACTGCCTCTGGGTTTCTGTGTCACATGTTAATATGTAAATGTTGCTGTTTTGTAGGTGTGGTAATCAATGAGGATGCTGTGGGTGGTGTTGGTGACAGTGGTCTTCCTCGGGAGATCATAAACATAGATAGCGAATCAGATGCTGAATCAGCGGCGGATTTACAAAGTTGCAATGTAAATAGTGCTCCTAGGAAGGGGTCAGAGTGTTTCCATCTCCATGTCGACGTGGAATTGCTGCCAAAGGAAGTGCTTAGTGGAATTAAAGATGCAAAAGATAGCCTCTGCAATAGCCTGCAGCGCATACAGGATGCTCTTGAATGCTTAGAAATGGAGGATCTGAAGATTTCATTGAGGCAGCGACGATCTTTTCGAGGACATGTGAATCTGCTCAAAGGGATCCTTGTGCGCCATCTCAATGCATTAGATCGCATGGCAGCTAGCCATACTGGGACTATGCAGACCTTAGGATCTGCGGTCGGTTTGGCATAGCTGGAGTTGTGTTGCAGTGTTGGTCTCCTCTTGCTTTCTAAGTTTTGTCTGTAAATAGTGGCTTCTGAACAGACTTCTTTCTTGTGGTCGCCATGCTGTCAGGGGCAGCATAATCTTTTGTTTGTGCCTATGATATAAAGGCAATCATGGTTTTGTTGGCACACAGTTGGTGTGCTTGGGATGCTGTCAGCGGCAGCATCACATTCTGTCATGATCTTCTGTTATAATATGAAAGTTCTTGTCTTTATATTCTGTCAACAATTCTTAGTGTTGTATTGGAATCAGATTTCGCATATATTCATGCTTAATTCAGTGCTTTGTGGATCTGCTATTGTATTCGAATTGTATTTTACTTGTATTCATGTTCAATTCAATGGTTCTGGTTTTTTTTCCAATGGTTGTAGGCAGAAAATATGAGATAAGGTTACAGATAGCGATAATGTTACAGACAACGCTTAGGCTTCACCAAAGGGTTGTTAAAAATGATATGTATTTGGACGACATGTATTTAGATCTTTTCTTTGTTTGATTGTATCCTTGACTTCTCTATCATCTTTTTGGGTTGCCCCTAGGGGGGCAAACCCTTGTTTATGTGGGTTTTTGGCATATCCTAGGTATATGCTAGAATATCTCTAGGATATGCTGGTGACTGCTCCAAACCTCCTATTTCCTGTAAACTCTCGGTCAGCTGGGCGATTCCCTTACACCAAAAATAGAACATGAAAAGGAACGGATAGATCGAGTAGAACTGTGTGTGGCACGACCGATTTGCATAAACGGCTGATTGGGGAGTCGGATCTGGTTGCCTGGTGCGGATCTAGGTTGTTTGTTTTCTTAATTAGGGTTGAGAAGGGAATGGATTTTGTGGAAGTATGGAGGAGACTGACGGGACAATCAGAGTAGCAGACGGAGGAGGTGATGGGCACTCTGAAGCACCTGTATAGTTCAGGTCGCAGTTACCACAATGTGCATCATGTGGAGGATTGCTTGCTCCAATTGGGCGACCTCTTCATGGATTCTTCCCAAAAAGAAGAAGTGGCTTGGATGATATTTTAGAGGCCCAGCAGTTTGATAAGGATTTATTAAGCCGTATCTTCTTTGTGGCTAGAGATATGGAAAAGATTGACAGGAACTCAACTGGTGCCAGTTTGTTGAAGGGTTTTCGCATGGCCACTTTGTTTTATGAACCATCCACAAGGACCAGACTTTCTTTTGAGTCAGCTATGAAAAGACTTGGAGGGGAAGTTCTAACTACAGAGAATGCCAGGGAGTTCTCCTCCACCGCAAAGGGAGAAACCCTTGAAGGTATTTTCCATTATTGTATTCCTTTAAACAAATGATGGTTGATTTTACCCACCTTTCCAATTCCCTGTGCTGTAGATACAATAAGGACAGTAGAGGGATATTCAGACATTATTGTGTTAAGACATTTTGAGAGTGGATCGGCTAAAGCGGCAAGCAAGCTGCGTAGTTTAATATCCCCATGATCAATCTTTGGCGATGGGCCTGGTCAAGATCCTACATGTGTTCTCTTTAGTTGCCCGAGATATAATATCCACGGATGTATTGTACAATTTTCTAAGAATGCAATTGTATGTAAGTGTTATTCGCTTGCACGCACGAGAATTAATTAGATTGTTCTGTTTGTCCCTTTATGCTTTATTAAAGTTTTTCAAATGTCTGATTGTTCTCAATAAGCTTCTGGACACAAAATATTCTATTCGTGTTTTAATTGTGTCAAAAGGCCTAAATTAGCAGGTTGCCATGTTCCAAAGATAATGATATATTGTGTGCCAACATCAATGAAAGGGAGAACTGCTCTGAATTAAATGCGATTGTTGTTGTGCAGGCATTATTGGACGTATACACCATCCAACGTGAACTTGGGGGCTTGGATAACATTAAAGTAGGGTTGGTTGGCGACCTTGCTAATGGTCGCACTGTAAGGTCTTTAGCTTACTTACTGAGCAAATATCATGGCGTAAACTTCTACTTTGTTGCACCAGATGTGGTCAAAATGAAGGTATATAAAAGTTGTACATTGTGGTTAGCATATAAAATATGCCCTTATTTATGTTCATATCACAATTGTGCGCATATGTAGGTTTCTAGCTTCAAGGATCATAAAATTTATTCCAATGAAATTAATTTCATATTGTTTTTTATATTTTGCATAAAGCTATGCATTGTTTATTAGTTGCATTTTGTTTCCAGGATGATATAAAAGACTAAACATCTAAAGACATCCATTGGGAGGAGTCCACGGATCTTCTTGAGGTTGCTTCCAAATGTGATGATGTTTATCAAACACGCATACGACGGGAAAGATTTGGTGAAAGGATTGAGCTGTACAATGCAGCAAGAGGCAAATATATTGTAGATAAGAGGGTGATGAATATCCTTCCAAGCCATGCAGTGGTCCTCCATCTGCTTCCAAGATTAGATGAGGTATAGATAGCACATTTTTTGTTGCATGTCAAAAGCATTGTATATCTCTCTATATATCTCTCTATGTTAACTTTAAAATATTGGATAATATCTGTTTTTCTCCAGATTGCAGTGAAAGTTGATGCTGATCCTAGAGCAGCCTACTTTCGTCAAGCAAAAAATGGCCTTTTTATTAGAATGGCCCTTCTAAAACTGCTGTTACTTGGCTGGTAAAAGATATCTTGCAGAAGTAGAGCTGCCAAAGAGCAACCTTCCCACACCATTTGCAATTTGCTGTCCAATATTTGTAAATACTCACGCTTATGATTCGATTTGCACCTTGGTAGTTAATCCGAAGATAGTCACATTTTTTACAACTACGAATAAAGAGGCCAGATAAAGAATATGCACCATACCAAAGAAACGGTTTCACTAGTGAAAAAAGAATGAAGCTTGTGGGGTGCCCGCTGCTGTAATTCAGTAGGAAATGTTGATAATGCTCTCAAAAAGGTTCTGCAAAAGGGTAATAACGTAATATAAAGAAAATACAATGTTGAATGATTGTACAAGAAATTCATGTCATCGTCATACATGAACTTTATTACGCTCGCTTCATTCCCTTGAATTTGAGGGACTTAAAATCCCTTGAATTTGATGGACTTGAATACATGAAATCTATTGTGGCGGCTTCACTCCTTTGAATTCTAGGGAGTAAGTTGATACGCATGGTACACTGCCATGTGAATATTTCTCACGCAACATTTCTCTTGTAGATTCATTTACTGCTTAGAATTGTTCTTGTTTCAAATTTGTGATTCTGAGAATTGACCTTGTTTTGAATGGTGCAATTTTGATACATACTAATCTATTAGTTTCGTTAGATACTAGAGTTAAATGATCTATTTGAGGCACATGGTCTATGCCAGTAGTTATTACTTATTTATTAGCACTAGTAACGGTGCCTGGCGTTGCCGGGCATAAGTACGATTATTGTAAGGGACAATGAACATGTAGATTATGTGCTATTTCTCTATCTATCTATCTATAGAAAATCCGTTCTATTCTATTGTATCTATGTTTCTCACCTCAAAGATTCTTGCCACATTGTTATAATGCATTCTTCCGATATGATTGACATAGCAGTACAAATATATCTTGACAGAATGCCCCATCTAATCAGAATGCAGTCAAGATTGCAAAATCTTGCTGCAAATAAAAGAGAGCAGTAGTTATATTGTACAGGTAATGACCCATTGGAGTGCTATTGCATAGCTTTCAGCTGAAAATAGAAGGATGGCGTAGAATATTATGCCCCATCGGAGTGCTATAGCCTACTTTTAATCCTGAAGTAGTGTAATTGGAAAGGATGGTCTGGATATCAAGACTATTTATTCATATGTAATCTATGTATAGCGCTCGTTTCATGAATATATAGGGCTCGCAATCACCCCAAAAGTTACAAAGTTTGCCACGCGATTTGTCGCTCGTTTTCATGTGGCAAATGCAAAGTGGCAACGACAACCACTATTGCACTTGTTCATGCATTGTCTCCTATAGCATCGGAATAGAAGAGATTCCTTTGACATTTTCAATATGCAAGTGATATTGCAAAGCACATGTAGACAATTAAGATTCCAATCCTATATGCATCATGTTTGTGCTTTTTTGAAGATTTATGGCACAACCCAGAAGATCACACAACCATAGGGAGATGCACTTCTCACTATATGAAGGTTGTCTTCCATAAACTAAATTTTGAAACCAAGAAGCTATATTTCAATGGGGCCTAAAATGTTTCAATAAGATACTATTCTTTAGAAAATGTTGTATCTTAGTGGTTGCTTGTTTACAAATGGATGGTAATGCATATGTGTTGCCATTAAAATACGTTATAGAAAATGTTGTATCTTAGTGGTTGCTTGTTTACAAATGGATGGCAATGCATATGTGTTGCCATTAAAATACATTACATTCAGCAAAAATGTTATCCCATTGTTTAAATTTGGTCTCAATTTGCAAGAGAAATTTATTTATAAATGTAATCATCCTTTGCAAAGCTAATAAATTGGTTCTCAGAGCTTTGTCCCGTTTTAACAAACTCACCTAATAAGGGTCAGGAAGTTGAGATGTGCAAAGTTGTTGCCATAAGAACTTTTGTGTCGCTATATGAAATAGATGATAATCAAGACCCATGTAACAAAGGCATGCCAATGATTCATGTTGGCAAAATGCAATTTATTATGCAACAACATTTAAGAATGGTGTCTGAGAGCAATCCTCAACTTTATGACATTTTCTAGGGAAGTCTCCTCAGCTTGTTTAAAAAAGATAAGATTAATATCAGTCCATGAGAATGCATTTTGCCTGTGTAACTTCAAACATGTCCCATGTAAAAGAAGTTTCAAGGAATTGCAGCAAGTATCTAGAATAGACTACAGTCCAACTTCAAGTTCTATCCACAAAAATCTAAAGCAATTACATGTGGTTACAGCTAGTAAGCATGGTAGTAAACTCCTTTACTTCCATCTTTGACATCTGTAATAGCAATATATTGAAAGTGGAGATAAAGCTGCTTCCAGTGGGGTTATTCAATCTCAATGTCATCTATCTAAAATTAATATATTTAAAGATTGTCCAATATATAATGTAATAAAATACTTTTTTTGCTTCAAAGCTTTCACTTTTATCATTCTCAGTGTCATCCATCTAAAACTACTAAATTTTAAACATTGCCCAGTATAGTAATGTAGCAATGTACTTCCTAGCGTACAAAACTTTCACAGTTGCGCACACACATGAGATACTAATATAAGTGGCTTTGTTTCTTCCTGTCCCACATTGCAGCACTATACTGTAATTGGAGATCAGAAGGCTTGCAGGGGTACCTTATTCCGAACTTTAAGCATGTGCATGGACCCACGATATCTTGTATGATTTTGAGCAAATAGGGTGTACCTGCATGCTGCAACCTCTATGAGAAATAAATGCTCTTCAAAAATACTTCAGAGCTGCATTGTGGACACTACAGAGACCTTAAGATAGTTTTTTAAATGTCCTGCACGCAAAGAGTAAGTGATTTTAGATATTTAAAAAAGCTCTATATCCAACTCTAAGTACCTCCATCAAATGCTCGTTCTTCTAAAAGGTAAGCCTCATATATAATGTTCAATCAATTATTATAAGAGAACTATGTCAAATTCTTTAGTAGCTCCATCAAATGCTTGCTTTGCTAAATGGTAGTTACATAACGTTGACATATTGATCAACTGCATATAAACTTCTGAGTTGCCTTATTGAAAACTTTGAGTCTCTACATGAAACAGCAGTGCATTCTATAATATATTCTCTGAATATTTGAATCTCACCTAAATGATGGAACAACGTTCCCACATTCCTCCATCTGAACTTAGGCCTTCCCAGGTTGTTCCTTCTCAAGTCGCTCAACCTTTGCTGAAATGCTTCAATCCCGTCTTGCGTCTTCCGAGCAAAGAGCAAAAACATGACATATCTGCATGCTGCAAGCTCAATGGAACATGCATGCTCTTTGCAAATATTTCATAGCCACACATGAGGAGACTGGAAAAATTAGGCAATAAGCTAGTATATACTGGATGCATGGTAAGCAAATGAAATTGAGAAGGCAAGCGTAGAAGCATTGTATCTTCTGCTTCCTTGTGCCATGCCATTATGCAACAAAAAAACTAACTTTTAACTTAAACCAAAGATGGGAAGTCTTAACCCTCGCTTTCAGGATTAGAGACCATAAACCTATAAATCAGAAACAACAGTCCTCTTGCCTGTTAGCATCAGAGATGGAGATCTAAAAAACAAAGAGCACAGTAGAGCCAAATTTGGGGCAAGTCTGAATAGTACAGCCTACTATAGTGCAAGCACTTAGAATCAACATACTCAAAAACCATACAATGAAATTGACTCCAAGGCATTTACATACACTCTGCCAAGCAACCCCTTAACAAAAAGCATTCAAAGGCCCAGCTCCAATATGTATATGAAATAGCCTCCAAAAGGAAGGATACATGGAAAAGCTTCAAACTAGAATAAAGCTCTTTAACATTATGCATAATACATGATATTTTACATACCACAGGCCTGTTGCTTAATTCCGCCACCTAAGAATGCTGTAAGGATCCAATTCCTCCACCTAGGAATGCAATAAGAATCTAATACTCCATCATACAAACAAAAGGAAGCAGTACCTGACATAAAAAGATTTAACTAGTACAAACATCATAATAACTGTTTTCTAAAGTAGCTCGTACCATGTTGTACCTGGTACACATGAAAGGCCAGCAACATAGACAGATAGAACATGTAATAAGAGCAAGATAGTCTAAAGAAGAGTGACTACTGCATTGTTGGCCAACAACATAGACAGATAGAACATGTAATAAGAGCAAGATAGTCTAAAGAAGAGTGACTACTGCATTGTTTGAAACCGTAATCCCGAAATATTCATGTCCTATACAAACTATTTAGCATAGGAGATCTGGCTTGAGAGAGTTTCATTAAGAAATCAATGTAAATGCATACAATATAGAAAAGCACTATTGCACCTAGACGTAACTTCCTTGTCAAAAATTGACTCCCTTTACGACTTCCAGTGAGTGGATTGGATTACTGTAATCTCAAAATGATGTCTTCATTAATTTTTACTAAATTGCTCTTTGTTTCGATGGTCCCCTTGCATCTTTCTTGTTCTCTGTCTCCGATATTCCTCTTCATCTGATATCCCTCTTCATCTGTTCCAACCCTTCACTTCTAAGTTCCTTCACATGTCAACACAATGCTTATATTTACATTTCATCCACCATCTTTTGCCCCTTGCAAGGAAATCCACGCGCTCCTTTAGAACTGTGGAAGAGATAAAACTGCCTTTGGGTATTGGCAGAAGCTCCCACATCTTCTTCGCATCAGAAAGATAAACTTGCCAATTCTGCTTTAAAACCCATTGAAATCCCTTCCGAAGTATATCTGACACATTCTGACCATGACAATAAGCTTCTCCTCGGAGCTCTTGCAAGCCAGAGCTTAAAGCTATTTGATGCATCCGTGTTCATTCCTTCATCCATGTGATGCTGGCTGGTAAGTGTAGTGCCTTGCCACTACATCCCAAGGTCAAGAACCCTAAGACTTCTTCTCCAAACATGTTTTCCACCACAAAGAAGTAGAGACATTTTTCCACTGTGGAGCACTTAAACCTGATGATTTGAGCAAATTCTTGGTCTTGATGGGAGCAGACAACACCAATGACATTGTGTCCAGATTCAGATGCATTATGGCTTAAATATGTTAAAAGATAGAATAGTCTACTACAAACCTGTACATATGAATCTGACTTAAACAAAGTCTGCAATTTAAACCATAGAAAATCCGAGAGATATCACCCAACTACAGCACACAAACAAATAAACAAAGTGAATGCAAGTTTTGTGGTTGGACCGAAAATCCAAAAATACGTTGCAGCTGGCCTTTCAAAACAGCACCAAAGCTCCAAAACAATGATAGCATGTGGTCTTGAAAAAAAGGCACAAAATATTCGAAATTGCATACCTTCTCTTACACTTAGATTTTGCTGATGATCGATTCTACCAGGATATACTTGCAAAACTGAATCTAGAAAGTAAGCAGATTGGTGAAGAAACTTTCCATCTAGCAATCTCCTCTGTGCAAAAATGGGTCTTTCTGCCGAGGAAGGGAACGTGCAGCTTAAATCGGCCTGGGTAACTCTATATTCACGGCCATGCAAGTGAAAGAATTTGCAACGAATCATACCCCATTCATACTTTTCCATATAAGAACCATAAATAAGCATGAAGCTCTGTACATAAGAAGATGGATACTGCAGTCTAGGGTTTAATTAGATAGCTCCTTTCATATCATGAATCTGGCAAGAAGAAATCCACGGCGCTGACGGGAACGCTAGAAACCCCATGCAAACATCACAGTTAACAAAACTATCTACTTGAAACTGCTATAATCATCGCCATCATCTCTGCCAAAAATCAAATGCAATAATCAAATGTGATATCTGGAAGAACCATCTGCGGCCTACATGCCGGGGAATCTGCCAATTGGGGGATGAGTAACCCCAAATCCGAATTTGCAAATCATAAGAAGACCCACAACCCCGATTTTTGGAATGCTGGAATTTTTTGCCGGGGGCTAAAAGCTTGAAACCTTAGAAAATTATCCTAAAAAAAAATTCCAAAAAGTTTTTGGAACCCCGGAAAAACCAAATTTAAACAATAGGATAAGACAAAGTAGATATTTGTCGTAGATATTTAGACTCCGATCTCAATCGTGCGTGTTAGAATAACACTAGGTCTAGATGCATGTAATGATGTGAATCATATTCATTTGAAAATACTAAGCTAAGGATGTCCACAATTTGGGTATTAAGAAATAAGAAGGTGCTTTCGCACAAGGGGTTGTTTGAGTGAGAAACAATCACTTACTTATGGCAGAAGAAGATAAGCGACACCCTTACATGCATTCACAACGATATCTTGCCTGCATTCACAAAGGAAGAACAACTCATGGCAAAAGCAGAAGCAAAGAAGGAGCAGAAGACAACTTGATGGAGAAGAACCGATTGCCAAAACGATAGTGGAAGAATAAACAATCCGTTCTTCAATCCATTCTTACTGCAACCCGTTACTTCAGAGCATATTTAACTCACCTGAATATAGAAAGTAAGTCAGTAAAAACATCTTCTTGTGTTTCTCTTATCTTTGTACGTCCATTTAGCATATGAAATACGTCCATTAATAGGGAATGCCTATGATTTTGAAAAATGAAATTCGGGTTCGCCTAAAGTCTTGGAATATGAAATACAGGACTTAAGCCTATAAATGGGTTCGCCTAAGGTTTTAGAATATGGAATACGAGGACTCGGACATCTACTAAAGCAATTTAGTGTCCTACTAAAAAATATTTTGACCAATACAACTACCGAGCTGACGTAATTATTTTTTCTAGTGCATCTATGTGTCCCTTTTCTTTTTTAAAACAAATTAACAACACATTGTTTCAGGGATATAGTCTATGGTTTCTAAACTGGTCATTTACACATCCATAACACCCCCTAGAGCTATCAGATTAGGCTATCAAATTAGGAGCTTTACTAGTAACGGTGCGGTGTTAAAAAATTAGGAGCTTTACTAGTAACGGTGCGCAGTGTTAAGTTGGAGAACTTGCATGAAAGAAAACCGATTCAGCTCAAACTCCTTGTCAAATAATATAATAGAAAAACGCCCACCTTCAGTGGGCCTTCTATATGATTATACATTAAGAGCACGTTATTATTAATGAGTTGTATGTAATATAACATGATAAAGTTTGAGACAAAATGGCATCACATAGAAACCTCTTGTTTTCAATCTCATATTTAATATGCCAAAATAGAAAATGTGTTTGCAATTTGAACTATAAATGAACAAAAGGTTCTATGGATATGGCATAAAATATAAAAAGAAAAATAAAAAGAGATCTTCAAGGAGTTCCCTCATTTCCTGCTGACAAGACATGTATTTCCATTCTCTGCTCTATTAGACTTGTCCTTATGCTCCTGCAATACTTGTTCCATGTCGAGCACCCAAAGATTTCTTCAGGCCAATTTCCATAAAGTCATGGTATCAAGTATTCTATTGTCTAGAAGTAAATCAGGCCAATTTCCATAAAGTCATGGTATCAAGTATTCTATTGTCTAGAAGTAGCAACTTGAATTGATTGTCAAAACATGACTTTGAACTATGATTTAAGCCACCTCACCCTCCGGCCATGGAGGGCAACCTGCCGTGCGCAGCACCTTGTTTTTTGGGTAACTAGCTGTGCTTGCAGGATATAGAATATCCGGTGAAGATTCTCTGGACCGAATGTCCGAGTATATATTTTCCCTCGTTTGCCATGTGAACAGAAGCCAGGTTTGGAAAAGAGTTCAATGTCCCGCAGGTCGTAAATCCGGGAGCTGATTCCTGTTGATGAAGTATTACTTTTTTGTTGTGCCCCGCTAATCCGTTATTTCTTTGGTACAGATAATTCTGCCCGGCCCACCTTGTTTTGTTGTAATAGAAAATCGATTTTTGCAGGTGTTGTGTTGCAGATGCAAGGCGGTGGAGGCGTGAATAAATGATGTTTGGCCTTCTGGTGTAACCCAGGTTCAAATCCTGGGGGGCCATCAACCATTTTGCATTTCGCAAGTTTAAGGTTTTGAGTGTATATTTATCCTGTTCCTATTTTGATTTTAAGTTCTTCGATAACAAGATGAGATTTAAGTGGCAAACCGGCTCAGGAGACATTGCCAGAATTACAGATTCGGCAAGAAAGTCTTAACCCGACTTGCATTTTGCATTGCCTTGCCCTGATCACTGTAAAAGAAGGCATATAGTAGAAGTTATAGCCTGCACTTTGTCAATTTTGATGGCATCTTGGAGCAATTTTCAATGCTTATTTCGAATTGCAAGCTCAAGCCCTCTGCTCGAACTTGCAGGTTTGATGAACACTAAGAAACTGCTGGATATGAAAGTGGAGAAGTTGGTGGCAGTCTGTTAGGACCACGTGATCCAACATGCTAAGGAGTGATCAAGCATGTTAAGGAGTGATCGAACAACAACGGACTATTCAAACCTACCAACTGACGTTGAAAGTCTCTGTCAGTTCTTCTGATGTTGGAACTTTTTCCCCCTCATTGTTTGATAAATAAGAAAGGGAAAAATATGTCCAACACTGATCATCTTAAGTTGTTACATCAAACCTAGTTTTTGAATCCTGCTATTTCCTTCAATATCTGATATTAAGTCCTACTCTTAGATCCTGCAATTTGCTTTCAAATATCTGTCCAAATGGCTATACAACAGTGGGAATTGCCATTTGTTCCTGCTTTCTGGCATTTTAAATTTTGCAGTTTGCTTTAACATTTTGTCAAGTACCAAATCCTACTTTTTAAATCTCTTCCAAGTCCACATCAAATTCTACTTGCAATATTGACTATACCAAGCCCAAAATAGTCATAGGCACATCATGCAGCTCTAGGCAATATTTTTATCAGGTTCATCCTATTGCCGTTAGTACTTGCCAGGAACTTTAGCATGTTAAGTAACTGGAGAAGAACTTGTGTTATGTCCAGCCAAGGACAGAGTCAAAGATAATAACCAGGCCAATATAAACAGGGTAAAGGGCCAAGGCTAAAAGACCCATCCAAAATGGGAAGTAGGTTCTTGTACCTCCTATAAAGCCAATCACTATGGTCACTGCGGCAATGGTTGTTACCTCAGATGAATAGTTCCATGTCAAGCGTCTAGCCACCACTATAGCCAGAAATACTCCAAGAGACAGGGTGTTGCTCAGAGTTACAGAACCATAAATCTGTGAACAAACCAAGAATTAGACTAGGTGGAACCTTAAACACCATGGCGTAATCAACCACATTTGGGTTCAAGCTGGAAACCTGAGAATGCGTGTTTGATATGTGATCCTCCTTCTTTGTAACACAAAATATTATTGCAGACATTATGTCACTTGAGTTAGTTAGTACTGGAGTTGCAACAAAAGATATGAAGAAGGGTGAAATGTTGATGGCATCTGACAAGTTGGTGATGGTGTCCACTAAAGGATCTGAAAACACTGTAGCTATCACAGCTCCAACTATATTGAGCATTATTCCTTTAAGTATTATTGTTCTGCGAGTGGGGAGTGGTATTTCATCATCACTTTCATCTCCGTCATCTTCCTCATCAGCGTCTAGCAAAGCTGCCACATGTCTTCTTGCCCTCTGCAAGCCACAGTAATTGCTCAAACTTAAATGTCTTATTTGTCAAGAAACTAAGTTTTTAATGACTAAGCTTTAGAGCCAACCAACCATTGATCTTTCCCACCAAGAAGAGAGCACTCCAGTAGAAGCCGGTTTCTTTATTGGCTTGTTGATTACTGATAGTACCCACTTTGAAATACCCCTAATAAACTCATTTTCTTCAATAAACCCATCACGAGATCTGTCGAACTCTTTCACAAAATTTTCAGCTTGCGTTCCTATTGGTATGTGTGTATCAAAATTATCTGAAGACATTTCCAGGCCAAGTATAAAGGCTTTCAGCTCCTTCGCAGAAAGCTTTTCGTTGTTATCTTCATCAAAGGCATGATAGATTCTGTAAGCATACAAAAAATTATATATCCATAAAGAGGGGAGGATAAAATTACGAGGATAAAATTACACCTGCAGTTACTTATTGCATTGTATGATTGCTTACTCTTTAATAGTTTCTTGATTTGGAGTTTTCTTATCAGGTGAAAGAAGGCCGCCAGCGCCACCTGATTGGGTTAAGGCTCTTTGCAAGAGGGAAATTCTTGCAAGCCTTGCCCTTGCAAGGTACATCCTCTGTGTTAGGTACGTAGGATCAACAATCTGCAAAACCATACATTAGCAAGAAAGTAAAAAGTTTGCACAATTTGTCTTTTGCATAATCATTCGATTTACAATTCATTATATTTTCCAAAATTGCATGGATGATAGAAATTTAAAACCTGGTAAATGAAGTAGCAAAATAGCCCAATAAATGCAAGCACACAACTTAAGGTTGCACAGAAATGTCCAAATTGAGGCAACCTAAGAACATCTGGAATCTGTGCAATTATAAATGGTATAACAGTGAGTGTCATAATCCAAGCTCCAATTTTATATTGTGGATCCACATAAACTCCAGTATCTGCATATGATAATTAGTCAGCAAAGGATAAAAATTATGGATGATGTTATAAAGATGCTTACTGAAGAGGTCAAACTTCCGTGTGAGTGTACCATCTTTAACTTTCTCAGTATTATTCTCACGGTCACAGCGACCGACAATAAGACAAGTACCCCAGAGGAGTGTTAGCCACATAATACTTGACCCAGCAAGGAGACCCATTCCCACCAGCACTTGATCATCTGCATCTTCTGGACTTGATGCCAATCCTGATACTGCATGCCAGAAGTTACTTTGAGGACCAGCTAGAGTTCTATAGCATTTATTGATCTTTTCTTTCCTAGATCAGTGGATAATGACATCAGGTAAAATTCCAAAAGATTGAGAGAAGCTTAATGTTTTCTTATATGTGCAATCCAGGAGCAAAAAGAAATAAAAACCAGAGTTGAGTTTTGACAAAGTAAATGTATAAAAACATGTGGCGAGAATGCTTACACAGTATGACTATTACATCAGGTAAGCCACCCAGAATATCAAGAAGAGCACCAATAATCCCAGGCACCCAATCACTCAGCAACAATTCATTGCTGAATGATATAATGCGAGCAGCTTGATAGATGATGAATCCATATACCAAGAAGAGAAATAAGTTTCCTAGAATAGAGTCTGAACAGGGCAGGAAACCATCTTCTTCCTCGCATTGCTTCTGTTTCTTTATAGTTTTGGGCACATTGGGTTGAATGTTTACTGCATCAGGTGCAGATCTGTGAAGAATTGAATAAGTGGCCAAATCTTCGTCGGTTTGTGCCAGGCTGAGCTGCAAGAAGCTCAGAAAACAGATGCCCAAAATGAGGACCAAAGAGATGCATGTTAAGGAAGCAAATTTCGGCATAGCCATGATAGGTCTGCTGGGGGTTTCTAATCTGGCAGGAGCCCATAGCTCTAAGCCCTGATCCTTCAATCGCAGTTTGACCTTGTTCTGTGATCTTTGGCGGGCGGTCCAGATTGCACCGACGGGCTGTTCACGACCGTTGATACGGGGAGTATGATTCCTTACCTTGTGGATTTCAGAAAATGTTAAAAAGGCCTGAATTTGCATGGCTAAAAAAAAACTATATGGACAAATTGTTTAAAAGCTCAAGGACATTTGTGTCCCATTAAACATCACATCATGACTTCCAAGAATATAGAGATCAATAGGATCACATATCTTCTTCACTGTGATTATACTTGTTTTTACCTCTCCTTGTTCTGTTCCTTGTTTTTTGATACTCCTTAAGAAACTTTTGACTGATTTTTCTACCTCTTTCCCAATAAGCTTATGTTAATCTGAGCAAAGGACAGACGGAAGTGTCTGCATCTCTTGTAAATAAGACCATGTTGATATGTAGAACGTGATGATACATGGGGGAAATTTTTTTAAAAATCTAGTGCTCAGATTGTCAATAAAATATAAAAAGTGGCATGTGCTATTGTTATCATGGTCATGTTGTGTAAGGAGGAATTAAATTTAGATTGTTGATGGAGATCAAATACGTAAGAGATCATTTTTTGGGTTGCCCCTAGGGGGGCAAACCCTCGCTCATATGGGTTTTCGATATATTCTAAGTATATATGCTTAGAATATGTCGAAAACCGCTCCAAACTTGTTGTTGCCTGTAAACTGGCGGTCGTCAATGGTGCTGGGTGGCTGCTGTGCAAACCAGCTAACTAGCATCACTATTTATCTTCTGAAAAAAACTGGAGCCCAATTATGATAGTAAGGAATGCAGGGCAAGATATGATGTAGATTCTAAGCTTCAAGCATGCGCAGTAGCATTTGATGAGCAACTTCCTATTCTAGAAAGTAGCTGTTGGGGGCCAGTCTGATCGTAAGTGTTCTCTTTTGGAGACACTTTTAGGGTTCAGATTCAATGTTAGGGAAGTGGAAGTGGGTACCAGAAGACCCCTTATGCTTCAAAAGATTCATGATGCTTCGGCTACAGAGCCCAGGTGTCAAATTCAGGTATTTGATATTATAACCTACATTTAAGTCTTGCTTTATAAAATCCTTCCTTCCTTCCTTTGTAAAATCCTTCTAAATGGGAATTTTTATGTTGCTAAAGGATGAGGATTCCAATGAATATGAGTCTATAATAACATCATCATCATCATCAGTGGCAAGGCCCGAACTGAAGACTCCTAAAGAAAATTCAAGCGGCAGCGAGTGGGAAGCCGTGTGTGATGAGCATGTGGAATATGCATTTTGGCCCAATTTTACAATTTGAACATTGAGTTGGTAGATATGGTGCGGGGTCTGAAGTAAAAATTTTGATTCCACACGGTTTGATTTAAGCCACTTTACCCACATGAAACTGGAGGGCAACCCTCTATGCACACACCTTGTTACATATGTAATATTTCATACTTCTATTTGTGGTTTTAAAATACATATGGATGCATCTATTTCAGCAATAGGAAAACTCTAGGGTAGAGGCAAATATGTCGTTTCAAATTGCCAACTCACTGTCCAGCATGGCAAACTGGCAGAACACCTTCCTCACAAAAAATGTTGCTTTCCGAAAACTTGCCGACTGCAAAACCACAAACCGACACTTACTAGCATCTGTATTACTGTAGCATATGGCAAAATAATTTTATTTTAACCGCTGGCAAAATTTATTGCAAACTAATAAAAACGGATGAAAACAAAAGAATCTTTTTTTAGCAACGAACTTTCTCTGTATCGTTTACTACTATGGCATGTGTTCAGATTCAATACTGCCATCGATTATTGTGGCTCTAGGTTCTGGTCCATTTCTTTATATCCTTTTTGCAGATCGATTCTATTAACCCAAGAAGCATTCTGAAAGGATTTACAGAGCATTGCCATACCATAGTTGCAGCAGTTTTCCGGGTCAAAATCTCCAGTATTAGCAAAGTTGCGAATCTGCTTCAAATTCTATCGAAGCACAATTGTAAACCTGTTTGGATTCTAAAAAGGAGCTTACGCCAAGCTCTTGCAAGAATGCAATAGCTCAAGTACAGAATACAGTAAAACTTAAGCTCAAATAGTTGCAAAAAACCTACAAAACTCCAATTAGATAAAAGTCGATGGAGATAGAGATTGAGACACGAAATTAAAATAATGGATTTTTCTAGAGGCTATGGCTACAGACTAGCCACCCAGCAAGCAGCATTGAGAAAACCTTTTGCCCGCTTTTGCCTCCTATCAGAAAATTTTCTGTAGTTTTCTCACTCGATCGAAAATTGCAATTTTGAATCGGATCGTTGCTACAAACAAAATTCACAACTGGATCCCATTTCGCCAAGACAAAGAAAATTCAAAATATAATTAATAACAGAAACAGACTCCGAATATCATATCACATTTCAATATTATGGAACTTAAATGATATATTTAACAAAATTTGGACTTATTCAAATCTAATAAATGTCCTCCAAGGATGCCATGATCATATTATATGTATTTTTAGCTCTTATTGATTTTAATAATTTGTTCTATTTATCTTTAAATAAAAAATATGATACTTACTAAAGTTTAAAGTTGCTTTCTAAATTAATTTTCCATTTCATCTATTTAGATTTAAATTTTCATCTAAGATAACTCTGTACAATTAAAATACTATGCTTTTCAAAATATTTAAAGAAAGTTTTAGATTGAAATTAATTAAATGATGACGTTTATGTTTAATAAAAAATGAATAGTTTATTATCGATTAAATGTCAATATATTTTATTTCATCAGTAATAAATTATTCAATAGTTATTATTAAACCAATAACTTTATATCAAGTACAGGGAAAAGAGTTCTTTGAGTTAATGACAGGGGTAAGGGAAAGTATTAGGTACAAAGTAGTGGGAGGAGGTTTCAGTGTATCTTCATCATCTTCTGGTGAGACAGTGAACGTTGGTGGAGATGTTGCTGCAAGTATTGGTGGTGTTGGTGGAGATGGGGCCAACGAGCCAGGGTCATCATCAGGGCAACATGCAGGTGGTACAGGGGCAGGTATATGTAATGAAACTCAACACAGGCTTCTTAACCTCTTGCCAAATGGAACTACTCGAGAAGTTGAGGTAAGAGTGTATTTGTTAAGTGATAAACCTAGTTTTCCATGCATGAAAGTTTGTATCGATGATTTTAAGATCCATGCCACAATTAATTAATTTCAACCTAAAACTTTTCTTAAAGTATTATTTAAAGTGTAAAAATTTGTAAATTGTAAAATTCTAATAATAATTTTAAGTCAATCCCTTATCAAATCAAACCATCAGATTTCATTTAATTATCATCATTGCTAAATTTTGAATCTGTTAAATAACTACAAATTGAAATTTTTATATTCTTCAAATGTCTAATTCTAAATAGATTCAAATGAAAATTAGTTTGGAAATCAAGTTTATTCTTTGATAACCAATATAGTTTTAATTGAAAGATAAACTTATATAATTAAAACTTCTAAAAATTATAACAATCATTTTCAAACAATACATATATTCTTCTAATGGCATTCTTGAAGTGCTATCTATTAAATCTGAATAAGTCCAAATTTTGTTGAATATGTCATTTAAGCAAAATCAGAATATAAAGTCAAAGGACATTTGTCTTATCATAACAGTATAGCCATGCCATGTAGATAATAACATATATAGAATCCGCATAAGATCTTAAGCAAAATCACATCATAACAAGTTCACGACAAGTTTTCGCTACCTCTTTAATAAGCATGTTGTCTTCTTAAAATCTCCTCTTGCACTTCTCAGGAGGGCATCTCATAATATTTACCGATAGTGTGCACTATTTGGCACCAAAGCTAAAGTCCCCTAACCTGGGGCCCTCTATTGACATCAGAAGCAATGCATCAAGACCATCTCTTTGTAGTCTATTTTTAAACTTCTATTTGATGCATTTCATGTTGCTATACTCGAGCATTGAATAAAAGCAATTTCCACAATTTTTAGTAGCTCAAGAAACTTTTATTTCCAAGTTTCACTGCAACAAATCATATTCCATATATCCAAGAAGCCTCTACCAAGACATTTGCTTGCCTTTTATAGATCCCAAACTCAACAATCAAGGAGGTTCTATCAACAATAGGATCAAACTCTTTTGAATTCCTATAGAAGTTACCAAGTGCCTTTTTCTCCTTCAAATCTATACTTTTACATGTCCTCTAATGGGCATATTACATGAAGACAACACCTTCATAGATGAGAGAGTTACTTGAAAGTATATCTTTCCCATTTCTATAGAAGTTACCAAGTGCCTTTTTCTCCTTCAAATCTATACTTTTACATGGTCCTCTAATGGGCATATTACATGAAGACAACACCTTCATAGATGAGAGAGTTACTTGAAAGTATATCTCTCAAGCAATCAATTAAGGCATTAGAAAATGCCTTTTGGAATAGATTAGCAACATCAAGATCTTCTCCATCAATGCTTCTATCCATTTCAATGCTCCTATACATAATCCGCTTTACGGGCGACCTTAAGGTAGCAAGGTATGCTTTCTCATTAACATAATCCGGGATGATGGGATAGTTCTTACTATCTCTTTGAAATTGAAATCAATTCCCGCATGCAAAAAGTCTTCCTCAATTTCCACAACTTTGCATCTACATAAACTTGCTATCGTGGTAATATCAGCATACTCTCTTTGAAATTCACAACTCAAGTCACTTGTGATCTTAAGGATATCACCAAGAAAATGAAGAATGTAAACAATTTTAAAAACTCTTTAAGCTCAAGTGAATTGTCTTACCATCACTTTGAACTCGTAAGGCCTCCATCAATGGTTCATAAACATCGCAAAGCCTTGAAATGGCATTGTGTCTACTCAATTAAATTGTGTCTTCCAATACCTAAGACATACAAGTGAGAGAAATCCAATGCCTCTTGCATTTTTCGAAAACAGCTTGGCAAATGGTGCTCACGTGGAAGAAGCCAGCCACTTGATTCATAAAATAAGAAGTACAAAGTACAATGTTTCAATCTTCATAGAGGATTACTATAGGAGTAACCTTAACATCTTCATCCTCCATGAATTGAAACTTATTTTGGTTGCTAGAAGCTAATAAATGGCGACGCACTATAACTTTCACAACAAATAAAAAAGGTGTCAAGTAAATACAGATAGATATTACAGAGATGCAACTCTCTATAGAATTTGTGTACCTTAGTCGGCTATCAATTTTGTCGGGGTTTCAAACTGCAGTCAGCCTAAAGCTGGCTAGACTTTGCACAAGCCCAACTGTCAGACCCTCTCCTAAGCCCAGTGCATGATGTAGAAGTGTCTTCCTACATAGAAATAATCCCCTAGTCCACCATGAAATAGTCAGCCTAGGGTAGACCTCTAAGCCCATTCAGCATCTTCCCATCTCTATACCTTGGGAAAAGCAATAGCCACTCTAAAGAAACCAAGAAGGCTTCCAGCTAATTACCATAAATACCTGATTGAATCTCACTGCTAGCAAGAGAGTTAAGAACGAGGAAACTGCCACCTGTTAAGGCCTTTATGCCACTTGCGAACAAATCTTAGAACTTAAAGCTCCTTTAATCATAGTCTTGCATTTTTTTGCTTCACCTTATAAGCATTTGCGTTATTTCAGTGTGATCTTCTATATTGACCGAGGGATAACAAAGCAAGCTTATAGGCCGGCTCATCCTTAACTTACTAGCAACTCACAAGAAAGGGCCCATAAGCCTATTCCACTGGATGAGATACATGAAAGGTAGGGCTGCTGTAAATTTATCTTATCACCCTTCTACGCAAGAGTTCATAATGCATGGGCATTAAAGAAAAGAGCTACGTTAGTAGATTACCTGCCAAGGCTAGAGAAACTGCCATGGGGATCTTCAAGAAACAAAGAAAATCGCCGTTTTGTAGAAAGATTATATCTCTTGAAACAAGTAATCGAGCCCTGACTAGCATTGAGAAAGCCTCTGATCTAAGATTCGATTTGCTGCAATGCCAGAATAGGAGAAAAGAGGGGTGGCCTTCTCTCTCCTTTACGACCCTAGCCGCATGCCGCTTGCTGCTTCATCTAATATGCACTCAATAATTGATTTTGCATCACTACCGTTCACAATAACAATACCTAGGTAGCAAGTACATACATGCTTTCCTTCCACGAAAGTGGCATAAAGAATCATATTCTTCGTCACACTTATGTCGGTCAATTCATCAAATATTATTCCAAATTATGAGCTCTTTTTCAAGCGTGCATATATCTCAAATTCAATGGCCCTGCTCATATGAAACACAAAGCTTGCACGTGTCTTATTATCATTATACATGGTAGAAACATCTTCCACTCCAAATCCCTCAAGAGCTCCAAAAGGTTTTCTAGTTTCATGAAAGTCATGTCCTCTTTTTCTATGAAACAAGCGCATCTAAATATCTTTCCAATAAACACCTCCTCTTTTGTGCGCATCTTTCGATCCCATCCTTTTCTTGCTCCATTAGGAGTATAGCTTCTCTATGTGCTTGGCTTTTGCATGATCTTCAAGGGCCAAAGTTTTGAAATTCTTGGCACCCGTTGTGCCAAATAGACTCTTGCAATGACGATCTTTCTTACAATAAGCACATTAAAGAAGGCCTTGTTCAAGATGATCTTCCAACCAACGAAACTTCTCCAACTAATCATCTTGGAATTTTCTGTTTGCTTGGTTTACTGTTGACATCTCTCCTACTAGCACTTTTGTATGCTTTTCAAATTCATTATCAAAAGCTTTACTTGCACCTAAAGAACTTGCTAATTCTGGTCTTAAAAGCCCAGCCATCGCGAAGAAACTGGTTGTTTTCTTGCCATCCTTGATAATAACTAGTTTAAAGGTAAATTAAACCTGCAATGTCAAAAAAAAAGAAATTAGAAACAATCAAGTACATTAGAATCATGGGGGATTCACACAGAATATCAATTTGGATAAGGAACGGTTTGAATAAGAAAAACTTATTTGAGGTAAAAATGAGGAGAATAAATTATTCTGAGGCTAGAAAGCAAGCATTAATATACATGAATAAGAGAAAGTGAGGGAGAATAAGTTATTTAGGGGTAGATGGGATTGCTGGCACAATTGTGGTACACCACAGATTTGGATGACTTCAAAGTATAAGAACAGATTTAATCAACATGTGTATTTTTTATGGGCTCTAAAAATTATAACAATGCAATAATAATGGCTTAATCAGGGCCCCTTTGGGTTTTTGTCGCCCACATCACTCCAGTTAGGATTAGGCTTCATGTCCCCTTAATGCTCTTGGTCTTGGATACTCTATTTTTTGTTCAGAAATTGTTTGGCGATGTAGGCTTTCCTATTGCATAATCTAGTTTGTTCTCAAAAATCCTAATTAAAAGAACGACTCTGCAAGGCCCGATTTTGAATGCATAGATCTTGAAGATTTTGATGTTTATTAATAGGGCCTAATTTAAATGCAAACAAGGCTAAAGCTTGAAGATGTAGACCTCGGGCTCGACATATATTTTGTGGCAAAACATCAATTACCTTCGTGCTTAAGAGCTCTATTATTGATCTACTAAAAAAAAATCTGATATACAGGGCTGCTAGAAGCAAAAAATGCAAAAGATACATGAAGATGAGCAAGTTCTGATTGCAAACTACAGGGATTGTACATCTTGATCTTTCCAAGAAAGAATAGAAAGAGAGAGGGACTACATTTGAGACAACACTAATAGGACAAAAGTGGTTATTGCATTGTATTTGCTGGGTCTTCGTTAACACCTTGTGTGGTTGCAACTTTAAAGCAGATATGTTTTGCATGAAACTTGCTGGACGACCTGTCTGTGGCCATAGCCTCAAGGCATTGCTTTAATTTTGTACATCTTCATCTCCATCATCTTTTATCCAACTGGAGGTTTGTGGGTTTCTTGCAAATATTTGAGCCTAAGTTTTACCATATCTGTGTAGCTTGAACTCCTGCATTATTGAAAGAGCCTGGTGTAAGTGTCTCTCTAGAATTCAAAGCGGATTTGCAACTGTGCTTCTTTAGAATTTGAAATAGATTCGCAACTTTGTTAATATGTCCGAAAAGCTGATGCAACAGTGGTACGGTGATGTTTTGTAAATCCTTTGACAATGCTATTTGGGTTAATCGATCTACATAAAGAATACAAAGAAATGGAGCAGAACCTAGTTGCCATAATAATCAAAAGTTTTGAATCTGAATCCATGCCACAGTAATAAATGATATAGAGAAATTCGTTGCTATAAAAGTTCTTTTGTTTCCCTCCTTTTTTGTTAGTATGCAATAAATTTTGGTTCGGGGAAGAGGGGGATGTGCGATTGCATATGCTACATTAATACAGATGCTGTAAGTGCTAGTTTGTGGTTTTGCTGCCGGCAAGTTTCTCGAAAGCAATATTTTTTGTGCGGAAGGTGTTTCGCCACTTTGCCATGCTGGACGATGAGTTGGCAATTTGAAACGACATATTTGCCTCTGCCCGGACTTTCTCCAACGTTGCCAGCAATCTTCATCCAAAACGTGTCTGCTTTACAGCTGTAACTACACAAAGTTTTAACTAGAATCCAACAAATGCAAGGCAATAACCACTTTCGTCCTATTAGTGTTGTCTCAAAGATAACCCATATCTCTGTTTTTTCTACCTCTTTGTGGAATTCTAGCTTTATTCTTTCTTGGAAAGATCAAGATGTATAATCCATGTAGTTTGAAGTCAGAACTTACTCAGCTTAAAGCATGCTTGCGAAACAATCATGTATACTTTGCGTTATTTTGCTTCACAGCGGCCCTGTATATCAGATATTTTCTGAGTAGATCAATAGTAAAGCTTTTAAGCAAGAAGGTAAATGATATTTTGCCACAAAATATTTGTGCAAGCTTCTTGGTTCATATGAGCAGGGCCATTGAATTTGAGATATATGCACTCTTGAAAAAGAGCTCATGGTTTGGAATAATGGTCGACGAATTGACCGACATAAGTATGAAAAAGAATATGATCACTTTCATGGGACAAAGGCAGGCATATACTTGCTACCTAAGCATTGTTGTTGTGAAAGACAGTTATATATAAGAGGTTTGTAAGAAGTCCACAATAAAGACAACATGCAAGTTTATTGATGAAGTGAATCAAGTGGCCAGCTTCTTCCCTAGGAGCACCATTTGAACAAGGTGTTTTAAAAAATAATCAAGAGGCATTTGATTGCTCTCACTTACCTATCTTAGATATTGTGAAGACACGTTAGTTGAGTAGACATGACGTCATTGCAAGATTTTGCGATGTTTATGAACCGTTGATGGAGGCTTTATGAGTTCAAACTGATGGTAAGACAATTCCCTTGGGCTTGAAAAGTTTTAAAATTGTTTACATTCTTCATTTTCTTGGTGATATCCTTAAGATCACAAGTGATTTGAGTTGTGAATTTCAAAAAGAGTTTGTTGATATTACCATGATAGCAAGTTTATGGAAATTGAGGAAGACTTTTTACATGCGGGTATAGATTTGAATGGCTTCCAAAGAGATAGTAAGAACTATCCCATCATCCCGAATTATGGTAATGAAAATGTATAACTTGGTACCTTAAGGTCGTCCGTAAAGGGAAATATATATAGGAGCATTAAAATGGACGGAAGCATTGATGGAGAATATCTTGATGCCGCTATTCTATTCCAAAAGGTATTTGTTAATGCCTTAATCGATTGCTTGAGGAGATAGACTTCAATATCAAGTAATTTTCTCATCTATAAAGGTGTTGTCTCCATGTAAAATGCCCATTGGAGGACCATGTCGGGACCATGTAAAAATATAGATTTGGAGGAGATAAAGGTGGGAATGGAAAAAACGTGAATTCAAACGAGTTTTGTAACGATCCTGGCCACTTGATGGGCCAGTATACGTACTCATGTGTGTATATGCATGCTTGACATGCATGCAAGGTAGAACTTGCATGGAAGATGGAACATGCATGCAAGATAGAACATGCATGCAACATGGAGAGCATATAAGCAAGAGTTATTTTTGGAGAGCTTAGTGGGGATTGGAGACGTGAAGGTTTTTGCAAGAGAAGGCAACCTGGAGCATGAAGGCAAAGAAGGATTGCACCCCGGGGGGTTCACCTAGATTATGGGGTATGAAACATGTGAGTGCACCAAATGGGTCCTCTCTGGTACCGTATACGTAAGAAAAATATAAGTTTTTTATAGTTTGAATGTCGTACGGATACCAGAGGGAGTGTGGTGGCGCCAATGTTCGATTCATATTCATACTGTAAGGGTCCATCATTTTTTGTGAGCTGCTACTGTTGGGGATTCTATGATAATATGAATAATATATATTATATTATATATGTAAAAAATAATAGAATAGAATAGAATAGAATATGATTTTATCGTCCACGGAGACCAACTGGCCTATGGGACCCAAGTACAAAGAGAGACCAGCAGGCGTATTACTACCAGGATTAAAAAACCCCCGCCCCGAAGGGTTTTCGGGGGAAAAACCTTAGTAGCAATAAGGATGCTGACATACTGCACAATTATATATATAATCACAAGTACAGCTGAGGTTAATGTCGGACAGGGGGGCATAACTGAGTCCGCGTATCCATTACCTCCTGGAGGTACGATCCCAACAAGCCTACAGAGGCCGTGCTCAGTAGCTCATGCAAGGCCTGATGGGGCACAACTAACCGAGCATACCGAGCCCGGATATGCTCGTACGCCGGACAGGCCTGGAGGGCGTGACTTTCATCCTCAATGGCGCCCTATTGACAGCATTGACAGACTCTGTCCTCACGCGGCTCCCGAATCCATCTCCCTGTCTCAATGCGGAGGTGGTGTGCACCACAAGGCCCCCAAAAAAAAATAGTTATTAGTTTTTTCCATCACTTTTTTAACGAAACCACTATAATAAAGTAATGTTACTAAGTGGGTTAATGTGTTGAATAACCATGACTAGTTCTTTGCCATAGTTCACCACTGTGGTTCTCTGTGGTAGTTTATTTGTTCAGTTTGTTAGTGTGTTTATAATAGTGGTTTTTTTGCTGTGCTTTAAGTATGTGCATTAATTGTGCATACAACTTATGTTGATTTTTACACAAAGTTGCCTACATATTTTTTGTAAAGCAATCTTGTTCCATACATCAAAATCTCTCAATTTTTTTGTCAAAATTTACAAGTTAACTACAAATGTATTTTCGCAGATAGATGGTGCTTTAGACAATTGAACTGATATTGGTTTAATAAACCATAACAAGGCATCTTTTACTTGAAAACCAAGTTCGTTTTGGGGATACAAGTGGCATTAGTTTTGGTATTATTAATATTAGTTTAAATGAGAAATAGTTTTTTGTTCCTCCTCTATGTGTTGTTTTCAAGAGTGGTCTTTCTTAGATAGTGACACGAGGTTCTAGAGAAAACTATATTGAAAAACTATATAAAGTTTAAAAAAGCCTCTTTGGGAATTGAACCCAAAGAAATCCATTCTGCAACTCCAAATAACGGGATTCACTTCTCTCAAGAATTGAAGAAAAATAATGCCAAGTACTACCTGCTTGGCATTACTTGAGAAGTGGCTGTTGGAGCAGCTCCGAGATGGTCAGCAAAGAACTGTTTATCATAATGAAGATCTCAAAATACAATGGCAAGCAAGTCATTTTGATTCAAAAAATAAGGATCCATCCTAATTTACTTAAGCATACTAGAAAAGGGCATTATAGCAATAACAACTACTCTAGACAATCAATTTTTTGGAAGAAGAAATTTTCGCCGAGAGAAAATTTCGGTTGAAATTTTTTTCGGGCGGCCGCCTGACGGTGACTGGCGGGTCAGCGAGGGCGGAGCCATGAAGCGGCGCCGCCAAAGTCACTGGCGGCCGCTTTAAAATTTCAACCGAAATTTTGAGCGGGCGAAAATTTTTCAACGAAAAAAAGGGGGCGGAAATTTGCCCCCATTTTTCTTCTTTCGGTGTTTTTCCCAAGATGGTATATTTGGCGGCGCCGCTTAACTGGGAGCGTGACCACGTGCTCGAGGGCAAGAACATCAATCAAGATCGACAGTAAAATTCGGAATGTAAGAACCTGCTGTTTGGGGGCGAAATTTCACGCCCCCTTTTTTTTCGTAGCAAGAAAAATAAAAATTGAAATGCATCTTCAAAATTCATCTTAACACCATGCCATGCAAATAATATAATCCTTAGGTAGCTTTGTCCCAACAAGAATAATAGGAACTGAAGTATAATGTCTCAATTTCAAATCCATCGCCACCTCTTTAGAAATGTTTTTATAACTACCTTGCTCATGAGAGAGAATGCCAGAGAAATGCATCGCCCCTCGATAACTTGAGGGGCTAAGTTTGTTATAATCTTCCCGACCGCAAAGCACACCCATTATTTTGCAAGCATGATAAGGTAGCATGAGCACATCAAATATGAGCAACTCATATATAGATAAACTCAAATTGCCATAACATTCATTAATATGAAAATGAAGGAAGAACATTAGGCACAAAACATTCAAACAAACTAAATTTAGCAAACATTTCTTTTACAGTACACGACAATTGCTAATTCTTAAAAATTGTTTGATGCATGGCTGCAAGGATATGCCTAAATGTAAAACTGCCGCATTGATCCAAGTAATCCATACACAAAAAAAAAAAATTCATTTACCTTTATATTGATGAACTTTCAAAACAAAGCCCATTAATGCTTTCTACATGCTCAATGTAATATGGAAATGCCCCTTGAACCATGAGGGTGCAACTACATCCTTATGCACCCTCATCACCTAACAAACACTATTTAAGTTCATATGGAATGCACCGCACAATTACATGAAGCATACTTTTGTTGGGCAAAGATTACCCGCTATATCCCAAAGGCCGAGGTTGATTGTGTTCCCATCTACCACAACGCTTGCACTAAAATTGTTTGCACTAAAATTATCAAAGACAAGAGGGTACGTAATCCGGCAGAGCGAAGCGTAAGTCGGATTATAACATGATGATCATAGCTTTGTTGTCCGAAATAAAGCGTAAGTCCGAAAGCTTACAACCGAAAGGTATTACCAAAGATATGAGATCAACACGCAAGTTTTACCAACGCGCCATCACCCACCGTAACGCTCTTATTAAACCTTAAAAACCGTAGAGATCCGCCTCCCGGCAAGCCGGAGCACCAAAAATTACACACTATGCCGGGGAGCACCAAAAAATGAAGTAACGGATGGATCATGGTTACCCGGTTATCTACTTGCACGAAGGGGCACTTGTGTTCCGTTGAAGAACCCGGAATGCCACCAACAAAACGTCATGGCAATCCTAAGACGCTATGAACCGCTTCCTAAGATATTAACACAGGAGTTGAGAATAGAATCAAGCAAATCGATAAAAAAATACGAAATGCATAAAGCCAGCCGGGACCACTTCCGACATTTTTAAAGCAATATTCCAATTTCGAGTCTTAACTCCAGGTGATTTAGCTACCAAAATAATCACTCTGGCGCTTATGATGGCACATGTTGCCATGGCTATGAAGATGTCAAAGGGAAGCTCCATAAAAATTCAAGCCATTGTACGTAAGGAATTATGCTATAGTTGGAACAAGCGATTAATAAGAGAAATAACTTTACATTTTCAAGCCCAAGCCCTTTAGTATAAGGCGCCCGCCCAGTTGCTACCATAGCTGCATCTACCTGCACAACATGATCAAGTGGCTGTTAGTTCTGTTCCTCAACTTCAATTGGAAATAATGTAAGTTCGGTCTTCCTCTAACAAATAAACCAAGACTCCACAATGGAAATTGCACATGATCTACTTCCTTTTTCGTTATTCATTTTCGCAGATAGTGAATACAGACCTCCAAAACGTCTTGAACTTCCTTTGTCTTTGCATCGCAAGTTCAATTCTTCTTGGTTTTCCATCTTTGGGGGGTAATCCGCAACAATGGAAGATAGAAGGTAACCACCTGATCTCTTTCTTGAAATTGGAGAAATATGGCGTATTAACAATCTGTGAAGAAAATATGAGCAATCCCTAAATCCATGGAATTTAATAATGCTTACCTTCTTGGCAAGCATGCTAGTATAGTAATCAATCTTCCTAGGAGCTATGAGCAATCTCCGAGCTAGCTTCAAATTTCAGGATCAAAACCGGACATCACCGGTGATCCAAGGCCTCAATAAACGTTACGGTAGAAAAAAACAAGGATTCCTTATTCATTGAACATTTTTGCCCAAGACAAAGACTTTTGGTATCTCTACTTCACAATTTTACGTAACTACATGGCAACTAAAGTGTTGAGGTAATCGACCTCACTTCCGAAGCCGCCGTATACATCGCTAAATTCAAGACCAATGTATCCACTACCAATAATTGCCACCCAATCTGGCACGCATTCTAGTTTCAATGCATGGTCACTTGTAAATACGCTCTTCCCCGCCAACAGAGAGTTGTGATGTATAAACACAAATGATTGACTAGAACCAAAGATCTCCAAATGCAATTACCATCAATTTCAATGCCCGGTGGTACAAAGGGAACTGATCCCATTGCAACAATAGTTTTGTCTTCAGAACTACCTTATCGGGATACCCAATCTTCCCATACTTCACCTTTCGTGGTCCCCGCAAATTTTAAAATTTCAAATTCCCGAGGTCTCTACGTCAAATGTCAATGAAATAATCACGTAAGCAAAAGCCGGAAGACTAAAGATCAGCGGTTGAAGCAAAATAAATGCAAAAGGAACGGAGCAAATGATCCGCTACCTTGAAGGGTTAACCAACGCTTCAAGTTCGCCAAGATTGCCGAGGTTGCTAGCGCCATAGCCTCCCCTAGATTAAGCCATATAGCTAGAAGGTCGGATGAATGACCGACCAAAAGTAGCAAGTTAGAATTTCCTCCCCCTCCCCTTTTTTCCTCTTAAAATTTTGCGCAATTTATAAAAAATACCTATGTACTTTATTTAAAATATAAAAATGCCTCTTTATTTATTTTTTTAAATTATTGAAATGCCCCTACACCGAAATAATGACCACATGCTTCGGCCGACATGATCTTCCTTTTGATATTTTTTTCAGCTGGTTGTTTCTTCCATCCATGCCACAGAAGTCTGCAAGAACGCTAAATGGTCCAACATTTCAGGCTTCCATACGGGAATTGGGATAATGAAATTGCAACCAAATACAATGCCAAAAACCCCAATTTCCAAGACATGGGATCCCTCTATTATGCCACAAAGGATCCCATCTTTTATGCCCATCATGCCGACATTGATCGTTCATGGGTCATTTAGAAGACATGGGATTAAGGGCATTAAAGAGACATTTGAATGTAGACTATTTAGAAGAAATGGGATTAAAGACATTGAGAGACATTTGAATGTAGAGTATATGAAGCTACCCCAATTTGTAGGACATGGGTTCCCATGCCAAAAAGCCCCAATTTGCAAGACATGAGATCCCTCTATTCTGCCACAAAGGATCCCATCTTTTATGCCCATCATGCCGACATTCATCGCTCATGGGTCATTTAGAAGACATGGGATTAAAGACATTAAAGAGTCGTTTGAATGTAGACTATTTAGAAGAAATGGAATTAAAGACATTGAGAGACATTTGAATGTAGACTATATGAAGCTACTGCCAAAACCCCAATTTCCAAGACATGTGATCCCTCTATTCTGCCACAAAGGATCCCATCTTTTATGCCCATCATGCCGACATTGATCGTTCATGGGTCATTTAGAAGACATGGGATTAAGGGCATTAAAGAGACATTTGAATGTAGACTATTTAAAAGAAATGGGATTAAAGACATTGAGAGACATTTGAATGTAGAGTATATGAAGCTACCCCAATTTGTAGGACATGGGATCCCATGCCAAAAAGCCCCAATTTGCAAGACATGAGATCCCTCTATTCTGCCACAAAGGATCCCATCTTTTATGCCCATCATGCCGACATTCATCGCTCATGGGTCATTTAGAAGACATGGGATTAAAGACATTAAAGAGTCATTTGAATGTAGACTATTTAAAAGAAATGGAATTAAAGACATTGAGAGACATTTGAATGTAGACTATATGAAGCACGCCAAAACCCCAATTTGCAAGACATGTGATCCCTCTATTCTGCCACAAAGGATCCCATCTTTTATGCCCATCATGCCGACATTGATCGTTCATGGGTCATTTAGAAGACATGGGATTAAGGGCATTAAAGAGACATTTGAATGTAGACTATTTAAAACAAATGGGATTAAAGACATTGAGAGACATTTGAATGTAGAGTATATGAAGCTACCCCAATTTGTAGGACATGGGATCCCATGCCAAAAGCCCCAATTTGCAAGACATGAGATCCCTCTATTCTGCCACAAAGGATCCCATCTTTTATGCCCATCATGCTGACATTCATCGCTCATGGGTCATTTAGAAGACATGGGATTAAAGGCATTAAAGAGACATTTGAATGTAGACTATTTAGAAGACATGGAATTAAAGACATTGAGAGACATTTCTAGACTATATGAAGCTACTGTTGGGAATGATAACATAATCATAACTGTAAACATTAGTTATTGACTTGAGATATTGAGTGTCCACATGAGGACTTGAACTTTAGACCTATACAGTGTCGATCAAGTGAACCGACCAATTTAACCTCAATCATCCATAAACAATGATCTTAATATATCACATAACTTCTAGTGCAAATTTCATAAAACATGTGCCCACCATATGCACAACACCCATAGCTTCGTTAAAACACCCCCCTCCCCCAAACAACAAAAAAAAGAAAAAAAAAGTTCGGTTGTTCTTAGTGTTCATTCCACTGGCCACATCGTCAAAAAGCTTGAGCATCTATAAAGCATGTGCCCAATGAGCATAAATGTCTTAAATTTATGTCATATATACATTGATGAATATTGGGTACAATAAAACTAGCCTTCAAACGCAACTATTCAAGATACGTTCAATAGACTATTACTAGTTATTGTATGCAAGAAACTATCTCATAAACCATAGCTAGTTTTATGAATCCATTATAGTTTCAATAACCAACATGGATAACCATGTCATATCTCAAAAAACCACTATGATATGTGGTTTTCTTCCACCAAATAAATTCGTGCATAAAAAACCACATATACCATGGTTTTTAGATAGTTTGATACCAGTTTGATATAATAGTTCATTTTTGGGCTCCTTGTGCACCTGTGCGAATGGAAGCAATCACCCTGCGCTTTTTCATGGGTAGATGGGTGCACAGGTAGTGGTGTGGGCCCCTTGTGAGCATGGGATTAACCTGCTGTCGATAATTTGCCACCTTGACATGTGACAGGGCCTCTGCATCCCAAAGCTTGGCCATGAAGCAAGCATCCAAGTACTGCTTCAAGGGCGGCGCATTCCTTGGTGTATGCACTGGTCCACATCGTGTGCTCGCACATTCCATAGCGAGAACCACCGGGCTTGCTTGTCTTTCCAGCAGCTTTTGAGTCGCCAAGGGCCCATCGCCACCGCCAAAGCAAGGTTGGGCAGCCGGGCTTCATCCATAGCCACCACCTTCGGAAGTAAATAATGTGACGCGTTCAGTAGCGACCCTCAGAATGGAAGGAAGCCTGTCTCCCGGAGCAAGATCCGATATGGGACCGTGGATTTCCTCCCAATGCCCGGGCCAAGAAGGCCTTCTGCACTGCTCTAGATCGTTCCAAGTGGTGAGGGATATCACCGGGCCCCCACACGCCCCATAGAGGAGGACCGGTTCAACCAAGGCCCCTGAACAAGTGTGCCCGGTGACCCCATGCATACAGCTCGCCTTGTGATTGTTGTTTTGCATTGCATCTGTGGCTTTCCACCGCAGCGGTGACCCGAAACTGATGGATGCATCCCGGTGTGGTAGTAGAAAACTCAATGCCCAAATACTTATAAGACTGAGCCACCTCCACTACCTGGTAAGTGAATGAGGGAAGGAGTGGGTGTGGGATGATGGGACCAGCATCACCCTTGTCTTGGCCAAGTTAACTCTCATGTCGATTGAATTGGGAAGAAAGTGTCCAAAGCATCCAGGTGGCGTTGCATGTCCTTCCGGGTATATGCGAAGCGAGTCAACATCATCGGCATATATGAGTTGCGGATTATGTGGTGCATCAAGCTGGCGCCTCCCGGTGCTCGGCCTAGCCATTCTTCTAGCTGGTCAATGTACAAGCCAAGAAATGGGGATAGAGGGCAGCCACGGGCGCACCCCAATGCTACTAACAACGGGCTCCCCGACGGTGGAGAGGCACCGGAGCAAGCCTCGTATAATGCGTATATAGCATTCGGTAAGTCGGCCGGGGTCCCTAGTCTGTCTCAATCTATCCCACAACTTATCCCGAGGCATTGTGTCAAAGCCTTTGCGAAATCCACAAAGCAACAAAGATGCATTCTCAAGGCCGATTCCGGCTATCCTCTATGAGTGTTCGCAGAGTGAAGATATGGTCAATAGTAGAATGCCGGGCGGAAGCCTGGCGGAGAGCCCCGCACTTCTCCATCCCTCGCCCAAAGTGTCAATCGGCTCAAGAATCGTGGCAAAGCAACTTGGCAAAGACAGAACTGACCATAATGGTACGATAGTTGGTCGGGAGAACGGGGGGGTCCCCTCGCTTTGTATATGGGCACAACTCTACCGGTAGTCCGGGCGGGGGAAGCCTTCTTGCAATGCCCCGTTGAAGAGTGCCGTGAGAACCGCACCATTGGGGGCCCGCCCACTTGAGAAGCTCTGCCGCGATACCATCCAAATCGGCCGCCTTCCCGTTATGGCGGCGCGCTAGGGCCCATTATGACATCCCCTTCAAAGAATGACCGATTGCTAGGCTGCCTCTGGGAGGGTACCGGTGCCCGGCCCCATTGGGTCATACAACTGCCGCAAGTATCTCACCCATTGTTCCCGGTAATATTTCCCGGGGAACATGCGGGCTTGCTCAAGACCTTTCTCCGAAGGCCCTAGGGTGGCGGTCTAGAAGACCAAACATCCATTGTCGGTGCTCGCAAGGTACCGGCTTTCTTGGTCTTGAGGAAGGAGCGGATCTTGTGGGATGACTACTTGGCGAATGGTGGGTCCAAAGACTTGGCGGAGCCATCGTTTCAGCCCCGACATTCGATCATCGAACCGGTGATTGTGAGGGAAGGTGATTGCAGCCCCCGTGGATCGCCGAGAGCCTCTCCCAAAGCATCCGCCCCCACCCTCGGAAGGGAGCCGGGTTCACCGGGCCGTGCTCCGCTGTTGAAGTGTGGGGAGTTGGGCACTCTCCCGCAGCTCATGCTCAAGCATCCTCGCATAGACCGCCGCACGATCATAGTCCAGACGCAACCGTGGTACATGGGGTATTGGGGCAATGGGTGCTCGGTTGGCCTGCCAATCTATCTGCAAGAACAGGGGCTGATGGTCGGAGTCTACTTCCTCGTCCCGGCCACCTGTCCCGACACTGAAGCGAGTGATCAAGTGTAGGCATTGCTCGCCCGCTAGCACGTAATCCACCACACCGGGTGCCGCCCCCTGGTTCTCCCTGTCTACAAGTGAAGTGGCCGAGGATCGGCCACCGTGCCGAACCCCATTGCAAATGACCAGGTCAAAGATCTTTGCCCGAACCAGCGGTGCCGGGCCATACCGTGGTGTGGCTGTCATCATCGGCGCCCTTGGCCAAACCATCTCTGCGGGTCCATTTGCAACACATCCTCGGCTAGAGGTGCAATTTTTGGGATACGCTTTCTGTCTGTATGCGGCGCATTGAAGTCTCCAAGCAACATGACCTTGCCCAATTGTTCAGACTGGGCCAGTATGTCATCATATAGATCGACATAGGGCTCTGCTCAATCCCACATCAAAGCGCGTGTGGTAAAAGTTGCTCTCGGCATGTGGGAAGTAGCAAGCCGCCACAAAGAGAGGGCTGCCATCATTACCTTTTCGTACCCACAATACGTATCTGTTGTGCCCGTCGCCTTGCACGAGGGGAGACCGATTGGGCCAAGGGCCACGGTAGTAACACGCAATTCCTCCGTGTCCTCGTTTCCGGTGCACTCATTGAAGGCGAGTAGGCGGTATCTGGCAAATCAGGTAGCTGTGACGGACATGTTCCCATGTTTCCATGACGAAGATAAGGTCCATGTCCGCATGCACTGAGGCTGTTCCCCTTCGCCATGGAAAGCCACGGCAATTCGGGGATACCACGCTGAGGCACGATCCCTATTTAGTGGCATGCATCGCCACTTCAGGTCCGGTGGTAGTGGTGGTCCGGGGAGCGGAAGATGTGGATGCTCAGTGCGGCTGGGGCCCCTCGGAGGGACTTCGAGGGGCGAGTGCCCGCATCCCTGTTTGGCTGCTCAATTCTCGCATCCTTCCCGGACCAGCCCCGCTGCCCCTCCATGTCTGGGCGGTCCCGACTTTGGCCAGCTGCGCCCGGGTCTCTTCTTTGTCTTTGGGGTCAAGTCCCTGGGCCAACGTCTGAAGCCGTCCCCTTCAACTTCCGGCGGCCGACGCCAGATGGCCACCTGCTACGCACGCTCTCAAGCGTGAAGATGACCACCGGGCGATCAGGGCTGGAATTCCATGACGACTTCGCCTTTCCAATGGTCACAGTGCCGGGAACATCATCGCCCAAGATTCGTAATGCGGAGGGGAAGTGAGATGTTCTCCCCGACTCCTCCGCCGCCTCGTGACTACCACATTGCGGCTCCTCGCGTCTCTATTCCCGGAGTTCCGGGGGGCCGCACTGTGTGTTGGTTGAGGTGGGTGAGGCATAGGTGTGGGGTCGGGCCGGGTGGTGGTGGGCCCCGGCGTGATCCCGATGTGTCCGGCATGTGTTCGTGTTGACGTCCTGTAGGTTGGTGGGTTCGCGGGGTTGGTATGTTCTTTGCTGAGATATCGTATATGTATGGAAGGAGTTGTCAAGTAAAAGTGTTTTAGGCAAGTACTTATATGATATGGGTTGCATTCTTTTACAAATAATGTAGTCGTATACAAAGGGTTTTCATATGGAACTGTCGTATACAATGGGTTTTTTGGCAACCTAAGGAACGCACATGGCATATATACCTATAATAGAGGTGAATCCCCTGGGGATTGCACTGGGAGGATTGGCGGATCAAGTGAAGATGCCAGAGCTTGGGAACGGCATCAAATATTCTTCTATCAGGTGGGGTTTGTATTGATTCTTGAGGTGACATATGCTGCAACTAGGCATGATTAGAATATGATTTGTGATGGGAGGATGTGGTGCCTATGTACCGATGTGAAATCATGGACATAAAGAAGTGATTTTCTGCTATAAGTGCTATGCAAAAGGGAATTCTGCGCCAGCATATAAGAAATTGAATCTGGCCCATGAGATAAATCATGCCGGAAATGCATGAGAAGGGGCCGAAATTGATGCTAAAGGGCCGTTTTTGAATCATAGGGGTCGGATTTGGAAGTGGAAGGAGAAATTTCAGGTTTATAAGTGGAGACAAAAGTCTGTCTGGCAAATTTTCCAGCCCAGAAAATCACCTTGAAACTACCGTGGAACCGCCTAGACTTCTCTGGAACACAAAGGCAGCCAAATCAGAATTCTTTGGGCTCCAAAAAGCCCTAAATCAATTGCTAGAAGGATGGGTTGAGCTGGTTAGGTGCCAACTCCAATGCTGGTCGTGTTCACAGTTTTGTCTTTTCTTTTATTGTTTTGTTTGGATTAATTGAGTTATTGCTTAGGTAATACTTATTGGCCTGTGAAAATATGAAGCTAAGTAATCATTGAATGTAGTTGGATTGCACTCTTGCTTAAGGAAAAGGAAGGAATTAACCAAAGAGGGGATCCAGGCATGAGGAGCTGGGCTGCATAATTCAGTAGTAAGAACATGCATTGTTTTCTAATGGTTGAATTTGTATTAATTAGGAACTTATGGAATATATGGTTAATAAATCTAAGGCTAATGAGTAAATTGTACCTTTGACACCTGGAAGTGAAGCTCTCACTAAAGGTCAGTTGGCAAGGCTTACAAGCAGTTGCGGTCATAAGAGCGTATAGATTTTTAAGTCGGAAGTGCGGGATTTGGGGTTTCCACCTTAGATGCATTAATAAATCCCTTAGCTAACGAAAGTGGGTTTTCAATTAAAATATTAAAAAACTTAGCTAACCGTTCTTAAAGATAAATTAAAGTATGGAAACTTAGAGATCAAGTGAAGTTGGGCCGAGGGGCAATATGAGGCATATGGGGGCGTCTATACGAGGCTATGGCATGGAACACTGTAAGTCTAAGTGTATAACTGTAAGTTTCTATGTGTTGAACTATATTTTATCAAAGACGTCATAGCTAATGGATTATCCTCGTGGGAGCATGGTTTTGGGTAAGTTGTGCAGTATGAAATGATACTGTCTTTTCTTGTTCAGTGAAATACATAGGTGTGGGAGCGACATCAATGACAGTTAGGCTTGTGACAGTACTTTAACTTGGGCATGTTGTATGGGCAACATCAGCAACAGTATAATCCAGGCACACGTATAGTAAACATTCTAATGAACACCACATGTCATGGTCTTTGCATTGTCTCACTGTTGTCTTGGTATTTTGTTATGTATTTGGATCCTCCGGGGTCGGACTTCTAGGTTCGGTGGCCTAGGTTGCTCCGGCATGAATCATGTTCTATGTTCTTTGTATTTGTGCTCTGTGACACCGGGCGTTAGTTCTCCTGGCCGGGATTGCTACGTCAGTCAACTCTTGTGAACTCCCATGGTAAGAGGTCCTCCAGTGGCAGACGTGGGCTGAGAGGGTATGCGCATACGAGGTTCACCCCACCACCCGCTACAGGGCTTGGAATGTAAGTTGGCTGGGCAACATGCTGCTAACAGGGCCTGTATGTAGGCTGGCTGAGCTACCCATTGTCCCGGAGTTTGTTTATGATGGTTTGGTACTCTGGTTATATTCTTTTCTCTTGATGTTCATGATGTTTCCTTTATTGTCATAGTCTAACGTTGCACTATAGGTTCTTGAGTCTTTGAGTTGTTATGTTTGTTATCCAAGATTGCAAGATGTTCTATACATGCAGAGGCAGCTATGGGATCCCCACTTAGTCACGAGGACTAACCCCTTGAATGCATTGTGCAGTGGATCAGCACGCAATAGTCAAGCTAGCGGCAGTAGTGTAGCCGGGGATCGTGGTTGAGTTCCAAAGGAGAAGCTCTTGTGTTAAATTGCTCAACTAGATCTTGTGAATGAATTGATGATAGTATTTTCTCTGAATATTATTGTATTTGATAATGGATATACTATGGTTGATCTCCGATATGAGTAAGAAGATTCAATTCTTCACCAATACTTTCGACCTAGAATTAGTGCAAGTTTAGACAAGATCCCGAGTTGCCATGAGGGTCAACTCGACAGTCTCGTCACAGTTGGTATCAGAGCAGGTCTCGAGCTCGAGTCTCAATGGGTGCCTATATGCATGGGTAATTTGCAAAGACTTGGTAATCATTGTGACATGGTATGCCATAGACATGGTATAGCCTTGGATGCTCGAGGACAAGCATAGTTCTAGTGGGAGAGACTGTAACGCTCGAGTATTCGATCCTTGAATATGCCTGTGGGGCATTCCCGAGACACCGGCATAAATGGGTAGAAGCGACTACTCATAAATGTCTAGATGGTTTTGCCCAGTTGATTAAGGGCATGTCGGTTAGGAACGTCACAGTTGGTATCAGAGCGTGTTGGATCTTTGGGTGTTGATATTTGTTTACAGATTACAGGTTTGATCCTTAGCTATTGAGATGGTGGATCATAGATCAAGTTGAGGTAAGGGTTCTTCTCGTGGTATGCTCAGTAAGATGGATAGCAGTTATACTTCTAAGGTGAAGTTTTGATTTGAGTACAAGTACTGGGGTGGGCCTCTCGTGCGCCTAGGATTGACTTGCTGCTAATAGTGTGCCAGCTTAACGTGCGTCAGAGCATCTGCATCCCAGAGCTTGCGAAGGAAAGTAGCATCTAAGTACAGCTTAGGTGCCTTGTGATCTTTCTTTGTCCTTACATGTACACATCTGTTTGCCTGTACACCCCAGCGTGAGAACCACTGAGCTTGCTTGTCTTTCCAGCAGGATTTCAGGCGTTGGGGACCCATCGCCATGGCCAAAGCAAGGTTGGGCAAACGTGTATCAGCCATAGCGACCACCTTCTGGAAGTAATGCTATGGCGTTCCAATGCAGCCCGTTGAAGGGGTAGAAAGCCTGTCTCCTGGAGTAGGATCTGGTATGGAACTGTGGACTTCACCCCAAGGGCTCGTGCCAAGAAGGCCTTCTGTACCTGCTCGAGGTCATTCCAGGTGTTGAGGGATATCACCAGACCCCACATTTCTGCCCCATACAAAAGGACCGGCTCGACCAAGGCCCGAAACAAGTGTGACTGGTGGCCCCAGGCATACAACTCTGCCTTGTGGCTGTTGTTCTGCATGACATATAGTGCTTTCCAACCCGCCGTAACCCGCAACCTGATGGTAGCATCCCAATGGGTGGTAGTTAAGAACTCGATCCCCAAGTATTTGTAGGTCGGAGCCACCTCTACATCTTGTCCCTGGTAAGTGAATGAGGGAAGCCTTGGCTGACGGGATTATGAAACTAGCAGCACCCTAGTTTTGGCCAAGTTAACTCGCATGCTAGTGAATCGGCAAAAAGTGTCAAGAGCATCCAGGTGACATTGCATGTCCTCTGGAGTATAGGCCAAGAGGTTGACATCGTCAGCATATATGAGTTGCCGGATTGTGTGATGCATGAGATGGGCGCTCGCACCTCCATGCTCAGAGAGCCAATCTTCCAGTTGGTCAATGTATAGGCCAAAGAGTGTGGGGGAGAGGGGGCAACCCTGACGCACTCCAATACTACTGATTATCGGCTGTCCTGACAATGTGATACGGCCCGAGCATGCCTTGTATAGCCTATATACTGCATTCTGCAAGTCAAGGGGGGTCCCCAGCTGCCGCAGTCTTTCCCATAGCCTGTCGCGGGGCACTGTATCAAAAGCTTTTGCAAAATCCATGAAACAACAGTATAGGTTTTGCCGGCGATTTCTGCTATCCTCAATCAATGTGCGTAGAGTGAAGATATGATCAATGGTGGAATGCCTGGGGGTGGAATGCCTGGGCCGGAAACCTGCCTGTGTAAGAGCTCGCACATCTGCCTCCTCTGCCCATATTGTCAGACGCTGCTCAAGGATGCCAGCCAACAGTTTTGCAAAGAGAGAGCTGACCATAATAGTACGGTAGTTGGCCGAGTATTGAGGGTCCCCTGCCTTATATATGGGCACAACTCTACTAGTGGTCCACTGCGGAGGGAAGCCTTCTTGCAATGCTTTATTGAACAATGCCGTGAGGACAGACACCAGTGGAGGCCCAACCCATTTCAGAAGTTCCGCCTGCATGCCATCTAAATCTGCTGCCTTCCCATTAACTAGATGTTGCAGGTCCATGATGACATCCCCCTCTGTGATGACCAGAGCCATGTCTGTCTGTGAAGGGACTGGTGTACGACCCCCGAGCGGGTCGTAAAGCTGTTGCAAGTACTGTACCCATTGCTCCGAGGTGATGTTCCCTGTGGGCTGTGCAGTCTTGCTCAAGACCCTTCTCCAGAATATCTTGGGGTGCCGATCCAGAAGACCAAACATCTGTTGCTAATGCTCTGCGAGGTATCTGGCTTTCTTGTTCTTGAGAAAGGAGTGGTATTGACTGATGGCCTGTGGGCGGGAGGTGGGATCAGTGACTTGCCGGAGTGTGCGTTTGGGCTCCCGACACTCATCATCGAACCATCTGTTGCGGGGGAAGGTGGTAGCGCCCGAGGTTCTCCGTGAGCGGCCTCTCCCAAAGCATCTCTCAGCAGTTGTCAGAAGCAGGTGAGTCAGCTGAGCAGATTGCTCTTGAAGTGTGGGGAGTTGCAACAGTCCTGCCAGGTCGTGCTCAAGCAGCTGGGCATAGGTCCCTGCACGGTCGTAGTCCAGGCGCAGCTAGGGCACCTGGTGCGTTGAGGCAGTAGATGCACGGGGAACCTGCCAATGGAGATGCAGGAACATGGGCTGGTGGCCCGAGTCCACTTCCTCATCCCGAGTGTCTGTTCTAATGGAAAAATGGGTAACCAGGTGCAGATCCTGTTCCTCAACTAGCAGATAATCCACTACACTGGAGCCGCCCCCTTGGTTCTCCTATCTACAAGTGCAGCAGCTGGAAGATGGCCATTGTGCCAATCCATTACAAATAACCAGGTCAAAGATACTACCCAGCAACAACAACTGCCTGCCATAGCGCAAAATATGGCTGTCTTCTGATATCCTTGACCAAGCCACCTCTGCGGGGTGCAACTGCAAGACATCCTCTGCCAGGGGCTCAAATTTTGAAACCTGCTCGGCTCCTGTGTGTGCATTAAAGTCGCCAAGCAACATAACCTTGCCCAATTGTTTGTGCTGCTGTATGTCATCATATAGATCGACATAGGGCTCCAATCTATCCACATCCGAATGAGTGTTATAAAAGTTGCTCTCGGCATGTGGAAAGTAGCATGCTGCTATGAAGAGAATGTTGCCACTATCATGCTGCACGCGCACCCACAAGTAGCGATTGTACTTGTTTGTTTTGTGCAACGAGACTGAGTGCCTCAAGGTTGCATGATAGTAGCAGGCAACTCCGCCATGCCCTCGCTTGCCTGTGCACTCATTGAACACCGAGAAATGCAGATAGCCTGTGATGTTCGGCAGTCTGTGCCCTGCATGTTCCCATGTTTCCATGAGGAAAATGAGATCCATATCTGGTGCAATAGAGTTGAGACTCTCCCCTTTCTGCCAAGGGAAGCCCCGACAGTTCCAAGACACCATCCGGAGGCACAGTTCCTATTTGTTGGCATTTGATGTGGACGCTCGATGATCTGCTCCGGTTGCAGGGGGAGCAGTGTGCCGCGCCTGAGCAGCAGTTGCAGGAGCAGTTGGAGCAGTGGGAGCAGGAGGTGCAGTAGGGGTACTGGTGGCAGTAGCAGGAGTGGCAGCAGCGTGATGCATTGCATCGGTGACCTCAGCAGGCGCCGGCCTAAAAATGCGAAGCTTGCCTCGGACCAGGCCTGCAGCACCCCCTCGACGACGGACGTCCCTGACTTGAGCCAGCTGCTGCCGGCGGGACTCCTGTTGCATCGGAGTGAGATCCTGGTCGACATACAGAGTAGTCCCCTTCAATTGCCTACTCTGACGCAGAATGACCTCACGCACTCGCATGTCTGCCACCGTGAAGGTGACAACACGCGGGCGATCTGTGTGTTGAGCGCCAAGGTGGCTTGCTCGAGCAATGTGCACTGTAGTCTGAAATGCCATTCGAGATAGGATCTCATCCTGGATGCGCTTAGTGAGATCTTCTCCTGCCTCTTCCGAAAGTCCACGCACCACCACATTATGACGTCAGCGGCTTTTCTCCTACTGCTCACTGAGTCGTGGGGCAACATTCGCTGCTCCAGCAGGTGATGCCTGTTGGATGGAGTGTGTGGGCTGCTCACAGCGAGGGCGGTGTGGTGTGCGAGCTGGGGCAGGTGGTGTCTGTCTACCTGTTTGTCGACTTGTGGGCTATGGGGCATGTGTGCTTGTCTGGCCCCGTGTTGCGGCCTCTGCTGCCTGGAGTTGGGAGCCTAGCTCCTGTTGAAATGTCTGCTGCTTGGCCAACTCATTCGTGCAGTGCCGTAATTGTTCATGGACCTCGGCATGGAGGCCCCTGCCTTGCTGGATAATGGTTGCTCAAAGCTCCTGTATGTCCTGATCTTATGTCTCAGCCCTACTCTGCAGGGTTCTTAGCTCTGCCTGGCTGGCTTCGAAGGCGGCTCAGACGTTTCGTATTTGACTTGAGGCGGGAGATAGTTGCCACTGTATCCTGCTCAACACCCTACTTGTCGCGTGCCATAGTTAGTCTCTATAGTGGTGAGAAGGGAATCCATGCGAGCTCGCAAGTCAGCAAGGCCCTGCTTATCCTGTTGCCTCTCAAAGTGTGCCAAGCGAAGCCCGTCTTCTAACTGCTGCACGCAGGTCTCCATCTCTGCAATCCGTTGCCTTTCCGCTGCCAGCTGTCTTTTGAGCACGTGGGATGCTGAAGATTGTATCTCTGTGTTACTCTCAATCTGTTCCTCCATCTGTTTCATGGCCCTCGTCTGTGCCTGTGTCGGGCTCCACACGTCGCGCATTCTAGAATCCTCCACACAATAGTGCCAATTGCTTTTCAAAACTTTTAAGAGGGTTAGCCCTCACACAACAGTGCAGCAGGTAAACTTGGATTCAAATTGTACAAAAAAAGTTTCTTATTTGTTTAAAAGAAAGAGCCATTTGTACAGACAGTTCCAGACACTTCTAGCATCTGTAAGACAGATTTCTTGATCATTTTTTTGAGAGGGCAAACATTGCTGCTCGTCTCCTTCAGTCGCACAATACGTAATCTAAATTCACTTTAGCCAATTAGATCTGCATACAATCAAGACATTAGCAAAGCAGAAAAAAGAAAGCACCTGCACGTCGCCATCAGGAAGGTCAATTCTTCAAAAAAGTTTTCTTGTTCTATTATTTTTAGAAGGCCAGATCTTTTGCTAGCCTCCATTTATACAATCTATAATAAATCATGCCCTGCCATTGAAGGTGGTGGAGTATGTATTCCTCTTAAAGAGTCAGAGCCTGCTCCTCGACCAATTGAGAGATTGAAATCTGTAAAATTAGGATCCATTCTGGATCCCAGATTCACCAGATCCTTTGCCATCTTAGCTCCAAGTCATCTGCTCTGCTTTTTCTGATGGTAATAAACCAGCCAATGATTTGCTTGGAAGTTTTAAGGACGAATCAAACTGATAGTGCATTTTGTTTCCATCTTGTTTCCGATCAAAATTGAGATGTGAACATTTCTGCACATGCAAAGTGAGACATTGTTAGAGTGAGACATGTTAGATGCATGTAGGACTTGCATATTTGGTAGTTGCATGCCTAATCCATTTGACTAAAACCTGCAAAATAAATACATATCCATGACGTATTATTAGAACTATAGGGCACACGGAATAAAATTTGCATCTGGACTATGAAACACAAGGAATCCAAGGAATCTGATCTTACATTTGCTTTAAAATATTACAGCCACCAGTTGAAGCTGGATTGAGAAGCCATTTTGGCTCAACCAGGGCAGATTAAACAAAATCCTTCCGCCTTGTTCCAGATTATAAAACAAACAATAAACTGATTTTTGCAACAAATCTATGCATTAGGACTATAATGTACATGAAATCAAAGAGGATTTTATTTGCAACGTCTGACATTACCTTTGCATTAGACATACTGTGTGCACAGCTTGAAGAGCTCTTCTGCTTTTGGCAAGTCGTATCCCTATATTTTGCATGACAAAAAAATGCCTTAAAGAGAGGTTTACCTGTAAATCCGATTCCAATGCTGTAAGAGAGAATGAAAGAGATCATGCTGCAAGCAAATCCACATTTCAATTTCTTCAGAGCTTCATACCCTGAATACGTTAATGGTACCAAAAGTCTGCAGCGGATTGGTACCAGAACTCCGCAGCAACTGATGACATCAGGGAAGAACAAGGGCGAGATGCCATTTTCGGCTCACAGAGCAGAACCACCGCCTCCATCACATTCCGATGCTAACCTAGTATTTTAGGGCCAACGTTAGGGTTTCTTTGCATGGGCGGTGTTTATTAGGACGTATATTGCATCGACGGTCCAGATGTCCCCATCCATATCTAACAGATGTGCATTTGTTCTTTTGAAAGGCCTCCCAATGAGTTTTTTTTGTTTGATATTATTTTATAGACCTGGCATGGTGTATAATTTTGTAGGCACATTTCGTGCTAGTGCCAATGAGTGACATCGATATTTTTGGATATGAATTTTGGTGCATTTATTGGCTCCCAATTATGGGTTTGATTCCAATAGGATATTAGACTCGTAGTTGGCTTTTATTCTGCAAGTCGAATACAAAAAATGGGATATTAGACTCGCAGATTTCCATGAATATTGTGTAAGTCGAATATGTCAAAAAAATATTGTGTAAGTCGAATAACTCAAAAGTTAAAAACAATGTCAAAGGTTGGGCTCAAACCCGCCCAAGGGAGTTGAAAACCAAACGAACTACCTAGCTATTTGCGCTACGCAACATTATTACAATAGAAACAATCCTTACGTCATAATAAAGGAATTGACTGTTATGCTATTCGACTTGTAAAATACACAATGATGCTTTGGAATCTAAAACCGAAAGGGGAGCCAATATTTCACCCATATGAATTTCATTATCTTTGTCCTTCAATTACTTTTGTATACCCTCCCTTTAAGTTTTTGCACACACATTATACATATAAACCTATTTTAAAAAGGTTTGAATATGTTTTTGTGCTAGGTTCAAAAGGTATTTTTGGTTTTAGAGGAATATCATTAGATTAATTTGAGCACCATTTCTTGAGTGTAGTACTCTTGACGTCTATAAGTAACTTAAAATACATGTCTCGTGCCTTTACATGGGCAAAGAATTATTACCTCAATGGTAGGCAGACAAGTTGTACTCTTAGTTCACAATGAGCTAGGTGGTGGTTATCATTGTCTTGGCTTAACACACACATGCACGACGCACGCACGCAGCAGATCGTGCAGCGCAGGCAGCAAGCGGTGAGCGCAGAGCGACAGTTTTAAGCAGAGCAAAAGGCAGCAGAAGGGCAGCGGAAGGCAGACGAAAGCGAATTTACGCATGCATGCAAGCAGACAGACAGTGTGACAAAGTAAAGTGTGCAGTGCAGCAAAGTAGCAGCAGTATAAAGTGGTACCAGACACCAGTAAAGTGTAGTAAGTCAGGACAGGGCCAGATAGGCCAAAGTACCAGCAGCAAAAAAGTAAAAGCAGCAGCAAAGAAGACGTACGTACCCGCATCGCACGCACGCACGTGACAGCAGCATTGCACAGCAGCAGCAGCAGCGTGCGCAGCAGCAAAGCGTGCAAAAGTGCATCGCATCGCACAGACAGCATTTACGTAGCAGCCGCGGAGCCAAAGCAGCGAAGCGGCGGCGCAAAGAAGACGCAGCGAGCGAAAAGCATTGCACGAGCATGCAGCGCATGCAGACAGAGCAGACAGACAGGCATTTACGCAGGCGACCGACCGACCGGACCGACCGACCGACCGATTGATTGATTGTGTGGCGTTCGAGAAGAAGAAAGAGAAACACATAGAAGGGTGTTCAAATGCCCATCAAATATGTCAAAGGGATATGAAAGCAAGGATCAATGTTCGCTTACCATATAGTTTTGACAAAATGGCAATGTTTGTCATCTCGTCTATACCACCATGGCATAAACAAATGCTCATACATGAACAATTAGATATCAACCAATAAAAAAAAGAACATATTCTTATTATCCATGGTTGTTGAACAAACATAACTAACCTTCAAATCATGCGCTTAAACATCCAGGGATTTTAAGAAACCACTCCTAGTTTTAATAAACTAATGCTAGTTTTAATAAACCACTATTGTATATAAGGCTTGTATTGAAATCATCTAATAAACTATAACTAGTTTTAGCAAACCACTATATCATTATTAACTAGCATTAATAACCATGTTGTAAGCCACTATTAGTTTCAATAAACCGCTATAGCATGCGGTTTTTTTCTCTCGAATGAATTGTTGTATAAAAGACCACATCTATGATGGTTTTCAAATGATCTAATATTGTTTTTTTATGGTTGTTCATTTTTGGGGGCCTTATGAAAGAAGTGCAACTTCCAAACGGAATTGACTGGGATTGCAATGCTTAAAAGGTTTTCTAAATTGAGCTAAGCTTTGAAGCAAACATTTTTAGGCAGTACAGGAGCCCGCTTGACGATGAACATAGGGGTATGGAGAAGTAGTTATGCCTCAGATGAAAAGATCCAGTCCATGAAAGTGGTGTTTCCAGATGTTCTCCAGCTTTGATCATTTGGAATATAAATCCAATTGCAATTTTGGTCTAGCATCTCATTGGGAAGCCAATCATTACAACAAATGAACCGCGGATCCAGCATGGGTCATTAGTAATGATGCTAAGAGATCACAGAGAGTGCTTACCCATTGCATCCATTCAGTGTAGAAGAACCAATCTACTGTCGGCTATAGGACGATCTGATATACCACGAAAACCATAGATGCTTGGAACAACATGCGCTGGATCCGCAATTTCATATTGTCACGCCTTTCGGAAAGTCGTTCACAGGGGTCCATCTATGGAGCCACTTGAGTTGTGGCATTGAATAAGAATGAGATTGCGTCTGGCAAGTACATATGTCGGATAAGTCTTTATTGGAGGAAAATTGGTATATACTTGTGAGGCCAATTGAATAAGAACGGCGACTTCCATAGCAGCGAAGGCTTTTGTGACCTGTATTTTTATATTATGTATCTAGTGGGCAATTGAATAAGAACATTGTTGCTCTGATGGACGCCTTCGATAGCAGCCAAGACTTCCATGACCTATATTTCCATATTATTTATTTGAGCATCTTTGTCAGCGACTGCATGCTAGCTCTTGTGGACCAACTTCGTAGGGCTTTGTCAGAATTGGGAGTGGAGCAAGAAGTAGCAGCCTTTAACTTAAGATTGACAAGTTCCACATCCACGATGGGTTTCTTTATATCAGTTGCTTTAAGTTGGGCCTGCAACTTCTGAATGGCAGCCTGAGCAGCAACTTGAAAGGCCTCCAAGGCAGTCACATAAGCATGGAGTTCTACATGAGAGGTTGCATGAACATCCAGATGAGCATGAAAAGCGGTAACTTGTACCATGGCAGCTTCCAACTGATGAGTTTGTGCCTTACCAAGAGCCGTGAAGTCCTAAAATTCTTTATAAAGTGGATGTCAATAACTTGCAGTTGTGTTCTTACATTTGCCCATTTTGAACTTTGGATCTACCAACCTATTGGTAAGCATCACACTGGCATGCATGAATATGAACATCTTTGAATAGTATGGGCCGGGAAATGCAGTTTCTTCAAAAGGAATATGCCATTTGCATGCATGGGGCGGTAAAAGAACTCCTATATACACCATTTCCTTAATAAAAGACACCTAGCATATATTTTTGAATTTTCTTACACATATATCCTCCGGTTTTATACGTCAATTCCTCATTAAAAACTTCTCTTATACGACCTCATATAAACATTATTTCCATATAGGCCCGTATGTATACGTAATATTTTTTAACCATATACATTTACCTAAAAGTTTGAGGTTGAAAAATGATTTGAAAGTGTTTGCTCAATATGTGGGCCTCTCATATTTATGCATGGGTCAATAATATACTGCCACAAGAACCTTCAGGCCATGCGTTCCCCACTAAAATAACCATCTCAAAGGCTTTGTGTGCCTGGCGAACAATATCCTGGATTTCATGGGGAAAAACACACTTTCATAGAACCATGTCCTTACTTCTTTTACACAAACGACTCGCAACCACGGTGTAGTTATGGACTCCTCGAAGGAATTGTTGACGCCGAGCTCGGATCTTCTCCGGAGACATGCAAGAGTCTTTTGGCAGAGAGTGCTAGAGAGCAGATATTTTTGATAGTCATGGAATAATAAGGCGTGGCCGTGACCAGAAAGGTTAAGCATCTGGAAAGCTATCAGATAATCTCGAAGAAGGTTCGTCTGTAGGTATGCGTAAAAGGTAATTGGGAGCAGTATGAGACTTGCCCAGCTTATGAATGAGTTAAAAATTCTTGCCACAAAAAGATGCAATGGGCAATCTGACTCGTGGAATGATTCGCCTATGGCCAAACATTTTGGAGTAGCCAAGACTCTTGAACTAATTAGTCAAGAGTGTTGATGGTCTGGGATCCATCGCTCTATCGAAGTTTTTATTCGAACATGTGATATTTGTTGTCGAGCAAAGGCTCAGAGACATCTTCTTCATTGTGTCCTTCAGCCATCCCCTATTGTAGATGGATCTTCGAATACTATTTATGTGGAAAGGCTCTTCAAATTAGATCTCCAACACCATCTTTTCAGGGTATAAGCATCATATCGAAATTATGCTGATATACATCAGGAAGCTTCTACATTTCATGTTGTGACCTCGCTTCTGCATAGAGACCTCCCTACCACATGACTCTGCAACAAGCTTGACTATCATCATCTTGGTCCTTACTAGATCACGGCTCAGATCAACAATATTGCATCTCAGCTCGAGCTCCCTCCAGTTGTTCATCTACATCTAGTATTTCATGTTTCACTATGGAGCCATAAACATCTAATCCCTTCCCAGATCGAGTTCCTCCGCCACCTCCACTAGTTGGTCTTCATCGACGATTGTATTACTTTGCCGATTGGAAAGGATATTCTCTAGGTGATCGGACCTAGGAACTTGTAGAGAATCTGACTAATGCTCCTGAAAAAATTGCGAAGTTCCACCACGTTACCGAATAAGACGAGTCTGAATACTCCTACTCTAGCTCTAGCTCCAATTCCAAAGACTTCTTGCTGTCATAGAAAAGGTGGATGTGGCGCCCATACATGTATTATACTCGTACATAAAAAGATGGCCATCACATGAATGTAAAAGGTAGTTAGATGAGAAAAGGTTCAAAGACGCAACTTTCTAGTTGTAAGTCATATACCATTGACAACTGGACTACTTATCTTTCTTGAAGATATTCACTTGCATCTTCCTCATATGTTGAGTTGTTTCCAGGAGGTTTCGAAATATTTACATGTATGTACAACACTTGTCGCAATATCATTCGTTGGTGGCACGATCTTCAACATTAGTCTAGAGATTTATAAAAGCATCTCGTTCTTGTCGAATCATTCTGGTTCAATGCTAGTATTGAGCCTTCTAGCTCAAGTTTTGTATTCTGCTCTATTATATCCAATATATCCAAATTTTTAGCGTATTCTTTGTCTATTTCTCATATATTTTTTAGTATTTTTCTTGTTTTTGTATATCTTCACGACAGGATTGGGATTAGATCACATGGTACATACAAAGATATAATGTATAAAAGTGTTTTTTCACTCATATATAATTTTGTTTCTTTTTTTGTTTGATGCTATTTATTTGATGCTATTTTGTTTGAAGCATTCCGGTGACGACTCGTATGTGCAACTCAACTTTTCATTTGCACTTCTCATTTTCATTTGCACTTCATTGGTTTGAAGACCCCCTTTCTTGCTCTGCAAGAAATCAATTGATCTTCCTATTTCTTGCCCTGCAATCAATCCCATGTTGGGAGCGAGGCGCGCCTTCTGCATCCATTTTGAAGTAAATTGGCTGCAAAGAGTCTGAGACCGATAACCTTACCAAAGCGGTCATCCATCCTTCTTGCAGATCGGTTGTCCTTCAGCCTTTATGCTTCCTCCAGGGCATTACTCTTTTGCCAGAAGTTCCTGGCTTGGAGTTGGGCTTCACCATACTGGGTCGCATCTCTGTCTTTGGCTGCCCCTTCATTCAGATGGCATAACGGGATGCCCAATCAGGATCCGGTCTATTGGGCTAGCCTGCAACCTGGCATGAATGCAGGGCTGCATGTGCTCAGAGAATCGTTGCTTCCAAGACCCTCAATGCTTGCCCAAGTCTGCCAATATACAGTCATCCATGAACCACAAGATTTTTTACAGACCGGTCCTTCTGACCCATCTTTTTTTTGTTTAAGGATTCGGCTATGCTCATGCTGCAGACCAAGGCATGAGGTTTGGTATATGTTAGGAATCTCGAATCGATGTATGACTGGCCTGGCAATCATAGATTGCAGGCGATCAGGTGCCACTTTTCAGATCCGACACTGGCCAGATGCATGGAACCAGGGGATTGTCCCATTAAGAACTGGATTTTCACAGGTTCTTTTACATCCGGAGGAGGTCCAGAGGGCCGATTTGCTCATTTCGACCACTGGCAGGATGGATGATCAATAGTAGCTGGTCCTTCCCAGCCGGATTTGCCGCTTCCAAGCCGGATTTGCTTCTGTTGGCTTTTTGTAGAAGTCAATTAGTAATTTTGATTTTACCCTTTTTCAAATAAAAAATTAGATCATGGCCCCCTTTTTCAAGTTCATTAAATCATGCTCCCTTTTTCGAGTTTCTTTATATGGATCCACCCTCTGCACGGGGATCCGAGCATTGGGGTGTCTCATGTAAGAATACTCGTTCCACTTAGGGAGCTTGAAAAAAGACCTGTACTTAGGCATCTAGTCTACCATAGCCGGTGCATGTGAGGAATTGAAATCCCTCTTTCTTCATATCATAACTCTCACTACTTACTCTGCCCACACTTATCCTTCTAACAATAGAATCTAATCTTCTAGAATCCCCAAAAAGGCAACAACAGGGGAGAGTGTAATTGACAAGGGAGAAACAAGCAGAATAAGGGGGGTTACAACTGGGCGATTCTGCCGCTGCAGCAAGGCCGTTTTGTATTGAAAAAAAAAGGATAAGTTATTATTTTGGGGGAGTGATGATGGCACTGCGGAAAATGCCTGCTTGTCGAGTTTTGATTGTCGATCCGTCTGATCCAAGCTCTAGCCGACAAATATAAGGAGCAGAACAAAATATAGAGGAACAGATATGGAGCCCCCCTCTAAGCACGCAACTACTACTAAAAATGTTATGTTCTTCAAATCTTCTGAAGAAGCGCCCATTAGGCCTGCTTAGCAGTACCGGAGATCAAGTTTAAGGTCACCATATTGTTCTATTGCCTAAGCTTAAGGTAATGACCAGAGCATCTCTAACCGACCAAACCAAGCCGAAACAAATTTTGCTGCCATGTAGCAAAGGTAACAAACAGTGAAATCGGTACTTGATACGATTCATGTATATTTGGGAAGTTGTAGCAACACAGAATCATAGAACTATAATGATATAATAGAACACTAGACTAAAGAAACTTTATTCATGCACAATTGATATGGCAGCACCATTAACCACCCAACTGGATACACTGGGTTATGGCAAAACACAAGTGCTCTATGGCAAATACAAAGTTCTAGCATCTGGCTTATTGGCCTTCCAGACTAATCTAGCTACTCCAAGTAGCCACACATCATAAAAACAATTGCAGATCTGTGGTGTCGCTATGGCAGTGATCTGTGACCCCTTGTCACGTTTTCGGCCATTACTCTCTCATACGAATGAACTATGGAATTTGCCACCTCAATTCAGAAACTAGACTCCGAGCCGGTTCCAAAAAGCTAAAGGTTGCTTCAATCGGAGCTCTGGTTGTGGAGATATGTCCAACTGACGTTTAGGTTCCATTTATAGATCTCTCTGCGACTTTAGCCTTTTTTTTTGCAGACAGTTGCCTTTTATATCAAAATATCTCCTTGCCTTTAATTAGCTTATATGACTTTTCATATGGGACATTATCTATGATCTTTTTCTCAACCAATAATCATCCCAATGATAGTGCCTCGACCCCTTCCATAAATATCAATGGTTCTTCACACCCAAATGCTATGTTATCCTTCCTTCCTTCCTTCCTATGCCCCTTTATATTATTAGATGACCTTAGGAATAACATTTAGATAGTATTTGCCATAATTCCAATAACCCATTCGCCGTGGACCACTCTCCCGTGCTTGCTCCGTATCAATCCATCCCTTCTCAAGATAGATCGTCCGCGATCGTCCAAGATACGCTCAATTTCAGTCCATCCCTTCTCAAGAAGGATCACACCGTGATCATCCAAGATACGCTCCATTTCAGTCCATCCCTTCTCAAGATGGATTTTCCATGGTCATCACCAGTCTGAAAGTTTTTTAATCCCTACAAAACTCCAGAAGTAGTTTCGGATATTCACGTACTTCCACAGTACGATGTATCCCTTGTACCTCCTGGTACGTTATTATCTTTCGTACCTCCGCGGTACTACTTGATTGTATCGCCACCACGATACAATGTATCTCTAAGATACAGATGCAACTTTTGTCAAGCCAATTGTGTTGCAATCACAATTACTAGTCTTCAAAAGTTTACATCTAAGAAATATGCGTCACCCTCGAGGTGGAAAGAAACAGCATCACCCGCAGATGGAGGTAGCATCACCCATAGGGTGGAGAAAAGCATTACCCAACGGGTGGAGAACAGAAATATGCGTCACCCTCGAGGTGGAAAAAAACAGCATCACCCGTAGGTGGAGAATAATGCGGCATAATGCCGATGAACAAAGAAAAACATTATTATAGCAACACCCAAGGTGGACAACAACAAAGATTGCAGGAACCGAAACATAGATGAGAAATCACTCGTTAGATGTTAGGAACTGTAAACAAACACATATAGAAATAGAAAACAACACCGAGAGGTGGAAAAAGAAAAATAGCATCACCAACAGACGAACTCAAAATAACATATAAGGGCGGGTAGGGGGGGAAGCAATGGACAAGGAAAGAGATGCTGCTGTGAGAAGACGCCGATAACGAGCCACAAGAAGGACGAACACATATATAGCTGCTCGTCCCATCCCAGAATGACGATCCGAGGGCTCGGATCGATGCCATTCTGGGAAGGGACTCGCAAAGAACACAAAAACCGGCCGACTACCAGAGAACTTCCTTACCTATACGCCCAGCCAACGGGAAACATCTAAATGTCGAGCAACGTCACGAACCACTCAGAGAAAGGGAGAGCACGATGACCGCCAGCTGCCGTGAACACGAACATCAACACGTGAACCAGCAGCCGTGAGTACGAACCTCAGCATGTGGACCCGGCATATCTAGCAAAAATGGAGGAAACGTGGAAGAATGATAAAAACTATGGGCTAATATCTAAGGGCAAAAAAGGTAAACCGGGTTATCAAAAATGGATTGGAATCAAGGTCTAAGGAGAAGGTAAGGTGATGACCAAGGATAGGGAAAAGAATCTTTCCAAGCATAAATGTGACATAATGAAGCATGGAAACAAATGCGATATGAAATAACTATAGGGTCCAAGGCGAAGATAATGTTATGGCCAAGGATAGAAGGGAGATGGCGGGCGAGAGCTCCAAGGTTAGAGTGGAAGGAGCCAAGGATAAAAATGTGAAATCTGCCTAAGATTGCGAGGACAATATAACAATAGCAAGGACAAGGATGATGTCAATAGGTCCTTCCAGTGATAAGGTGTATCAAGGAACGAACAATATGCCTAATCTGCCAAATGAAAAGATCACACTAAGAATATGAAAAGTCAACCACGTCCAATAACATAAAAAGCAACTTCTCTAGGCTGACCAGATGCATGACAATCACCAACATAATGATCAATCTCAGAGGAATGTCAAGAAGAAAAATAAGGTTGACATCAAAAAGAAGTCCAGAGCAAAGAGGTTCATAAGGTCTGTGAAATGGTTTGGAACAAGAATAGGAGAGCGAAGGTGCTAAGGTCTGGTTCAGGTGAGCAGAGTAGAAATGTGTGGTGATGTCAGAAAACAAATAATGCCACATGCCTAAAGCCATGAATAAAGGCCCCAATATGAGGGACGAGATTGAGGGAGCGGATGTAGACATGTCAGCACCAATCAAAAGGAAGGTCAAGAAGGGAAATGATGAAAGGTTTTGGATCACAATGTAGATCGAACAAAAAATAAAGCTTAAGTAGTCAAAGGTGAGGTTATGGCCAATGAAAAGGAGGAGATGGAGGTCAAAGTGCCAAGATCGGGATGGAGTGCAAGGAGGTTAGCCATATGGTAGAAAAGGACAAATGAAAAACACAATGACTAGGTAAAATGACATATTATTACTAAAGCTAGTGCCATACATATGGTCTGCTATTATAACGCAAAAGAAGTAATGGACATGAAAAATGAACCAAAAACACAATAACGACGTGAAGTGGCATATTAGTAAAAGTGTTAGCTACTAAAAAAGAGAGAGTGGAGGTGTGAGTTTTAAACAAATTGGAGACGAAAAACGTAGATGGCTATAGCAGATGCACTGCCTCTCATGAATGAGGTCAGTCAATCGAATGGTTAAGAGGCCTATGTGGAAAAGGACAAGTGAACAAACGATGGAAATCAAGGTTGAGGTTAGGGGCAAAGGAGCGGAAATCGAAGTCAAAACTAACGGGGATAAAGTCGAAAAGGGCAAGATTGAGATCATATCGAGAACATAGCTAATGTCAGGGCCAAATCAAAGAGGAGATTCAAAGTAATCATAAAAATGCAAAGAGACAAGTCACAAAGAAAATATAATGTACCATAGTATGAAATGAGAACATAATGATAAAGAATCAATATCTTGAGAATATGTAAACTCAAAAACAAAAGGGCAAAGACATATGGAAATGATGATTCAATAGTGTGATAAGTATCCAAATATTCTGCAACTCATAAGAAATATATAAACATATAAAATATAGCCCACTCAAAAAACTAAAGACGCAGCTCACCCGGATTGAGTTTTAAAGATATAATGCCTATCCATAGAATCACTCAACTCAAACAAGAAAATGCAAAGAAATATGTCCAAAAAAATAATAGCAATATGCAAATCATCATAATCATTGAAAGAAAAAGGATGCATCAAATCCCAATGCACAAGAATCTAAATATCATGCAACCAGAAATCGAAAATTGAAAGGCCAAAAAGTTCCACAAGTTTCACCATATGGCAGATCACCATGTCTATAGGAAAAACTGACCCAAGGTAGATGACAGATGTGACATCCCGAGGATGTGCAGAACTCGCAACTGATGAAGATGCCCATGTCACAAATCACATCTTCCCAAGGATGGCAAAACCACTACAAACTAGCAACAAGATTAGAGAAGGTATCTCCAACAATTATGATGCTTTTCGTGTGCTCAGTCCACATGCAGAATGGCAAAAGAGAAAAGAAAATATGTGCTTATAAGAAGCAACAATGCTAGATCCCCCCCAATTCAATACATGACTATTATGATAAAAAAGAAAACAAACTTCCTAAAACTCGAATTTCGTCAAACCTAGGTAAACATAAATCCAAATTCTTGACATACCTATAGGAAAGTTGGTCACAAAAGAATAAAGAGATGGTTGAAGAAATATAACATGCGATAGAAAATATGTCTCAAAACACCGAAATGGAATGTCAATGGTAAAGATCAACCACAGAGAGAAGAGAGAGAGAGAGAGAGAGAGAGAGAGAGAGATAGATAGATAGATAGATAGATAGATAGATAGTATTTTAACGTCACACCACTAGGCAGCATCCAACTGGACATGTGACCACACACCACACTACATTGCTTGGTTGGGCCCTGCCCCCAACCACTTTACATTGCGTCTGTGGGTTTTGACACCCAACAGTTCAGAGTGCGATTCTGGGCAGTCTCGAACTCGAGACCTATAGTTGCTAGATCTAGTATGTTACTACTAGACTAAACGCCCAGAAATGAAATGAAATGAAATGTATATATAACATCTATGAGACCATCAGGTCTAGAAGACATACAACTTTCCCCCTACATTTTTACATCAATCATTCGTTTCCAATGTACCCTCTGTTAGAGTATCAATGAGCTCACTCTCCTCCATTTCATATATATCTAATAAACATTTATAATTTTTAATGGAAGTCTCTCTTACCTTCATCACCTCTAATAAGTAATCACTAGATGTAGCATTTGGTAGTTGGAAGAAACCTGCCAATGTAACTTCACTTGATATACCAAAACGAAATCTCAGGTGCTGATATGATGGACATCGCAGGATTAGGTGCTCCTCATCCTCTATATCATCCATACCGCAGACTTTACATATACGTCTATCTCGAGGTATCCTCCCCCACCTGCCTACCTCCACTCCTAGATGATGTGAACTAAGTCTCAATCTGCAGAGTAGATGCCTCCGATAATATGAACCTTTCCCTATGAGATGAGGTCCTTCTCCCAATGACGGATTGATTTTTTCCCTATAATATTGCATCTTTATTCCTGGATTTTGCCACATTTTGTTTTGAGCATGCCTCTGAACCCACCAAAACAAGTCTCTTTGGTCTGTTGGCATATCATCCAAACACATCCCCCATTTTTGTAGCCATTTTCCAATTTCGTGATACCACCCTTTCATTGTACTATGTATCATAGCTAGCTTAGGCAGTCTGGTTGCCTCCATTCCATATATCCTCAAGAGGTATTTCAATGTTCGATATAGTGCTTCCACCTCTAAGCTTACTAGACCTGCTTCAGCTAACATCATCGGGTATGGGGTTTGCATTTTTACTCCCAGCTCTGTCAGTAAAAACTTCTTCTGTCCTTTTTCTACCCTTTTCCACATTTCTTGGGATAATCCTGGACCCCACACTTCGCAGCCATAAAGCACAACACTTCTCACCAAGGCATCATATAAAATCCTCTTCATTTTCCAATCCACTATTTCCGCTTTCCTGCATTGTCTCTGTAACGCATATAGGGCCTTAACACCTGCATCTGTCCTTTGTTCCACTGCCTTATTCCAGCTATAATTGTGGTCTACCACAAGTCCCAAATACTTATATGTATCAGATATTTCAATCTCTTGCCCTTTATAAAGAAAGTGGAAGTTCGGTTTTTTCAGCCCAAATACTAATATCTTTGTTTTGGTCAAGTTCACTTTCATACCTGTTTTATCACAAAACGAGGCCAGAGCATCTATATGTTTTTGCATGTCCGTTGCTGATCTTGCAAACATCACTATATCATCAGCATACAATAGAAGCAAGATTACATACCCTGCTAGCGTGGTACCTCTTTCGCTATTGCTTCGTAACCATTCCTCTAGTTGGTCGATATACAATCCAAATAGAGTCGGAGATAAAGGGCAACCCTGTTTCACTCCCGTATCACTAATTATTTCCTCTCGACCTTCCTGGTTCAAGGGAAAAGAGAGTTGTACAATCACCTTCTCATACAAAGTATTTACCGCTTTTCTCAATTCCTGTGGTACCCCAATATTTTGCATATGATCCCATATGTTCTGCCTTTTTAACATATCAAATGCTTTGGTGAGATCTACAAATAACGCAAACAGTGGCTTCTTGGTTTTCTTTATAGAATCTGTCACTGCCCTCACTGTAACTAAATGGTCCAATGTTGACCTATTAGGACGGAACCCTGCTTGAGCTTCAGCTCTGATTCCATTCTCTTCTGCCCATGAACTTATCTTTTGTTCCAATATTGTCGCAAACAACTTAGCAAATAGACTACTAACCATCACCATCCTGTAATTATTAGGGTCACGAGGGTCTCCCATTTTATGTATCGGTACCACTCGATTCACTTGCCAAGTTCCTGGAAAACCATTTATCAGTGCATCATTCATCATACTGGTTATGACTTGTATGATTTTAGCTCCCGCCCATTTTAACATTTCTGCCACCATCCCATAAGTGTCTTTAGCTTTACCACATGACATTTTTTTAATCCCATTAAATACGTCACTTACTTGCAATATCAAGGTTGGCTCACCTTTATTTATCACCTCAGCATTGCCGTGTATGTGATACAACTTACGGACCTGAGCAGTGAGTTGGTCCACCTCCAGCATGCATTCTTGCTTCTTCTTTTGTTTAAGTCTTGTCCAAAACTTCTTCGGATCCTTTAAAAGTTCAAAAGCTAGCTCTTCCTGTTTGGAGTGGTAATAGGCCCTTTTTTTCCTCCTAACCAGTTTGCGATATTCCACCCTAATGTTATGTTTGAACTCCAAACTGGCCTGTTTAAATTCTGCATGCTTAAGTCTGCATTCCTGGTCATACCACCCATTGCACGGTAGCCCCTTAAGCTTTCGTCGGGATACAAAGCATATTTTTGCAGCCTCTATGAGGATTTTTGTCAATTGTGCATCTATCTCTTCTGCTTTTCCAGACCACTCAGTGGCATAAGCCATGCTTTCACAACAGTCCATAAACATATCTTCCTTATGCTTCTTCATGCATATATTGATATTCCCTTCCTGATTTGATTTCCCACCTGTATATGTATATGTTTTATTGCCTTTCACTTCCAAATCCATCACAATGGGGTAATGATCAGATGTAGCTACTGTATCCTCTACAAAGTAATCCCTGATCCTCTCCAGCATATTGATACTAGTCAAAGTGACATCCACAACACTAACTCCTCTGCCCAGTGGCCCTATGGATGTGCATTTACCAGATAAAGGGAATTTTTGAATACCATTAAGCACTACTAACTCCAATCCACTACACATATTCAGTAAATGTCCACCTTGTGGCTGTACATCAAGACAACCATCGTCTGTGTGCCGGGATATTCCCATTGCCTGCATTGTCTCCTCATCAATTCTCTCCATCCAAATGGGTTCCCCAGATTCAGCTGCAATGTATGCTTGTCTGTTTGCTATTCTCCCATTAAAATCACCCATGATAATAATTTCTCCTTTTTCCCCAAGTTCATAGCATCCATTCCGGATGATGAAATGGGTCATCTTTGTCCATATTCTCTCGCCTGATAAGTAGGCGATTCCCTTGAGGGAAATAACATCCCGCAATAAAAAGCCTGTTTTTCTCCTCCCATAACTTCTATCCACATAAATTGTTTGGATGTATCCCTCTCAATACTCCCAACCATAGACTTTAAAACTTTTTTTATGTAGCAAGCTACGCCCCAAACCCTTCCTTCTCCAACCTTTTCTATTCCAATAATGCAATAATGTAAAGCCAGGTATTTCTAGGTAATCCTTGTTCTTCATTTTCATGCCTCTAACCATAAAAAATTATATCCCAGATTTGAGAATATTATCTAGCAAAGCCACGTTGTTTTGCCATTAATATTCCACAATTAATAGAGAGAGAGAGAGAGAGAGAGAGAGAGAGAGAGAGAGAGAGAGAGAGAGAGAGAGAGAGAGAGAGAGAGAGAGAGAGAGAGAGAGAGAGAGAGAGAGAGAGAGAGAGAGAGAGAGAGAGAGAGAGAGAGAGAGAGAGAGAGAGAGAGAGAGAGAGATGAAATGAAATGAAATGTTTATTAATACGTCTGTGAGACCATCAGGTCTAGAAGACGTTCAAAATACATAATTTGCATCGTAAATTAGTTCATCTAGAATGTCCTCTGGTAGGAACATACTAGCTCTCTCCTCTGCATAATTTTCATCTATTGTTGTCATCAACTTCAATTTCTGAATACTCATCTCTCTTACCCGCAATAGCTCAACGAGAAATTTTCCAACTAAAGCTGCAGGAAGCTCAAAAAACTGTATCAAATCCCCAACCAAAATACCATGCTTACGTCTACAACACTCGTAAGCCGGACAATGCAGGATTACATGCTCCTCATCTTCAATTGCATTTGTTCCGCAAACTTTACACAACCTCAGCTCATAAGGGACATTACCCCAACGCCCAACTTCAACTCCAAGATGGTGGGAGCTGAGCCTCATTCTACTAATCACATGCCTAAGTTTCACTGAAATCCCTTCTTTGAGGTAAGAAGCTCCTCGTAGGGTAGGGTTCATTACTCGCTTATAATACTCCTTCTTTACTTCGGGAACACTCCACATTTTGTGTGCAGCATGTCTCTTTATCCATTCCCTTAGGTTCCTCCTATTCTCCCCAAGATCTCCTATGTTCATCCCCCATTTTTGAAGCCAAACCATGATATCAGCATACCAACCTTTTTCCTGACTTTGCACATGTGCCAAATAGGGTAAGCTATCAGCTCCCTTATCATAAACCACTTTGCAAAGATAAACAAGCAACTTGTGAAGTGCTTCTAGCTCTAACGGGAGCATATCACACTCCACGAGCATCATATCATAGGGCGTTTGCATCTTAGCCCCCAGTTCAGCATGAAAGAATTTTTTTTGTACCTTTTCTACTTTCTTCCAGGAGTCTAAGGAAAGTCCAGGTCCCCACACTTCACAACCATACAGAACTACAGGTACCACCAGAGCGTCAAACAACATCTTTCTAAGGCTGAAACTCCACAATTCAGCTTTATGGCATTTCCTTTGCATGGAGTAAAATGCTTTCAATCCACCATTCACCCTTTGCTCAACTGCTGTATTCCAACTCGGGCTCTTGTCCACTACTAGACCGAGATACTTGTAATTATCAACAATGTCTACCATATCTTCTTTATAAAAGAACTTATCTTTGTTTGCACCAAATATTACAACTTTGGTTTTGGACATATTTACCACCATTCCTTTGGTGTCACAAAAAGAGGATAGCATACCCAAATGCTTTTGCAACCCCTGAGCGCTCCGTGAGAGCAATACTATATCATCTGCATATAAGAGAAGCAGGACTACATACCCAGACAATGCAACCCCATCGCCACCAAATTGTTGGGTCCAACTCTCCAACTCATCTATAAACAAGCCAAATAATGTTGGAGAAAGCGGGCAGCCTTGCTTGACACCAATAGTACTCTCCACTAGGTCAGAACATTGCTCGGATAGCGGGAAAGATAGTTGCACAAAAACCCTTTCATACAGTATTTTAACTGCTGCCTGAAATTCAGATGGTACACCAAGATATTCCATTCTTTGCCATAAAAACTCCCTTTGGACCGTATCAAAAGCTTTTGTAAAATCAACAAAAACAGCAAACATAGGCTTTTTAGTACCTTTAACAGAGTCCATGATGCATCTGAATGTGACCAAGTGATCAATGGTAGACTTATTCCTCCTGAAGCCAGCTTGCCCCCTGGCCCTAACTTGGTGTTCCTCGGCCCAGTTACTGATTTTGTGCTCCAGTAGAGTGGCAAACAATTTAGAGTACAGGCTGCTAACCATTATCATCCTGTAATTACTAGGATCCGCTACATCCCCAGATTTATGCAAAGGAATTACTCTATTTATTTGCCAGGTCAGGGGGAATCCTTCACGCAACACTGCATTAAATAAATTAGCAAGTACCACAAAAATCTTGTTGCCAGCCCATTTAAGCATTTCGGCCATCAGTCCATGTGCATCATCTATCATCTGCTTTACCATTAGATAGTTTATGCAAGCCCAACTCAATGTCTTCCACAGTGAATTGTAAGATGTTAGACCCGCATGTACCTCATTGTACTTTCCCAACCTGTGGCATAAAATATAACTTGCGTATGTGACGCATGAGGTCATTAACTTCCAGCCCTACCACAATACTATTCTTAGGCAGCAATTAACTCTGCTACCATATCCTCCTGATTCTTTTTGAGAAAAACATGCTTTTTCTGCTTAATTAGCTTCATGTACTCATTCTTGCATTGTTTAGATTTTACCTGTTTATATTGCTCCCTCTTGAGTTTGCATTCAGCATCGAACCATCCATTGCAAGGTAAACCTTTGAGTTTTCTCTTTGATAGGAAACACCGCTCAGCACATTTTACTAATATTGAGGAAAGTACATCACTCATCTCAGTAGCACCACAAGGCCAATGAACCATATCAATTTGATTTTCACAAAATTGCTGATAAATATGGGCTTTATGCATATGCATACGTACCTTTTTTGATGGCATTTTTTGAATGTGTATGGGGTGCCCTTTGGTGTATATTTCAAGGAACAGAGGGACATGATCAGATTCTAAGTGCAATTCTCCAACATGGAAGTTTCTGACTTCTGATGCAAACTCCGCGCTGGCTATAACATAGTCCACTACACTTGCATCTCTGCATGTACGGACACCTGTTCCAGGAAATTTTCTAGTACCATTGTATACAAGGAGATCAAGGCCACTACACAAACTCAACAAATGATGACCCTGAGGGTTAGCCCAACGCCCAGAGTCAAGAGACTCTCTAAACCATCCACTAGCCTTCAACTCATCGTCATCCAGCATTTCTGCCCATATAGCATTACCATGGTCGCCTCTAATAGCAGCTTGTTTATTTGCAGTGCGCCCATTAAAATCCCCCATCAACAAAACATCCCCTTTCTGAGACAACTTAACTATATCTTGCTCTAGATAATTAAACGGATCGTCTCTATCCAACTCACCTATGTCATATGTAGGAGACTCTCGAGGAGGGAAGTAACAGCCAGCAATGAACAATGTTTTTTTCCTGCCTGGAATTTCAACCCAAATTGTCTGTTTAGATTCTCTTATTACCTTAACAAAATGTACAAACTCAGAGCGGATATAACAAGCAATGCCGCCATATCCCTTTCTCCTCCAACCTTTTGTATTCCATACTGAACTAATGAGTATAAATCCTTGAAGCTCGGGCAGCCCACGCCCTTCATGTTCCCCTGTTTCTAGGAAAAAGACCATATCTAACAGTACGAGAACATCAGCCATTGTATCCACATCACTTAGATTCAATGTGTTGATGTTCCACACTCTAGCCCTGATGATCCCGCTTCCCTATTTAACATCTTCTTCATCCCTTTTGCCAAACTGTTTTCTTGCCTTGCTGCCTAGCCTCTTTTAGTTTTTGCAGTTGGTTTTTGTGTTCCTGGAATTGATCTTTCGTGAAATCCTCATTGATCCATACTTTTTGCCCTTTCAACATTTGCCTTTTTTTGAGAATTTCTGATCGAAAACCCCTATTCAAGAACTTAACCACTATGTGACGGTCCCAGTTCCCTCTTTTGCCTACTCTGAAGGCTTCAGCAATCCCATTTTCATGTATGTTCATATGCTCAGATAAGAACCCGCATACTAAATCCTTAGTATCTTCCTTGTCTGCTTCAGCCAAGCCTACTATACGTAAGTTTAAAGCTCTGCTTTTCTGTTCTTGCAGTTCTATGAAATCATCTAACTGTTTCTTAATATCCATAACGGAGCTAGAACCAGCATCGCTGACTGGCAAAGGGTTTGCATCGATCTCTGCTGGATTACTATTTATTGTTTGAAATTGCTGCAACTGCAAATTAACTTCAGACTTGTATTGTTCAAATTCTGCCCGAAATTTAGTTAATTCATTTTGTAATTCAGCTGCTATGATACCTCTCAGGTCACTTAAGGTTGTTCGCACTGCTTCTTGGATTGATGCATGAATAACATCCTGTAACGAATCTTTGATTGTATCCCTGACCACTGTAACAAGGTTTTGAAATCCATTATTTTCTCCAAGAAAAAAACCTGACGGAACTGCTGGAAGATCTACTGAATGGCCTGTTAGAAGTCCTCCATGCGAACCAGGTGGGCTCGCTTTCTCTGAACCTGGTATCGAACCATTTGAGGAATCGGCATCAGAGACGTCTGCATCAGAGGCAGCGTTCGAGACATTTTTTTTCTGTATTTTAAGCTTTTCTTCAGAGACGTCGGCATCAGAGGCAGAGTTTGAAACATTTTTTTTCTGTATTTTAAGCTTTGCTTCTGTTACAGCATCTTTGTTCACCTGTTTGGAATTGCTCGTGCCCATTTTAGATGTCCCCACCAAGTCTGAGCCATTCTTAGAACCACCGGGGTCTTTTCTGGTTTTAGCCATCGAAACCCTAAGCCACACAATAAGCATTATCAGAAAACTTCCGGGGTTGTAAATAGGTCTGGCCCTTGGCCCTTTCGCAATCCCAAGAAGAAGAGCTTTTTTTGCGCAGTCCGGGACTGTGGAAACAGACCCTTTTGTGTGGGCTCCGATGCTCTGATACAGACAGATAATGGGCTCGTTTTTGTGTAGTAGCCTGTAGCGCCCCTTTCACACACACACACACACACACACACACACACACACACACACACACACACACACACACACACACACACACACACACACACACACACACACACACACACACACACACACACACACACAGAGAGAGAGAGAGAGAGAGAGAGAGAGAGAGAGAGAGAGAGAGAGAGAGAGAGAGAGAGAGAGAGAGAGAGAGAGAGAGAGAGAGAGAGAGAGAGAGAGTTGTTACTAGAGTCAAATTCGAGAAGACATGTCGTCCCTACAATGGGCCACATCCCATAAACTTATGGACAATTGTAAAATAATGCTATGGGGCTCAAAAGAAATGATTTTTTGCAAATTGGTAGACCAGCAAGAAGTCCTCCAAAGAGGAAGTGGTCTAGGTTGACAGAAGGATGGAGATGGATATGGTCTGGATGGCTATGTGGGAACAAGAGTGGAGAGAGCAATGGTGAGAACAAGGCAAAATCGATATCAATGTCAAAATCACAAGCAAGTTGGAACTTGGGGTTCAGAAGGAAGAGAGGTGCTATATCAAGGAAAATTTACGTGGAAAGCAAAGGCAATATTGACCGAAGCTATGGTTAAGGGTAGGATATAATTCTAACTAAACAATATGCTAACGTTAGCAGATTAATTCAACAACATCCAAGACGACCTATCACAAATATAGAATGCATGTGCGTATGAGAAAAAGACGAAAATGCCAAATGCATACATGATCACGATTCAAGCCAGATGAGCCTGTCCAAAATCAAACCCCAAATCCATTGATATGAACTGGCTGTAAATAAATAATGGCAATAGCAAGTGGGCAAATGTAGCATCTTATTGAAAACTGTGGCAAGAAAAGCAAGACCAAATATGAATCAACACCTCTCACGTCATAGAAAATAATGTCTAGAAATGTTATTCCAAAACGGATCACGCGCCCTTTATGAAGAATGCATAACATGAAAAATCTCATCATGGGAAGGGACTCGCAAAGAACACAAAAAACCAGCCAATATATGTGCCTAGAAGGAGCAACAAACGCTATATCCTCCCAATTCAATACATGACTATTATGATAACAAACTTCCCAAAACCCAAATTTTGTCAAATGTAGGTAGACATAAACCCCAAATTCTTGACATACCTATAGGGAAGTTGGTCACAACAATAAAGAGATGGTTGAAGAAATATAACATGCGGTAGAAAAATATGTCTCAAAACACTAGGGTCAAATTCGAGAAGAACACATGGCATCCCGACAATGGGCCACATCCAACAAACTTACGGACATTTGTAAAAGAAGGCTATGGGGCTCAAAAGAAATAATCTTTTTGCAAAATTGGTAGACCACCAAGAAGTCCTCCAAAGAGGAAGTGGTCTAGGTTGAAAAAGGGTGGATATGGATATGGTCAGGATGGCTATGTGGGAACAAGAGTGGAGAGAGCAATGGTGAGAACAAGGCAAAATCGATATCAATGTCAAATCACAAGCAAGTTGGAACTTAGGGTTCAGAATGAAGAGAAGTGCTATATCAAGATTGCCCGAAAAGATAACTCAACCTTAAAGACGATCTCCCTATGAATGACGTAGCAAAATAGGTCACATAAAGGAACATAGCAAAAATATAAAATCCCAATAAGAAACTATATACCACAATGTTAGTAATAAGAGACTGTTTAATAGCAGGTGTCAATAAGTGCGTAGACAAGAGATCCAACAATATCCTAAATGCAATGTGTAGACTAGCAGGGACACCAGGGTGTAACGGGAAGCAAGATCAAAATGTGATAATATTGAAAACCCAAATTTAAGATAGTAATATGGTAAGAAACCCCAGAGGAATAAATGAGGATATTCGGATGTCATAATTCACACTATGCCATAAAAACCAAGTAACATGGTAGAGCCCCTTCTAAACAAAGAAAATGCACAACTAAACTTAACCTGATTCAAATCACAACCCAAAGAAAATGTTTAATTCTAAAAACTTATCTGAAGATTATCCGCTACAGCCGAATGCTAGGGAGTGGAGAGATCATCCCTGGCCTTAACCAACATTGAATGCCTCGAAGGAGGTCTCAATGAAATCCGAGGATACAGAGATAATGTAACCTTGTAATGGTGGAAAATCTTGGCTTAGGTAATAGGGTAGGAAATAAAAGAAATATGGGGATACCAGGATAAGAATAGAATAGAATAGAATATGATTTTATCGTCCACGGAGACCAACTGGCCTATGGGACCCAAGTACAAAGAGAGAGAGCAGCAGGCGTATTACTACCAGGATTAAAAAACCCCCGCCCCGAAGGGTTTTCGGGGGAAAAACCTTAGTAGCAATAAGGATGCTGACATACTGCACAGTTATATACATAATCACAAGTACAGCTGAGGTTAATGCCGGATTGGGGGGCATAACCGAAGTCCACAGTATCCATTACCTCCCGGAGGTCTGATCCCAACAAGCCTACAGAGGCCGTGCTCGATAGCTCATGCAAGGCCCGATGGGGCACAACTAGCCCGAGCATACCGAGCCCGGATATGCTCAGATGACACGGACAGCCCGGAGGGCGGACTTTCATCCTCAATGGCTCGCTGACAAAGATCGACGGACTCGCCCCTCACGCTGGCTCGAATCCATCTCCCTGTCTCAATGCGGAGGTGGTGTGCACCTGTGCGAATGGAAGCAATCACCCTGCGCTTTTTCATGGGGTAACCCCGACATGGGTTGCACAGTTGATCGAAAGGGGAATCGAATGGCAAAGAGTTGAGGATCAGATGCTTGAGAAGCAAATTCAGCGAGGATAGGCCGAATCAGATTATGTTAGAAGGAGGATTCGTTGGAGAAGCTCCAGAATTGATTTGCAAAGGAATCCGATGGCCGATTCTTGGAGTGCTTCGGCAAGTTGTCCACCTGGCTCCAATCGGCTGCATAACTCCAATTTCAGAATTCATGGGCCTGTTGCAGGCAGGTACAGAAGTCTAGATTCTGATAAGCTGGTGTGTTGGATTGCAACATAAGTATAGCACAAGGGAAGACGAAGCAGCACAGGTGCAAATCCGACCAGACTAGGAAGGCAAATTGTCAGAAAATAGAGCAGCATGCAGAGCTGGCCAGATCTTGATATAGCAGTGACCCATGTAAATCAATCAAAAAGCCAAATTGGCAAAAGGCAATAAGGAACAAAAAACGTGGAGATGCGAGAGGAAAGAGCCGATACAGAATCAAGGATCAAATGTTCTTGGGCCAAGATGGGTTGCGGTTCACAGGTGAAGCCTGGGGACGGACATCTCCGAAGCAGATAAACTAAAAAAGAAGGTCAACCGCTCCTGATAAGATCCAAAGAGAGAAGACAGTGCCTAATTCGTGGGGGATCTACGCAGAGATAACCGATATTGCGGGCACAGATGTAGCCCAAGCTAAATAGTGATGAAAAAACACAAACCTACTAATCCACGCAGGTTCCAGACGAATCCAATTGTCAAACCTGGTTTGAAGGACTGTTTGAAAAGATCTGCTCCTGATGAATCAATGATGAGGCAGATCGCTGGAGAGAAACCGATCCCTGCTCTGCCTGCACTCAGTACTAGAAAAGAAAATAGTTGTTGCATGCTCCTTTCGCATGTTCCAAATATCAAATTAAGAGAAGAAGTAAAACCAATCCATCAGAGGATGTATGCAGATAGCTGTAAATGTAAGGAAAGCTCAATTGTAAAAGGAATCATCCAACCAGAGCCCAACTATAGTCTACACATCAATAATTCATGATAGTGCACGTCGGATCTTCGTGTAGAGCAATCCTCCTATAGACTCTTGATAATATAAACGACAACTCAAAGGCAGAAATGCATGATCATAAAAGAATTAGCAAGCAAAGCCACGGAAGCCAAACCATAGCATGCAAATCCGCCAAAACAATCTGGATTGTGTCAGATCTGCCTGTGTCTAGAAGGACCTTTGCAATGGGAGAGAAATCCATACCTCATAAGCTATACCTTGTATACATCATAAGTTGAAACAAAGCAGCAAGAGCAGCCTAGCTATCAAATGGCCAAATGCAGAAGATGATGAGCCAAAAAAGAAATGTGAAACAAGAGCAGGATGAAGAGCAGGAAAAATTAAGAATCTGTGACGGGAAGACGGAGGGAAGCAAGATGATAAGACAGGTGGGAAGCAATGGACAAGGAAAGACGGAGGGAAGCAAGAGGATAAGACAGGTGGGAAGCAATGGACAAGGAAAGAGATGTTGCTGTGAGAAGATGCCGATAACGAGCCACAAGAAGGACGAGCACATATATAGCTACTCGTCCCATCCCAGAATGACGATCCGAGGGCTCGGATCGATGCCATCTTATGCACTCTTGTTCAAGCCAATTGTGCTGCAGACACAATTACTAGTCTACCAAGCGGCATTCCCTATCTAGTATACCATGTTCAGGCCTACTATGCTGCAATCATAGTGCTAGTCTACCATGAGTATACACAACAAAAGTATCTATTCTTTATTCCAAATAAAGAAAATCAACTTAGGAACTTTACCCGCAAGCCTATCCCATAGGAAACAATTTGAGATTCCGCATCCAAATTTTGCGTCCATATCCTTGACAGCTTCTACGTAAAGTGTCCTCCCCAATGCTTAACACTAAGCAATCCTGCAAATAAGGTCAAGTGTTAATATAGATGACTTCCCAAGTCAAATATTTATATAAATGACCCCCACGGCCAATCAGTCTCTCAGATCACCACGATCTGACTCCACAATCCCAAGCATGATGCTTTTGCAGTTTTCCATACTCGGGCTTAAATGTTGGAATTTACACAGGCTCAAATGACCAAGATGAACTTCTAGAGATGGCAAGAGGTTATGGCGGGTAGTTTGGCTATTATGACAAAGCAGAGCTCAATGTTTTGCAGCAGTGGTTTACTTGTCTCCATGACAAGCTATTTGTCTCCATGACAACTCGTACGACAAACTACTTGTCTCCACGACAAGCTTTTCCACGATAACCTAGCAGTCACCCTTATCATTCTATAATCCCCAAAGGATCATAGAAGTTTTCCCAGTAATCCGAACTCGTTCACAACAAGTCGGTCTACATACTTCGAGCATTCTCTACGAAAACACCGAGTTTTCTCTGCTACTGATGCTCCAGATTCGCTTGCAGCAATAGTCACTAAATCCACCTCAGTTCCATTAACTGCTCTAATGTTGAAATCATATGATTTCATTGTGGACATGTAGAAAGGATATTTCAGATATAGATGTAGAAAGAATAGACCTCTCTGCGACTTTAGCCTTTTTTTTGCAGACAGTTGCCTTTTATATCAAAATATCTCCTTGCCTTTAATTAGCTTATATGACTTTTCATATGGGACATTATCTATGATCTTTTTCTCAACCAATAAAATCATCCCAATGATAGTGCCTCGACCCCTTCAATAAATATCAATGGTTCTTCACACCCAAATGCTATGTTATCCTATGCCCCTTTATATTATTAGGTGACCTTAGGAATAACATTTACATAGTATTTGCTATAATTCCAATAACCCATTCGCCGTGGACCACTCCCCCGTGCTTGCTCCGTATCAGTACTGACAGTCTATAAATCTTTGTTTGGAACAAGATTTTTACCTGTTTTGACCATTTCGGTCTCATTTCCATCTATATCCTTTTGAAGTAGCCACCATTATGGTGGGATTAGCAGTGGCCAGGCTGCAACTACATGCCATATGCCACCCTAAATCGATTTCTATATGGCGCCCTAAATCAATTTCTATATCTGTAAATCAATTTCTATTACAGACCATGAAAATCTTCCAAAGTCATTAGCTTTTATTTTGTATTTCTTATTTTTGTTGCCACTACTGTAGCCCTTACCATCAAATATCAAATTAAATATTGTATTTTCGAACATAGAAAGTGCTTATACTCAGAGAGGTGCCTTCAGATAGCCTTGCCATATTTCCATTCTATTCCTCAATCTATGCCGTGCAAGCGGGCAAATTATGCCCTGCTTCTGATGCTGAAATGTTAAGTTACATAATTTTCTTCTTTTCCTCAGTTTTCAAAGCATTTCTAGACTGTATTAATAACACAAAAATTTTAGATTATCGGGCTTATATTCTAGATTGTCAAGTCAATATCGTAACCTATGGGACCCTGAAATTTCCGACGATTTCAGGCCTTGTTTTTTTCAGGTGACCTCTCTTTCTGTAAGCTTTGTTCTGTAAGTTTTGTTCCGGATGAAGGACGTCTGCTGCGAAGCTCTGTAAGCTTTGTTCCAGTCCAGGCCGAAGCTGTGTAAGCTTTGTACAGTAATTTTAGTGTAAGCTTTGTACAGTAATTTTAGGATCTCTGAAACAGACTACTTTATGCCCTGTGCCATAGCCGGAAGCTTTGCAAGCTTTGTTCCGGTAAAGTAGCATGAATGGCCGATCTTCAGCTAAAGAATCTTGAAACGTACATAAATGAGAAGAGAAACAACAGATTAAGCGGCCTTTCACAGCAGTTCTTCTCACCGTAGTTCAAGAATGAGGAAATTTCGGGTCCCGTAGGCCACGTATAGAAACCTACGCCACCAGAAGGTTTCTGGAAGAAACCGCCGCTCGTGGCGCCGCCGCCAGGTTTCTTCCAGAAACCTTCAGGTGGTGTAGGTTTCTTTATACGTAGTTGATATGCCTGAAATTTACAAGACCCACATCAAACTCACATACTTTTGATCATGCACTTGGATTATGGGGCAGCCACATTAGGATTTTAGATGATCCACATGTAGGTTGATGTATATACGTTTTTGGGTCGGGCGAAGATGCACAAATTTACTACCAGGTTCTTGAATTGAAAAGAGAGCCATAGTTTGATGGTTCAGAATTTTTTTCTTGTGAAGCTTCAGCATACAGAATTGAGAGCCCTTTCGCCTGCTTTAAAAATTTTGTGTATATACAAAAGGTTGGGAAAGAGAAACGTTCGTGGCGGCCAAGGCCGCCGCGATAAGTTTCTTGTATAAATAAGGGTTATAATATTAAAGTGACTTTAATGTTAGAGTAGGTGGATAATGGATGCGAGGTGACTTGGAGGGTGTCTGCATTAACTTGGGAGAAGGTGACATAACAATCTTGGGTTGTACGTATAACAAGAGGTCTTTCGATAGAATTCCATCTCTATCCATCCTAAATTTTGGATAATGCAAAATTATGGGCACTTACTAGTTATAAGGTAGACACATTAGAAAGGTAATGTCATTCTTGTCAAAAAGGTGTTTATCCATAAATCTATCAATGAACTAAGGCTACGAGAGAAGGATTGTCAGAGGAAGAGGAGGTTAACTCTCCCCTAGAGTGGGTTATGCAAATTATGCTGGGAGGCCAAGTGGGTTATATGCATAAATCCCGGGAGGTTAACCTCCTTAAATTACAAGGTTAAGAAAATTATCCCTAAATTAAACCACAAAATCAGGCAATTTCAAGTTCATCTTACAATGTTAAGCTTTTGACCACGACAACTTCTGGTTATGGTAGAATTTCCTCCTCTGCAAAAGGATGCAATATTTTTGGCCGCTTGGTGGGTAGATTCCATTTGATGAGCTCGTGGGTTTGCCGGAGTTGGAGGTTTTAGGACTGTAAATCAATTCTATGGAAGGAAAAATGTCTATTTCGGCAGGTAAATTTTCTAACTTGGGAAGTTGCATGAAGAACATGATCGACAATGCCGCGAGCACATGATCCAAATATGAAAGACAAGATCTGGAGGAGGAGGTTATCACGATAATATGCACTGGATTAGCACGATTAGTATTGGGCAAACTTTTTAGGTTCCATCGAAAAATTTCCTATGGTTACTTTGGCCAGTCGGATATCTTGTGTTTAGAGTCAGAACTTTCCATTGTCTTAATAGAAAACCACAAGAAAACTTGCCGGAAAAATCCCTGCAATACAGTAACTTGACTGGGAGAATTTTCAATTCCAACCGGTTGGTTTATAGTATTCCCCGGAATTTGCCCAACACTAAGCACAATAACCTTCTGTGTTAATTTTTATAATCCAATTCGATTAGACAGATGCCACGATTGGATTCTGATAATTTTCAAGACTTGTGGTTTAAGGATTGGTCATCAACCTTAGGACAAAACCGAAACCCTAAGCTTTTGGAAGGGCCAATGGACTTCAAACCTTTCCTTGACATGCATCATCTCGAACAACTCGACAAAGGAAGCATTCCATAGATAGAATGTGGTGTGGGATACGTGGCATATAATTGAGGGATGCGCTAAATGTGGGAGCGAGATAAGATGCGCTGGCAATTAGTTGGTGGTTTGGCTACCAGAAGGAAGGCAATTTTTCTGCCGACGTGGCAGGTAATCTGGCATAACGACACGTATGGCCACGCGGCGGTCATGCGAGAAGGAACCTGATATGTAAAAATGCAACTCTTCATTCTGGGGCCATAGCTACGTAATTCTTCGAGATTTTGGAATCCTGTTTGAAAAAACCATGTCGAATAACAGGGATCAACCCAGCTATGGCGATCAATCCAGGGCACGGCGAGAGGACGCATCGAAGGAATTAGAAGAGGCCCGGCAGGCTGCTGCAGCAGCCCGATCCGCAGCCTCCGAAGCATTGGCCCATTCCGGCACTGCTGCATCCGACGCTGCCATAGCCGCAGCCAGAAGTGCTCAGGATGCCCTTGTCCGGGCCAAGGATGCCACTGTGGAAAAAATTATCGAGGTCAAGGATCGTGTCTCCGGCGCCGTTGCTTATTCTAAGGATGTCGCCCTAGAAAAGGCTTCTGCTGCCCGGGATGCTGCTGCTGATTCTGCTGCTAGAGCACGGGATAAGGCTGCCGAAACCAAGGATTCTGCTCTGGAATCCGCTTCGAGGGCTAAGGATTCTGCTGTCGATTCCGCTTCCCGAGCAAAGGATGCTGCATTGGATTCTGCTGCTAGAGCAAAGGATGCTGCATTGAATAATGCTGCTAGAGCAAAGGATACTGCATTGGATTCTGCTACTAAGGCAAAGGATTCTGTTGCCGATGTTTCTGTAAGAGCGAAGGATTCTGCTGCTGATTCTGCTTACAGAGCTAAGGATGCCACTGTTGAGAAAACACAACAGGCCAGGGATATTGCACAGGTAATTTTGCTTTTGTTGGTTAGATGCATTCTCATTTCCAAGGCATTCCAACGTTGAATTTTTAAGGTATTCAACTTTGAATTTTGCATTTTTCTATTAAGTGTTGGGACGATTAGTTATGCACTACAGAATCGGACAATTAGTTTGCACTGCCAGATTTTGTTAGTACATATCCCATGCTTTACAATCGTCGTCGTTAATTTTTGCAATATCAAACATTGCAGACGAGGATTGCATTTCTCAATGTCAAGGACCATTTGTATTGGGTTGTTCAGTTATATATAACTAAGCAGCATTCATCGTAATGGATATGCATAGTAGCATATTGTTAACTTATGGGTTTGACTATTCCATTATGTATTGGGTTTGTAAAGAGGAGCATTGCATTTATTCTCTTAGTTGGTAATTGATAAAGTTTATATGTTTTAACAATTGTAGGAGAAGGCTGCATCTACCAAGGAGCAATTGCAGCAATTAGGTGGAAATGTACAGGAACAGGTGGGCAAAGCAAGTGAAGCACTTCAGGAAAGAGCTATGTGGGTCAAGGAAAGGGCACAAGAGACAGCAGAGAGAGCTTTGCAGACTGCAAAGGAAGCAGCTGGAAGAGCTAAGGAAACTGCAGAGGATGCTGCTCACAGAGCTAGGGAAACCACAGGAGATGCTGCTCAAAGAGCCAAAGAGACTACCCAGGATGCTGCTCAAAGGGCAAAGGATAATACTGTCTCAGGGTATAATGCACCTTGATCTGTTGGAATTGAACTTTAATGCTTGATGATTCTTGAATTCGCTAGGTTTTTCTCTTGGGAGGTCTAACTCTAATTAGTCTATGTCAATGTGGATGTCGAACAAAATGGAGTAGTAGGTATCAGTATGTTGTAAATATGTTTGGTGGGCTGTCTTAAACATGGTATCGTTCTTAGATGATTGAGATAGTAACTTCTATTAGGTTGTAGATTTCTATACATTAAAAACAGTAACTTCTATTAGCTTGTAGATTGCTATACATTCTTGGTCATCTTGTGGATTTGAGCAGTCCCGTCATCTCTTAAGATGGTTGAATTTCGTTGTTGCGTGCTCTCAGACATTGTGTGGTTTTGGTACTAAGATCACTGAAATTGACACAGATACGAGCAAGGGAAGGATAAAGCAGACCAGGCTATAACTGGTGCCAGAGAGAGAGTCTCAGAAGGCTTGCAAACTGCAAAAGATACCACAGAATCTGCAAGACAACAGGCTGTAAGAACAGGCAGAGAGACAGCTGATGCAGCCAAGGAGAAGACTGAAGCAGCCAAGGAGAATGTGAAAGGAAAGGCCTCATATGCTGCAGACAGGGCTGCTGAAGTCAAGGACAGGGCAATTGAAGCGAGTGAGAATGCCAAACAAAGAGCCCTAGAGAAAGCAGGGGAAGCGAAAGAGAGCATGGGCCAAGCTATGGAGAGTGCAAAGGAGAAGGGCAGAGAGACAGCAGCGGGTGCAAGGCAGAAGGCTGAAGAGACTAGAGATGCTGCCAAGGACAAGGCTGGACAAGTTAGTGATGCTGCAAAGGAGAAGGCAGAACGTGCAAAGCAGGCTGGATATGAAGCTAAAGAAGGCGCGAAGCAGAGGGCTGGACAAGTTGCTGATACTGCAAAGGAGAAGGCGGAGCAGGCAAAACAAACTGGATATGAAGCTAAAGAAGGTGCCAAGCAGAGAGCTGGACAAGTTGCAGATAATGCAAGGGAGAAGGCAGAAGGTGCAAAGCAAGCTGGATATGAGGCTAAAGAAGGTGCCAAGCAGAAGGCTGGAGAAGTTGCCGATAGTGCAAGGGAGAAGGCAGAGCAGGCAAAACAAACGGGATATGAAGCTAAAGAAGGTGCCAAGCAGAGAGCTGGAGAAGTTGCTAACAGTGCAAAGGAGAAGGTAGATCAGGCAAAACAAACTGGATATGAAGCTAAAGAAAGTGCCAAGCAGAGAGCTGGAGAAGTTGCGGATAGTGCAAGGGAGAAAGGAGAGCAGGCAAAACAAACTGGATATGAAGCTAAAGAAGGGGCCAAGCAGAAAGCTGGAGAAGTTGCTGATAACACAAGGGAGAAAGGAGAGCAGGCAAAACAAACTGGATACGAAGCTAAAGAAGGGGCCAAGCAGAAAGCCGGAGAAGTTTCTGATAGTGCGAGGGAGAAGGCAGAACAAGCAAAGCAGACTGGCTATGAAGCTAAAGAAGGTGCAAAGCAGAGGACTGGAGATGTTGCTGATAGTGCAAGGGAGAAGGCTGAACGGGCAAAGCAGAGTGGCTATGAAGCTAAAGAAGGCGCAAAGCAAAAGGCTGGCGAAGTTAGTGATAGTGCCAGGGAGAAAGCAGAACGTGCAAAGCAAACAGGATATGAAGCTAAAGAAGGTGCAAAACAGAAGGCTGGAGAAGCTGCAGATAGTGCAAGGGAGAGGGGTGAAGCTGGAAGAGAGAAAGTTGGTCAAGTTGCAGATGATTCAAGGCAAAGAGCTGGTGAGGCGTATGAGGGCACAAAACAAAAGGCTGGTGATGTAGCAGATAATGCCAGGGAGAAGGGCGAGGCTGCAAGGGGCAAGGCTGGTCAAGCTACTGAAGATGCAAAGTATAAGGCAGGCCAGGCAAAGGAGGGTGCAAAGGAGAAAGCAGATGAGGTTACAGATATGCCAAATGAGAAGGGTGTAGCTGCCAAGGACAGAAGTGGACGAGCGGGAGAAGATGCAAAACAATTATCTAGAGAGGTTTCTGACAGTGCAAGAGAGAAATCTCAAGCTGCAAAGGAGTTCGCAGAGGAGGCTAAGGAGGGCGCAAAGGAGAAGGCTGGTCAGGCTTATGATGCTGCCAAGGATAAGGCTGGACAAGTGGCACAAAGTGCTAGAGAAACCAAAGACTGGGCAAAGGAGAAGGCTGGAGAGGCTGCAGACTATGCAAAGGAGAAGGCTGGCCAAGCTACACAAAGTGCAAAAGATACGGGCGAGGCTGCAAAGGACAGAGCTGGTCAATATGCAGATAGTGCAAAGGAGAAGGCTGGCCAAGCCAAAGATGAAAGCCAAAGGAAGGCTAGAGAGGCTGCAGATTATGCAAAGGAGAAGGCTGGTCAAGCTACACAAAGTGCAAAAGATAAGGGCGAGGCTGCAAAGGACACAGCTGGTCAATATGCAGATAGTGCAAAGGAGAAGGCTGGCCAAGTCAAAGATGAAGGCCAAAGGAACGCTAGAGAGGCTGCAGACTATGCAAAGGAGAAGGCTGGTCAAGCTACACAAAGTGCAAAAGAGAAGGGCGAGGCTGCAACGGACAGAGCTGGTCAATACGCAGATAGTGCAAAGGAGAAGGCTGGCCAAACCAAAGATGAAGGCCAAAGAAAAGCTGGAGATTTAACTCAGGGTGCAAAAGCAATGGGAGAAGGTGCAAGAGATAAAACTGCTCAATTCACAGAGAGTGCAAAGGATAAGGCTGGCCAAGCAAAAGAAAGTGCTGAGCATAAGGCTGAAGGTGCGAAGCAGAGAACAGGTGAAGCTACAGATGCTGCTAGACAAAAAGGCCCAGAAAGTAGAGAAATTGGTGCCAAGGAGAGAACTGGAGCTTCTTATGATGAAGGCAAAGGTGGTAGAATTAGCGAAGAAACTAAACTAAAAGCTGTTGAAGTTGCTGAGGAAGCTGCTGAACAAAATCAGCCTCATCGCCGTCCCGAAAATGGTGAACAAACTCATGAAGAGGGTCATGAAGAAGGTGGAGAGCCTAAAGGCCTCTTGGCAGCTGTTGCCAATGCAGCCATCTCTCTCAAAGATGCTGTCGTAGGCAAGCCACCATCTCAAAGTTAAGCTCGTTTTGAGTCTGTTGCTGCTTTTATGTGATAAAATTCATCTTTGTTTTTGAAGTTGGATTCTGTTTATTCTTGTAGATGTTCATAAACCTGATATTGGGAGAACCCGTCTGTAGAGAGTCATTTTCATGCACAAAGTTGTCAAGGTTGTACCAGGTTGTCTGTTTCCTGATTGATTACCAGTTTATATATGGCAACTGCTCATAAAAAGAAGTGTTGCACATACAAAGTTGTTGTACAGATTATTGTGTAATGAGGGACGTTCGATATTTTATCCGAATGTGCACACTTCTTTTGGGTAAATTGTTAAAATTGCAGTCCACAAAAATGGCATGTAGGTGGTTATAATTTGAGGGCTAGAGAATGCTCCGGTTGGTTCACGGAACCTTCTGGCGTGGAAGGGAGATTTCCCATGAGTTCTAAATTTACCTGTTAATCGAGAATTCAGACTTGTTATTTTGAAGGACTATGAAGAGAGTATGATTTTAGAGCAAGAAAATTACCTGCTGATAACATGTTGGCGAAATTCGAAGTTTGGCTGGACAGATGTTATTAAACCCTTGTACTTGTGGCTTTTAAGACGACGTGTCTAATCTTTACAAAAGCTATCATAGGCGTTGCTTATTGGCCGGCCTTCTCTTCGTGTCCTTATTTATAGGGTGAAAATTGTGCTTGGATCATGTATTTAGTTTGAGAAGGTGTGGGATTTGGCCCGCCCTATTACTTTGTGTTCTTGTGCCCATACGTAGATTTTGTGATCGACAACATGAGGTTCTCACTATTGAATTCAACTTTTTCCACTTGATTAGCTATACACCAACCACCACAACACCATTTCCCTTTTGCCAGAGCTATCTTAGGGTCTAGCAGCCAAGGAGATCACTAGCCCACTAAGAGTTATCAAATTTATTGCTCATATACTACATGAACATTCAATGATAGACATTTTCTTTTCATCTTTAGACTTGCACAACTCTTTAATAAGACAATTTGAAATTTGATTATTCCAAACTCTATAGTTCTATAGTTCATGTCCAACAACAGATTGTTAAGCTGTATCAACCTTGCGAGACATGATGCTTTGCATCCCCGACTTAATTCTGCCAAAAGGAAATACAATAAAAAACAAGATACAATTGGCACATTTTCAAACCAGTGCAGAGGCTATATATTTATTCTACAACAATTGTTACATGGAGATCACTCATAGGATCTGTTCCATTTGAATAAGAGGACACTCAGATTTTTTCTTATTGCTCGTGGCAATACACCCATCAAATCATAAAAAACCTATTGAAAAAAACGTATAAAGATACAAAAGAAACCCCATGTTATTATGCTAGATATTTATATGGTATGTATCAATTTTCTTTATATAAAGAATGAGTAAAAGGGACAATCAAATCACTAAAAAAATGAAAAACAAGGTGCTGCGCACGAGGGGTTGCCCTCCAGTGGCCCGAGAGTGTGTTTTCATGGGTTTTGTTTCGTTGTTTTGTGTTGGGTCTTGTCTGTTTTGTGTGAAGCTGTGTAAATGCTATGAATGCAGGTTTTCGTTTTCTTAGCCCAAGAAGGTGCTCATTGTCTATTTGGACTCCAACATGACATGACTGAGATGATAAAAGCACCCAAGAGCAATAGTATAGTAACATAAATTGATTGAGTTCATGAGATTGCCTTGCTCTTCTATAGTTGTAACCAGAAAGGTGCATAATATGGGTATTTACATGTTTGCCCCTACTTTAATGAACAGATTAGAATACAGATTGCAAGACTTGTGGCAAAAATCAACTATTCCTGAATTACTAACTAAAGGCTTGATAACATCATTTTCATCCAATACTAGTGCATATTGTTAGCATATCATATGAAAGAGTGATCTGGGTATCAGAAGAGTCACAAATCTAATGACATACATCTTTCTAATGATTATTCAATATTTGTTATCTATAAAACAACTAAAAAATGGCACATATCTCCCATACAATACCTAACACAGGCTGTATAAACAACCATAGTGAATACCTTTCCCTTGACCTACTATTGGACTCATCTTCCTCTACCTTGATCTAGAAATGGCACTTTGCTCCTTTGCTCAACTCAACCTAAACTTCATCTATCCACTTCAATTTTGAAGGTTTGATAGTCATCAATACATGATTCTGTCTTTGATCTGCATAAACAAATTAAATAAATGTCAAAGTGGATGTAAGAATAAGTAATTCCTCAATCAAACACAAGACACAAGTCATTGTTGGCCATTCTTTTGAAGTTTGAGGAACATGGATTCATGTCCATTAGTGACAAATGATTAGCTTCATGCGGTGCCAAATATGAAGAATTTTTTTACCCAACAAATCTTCATGTCTCGGACTCATGTAGTTTTTTCATATTCCTTATGCTCTGTAAATGCAATCAAAACACAGAACAATTATCTAGCCCTGTTCTAAAGCAATAGATATGTCCAATAGGAATTAATAATTTTTCTTAACAGTAGCAACATTACTAGGATATGTATAAAACCCCAAAATGACATAGCTTTGAGGCTTTTATCCAACCACAAACTAGCAGCTAATATATGGCTTGTTTCAGCTTGGTCCTTCTCTGTAGTCTGTTCCTTTTGTGGTCATTTATCACGATCTATTCGAACCTTGTCCTCAGGAATAGTACTTAGAGCTACTTCTTTCAGCTATGCAAAGGTAGCTTCATCGTCTAAAGAGCTTGTAGACGGAGGCTGTATCTCTGAAGATGTCATCTTGGCATAATCAGATGAACATTTGGCGCCTAACTCTTGATTCTCGTCTGGTAGAATAGGTAAGGCAGCCAATCTCATCTTGATAAAGTTCACAGCCTCCTTGTCTATGTCCATGGCTGCACAGTTGTGGCCCTTCTTAAGCGCACAAGCAATCGTGGTACCAAGGTTGTGGGTCAACCAATGAAGTTATTTATGTTTTATTGTTATACTAATATACCACCATTGTCAAGATAGAAATGGTCAAGGACAATCAATCTATAAACCTAGGGACAATTGTCAAAATAGAAATGATCAAGGAGGATCAATTTATAAGGCTAGGGACAAGAGCAAACTGCGATTGAGACATCTTTTCCAAATGTATGTTAAAAAGATAGGACTACTTTGCTAACTTAGGACCACATTCTATCAACGGATTCTAGAACGGTGGAATTATAGCTTGATGTCAAAATTTAAAGTGGCACAGTTTTTGGTTTCTATAGTCTAATTTTATGATTGAGATAATTGAGTTAGGCAGAAAAAATTGAACCTCAAAAGATGCATTCTTGCAATTAGACTACAATTTTGGTTCTATTGGTAGTTGCTAGCCAAAGCCTTCTATAAATTGCAAACTTATGGACTCAAGCTTGTGTACCTTAGAGCTTGGATTCCATTCCAATAACTAAACTTTTTCCAATGGACATGGTTGTCTAGGTCTACTTGTGAGGATTTGCACAATAATGTTTGGTTGGGTTAAGTTGTTTTTGCTATTACCTTTGACTTTTTGTAGGTTGAGTACAAGAGATCATGTTAGTGTTATTGGACATAAACATCTAAGTGAAGCACAATGTTGTATATCAGATCATGTTAGTGTTATTGGACATAAACATCCAAGTGAAGCACAATGTTGTATATCAAGCTTCAATGCTTGTTGTGCTTCTAGTTATCTATATCAAATTTCCATTTCGTCTTTGCTATTAGTGAGATCTATTGGAAAAAATAGAACGATATTTGCAATTTGTCTTTATATACAAAGCCTGTTCGCGATCCAGTAATGGAATATTCTTAGCCCTTGTTGGCTATTCCTTCTAATTATTTCGTCGGCAACAATACTTATGGTAAAGAGGAAATGATGTTCACAAGTTTCTTGATATAATGAACGATTAACATGTGACAACCTCCAAGTTGTACATACTAAAATTCTTTGTTAATATAAATTTTCATGGTGAATTTTATAAGTCGAGTTGTTGCATTTGAATTCTCTCTCTGTTCCGTATATTATCACATGGGATGAGATAATGGAATTGAAAGGAATAATATTTTAATAGTGAAAATGAACTCAACATGATATACTTCTCTCACGGATCTGGCAACTCCAACTTGTTCATCTGCATTCAAGGGCTTGGTTGAGGGAAGGCATGTAAAGTTTCATTCCAAAAATCTCCATTTGTTTCTACCTCTCTATATACTCCTGGTTAGAGAAGTCTGGTGGCTTCAGCTTTGCCAGACAAAAATAATGGTCAGGAAAATGAGAGCATGGAGCCAAGCACAAACAATCATCCAGCCATGATGTAGTTACAACTGCGGAAACACCTGCAGAAGATAATACAATATTAGGGCTTAAGAAGGCATTGATTGAGTACTGAGCGCAGCCTTGTTGCTAGCAGTGAGGTCCATGCAGAAGTTATAGAACAGATAATGAGCTGGAAGCTAAGATTCCTACCCAGGCTCCTACAGATGCACTGCAACTGCTCAATGGAAAGTGGATTCTAGTGTAAGTCGTTCATTTCCCATGTAAAAAAATCATGAAGCAGAACCTGGTCAATATCCACACATATCATCACTTCTTCCTGGTTCACTGTCTCTTTAGTTAACTTGTGCAATTTTCTGCTATTGTTCTTTGTGCTCTGAACACAAATGTGATGTGCAGATACACTTCCTGGTCAGAACTTTTCCCCCTTCTTGCAACAGGAATCTTGCCCCTTGTCAAAGCTCCAGGAATCTCGCAAACCATTGATGCCGAAGCATTCAGTGCCCAAAATTCCGTCACCTTCTTTGGGCCTTATGCATCAACTTCCTTTTCTACTACAGCATCTTTTGAAGTTCGCAGCCCACAATGAGTACAGGTAAAAGTTAAATGCTTCAAAACTGCCACTTTTGAGATCAAATAACAAAATATATCAAATAGACATGCTACTACATAATAAGAATGCACTCTATATCTACGTTTGCAACTTCAACAAATCAACATTAGAACATGCAAAGCATTTCTGTAGAGAGAAAAAATTAACAGTCGGATATTGCTTTCCTTTCCCATGAATATTGTGTTACAATGCAACTCTAGTGGCTTCTCATAATGATGACTTATACAACTACAAAAGGCTTCCAGATCTAAAAGGGTAAGAAACAATTCCTAATTTACCACAAACACAAATTTATTCGAAAGCATAAACCTGCAATAAAGATCAATTTAAATGCACTGCCATTAAATCTAGTCTTTCAAAAGCAACCTCAGTCTTTCATAAAGGCTCCTGAACTTTATGACCTAGATAGAGATTGTTAATGTTTTAATGATGATATTCTTTTTCTTCTAGATTGTCATCTTAAGCAAGAGAGCATGCACAAGGTGCATTATCCAAGGGTGTTGTAAGCCATTTGCATTATCAATCATGAAGCCTCTATTCTTTGCCATGAAAAATCACTAGATTAGCTTCATATAGTGCCAAATATGAAGAATTTTTTTATCCAACAAATCTTTATATCTCGGACTCATGTAGTTTTTTCATGTTCCTTATGCTCTGTAAATGCAACCAGAACATAAAACAATTACCTAACCCTGTTCTAAAGCAGTAGATATGTCCAATAGGAATTAATAATTTTTCTTAACAGTGGCAACGTTACTAGGATATGTATAAAACCCCAAAATATCATACCTTTGAAGCTCTTGTCCAACCACAAACCAGCGGCTAATATACAGTCTTGAAATTCGCTCTTTGCTAAAACTTGAAGCCACACCCAAAACACGAATATTCATAACGGACTGGCCACTAAGCAAATCCTAAAACAAAAACGCACTATCACCATGTTTCTTAATAAGTTCTAAAATAAAATGCCTTTTGTACCAGCTAAGTAACATGTCCAACACTACATCAGTAATAATTCTAGAATGAAGACTCACCTTATTTCTGGATTAGAAGATTGACCCAGCCGTGTGGGAAGACATCACAGTCCCATGGCAATCATTGAACTTTACTGCTTTGCAAGCTTACTGGCTTCATATACCAAGTTGTTTGCCTTCATTATGGTTTTTACAGCCTTTTTCCTTTACCCCAGATGCAAGTATTCTTAGCCCCTCTATTCTATTTATTTACAAAAATACTTGCCATAAGTACATGGGAAGCATCATTTAACCAATCTGTTCTGACACCCCATAAGTTTTTCATCTACTAAACAATGCTGCCACTGCTTCTTCATGAGTTGGGCATGGTGCAATCTCCCTGCTTCATGCATGTGTCCATAGTTGCTTGCATTGCCTCAAAGCCTTCGTTTGCAAGAGGTTAAAAGGCACGAAAATGTAGATTGGGTTCGTTTTCATACCTTCCTGGGCCATAAGTACACGGGAAGCAGCATTTAACCAATCTTTCTGACAAGGTGCATGTCAAGTGCATGTAGATAAAAAATTTGCAGGAGCCAGATCTTCATCCCTCTCCAGTGTCTACTCTTTGACGCTAAGAACGAATGCTTTGACCATGGCTATAGCAGGAATAAGGCTCCAAATATCTATGGCGGCAGCAGCAGCAGCATTGCATAGAATATGGCAGCAGCAGCAGCATTGCATAGAATACATTGCTGGTGCTCGACATGTTTCCAAGAGTACATCTAACACCTGCATAGTTCCAACTTGCACTAAGCCATGCACACAAAACATAGTATGCCAGGATTAAATTTAGATGAAAGTGAAAGTTCTAGATTGCTTGCATAGAGAAGCTAAGAGAACAACTTCAAACGAACCCGAACAATAACATCTGATGAATCGATCGCTCTCCCCATATTCTCTTGCTCTTGCTTTGGCCTTTGTCAAACATGGTATGCCTCACTGAGTCTTGTAAACCTTTATCATTTCCTAGTTGCTCTCCCCGTTGATCAAAGCTTTCTAAATGCACATCATCAAACTGACTAGGGAACCATGGAATATGCTAATTTTCAAAATCAAAGTTCATGGTAGGCTACAAATTCTCACAGTAAGGATAACAAACCTCCAGCTCCAGTCTCAAGAAGACAAAAACTTAATATAAATTTATGTTAGCATCTATGTTCTCAGCACCGGCATGGCCAAAAACTCAAATACTCCCTTACACGAAGCACACCTTTAGGAGTTGCTCCTGCCAAAAACATGGATCAGCAGGTTCTATGCATAATGGGCCACCCATGGCAACGTTAAACAGAGATAAAGACTGACCAGACTAAAAAGTGTTATTCTATGGAAGCAAAGCCGAGAAGGGGGAGATCTTGTCTCTGGATTCATCACTCTGGGCTCCATTGCTGATTACCTAGAAAATAATTCCTAACATCATTTCAACCTAAAACAGGCAGCTACGAAGAATAACATTACCTGTGCGATTCAACTGATTCTGCTGCCGATCTCCACAGAGCGACCTTGAGCACAGCAAAAGAAAGAAACCGGCTTCAAGAAATGAGACGTCGAGTTCTTTACCAGGTGACCGCCAGTTTACAGGAAATCGGAGGTTTGGAGCAGTCACCAGCATATCCTAGGGATATTCTAGCATATACCTAGGATATGCCAAAAGCCCACATAAACAAGGGTTTGCCCCCTAGGGGCAACCCAAAAATTTGATAGTTTTCTCTAATATGCATTCATGTTTCGTCTTAGAATATAAAGTTTCCGCCCAAACAAATTTGTAAAAAAAAAAGATAAAAATAAATAAAGATTCATTAGGGGGGGTGTTGGTGCTATGCTTGGCGGACGCGAAAGTGTACTCCAGTTCTATGCTTAGACCCTTTTCCATAGTAGATATCAGGCACTGTTCTCGGGCATTTTCCTCGGAAGCCCAAGTGCTTAACTGCCCCTGGAATTTACCCAAAACTTCCTTGAGCAGTATTTGCTCATTGCTAGTTTTATTAAAGTCCTCATTAAGCTGATGGAATCGTTATTTCAAAGGTTCCTCAGTTGTATTATTCTGCACCTGAGGGATTTCAACAGAGGGGTTCTTTACTTTGGACACTTACATGATTTTTACATGATTTATAGTCCCTTGTAGGCCCTTGTTACATTACCCGAATTTGAAATCAGATTCTGAACTGCGAGTTCCGATTTGTAAAAAACGTTGAGTGTTTGTAGAGATTTTTATTCTTAGTGCGTGAATTACTGAAAGAAGTGTAGTTATCAGAATGCTTCTTGTGCTGCCTCTTTCGTCTGATATGCTCTAGGTTTCTATGATGCACAATGATTTTATAAGCATTGTACTTGTTCCAGATTCCTCTGCTTGAGCTTGCCTAGGCAATATTGTATTTTTTTTTCTGTCAGCATTGTCAAGCTGATGTGGCGCAATCTTAACTGTTGATGATTCTATCCGTAGAATAACCAACGGTCATGATTGTGTCACTACCCTTAACAACGTGATCCTCACATTTATAGGCTGAGATCAGATCTTAGCTCCTAGATCAAATTTTGTTATCAAGGATGTTATGCCATTGCAACTGTTGCAGAGCCTGCATCCTTCGCCGGATCTGAAATAAACACTCGGATCACGTTGTTAAGGCGGATAACGCCCTGATCCCTATGCAACAAAAATTTCAGGCCATTTTGTGCATGGCCAAAATATCTCGGGCCGCCCTCGACATTTCGGCCATACACAAAATGGCCCTCAATTTTTTTTTTGGCATAATACCCTCGATCAGGGCGTTATCCCTCTCATAACAAGGGTAACTCTATTTTCACCTGTTGTCTCAGATATTATCGGATTTAATTTACCGAGTCTACCATATTGCTAGAGATGAGACACGTACCCACGCACAGAGAGGAGGAGAGTGGATCGGGACGACTGCATTATACAGCCCCCCCTTCGATGTGGCACAATCCCAGCCCTCCAATCCAAGCCTGGAGGGCCAGATATCAGCGACACAGGGGAGGGGGGCTGTATAATGCATTCTACCCAGTGGATCTGGTTTTAGGTGGCAAAGAGCAAGGTCGCCGCATCTGCAAATCGCTGAAGAAAGCGGATTGATGGCTTAGGTGGGCAAAATGATGTGCAAAATTGCATGAAAAAAATTATCCATTACCTATGGAAGTTAAATAACCAGACAAAGATAAAGACAAGTGGCAAACATGCCTTATAAGATGCAATGCAAAGGTGCATAGCAAAATGTGCAAGAGAGGGGATGGCATAAATAGGGAGAGAGTTGTGTAAGGCAAGGGAAAGCAGGGAGGAGGGAATATGGGGTCCTATCTTTCAGTCTACAACAACACCAGCGATGTGTATCAAGTGAAAGTTGGGCCTGATGAGGCAGCTCTGAAGATTGCAAACATAGTTCTTGCAGTGGTGGGGGCTGTGGCTGCTGTTTTGACCATTGCAGGTTTGGGCGCAGGATTCTCTGCAGCATTGGTCGCTAATGGAGTGGTGGAAGTGTTTGGCATGTCGACCAGCACCCTTGCAGCCCTCACTTCCCTTGCATCCACCCTCCCTGGTTATATTATTGCCGCAGATGCCCTCGGCTTTGCCGTCAGCATGACCACCATCGGTTATACGTTTAAGAAATAAAATGAAAATATGATCTGGCTAATTTAGCTGAAAAACTTGATTTGCCTTAGTTGTTAATCGAATATAAGGGATCACATCATTCTTGAACAATCCTTAAATAAACCTATTCGATTCATCACCTGGAGTGACTTAAAAAGTCATGGAACAGTAGAATTGAATTGAAATAATTGTGCTCGAGCATTATAGATTGCTTCTATGTTGTTGGGGGAGAGTTAATTCCCAACCTACGCATAGAAAAGTGTGTTTATAGATTTGCGGTTCTAGATATGATGATATTTTAAGCTTTTATTGGTGTAAACATGTAGGGAAGATATTGAGTTTATGTAAGGCTAGAAATAAGATTGGATGTTCAATACTTCGTAAAGAAAGTTTTTGAACATGTTTGACATTTGTTTTGAAAATGTGTAGTTGTGAACATAAAGGGCATTTCAACATGTCAAATGAGGCAAACACATTGAAACAAACATTAGCATTGGTTAAACATTCTACAATTTTTTTTTTTAAATATTTTCTTTAGAGTAACTTACAGTAAGACCAAGCTTTTTTGGCAAAATGGGCTGAACTTTAAACTAGTTAAGGTTATACCATCAACGTGATTAGGGCAAAGGGATATATGCCAATGGAAAGCAATAGAGCAACTTGTAGGCAAGAGGAGCACTGGGCTACAGACTGGATGTACATGTGAGCATGGGATTTTTAATAGTTCCTTTCTGCCTTGGTTGAATTTTGAAGCGTAATCATTGCCTATGCTCATCTTTTGAAAGAATTTTGCCGCAATCCAGGCTACAAAGCCCATTCAGATCTGGCACGCACATTCAAATCTGGCAAGAAGAATGGCTTAAATAGCTCCAAAGGTGCAGAGGCACAAACCATTGTGGAAAGAATGAAAAAGGTTGAATCGTCTACATCAAACCTCTTTGCAAAATATGGCACTTCATTTTTTATACTATATATTGATGTTTCTGCCTTCTTTGCCATAACCACAGAGGAAAACAAATGTCGAAACGAAAGTAAAGCTATGAGCGCACCCATATCTATCCCTACATGAAGTATTGTGGCTAAGTCTAGAATTCGAAGCTTCCAATTTCCATATTAGGCAACAGTAGGTAGGGTATCAACTGCTACATCGTGCAGCCATCTTACAACGAACTGAATAACGAGAATAATCTAGCCTGGTTATTTCCAACAAGAAAATTATAATCAAAACATGGGAAGCAGCTCAAACCCAGTGAATATATGAACCAAAAGCATCAATCCAAGATTTTTTTTAGTTTCCAAGATTTTTTTTAGTTTGATTATATCTTCACCAAGGATCCGTGACGTTTAGTAATTATATTTGAGATGTTTTAGCCTAGTGCAATAAGGTTAACTTTACACAGCGTAGTTTTGTAAGCATTAGATTTATAGTTATCATTTATAAACCACTATGATAACCAATAATGCTCTGTAGTCTTGTAGTTTGAAGCATTTCAAGTTTAGTAGACTAGAACTATTAAAGACTGTGGATGGTGTCTTATGTATTAAAGTATTATTTCAAAAATTAGAGAGCAAGGGGATTTGAACCCCCTACCATTTCCAAAACTCATAAACAATAAATTCCATAACTCAAAATTATCAAATCTGCACAAAAAAACAATAAGATACTTTAAGCATGAATGTAAGGTATGTTAGTGCATGTAACGCACTAAGATACATATTGTTGACTAGGATATCATCCGGTCGATAAATAATTCCTTTCTTCTGATACACAATGATATGCTTGTTACAAAAGAAAAACATAGCTATGCATGAATCGTAAAGCTCATACCTTCTCAAACACCTCAATGAAATGGAAGATGCTAATACCTCATCCATCTACAAAAACAAATATATGCATTGACATTACCTTGTTGGCAAAGCTACAGAATTTCACAATCAAAACTTTAAGAAATGCTTACTATAAAGCTGCATAACTTAGCAGCCAATTGACTGCGCTCAAGATCATTTTCAATCAGATTTATATCCAAACATGAAATTTCATAATCCAGTTGCACATGTTTCACCTAAGACAAAGTTCCTTGCCGCATCTCCATACACAAGATTACCACCACGAGTTGCAAATAAAACCTGCAAACAAAAACTTGTTTTCCAACATAAATGCACAGCGACCATCTTTAAAACCAGTCTATGATATAGAATAAACTTGCGAGGCATTTGCTGATTGAAATACCAGGTGGCGCCTTCCATTCCCTCAATTGTGGAAGTTGCATCTATAACCCTGCAGTAACCTGATTTGCTGGAAAGTTTGGCACAGTTAACAACTTAATAAAGAAATAGACATAAGAAAATCGTGATATAGCCAACCTTAATGGCATATGGCATAATTTCTTTGTCTCAGCATGATAATTAGATCTAAAAGTGATAGAAGTAATACTAAACCTCATATGCATCACTTTCTTTAAGATAGTAACTTCTGGCAGGTCTTTATTCTCCAAAACATTCTTGTAAAGGTAGACACTAACATCTGCACTGTTTAGATAAGAAATATGGTCAGGTTTCGAGCTTTTTGAATCCTTACGATTTGAATTGCCGCCGCAGCTCAACCTATTTACATCCTCAAGGCAATATTCCAACACTTTAGTAATTACAGCTCTGCATACTACATGGCCTCCAACAACCCAAATTTTCAAAGATTTAAGCACAAAACCCAAGAACCCAATGTAAACCCGAGCTGCATCTCTTACATCCTGCCTGGGCATCCATTTTTTTACAGTTGTTTAATGCTTCAACAATTACCTGTGTTGTCAGATCTAAGATTTTCACAGACCAACGGCAGAGCATATCTGCGGTAGAATGCACAGGCATTCCCACAATTAAGCTGCTGGAATTTAGTGACGAATCGTTGCAGAATCTGGCTATGGATATGGGTTCGAAATTGCGAGGCAATCTGGCTTTGAGCTCCATCATAAAACGAATTAAATGGACCACAGTTTGCAAAACCTGGCCACTGCTTCTCTAGTAATTGCAAACTATGGCAAGAATTTCTTGATCCACAGATTCAAAATGCTGGATCATTACGGTGAGAGACAGGAAATACTTGCAGCTCAAGCACATAAGACTTGATTACCTGATAAACCGAAAAATACAGAAAAAGAACGATAAGCATCCGAATGAAGTTTCGACGCACCAAATCCAGCCTCCTCGCCTTGGCCGCCATATCCTTTGTTCACGTTGTTAGGGCTACGTCTTAGGGTTTACCATTCTACTTTCTGATTTTGGTGATAACGTCTCCGTTATCAACCACTACTCTTGATTATCGCTGAATAAAGCGGATTGATGGCACTGAATTAAGTTACCTGGCTTAGGTGGGCAAAATGATGTGCAAAATTGCATGCAAAAAATTATCCATTACCTATGGAAGTTAAATAACCAGACAAAGATAAAGACAAGTGGCAAACATGCCTTATAAGATGCAATGCAAAGGTGCGTAGCAAAATGTGCAAGAGAGGGGATCGCATAAATAGGGAGAGAGTTGTGTAAGGCAAGGGAAAGCAGGGAGGAGGGAATATGGGGTCCTATCTTTCAATTATAAAGGGAAAGGCCGGGAAAGATTTTCGACGATGGAAAGATGGGTGAGGCCGCCTTTGATCTGCCAAAAAAACATGCCTTTGCATAACGGAAAACATCCATTGGGCTTCATTCTGGGCTTCATTCTGCTCCTGAATGCAAGGTAGAATCGACGGAATGCGGGTAAGATCAACGGAATGCGAGGGGTAAAATCGATGAAGGAAAGGTAAAAATCTGCCATTTGTTCTTGCTCTGTTCTTGCTTTCGACTTTCGGATTAAGAAACCATGCCACGGTCGGATCCGATTGGATGAGAACACGTAATGAAGCCTAATGGTTTTAAAGTCTACAACAACACCCGGCGATGTGTATCAAGTGAAAGTTGGGCCCGATGAACTCGAAGATTGCAAACATAGTTCTTGCAAAGTGGTGGGGGCCTGGGTTCTTTGTTTTGACCATCGCGCAGGTTTGGCGCAGGATTTCTGCGGCATTGGAGTGGTCCATGAATGGCGATAGGCCCATCGATGATAATCCACGTGGGCACATATTGGCCCACGACTTGGCCACATGGAGACCCTAGCCGGTTTAGGGTTCTTACCTTTTTGGCACGATTGAGATTAGGGTTTGGCGATCGGCGAACTCTGTTTTAGGCGGCGACTACGTTCTTCATGGCGCTTGAATGCGCCGCCATGGATTATCCTCACCGCGGCCGGATTTGGTGGCCTCGCATGGCTACTACCGTAGCCCTTGTTGGCGACCTTACTCGCCCTCACCGCTATGCTTGTTGCAAAGCAGCTCCAAGACTAAGAATCTTAACTTAGGCGGCTGCTTTGGGATCCAGGTAGTATTGCTTCATGCATTTGACAATAGAAATGCTAGGATCATGCAATAATTTGGAATTTTGATTTCATTCCCTCCATTAGTAGTGAGTTCAAATTTTCAAAGTGTTCTTGGGCGCCCTTTCAGGACATGATCCAGCACATTAGAATGCTTGATCTTGCGGTTGAGAAGAAGGATCACTTGCATGGCAAAATCTACTCCATTCAATGCTTGGCTTGAAGTCGCCATCTTGTGGCAACTTTGAACATGGAATGCTTTGTTTTAGAGGTATAAAATGCTGAGCGCCCAAGAACACTTCCACCTGCACACTGGCTCACAAGTGGTTAGCATTTTGTTTCAAAGCTTGCTTGGTAAGCATTTTTTATTATGTCTCCATTTGATTCTCTACTTTGTGCATGTTGTTGATTGCTTATTCGTTTTGCAGGTCCAAGGTGCTTAATCCTCCTTGCTGGTATCTTGCATTCTTCTTGCTTGATACTCCTTACCATGCAACTAAGAAGAAATAGGGTTGTTGCCGCACCACCACACCGCTCCTAATTCTATAGGAGTTGCTAATGAGCATGTTGCTAGTGCCTCTCCGCTTTCGGAAGAAGAAGAAGAATACTTCGCTAACATCCAAGCCAGACGGATGATCTTCCAAGCAAGGATCTTGTAAGGAAACCAGCAAGGGGGCTTGGACAATTCAAGCTCTTGAGGCTGCCATTGATGCAATTGATGACAGACCGATGTCCATAAGAGGGGCTAGCATCCACTATGGCATACCACGAGACCACTCTTAGAAATCACCTAGGAGGTCCGACATTGAACAAGGCGGGTTGTATTCCTAGAGCATTGATCTGCCGCAGAGAAGAAAATGACCTTCTTTGCTTGGGCCTTGCAACAAGCAAACAATGGCGGGGCAATCACATTAGAAATTTTAGGGAGAGAGTTTTGAACTTGCTATAAACAAGGCCTACTACCTTTAAGGATGGACTCCCCGCCGTAAATGGTGGAGGGGTTTAAAAAAGGCATCCCGAGATTAGGGTCGAGGGCTGCCCAACCAGTTGAGATGCCGAGAACAAGATCCTTGACCACCGCCAATCTAGACAATTTCTACCTCACTCTACATAAAATCTATGCTGATTTGAAGTTGGATCCGCCCGAATAACTGGAATTTCGATGAGACTGGGATCCAAGCCGGAGATAGGACAGGGGATTAGGGTGCTTGCAAGATCTCTGAGACAAGTATGTTGGTGGGACTGTTCCACAAAGCAGAGAATGGGTGACATTATTATGTTGTGTGAATGCTGCAGGGGGTAGAATTCCAAATATGTATGTCTTTAAAGGCAAGAGAATGCGTGACATTAATGTGCTTGTCGGGTCGTGGAGTCCGGGGGGCGGTTTGGACTTACAAAAAAAGCTTGGATTACAGATGTTCTTTTTGCAGGTTGGCTAGATCACTTCAAGGCATGTGTTCCTGGGGGTGTAAGCAAGGAAAGGCCACACCTTCTGATCCTTGATGGCCATGGTAGCCATGTCACCATTGATGCCATCACAAAGGCAAGGGATATGGGACTTCACATCTTGGTTTTGCCTCCACACACTTCACACAAGCTACAACCTCTGGATGTTGCTTGTTTCTCACCATTCAAGCAGGCCTTTAGGAGACTAAGGGCAAAGTTGATGCACTCCTCTAATTATGTTGAGCCCACCAAACCAGACTTAGCCACACTTATTTACAAGGCCTATGATGCTGCCTTGACTCCTGAAAACATCAAAGCAGGTTTTGCTACAACTGGTATTTGGCCCTTTCGTGCAGGTGCTGTTCCACCAGAACCCAATGCTGACCAATATGCAGCAGAGCATGGAGATGCAGCAGAGTGTGCTGAGGAAGGTGAGGATGGAGAAGGTGATGGAGAAGAGGGTGATGATGTTAATTCTAATGCAGGTGAGGATGCAAGAGAGAATGCAGCAGCCAATCCAGGTGAGAATGCAGCAGCCAATCCAGGTGCAAATGATTTAGCAAATGGGAATCCAATTGTGCCAAATTCTGAGGCACCTTCTGCTGGCCTGCAAACGTTGGCCAGAGCTGCAAGTTTGGATTGCAACGAGGGGTCTAAGGCTGTAAGAAAATCATGCAGACTTCCACCTGCACTAAAGAAAAAGCTTTATGTAACTTCTGATGAGTTTGTGGCAGCAAAAGTAGAGCATCTAAAACAGTTAGAGGAGGCCAAGGAGTTAAGAAAGAAATTAGTAGAAGACAAGGCAAGGTTGAGAGAGGAGAGGGCTAAGAAGAAAGAGGAGGATAAGGCAAGAAAAGAGAAGGCCAGATTAGAGAGGGAGGAGAAGAGGAAAGAGATGCAGAATGGGAGGAAGAAGAGGCCAAGGAAAAAAACCATTGTGGAGGATGAAGAGACTTCAGAAGATGAAGATGAGATAGGGAACATGGAAGTGGTTTACAGGACCAGCAAACGAGCAAGAAAGCCTTCTAGAAAGGCTTTAGAGGCTGCTGCAAATGAAGATCCAACCCAGGTACACATAAAATCTATGCTATTATTATGTATGTCTTTTTTCACTTCAATGACAAAATCTGTTTTGCAGGAGAAGGAGGCTGAAGTTGTTGCTTGTGGGGCTGCAATTTTTGATGCAGCAGCAGCAGATAGAGAAGAAGCTTTGCAGGATGAAGCACCTTTGAATAATCTTGATTTGCAGGATGAAGAAGTGGATGATACGTTTGAGGACACACATGAAGATCTTGCCTTCCAAGATAGCCAGCCAATAGAGGAAGAATCAGAAGCAATTGGTTGCAGCTATGAAGGTACACATGAGTGTTCATGGGATGAACACCTTAAGCTTAGAAACATGAGTAAGAATGCTGCACCATCAGAATTTCCTGAGCCTTGGGAAATATGGTCTGATGCAGACAAATACCCTGTAGCATCACAAACACAAGGTGCACCAAAGAGAACAAGGTGCATCAATGACCTCTACTAATATATGTTTGCACATAAGAACAATCTTTTGTATATCTGGAATGCAATGTACCCATCCAACAGAATTTAAAGGCATGTGTTTTTTCTTCTTGTGTCATTTGTCTTAATTTTCGCATTCTTGATGTTTGTCATTGTAGGGCATTGTATTCCTGGCTTGTGCTCAACTTCATTTCGTTTGGATGGCCAAATCTGTACATATGCAGGTAAATCTGAACCCTAAACTATTGTTTTAAACCTGCCATTGAACAATGGCTGGTTAGTAGATAGGTGCTTGGAGGTTCAAGTCCTCCAATACTCTATATTAGTAGTGATTTTTAGGTGCAGGTTGGGTGCATTCAAGGTGAATGCAATGCCCACTTTAGGTATTTCAGTGCACCACAAGGGTGCAGTTGCTGCTCCATAATGGTCAGATGCATGGTCACACATGGGGTCTGCCTTGAACATATTGGGTGTTTCAGCTCTCCATTTAGGTGCCTAGATAGCACCATCTGTGCATAACCATATTGGTACAAAGTATCACCATAAGATGAGCCATGAGGGTACATAACATCACCTACTGGGTCCCCGACCCCCTCTTGTTTGACAGCTTGTAGAAGTAGGTTCACTAACAATATTTTAGTTTTGCAGGTCCAAATCAATGTATTAGGATCTGGAGCATAATTTCTGGTCATTAGCAGGTTGTTTGGGCACTTCCACATCAAGTTATATCGATTCTACCCTTAAGTTCACCATTCATGGACCACTCCATGCTGTCCAGATAGCTCTCCATTTAGGTCGCTAATGGAGTGGTGGAAGTGTTTGGCGTGTCGACCAGCACCCTTGCAGCCCTCACTTCCCTTGCATCCACCCTCGCTGGTTATACCATTGCCGCAGATGCCCTCGGCTTTGCCGTCAGCATGACCACCTTCGTTACTGATAAGCTCCAAAAAGAGGAGGGTTACGTCGAAATCAAACCAGGTACGTTATCTTATTCTGCCTCTCTGCCCTTGCATACATAGTAAAATTAATAAAATTACCGATTAATAAAATTATGTTTTGCTTGACCAGGGAACAAAGAATCGTTTGGCAAGTATACCTTGTCGTTATGGAGGCAGGCTTGCTGCCGCAGGGTCCGCCCCAATCCAAGCAACTCGGAGGAGGTTCTGATGGATGAATTGTACATGCGGCCCATCTTCACTGGAGCCACAGACGGATCCACTTTGGAGCACGATATGATGTATTGGATAGAGAAATGGGGCCACGAGAATGAGCAACGTATCACCATGAGCCCTTCTACTAGAAGCGCCATCGACTATGAAGAAGCCCAAAGGCTGGCCGATCTATACAGTTCCACCATCGACTGGAAGAAAATGGCTGAGGATGCTGGCCTCCAGTCTCGAAAAGTGCAGGAGGAAGCTCATCATGAAGCTGCTAAGTAGCTCTCAATACAAGGTCCTATATAAGTTACTTCCATGCTTTTTTGGTCCGCTTCTATGGCTATGCTAAAATTAGCTCCTCAAATAATTTCTTGCAAATAATATGTAAGTTCCTTTATGTTTCTTCTAAACTACCATCGTCCTTTTCTATAGCATTCTTCAACTTATGGATTCATGATTAAAGGCCCACTATTGATAGTATCACATCTTCTTAATGTGTTTTGGATTGTGGATTATTTTAGGCCTTAAGTAGGATAGGAAAAAGATGCGTGTTAGCTGAAAAACTTGATTTGCCTTAGTTATTAATCGAATATAAGGCATCACATCATTCTTGAACAATCCTTAGGTAAAACTATTAGATTCATCACCTAAGGAATAACTTAAAAAGTCATGGAACAGTATATCAAAAAATTTTATTAAAACTATCCACCCTTAATTGAATAGTAAAATATTTGGAGTGGTGGAGAATTATGCAAACAGACAGTAAAATCTGGAATTGTGGAGGTTATGCAAACAAGGTAAAGGGCTTTATGCTATAGTTGTAGGAGTGTTATGATTTTTAAAATCTCTCCATTTTCACTTCCTCATTAACATCTACTAATCTCGAAACATTTTTGTTATAAGAAATTATTATATCTACATCCAATAATTCCAACCTGCTTGCTTTAAAGCTCGACCAATGTCCCTCCAACTTATTATAAGTTAGCATGTGCTCTTGGATGATGTTGTGTTTTATAGTGTTGTATGATTCATGTAACTTTGCACATGATGCAACAATCCTAATAACTGCTACTCACCAATTAATTTTCTCGTTTTTCTTATTTAGATAGTATACAATAGCAAAAGTTAGAGGTACCATGCCCCACCTCCCTCCCTCAAACATGTGGCTTCCCAGTAATCTGTTTATTCAACATCACTACCTCTCAATATTGTTCTGGGTTGAGGTTCATTATTTCGAAAGGAAATTTTTCTAAGACAGTGAAACAATGACATTAAGATTAAACTACAAAAGAAATTGAGTTCACACATTATATAATGCACTTGTAGCATGTTGTTTTTGGTACTCTTTTTTCCCCAAGCCGACTTCAACTCATCTGGTGAAGCATATTGTTCAACATGTTTGTAAAGTTGTCTGTAAGTATATCCGATGGCATTGAGATCTGGTTTTGAATCCAGATACTTGTGCAAATGGATTCTTGTGTTTTCTCCTTAATCCAAAAAAAAAGAGAAGGAAGGAAGGAAGGAAGTATATTTTAACGTCCACGGAGGAGGAAGAGAGGAGGGGGAGAGAAAGATCGAAGTAGTTGGACATGTGGCATGAAATTTTGAATTTGCTTAATCAACCTGAACCTGCATTATAACTAACTCTTCCATAACTTTTGGTTCATACTAAAATTCGCCCACGCACTACAAATGTGGCGTAAAAATATAGTGAAAAAATGAAACACCATTTTCATGGATTGGATCTTTTCATCTGAGGCATAACTACTTCTCCAGACCCCTCTGTTCATCGTCAAGCGGGTTCCTGTACTACCTTAAAATGTTTGCTTCAAAGCTTAGTTCAATTTAGGAAACCTTTTAACTATTGCAATCCCAACACCAGCGTCAGTCAATTTCGTTTGGAAATTCACTTCTTTATGGAATGTGGTTACACGCCTGCAGTTGTCCACTATGCCTTTACGAAAATGGTCACCTCTATCTTTCTCATTTATGCCACTCTTGAGTTGAGTCTTTCTACTTGAGCTGACACTATCAAGTATGGTGAGATGATTGCTGCCTACCATGGGCCTCTTCATCCCCACAATCGTTAGGATCAAACTTCCCTTGAAGGCTTTTCTCTAGCATAAGTGCTTCCAGCTTTTTTGGAAGCTCAGATATTGGTTTTAGGATTTTTTTTTTTTTTTTTTTTTTTTGGGGGGTAGTCATGTGCCTAAGGACAAAGGCTTTTTTCTAAGATATATTAGAGAACCATGGCATGGAGATATCGCGGCCCTTACGGTGTGATCCTTTCTTGTCAGCTATCACAACCTTCATGGGATGATACCTTAGTTTGACGCGTCATGACCTCACGGTGTGACCACTCAAGTTCACGCATCACGACTTCATGGCGTGACAATTTACCATGGTCCCTATGACATGACCCTATTTAGAGGACCACCCAACCCCACCAGCTAGGACGACCGCTCAAATACTTATTTCTAGCAGTTTTGCTATTTTGGGCCTAAGGCCATTGTACTATATATACCATAAGAGTAGACTTAGAAGCTAGATAAGACTTGAGATTTTTCTCTTATTTCAAATGATCTCTGCGTCTAGTGAAATCCCTTTTGTTTTTGCTCTCAAAAGATCCTCGTTTCTCATTGTTGTTTCTCTTATTTTCATTCTGTCTTTTCTGTTGTTCTTTTTGAAAATCACGTGGGACACTGTATACATAGGATTTGGAAGTTCGTGGGTCCACATAATGGGTTGTCTTGCAAGCTATCCAAAATCCAAACCCTCCCTCCCCCAATTGATAATTTGTTCAAATCTCAAATGCAAATCAAGTCAATCACGTTGTCATTAATTTACACAAATACTTCATCATTACTTAGACCATTGGACCATTACAATCAAAGCCATTATAATGCAATTCAAATACAATTATGTGACTGGTAATAAATCGAAGCATATGAGATAAGAAATACTTTGTCTACATCATTGTTCCATTCAAACTTACAGATTGGTTCCCCCTAGAGCCGATTCACCTCCCGGTTCTGGCCAGATATAATTTAACTGTTTTATCCATTTTATTTAGCTTGTTCCCAGCCGGTTCGGCATCAGCTCAGCTTACTTCTATTCACGTTCATTCTTTGTCACCATCCCATTTGGCCGAGCTCTATTTTCCATCGACCAATAGCTAACTCTCGAATCATTAATTCTGATAACCTTGAATATCCCATGGTCTAATTCTGATAACTTCATATATCCCATTGTCTCGACCTCTTTTATAAAATAAGGTTTTACCCCTTAACCTAGTTCACCAACCTGAAACTAGAGATATTGATTCATGACATATATTAACCTTCATTCCCCCTTCATGAATCAATATCAAACTGTTAGATAAGCATGAAGCACTATTAAACTGTAACTGAGGCAACCGATCATTTTACTTCATCATGTTCTTTATATTTGCTTCTGATTCATACTGCGGTAAACTTCATTCTGCTCTAATTACTTCCTTACTGTATTACTGTCTGCAAGCTTAAAATATTACACCTTTTCAAAAAAAAGGTTATGATAACTGTAAATCTAAATCTAAGGCATCACACCTTTTACTGCATGTACTCCCAATAGCCCTTGCAACTTCTGAAACTTTGTGATAGTGATTGCCTTAGTCAAGGTATCAGCAATCTGGTCATCTGTATGAATATATTCCACCGTGATAAGTCCGGAAGCAAGCATTTCCCTAATGTAATGAACATGTAATTCGATGTGTTTTGTTATTTCATGCAGCACTGGATTTCTTGTGATTGAAATACAACTCATATTGTCTGAAAACAGACTAGTTGGTTGTGTTTGTGGTATACCCAGCTCTTCCAAAAGTCTTCGAACCCATATGATCTCTCGTGAAGCTAATGATGCTGCTTTATATTCTGCTTCAGCCGTAGACATAGCTATGCTTTCTTGCTTTTTACTTCTCCAAGATATACATGCTCCTCCAAGTATTAGTGCATGTGCATATCTATATCTCCAGCCCAATCAGCATCAGAGTATGCTACCAAGTTCAGATTATTGTTACAATAAGTAATGCCATAATTCTGAGTTCCTTTCAGAAATCTCAGAATCCTCTTGGCTGCTTGCCAATGTTGTCCCCCTGGATTGTTCAAAAACCTGCTAAGCATATTTACCCCAAATGAGATATCTGGCCTTGTGCAATTAGACACATATAACAAACATCCAATCAGCTCTCTGTAAGGCACGTTTGCCATTTGTTCTAGTTCTGCTTTAGTTGAAGGACATGAATTAGAACTGATTTTCTGTCCTTGGACCAGAGGTGTATTTGCTGCATTGCATGAGGTCATGCCAAATCTTCTTATCATTCCTTCTATGTTTTCCTTTTGAGTCAAGACAAGTTTTTCCTTTTATTCCCAGGAATTTTTGTAATATTCCCAAATCTGTCATCTCAAATCTATCTTTCAAAACTGTTTTGCATTTGTTCAAGCATTCCATTCTGTTTGAGACCATAATGCAGTCATCTACGTACAAGGCTATAATGCAAAAATTATCCTCATACCTGTATTTGTACAGATTCCCTTCATTTTTCAGTTTTGCATATCCATGCTCCTTTAGAAAATTGTCCATGCACAAGTATCATTGCCTGGGTGACTGTCTTAGCCCATATACGGCTCGATCTAACTTCCAGGCCTTGTCACTGTCTATTTCAAAGCCTTTAGCTTGCTGCATAAATATTTCATGCTCTAGTTTTGCATTCAGAAAGATGGTTTTGACATCCATATGAATTATAAGCATTTGCATATGCCAACAGGGTTCGTATGCTTGTCAATTTAACCAGGGGCGAAAAAGTATCCTCAAAATCAATGCCCTTTTTCTGAGTGAAGCCTTGAGCCACTAATCTGGCCTTGTACTTCTTTTGGCCATCATTTCATTTCTTAAGTTTAAATATCCACTTGCTTCCTACAATGTTTTTTTCTTTAGGCTTGTCTACTACCTTATATGTGTTCGTCCTTTTAAACGAAATAATTTCTTCCATCATAGCTCTTTTCCATTTCTCAGCATCTTTAGACTCTAAAGCATCCTCATACGAATGTGGCACATCCGGTTCCACAATAGCAAGCACAGCAAGAATGTCCTTCTCTTCTAACCTTTTACTTCTTCCCACTTCTTGTCTCCCAAATCTAGTTGTGTCAAAATTTATTCCTCTCTTCAATTGTTCCAATTCTGTTTTTCCTTTTGGTCTTGTTTCTCTTACTTTATTTTCTGTTTCAGCCTCAGCAGCCTGCTCTAATTCAGAATTCTGGCCTTGTTCCAGGTTTTCTATTGTCTCTTCTTCCATGTCACTGTACTCTTCAATGTACTGATCTGCCTGAGCATTCTTCTCTCTTGTTTCCTCTTCTACTTCTTCCCTTTTCTCTTCATTTTCAGTTTTATTCTTTCCAATTAATACATCTCTATTTTTGAACAGCACATTTTCGTCAAAGCTCACATCCCTACAAATGATTATTCTTTTATTCTCATGATCATATAGCCGATAGGCTTTAGAGATTTCATCATACCCAATCAAGAAACTCATTTTTGCTTTGTCATCTAACCTTTTCCTCAATTCTTCTGGAATATGTGCAAGTGCAACACATCCATAGGCTCTAAATTTTTCAAAGCTCACTTCTCTATTTGTCCATATCTCCTCTGCCATTTTCCCATTTAGACTTGCGGAGGTATTACGTTTTTGTATATGCGGTTGTGAGTAACGCTTCTTCCCATAGGTAGTTTGGAAGTCCGGTGTGCTTTAACATAGCTCTAAGCGCGTGCAAGCTAGTTACGTTTCTTACGCTTACGCAACACCATTTTGTTGGGGAGTATCTACATGTCAACTGCCTTTTGATTCCCTTTTCTGCACAGTACCTTTTGAATTCATGAGATAAATATTCTCCACCACGATCTGATCTAATGCACTTTATTTTTCTATTAGTTTCTCTTTCCACTTCTGCCTCAAACCTTTTAAAAGCATCAAATGCTTGATCCTTAGTTTTAAGTGTATAACATTTCGTTCTTCTAGAATAATCATCAACAAACATTACAAAGTACCTTTTTCCATGAAGACTCCTCACGTTTAAAGGACCACAAAGGTCTGAATGTATCAGGTCCAGAATTCCTTTTGCTCTCTTCTTCGATTTCTGGAAAGGTAGACGAGTGTGCTTACCAAGTTTGCAGCCCAAACATATAAATTGTTCGATGTTATCATCTGAAGCTATTATTCCCCTTTTGATCATGAATTTAATATTATTTTGATGAGTATGTCCCAGCCTTTCATGCCACAGCCGTGCAGATGGTATTGATACAACATTAATACTTTCTGAAACATTCTTATTTGAAAAGCCAAACAAATTTCCCACTCGTTTTGCCAAAAACTTGATTTTATTATTGTAAAACACTTTACAATACTTCTTCTCAAAGCACACTTTATATCCTAAGTCAACTAACTAACTTATGGATATCAAGTTTCTGACAATTGAAGGTACGCATAAGACATTTTCTAGATTCACTAGATTTCCATCTAGACCATACAGATCTAGCCAGCCAGCTTCTTCCACCTTCTGAACCATTCCCCATCTGCACATGATGTGAGGTCTTCGTTTTCCTATTTCTGAGTTTATTTGCTGACTTAACTATGCTTCTCTCAGCTCCACTATATAGCACATATAATTCAGTATTACTCATTTTCTAAAGCACTCAAAGCATTATCAATAGTTACCTCAGCCTCTGTATCAGATTCTCCATTATCAGCATCTTTTGCTACATTTACGGATGCAAATTCTCTGTTGCCAGTTCCTCTACCTCTCCCTCTTGCAGTTCGTGTGCCTCTCCTACTATTAGTAAGGTTTCTGCCTCTTCCTCTTCCCATATCCTTTGGACTGGAGCAGTTGCTTGCAAAGTGTCCGTACCCTTCGCAATTAAAGCATCTCAATTCCCTACCTTCTCTATTCCTTGGACAGTTCGCTTTCAAGTGCCCAAACATCTTGCAGCTAAAGCAGGGTCCTATCTTGTTTGCAATGCCTTTACTTTTCTCAGCTAGAAGTACCTCAGTATGTATGTCCTCATCCTCCTCCTTTGCTAACTTCATTTGTTCTATTTTACATTACGATCGATTGCCAGGTCTTCTCCCTATTTCTTCCTACTGTCCTAACTAGAGTACTTAATTGACCAAAGCTCGAAAAGGCTCTAGCCAGATTGAGTACCTGAAATTCTCGCGTAATAGGCACCTTGGCTGCTTCCAAATCTTCAATAATATTATCAAATTTTTGGAAAAACTGAGTGAGATTATCACCTTCTTTATATTTGAGTCTCCTTAATTCTCTGTCAATCATCTCAATCTGAGATGTATTTTTGACTTCATAAGTTTTAACAAGATATTCCCACATTTCCTTGGGCGATTTATCTCTGATTTTATGCAAGATACTAGAGCTTAGCTTGCTTGCAATAATGACTTTAGCTTCCTGCACCTTTCCTTTCACATTACTTCTTTCACTTGTACCAGCACCACTAGAAGTTCCTTCACCATGTTGTGAATTCGTTGAGCTGTGTTCACCTTCAGCATCCATGTCTCCACTGACATAATCCCACAGTCCCTCTGCAATAAGACATCTGTCATTCTGCCTTTCCAGGCCTGAAAGCCTGCTTCCCCTTTGAACATATTAATTCCACTCATTAGACTTGCTTCAAGCCTTGTTGCCATATCTATAGGTTGACCCGCGATGCTATTTTCATGACACGTTGTGGGTCTGGCATTTATTTCAGATTATGCATTTATTGCAGAGGTTGACCCGCGATGCTATTTTCATGACACGTTGTGGGTCTGGCATTTATTGCAGATTATGCATTTATTGCAGAGGTTGAACCGCGATGCTATTTTCATGACACGTTGTGGGTAATTGACATGTGATATTGGGATATGAATGTTAAATTCGCACGTGCTCTAATTGCATTTATGAATCAAAAATATAGGAAGTAATGATTTGACATGATTTGTAAGTACACGTGGCATATTCGCGTGAGATACACCTTCTAGAAGTTGACATGTGATATTGTGATATAAATGTTAAATCTTGCATTTATGACTCATATGATTGGCATATTTATTATAGGATAAGATATCAATCCCAAATATATCCATAATTATCCTAAAAAAATGGATATCATTAGGATTCCATGTATATCCAATGATATTAATAATTACATGCAAATTGTGACGTCGACACTTGGCATAAATATAACCGTAGATTTGTCATATGTGTCGACCGTCCGAGAAAACTCCATCCTATAAATAGAAGGGTTTAGGGTTGTCTCAACCCATTCAGATCACTTGAAGAGCTATTGTGAGCGCTTCTCTTCTCCTTCACTAATTACATGCAAGGTGAATATTCTCCCATTTTGTTCCATTATGCCCGCAGCATTGGCAACTACATAGGTTAGAATTCCCCATGCTCAAACACAGTTCAATTTTTTGTATGTTTGGAACTTAGATTCTTTTGATTTGATGCAAAACATATTTCACAACGAGTCGTTATGTTCAATATTCTTCTATCGTGCGGGCACTGAACACAAAGCAACAAAATGCAAGTTCAAATTCTGCATGTTCTAGCATGCGTAGACGAGTTGGGGAAGAGAAACGTTCGTGGCGGCCTTGGCCGCCGCGATAAGTTTCTTGTAATTGTAATTCACAATGGCGATGAGATTCTTAATTCTTTACCATTCTCTAGGGCTATGGGATTGGAGCATGCATTGAATAGGAAAAAAAGATTCAGAAGCTTGCAATATTTTCCTTTCATATTTGTGGAGGGGTTTCTGGCATGGTTTATCCTTGATTTCTGTGGCGTATTGTATAGAAATTCGTATCTTTCTGCAAGTTTGAGGAGCTTGTGGCAGTTAGTGGTGAAAATGCCTTTTTTGGCTTCAGTTTCAGGTTATGTGGCCGATGCCTGCATGGTATGGAAATAGAAAGGGTGGAATGCGGATATGGCTAGATCTACTGGGTGGACATATCTCTTAACATGCCGGTTCTATCGGATGTGGAATTTTGAGCAGATTGAGAGCGCCTAGCAGGATGGTGATCATGAAGCCGAACCCACACTGTGTTTAACGCAGGTTCAAAAACACAGGCGTTAAGTTTTGACAGAGGGGCAAAGGCGTTAAGTTTTGGCAAGGCAGGGGCAGGGGCCGATTCCTGAAATTGAGCAGAATTGAATGGCGACTGGTAACGAAATTGAGCAAAATCGAACGGTGATGGGATTGCTAAAATTGAGCGAAATTGAATGGTGAAATTGAATTGGTAGCCGCGGGGCATCCAAGGCGAGCTAGCGAGGTTTCTTGATGGTGGTAGCATCCAAAGATCCGGTTAAGTGGTCGATGCTACCATTGGGTATTTTTTCTAGATTAATGTAATTTCACCGTATGGTCAATCGAGACCATAAGAAATGGTATATGCGATGGCATTAATGTATTTTTGTTAATATCCATGAATGTGGCACAAAATTAGGAATATGCCACCAATCAACGGCTCCCAATCAACGATGGATAAAAATCCATAAGGAACAAAAACTTTGTGCCATAATACAAACTATTATATTTGGCACTTTTAAATTAAATTCCCCTTGAACCTTTTTTGTTTGGGTGCATATTCACACGGGGTAATCAAGGCATCGAAAAGTCGTTGTATGGGCATATTATCAAATTATTACTCAATCTTAATTGTATAGCGATCCTCATTGTGTGGTATGCTTGTACAAGTTTTTGTATATTGTATAATGAGGTTTGTAAAATACTATAAAGTTTGGGGTAATGTGCTAAATAGTATTGATTTTGTACATGTCTTATCTGTTTCTTCCAGTGCAAAAATAGCTCTCGTCGCCCGATGTCACCCCCGTATGAATATGTACCAAAACCAAAGGGGGTATAAGGGGGAATTTAATTTAAAAGTGTTAAATGTAATGCTTTGTGTAAGTAAAGTTGGCCCCTTACGGAGCCTTCTGAAATGTGTAGAGAATGATGGCCAAAGTAAAGAACATACGTAGTATATATGTGATGATATTATAGATGTGTTGAAGACATTTTATTCATACATTCATTCAGGAATTGAAAATAGATATAAGTTACATGTGAAGTTTGTATGCTTCAATAAGGGTAGTGATATAAGATATGATAGATATCTTCTTTGATCTGCCTATTAAACAACCTGCATAGGGCTGATGAGCATGGGCCTCATCTGTTTTCTACCATTCTTCTCATCCTTAACTGTATATATAAAAGGGAACAATCATGAGAATTTCTAAAAAAAGTAGTAATACAAGTATCAACATTAATGATCTATTGAGAATAGTGTCTTGTGCCAGTTTTCGCTATTGTTCTAAAGTCATGATATTGTTCTAAAGTCATGAAACTTGAATAGAAGATTAGGACGGGCGGCCTTTTTCTGAGTTTAGAATCGTTTCTAGAAGTAATGGAAAGGTTTTGTCTTTTCTTTAGGGTTGCTCGATTTCGCTGAAGCATGCCAGAAACAGAGATGGCTATAATAGAAAGGAAGCCCCATAGACGAAGCAACACAAGTTTTTTTCTCCCTTTTTTTTGGTAGAATTGTTCGATTTTGCTGAAGCAGGGGAGAACCAAGACATAGGTATGGCAGAAAGAGAGTCCCAAAGGCTTTTTCTGTTTAAGAACAGTGAGCATCATTTTCATGCTATGGCAAACATTGTCAGAGAGCTGGTCCTTCCAAATTTAAAGACACTGGAATAAGAAATAACAAACAACAAACAAGAATGAAGAAACAAGAATAAAGACAAGAATGAAAAACAGAGTTTAGAATAAGAAAGCTTAATCTTTCGTCTAATATTTTTGATCCCTATAGATTGATGCCCATGCTTTTTTCTTGCAAAAAAAAGAAAGGCATTGTGCTAAACCGAAAAAGATAACAAAAGCCAATTTCTAGCATCAACTAGCATAACAAAAGCGATGGCCTCATACCGATAAGTAGCAACAATTGACTCCGCCAGCAAGAACAAGAATCGAGAAGGAAAGGGTCCAGAGGACAAAAGTTATGGAGTTCGATGTAGATGAATGCTTGTTACTTGTTAGATTGTTTAAGCCAATTTAAATCAACGCCAAAAAAAATGATGCTCTGAAAATACTATTTAGTATGACTCCATGAATACAACCCCGAATCATAGAAAACTATGCCAAAAAACGCGATAAAATTAAAAAAATCCCCGTTATTATGCTAATTAGGGAAGAGAACCACAAAGCCAAGATTGGCGTGGGCTCTACTTGGAAGCACCTCTACACATGGTAGGTGCAAATGTGTGTGTTCATTCTTAATTATCTCTTTGCTAATGTCCATTGGTCCTTCTATCTCTTTTAATAGTAGCAGCATGGAAGGTGATACAATATTGACCATACAACTTTGGTGCATGCATGTGTCATTATATTTTGTGAATATCCGAAAGCACTTTTTTTTTTGCTCGAAAGTGCAACTTTGATGTGGTGCACAAATATTTTGTTGCAAATCTTAGCCTCACAATCTCCACAACTAGAAGATATATTATGTAGTCATTGCTAATAAGATTAGCTCTCCACACTTAGAGATATTATTACCTAATCATCTACAAACTTACAAGTGAAGATATTAATATTACTTAATAATACAAGAATTTGTCGGGTCGCCGCAGGCCATCTTTGCAGATTCTTAGCTTCACTCTAATTGCCACTTTGTTTCAAATATGAGAAGGCAAATTCGTGTACTAATTCATGTTGTGCTACCTCTCCACATAATCTTCATTCATTTCTTGAGAAAAGTTCGCCTCATAGCAAATAGATGATCATAATAATTTTGATAGGAATTATAAAAGCTTGGATTAAAAAGGTTGTCTAAGCATGTATTCTAGTGTCTTGAAAAAATTTCATATTATGGCTAGATCATCACATCCCATTACATTGGCAAATGCTTTTTTCAAGCTATTGTTTGAAGGAAAAAGTTTAGTAAAAAGGTCCCATTTTTTTTAGCGGACGATTGGTTTTAAGGACCTTGTGCATTGGATAGCCCCATGGTTTTTATTGTCGTGGTCATGGGTTCTTATCTCTTAGACTAGCACAATTTCTTCCATTTCGTTTGTTTCCATCTCCCATAATTTTTCGGTTTCACTTGTTGGAGGTGGTATTATTCCTTGTTGTGAATTGAAAAGTGGCTAATTTTCCAACATCTTTCTTTTTCTAATTCATCGTGGGTCAAGGTCAACTACTACTTTGTGTATTTTTGCAACTTTGGGGGCTCTTGAGCTTGTTTCCAGCCTTAGCTACGATCACGGTGCTCCTTTGTTTGGCTCAAGATCGGGGTTTGAATCTTCTTTGGCACATAAGAGACATTTTTTTTATCTAGACTATGAAAGATATAATTGTTTTAATTTTTTTCGGCATTTTTACGGATGATGAAAGGTAAGGTTATTCATGTGTCCCTTTATTATTTTATATTTCTAGCATTATTTGGCAGGATGATATCGTAAGATCATCATATATTCCTTTACGCAGTTGGTAGGATTCCCAAATTGGCATGTTATGATTTTGCAGGATGCTTTGCATTAATTTTCAGGTGAAGATTAGTCGGGGTTTCCTCCAGGATGCTTTGCAAGTGAGATGCTTAGAATTAGTCATCTATTCCTTCAGGCTATCGATAAGGTCTCCATAAATGAACATGGTTGCACATTATCAACACGATGGAGTACATTCTCAGATTTCGGCGTAGCTGAGTCCTTTTCATGACATTGGACTTGTGATCCATAAGGAAACATGTGGCATTTGGTAATACCTTAACCAACATGATGTTATGACTTTTTTTAGTGCTTTAGTGAATATTTCTCATTTCTTTTGCTTTTGGTCTTTACTTATCTGTGGAACTGGTCTCATTATTTCTTCTATTTGTTTGGCTGCCGTGGTCTTTTTGGTGCATCTCCACCTATACGTTCTTTGACTTAGTTTTTGCATTTCTAGTGTATAAATTTCAAGACCTAGCTCAGTTGTGCAGTTGTCATTTTGTGGTCTTCTTTGCCCTCTTATGACACATACACAACCTGTGATGTGTGGAATGTGATTTTCGGCCTCTGCTTTTTAAGTGTTGCATTATTACTATTGTTTGGCAATTTCTGACTATTGTTGTTCCTTTCTTAGGTTTTTGAGGCATAGGGTCAGTGCTCATGTGGTACATTTCAGGACTATACCGAGCTTTGTTAGCGCATGTATCATGTAGTACTACTGGTTGGGCTAGGATATTCTTGAGTTTTGTCATGAGGTCATTCTTTTTAGGGTAGTAATTCCCATTTATTCACGTTTTCTAGTAATCTTGCTTTCTATGCACATCGTTCAGATATTATAGGTTCTTATGCATGTTCATCCATCTGGTTTTGATATTAGCACATTTGACATGCCCTTTATATATAGGTAGGGTGATCGTACTGCTTATACTCTAGTTCCTTTCATTATGCTATTGATCATGTGTTCTTGATAAATCCTTCATGCCTAGCTTCATGTGCAAGTGGCGTTGCTCGACTTTCATATTTGATTTTCTTCAAGGGAATGTATCCTTGCTTCTTTTCCTCCTACTTTCCATTCATATGTTCACGAACTTGCTACTCGAGTTTCATTGGCTTCTTATTCTACTGTAGTCTACTTGCTCTATGTTCCTTAGTCATTGTTATAGCCCGTCTTTTCGTTCATGACTCCATCGTCTCTTCTGTTGTGCTCCCTTTGCTTTATGTTCCCTCGATTCCTTCTGCTCAGAATTGCGCCATTATTTATTTGCTACTTCTTTTGTGTTGCTTGCTCCGTTCGTTACACATGTTTGTCTAGTCACGTGTTTCTGTCATTTGTTCCTATAGCTCTATTGGTTTTATTGGTCTAATAGAATTTGAGCATTTGATATGGTGGTTTCATCTCATGTGTATTGGTTCCTTTTAGATTTTATTCTCATAGACGCTTGATTGTTATTATGTTCATGCATCTTCCATGATGCCATCTCATTCGTACCATTATCTCTACAAGAAATTTATCGGGCGCCTTTGCGACGATGCTAACATTTCTCTTCTCCAACCCACTGCAAAAGAACTTTTATGCTAAGTCAATAGATCTCATTCTGGACATCCTTGAGATGTTTGTGATAGAAATGTATGTTGATTGCGGTTCACATACTATGAGGCAAGTCAAGACATGCCCATTTTGACCCCATATTCTTTGCAAGAAGGGTCTAGTGTGCCCAACATAGAATATTCACCATAAACTACTGCAATCTAATAGCCTTGAAAAAATTTAGAACACGCGAAATGATAATACACTCCACAAATAATGGAATATTACAAACTGCCTATGTAGAAGATGAGACAAATAGTAAGTAGATTTCAAAGTTAGTTCTGATTTGTGTACATTCTCATATACAACTATGGGCCCAAGATGTTGTTTGTACATGACCACTTATACCGACAAATTAAGGGTCTCAAACTACAAGGGATCAGCGTGATAATCGACATTTGTCCCGCCGATTATGTCGACCTAAACAGTCGATAATCGACGGTCAACGTCGATCGTCTACGTTGACCAGTCAAACGTCGACCGGTGACCATTGAACGTCGATCATCGACGCTCAGTTGGAGTGACGTGTCGCCTTTGACCTCGTGGCATGCCTACCTGGTGGCTGACTACACGCGTGGCCCAGGGCGTGGTATGGAGCGTCGATCATCGACGTTGTGTCGATGATGACATGGACGGCTGGCCCGATGCCTTTGGTCGGCCGTGGTCCCCGGTGGGCGTGGCGGCGTGGCGTGGAATGTCGATCATCGGCGTTGTGTCAATGATGACATGGGCATTCTGGCCGATGCCTACGGTCCCTAGCGCCCGCGCGTGGGCGTTGGCGTGGGCGTGGAAACGTCGATGATCGACGTTGTGTCGAAGATGACGGAATCGTGGGTCGGGCCGAGGCGACGTCGCCCGTGGCGTGGCATGCCTACGTGGTGTTGAACGCCGATGATCGACGATGTTTTGGCGGAACCCGAGAAGGTATTTATCTTCATTTCATTGTTGTTGTAGTCGATCTCTTGAGAGTTCTTGGCGCCGTGGGCGTGTTTTCTCTTCATAAGGTAAGATCTTGCATTAACACTAAGTTTATCATGTTCTTACCATTAATTCCTCATAGATATTGATTAAAGCAAAAGTTCTTTTAAAAATGTTTTACAAAAAGTGTGGGGTAGGTTGATCCAGATATCGGTCGGCTCCATCCCGAATGGAGAGGACTATAGTATCTGCCCAGCCTACCTCAATCATATTGTCTATAAATTTTAAAAAGTGTGGGGTAACTTGATCAAGGTATCGGGTCGGCTCCATCCAGAATGGAGAGGGACTACGGTATCGTTCAGGCCTACCTCAATCATATTGTCTATAAATATTACAAATTGTATGAAGGGTAGCATGATCAAGGTATCGGGTGGACTCCATCTCGAATGGAGAGGACTAGGTGTATCGGGTTCAGCCCCACAATTAGTGGTTGCTAAACATTACAATATGGGTTTAGGGTTGCGGATGAAGGTAATCGGGTCGGCTCCATCGAATGGAGAGGACTAGATGTATCGAAGTTCGGGGCCCTCAATCAAATTAGATCTAAAGTCACATTAATACATTAAATTAGTTTTATTAACATTTTTGCTTGTAGTAAACAACATGGACAAACGTCGAGCCCGACCATGAACGAAAATGCAACAAAAAGCCACAAGATTGTTAAATGGCGATCGGCGCAAAGATGTTACCCAACAATTGCCACAAATAGTCCACTTAGACCAAATGTCCGAGTCTTCCCCGCAAACTCCCTTTAGTGGCATGCACTGAAATGAAGGCACGACGATGTACTAGAAACATGTTTTCAATGATTGCCAACTTTGCATCCTAATAAACTTTTTCGGTTGTACTTGATGAGGCGGCTTTATTGCAATTGCGTGATGTGCAAAGGACAAATAAAACGGATGAGAAAGACTATCATCGATCACGCTTGATAAATACGGTGAATGGTCGATAAATCCACTTCGCTTCTCGATGCACATGTGCCGGATATTCCAACGAGGTACGGCTCAACTACTCTCACGCACTTGAATCGACATCTCAACTTATTTTACTTGCATTTTCTTAGGAAGAAACTGAGAATGAAGTGAGCTCAAGCAATATGTAGATTTTGGGGCCATGTTGTCCTTGGAAGCGTGATGATATTGACACCATAAATGCTTTCATAGAGAACCCTAAGAAAAAGAAAGCCATCAACTTCGCAAAGAGTATCCCATTATTGATAGAACTCGCGGCGATGGGGCGTAGCCATGATTCTAGGAAATAACAACGTTCACCACAATTGAATGTACTAGATCCCGTGGAAGAAAATAGCATTCCACAGAACTAGTCCATTTGCTAAAAGCCTTTACGCACGGTGATCGTAAAAATTCCGGTTATATGGCCTAGAGGTAAGCCAATTATTTATGGGGAGCCATTTACATATTGGGGTAGGCAAGATTTGATTAAAACTAGTCGTCCCCGATGCTGGTCAGGATTATATATTATGACAAATATAAAAGTCAAAGATGGCACGCAGTGTTCCCTTTGATGCCATATGTAGGTCCCTGAATACAACTTCCTGAGGCTTGGCATAAATTGAGTAAGCACCTGGGGCATGATGCTCATCTCATGGCCTAAATTCTAATGCACTAAGAATAGCGAGACCGATAATGTGACAAAGATTTGAAATACATTGATGGTCGCCCTCAATTACATGGAAACCTTTACGCTTTTATTAACAAATGGCTCTATCGAATCCGTAAGCTACCAATTGTGATTTCGCCGAGGCAAAAAAGGACCAAGAAGATTTCTTTAGGCGGAAAATTGAAGGGAGATATATTATGGTAGATGCTATAAAGAGTCTTCGTGTTGGTGATGAATTGTTCATTCAAGATGAATACGGTAGACCAATATCGAGGTCTTTTGATGATGTACTCGAATTATAATTAATATAAGTTGTGTTGTCCTTTGTGGGAGTCTTACCATGTATTTAATTATTATTTTGTGGAATGAAATTATATGATTATTATCGTCAATAGGTGGCTTGCTTAAGGCGGAAATTTATATTTTTATATTACAACATGTTTAAGAACCCGGCCAAGCCACGCCTCAATGCATGTAACATATATTTTTTTGTATCCGCAATCAGGCCGGGCGAAAGTGGATATGAGACCACATCCAAGCCGCACGTAATTGGCATACATCAAGAGTCATCATGCTAGCGTAAATAGAATACATCGAGCAATATGGTACAAACATCGGCACAACATATGATGAAGAGTACAACATCGAAGAGGACGAAAGCACAACGATGAAGACGGCGAAAGCAGCACAACGATGAAGACGACGCCTACCACATGGAGGTTGAGGAACCCATGGCGACATGTTAGATCGTTCGACCCGATCTTCGATTAAGCGACCTCGACGAAGAAGCAAATACCCTATATTGACCCGGTCATGAAGATTTATTGGAGGAGGCACAAAGTATTATATGTAGGGGCAACCGTATCTAGATTGGCAACATCTTTATTGATATTAAACCTTCAAGCCAAATTCAAATGGAGCAACGCCGGTACACGGCTTTGTTACAGCGGGTACACTTGAAATCACCAAGTTAATTGAATTCGTGATTGAATGAATGTATCCGCAAAACAAAAGACTTCATGCGAGTTATTACAAGAGAAAATACTCCCACAAGGGAACACTATACCTAGAGACGCGATGAAATAAAAAACATATTGGCAAGTAGTGGTTTGGGATACCATAGGATTCATGCTTGTCCAAATGATGGCATAGTATATTATCCAAATGACATCTACAAGGACACAAAACGCCCTAAATGTGGTGCCGCTAGGTACAATGTAGACGCTGTAAGGGAAAGACCGGCCCCAATAAAGGTGGTTCGCTACTTTCCATTGATCCCGCGATAAGCATAAAGCTATTATTTCGATGTGAGTCTCTAGCTTCGGCCATGGGTTGGTGTGTCGCTATCGCGCCGACAATATGCTTCGTGGTGGTTAGTGACCGCAAGCAATGGAAGCATATTGATGAAACATGGCCGAATTTGGAAGTGAGTCACTTAAATCTCGATTAGGTCCGGCAACGGATGGCGTTAATCCTTATGGACGCCTACCTACCGATGGTCAACGCGGGCCGCTGGTGTTAATCAACTACACCTACCCCCATGGTTGCTAATGAAGACTAGCCATTTAATGGTACCGGGACCTAAAAACCGATACACTAGATCCATACCCAAAAAAATAGTTATTGATGAACTTTTGGTAACGGTGGAGTGTAGGTATTGAAGTTTATGATGTCTCAAGAGAACTCCATGAACAAAGATTTACCTTTGAGAGCAATCCCCGATGTGGACAACGAGTTTATTGGCCCGGTTTGTATGAAATCTCCGGACTCCAAGTGTCCGATATGCCGCGATGCCACTTGTGTGGGTTTGAACAATTGAATTCACGGCCAATCGGCATTGCACAAGAATGTCTATGCAAACTTCGTGAGATTCCTACCACTTGAAAATCGACTTGATACGTGAGGCCCAAGAGACAAACATTGTAATCAAGAACCTCCCAAAAGGTTGACAATGAAAGATTGGGGTAACCAATGGGATGCCGCAAACAAAGGAAAAAAGTCATGAGAAGGACAAACAAGTCGGGAATGAAGTGGAAATCATCCTTCTTCCTTCTACCATATTGACAATTGAAGATCCATCATCTTCTTGATCCTATGCATATCTTCAAAAAATGTTTTGTCGCCCATTTGGAGGCACGCCACAGACGAAGGGACACGATGCAGCAGCGGGAGGATCTACAAGAAGCCGGATCGAAGGCAAAAGCATGGCTAAATGTAGAAGAAGGAACAAGGCATTGTGTCGATTGATCGTGCCTAGAAAAGGTATGAAGCCCGCTCGAGATGCGATCAAGGCTATAAAGACTCCGACGGGATATATGCATTCGCTATGAATCGCTTGAATCGGAACTAAGGGGAGTTAACAGTGGTTGAAATCCCACGATTGGCATAAGATGTTGCGTGTATGCTTCGCTCATTATCGTTAGTTTACATCAGATGTTACAAGTACTCAACGCAACATAATTGCATCTCGACATGTGCGCTTGTTATGCCTATTGTTCTAAGAGGTCGCTCTGTTGACGGTCCACTACATGCAATATGTCTCCCATCGTAGTTTTCTAGGTTCGCATTGCATTTATTTGACTTGACTTTATTTGACTTTGATTTTGAACTCTCACAATTTGTTTTTCTTTCCTATTGACATGTAGATGGATTACAAAAAAGAGATTCCAACAATAGAAAATTTAGACATGCTAACTAAGGTGGTTGAAGCATGTTGTATGCTCGAAAGAATTCCAACGAAGTTTCTTAGACATACAAACTCACCATTAGTTCACTTAGTGGACGAAGTGGAGCTTGCGCACAACCAATCCTAGGTGGATGTTTTTCATAGAACGATTTTTAAAGGTCCTCAAGGACTTTGTTTTAAGGCAAGGCCCGGAGGATGTGCATGGTAAGGTTGGTTAGCCCGAGTCATTATTCTATGTCACCGAAGTTCTTAGCCGATCTACACCCCAATGCTCCACGATTATGGACCGATGAAGACAACCCGACTATAATTGGAGAAGTTCCCGGCTGAAGACCGCGAAGCAAATTTTTCACAATAGAGGAACAAGTTTAAAGTCAATAAGTTTTCATCTACAACTCCACTCACATGGAGAAATGGATAAAAAGGCAATGGCGAAGCAAAAACAAAAAGAGATGATGAGAGAAGACGCTATCGACAAAAGTATCGCAAAACAACCATTTTAGCCGATCTAGAGGCTATGCCAAGTGATATAAACAAAATTTGGTTGTCCCAACAACTAGAGGCGGCAAGGAACGCCGCTAATTAACATGTTTCTAGTGAAGAATTGGCATATACTAAAGGCGTGCGCTTGTGTAAGTGCAACTTTATATATAGTTATCATTTCGTTTGTTATTTTTTGAACGCTTTTTTTTCGCTATAGTATAATTCATATGCATCAATGTGGTCTTCGCGGGTACTCCTCGACGGAAAAGCACGGATGAAGGAAAACGCGACTTATGATTGTGGCATATATCAGAAAGTTTAGTACAGGTTGCCAAACCGGTAGTGCGCACTCCAAATCCAAAGCAATGTTGGAATGGATTGAACTATTAAGACTATCATTGAGGTCGATGCCTGTGAGCGCATTCAAAGCAATGTTGTTTGATGTAGAATGGTTTGATCTTGTATGTACCGGGTGCTCATGCCACGACACGCAAAAGATCATAGTGGTTTGTATTCACTAGATTCGACTCGCCGATATCGCGGGTCAAGACACACGCTCGCGGGGTTGAGCAATGTGAACAAATATGTTTACTTAGATTTAATAAATTTTATATATGCGAATACTAAATGAGCTAATGTAATAGAGGTTTTGTAGGTCACCTTCTATCCCGCATCCTTTGCAAGATACTTGGTGGTTTGTAATTCCGTAAGGCTCGCCTCCACCAAGAGATATTTGAAGGCCAAGAAGAGATGACAAATGAATATGGAGGCTGGGACTATTTTATGATATGAGACCATCATTGTTTGAACTTAAAATTTGTATTAATATTACATTTTCTCACACATATGAATAAGAAAATACTTTGACAATGACATTATTTGTGTATACCTCATGCTAATAATATTGCAACTTCCATAATAATAATTTCCTTCCACGCCGCCCAAACATATGCCATCTAGACATTCCGACATAAGGGCGGAAGTCCAATCACCGGACACTTCAAATGGCCTCTACCCTCTTTGAGAAATTGACCCTTGGGTCCGGCCTCTTGGCCTCTACCCTCTTTTGGAGAAATTGACCCCTTGGTCCCGGGTCACTAAGGTAATGCCGCCATTCCTGACATAATGGCGGAAGTCAATCGCCATTCCTGAGACCCCTCGATCACCTGAATGGCAAGACCCTTTGATTTTTCGCGACAACCGCTCCGCAGCACGCCATGGGTTTGGCAAGCCGACGGGATCTTTGAATTTTTTGAACCTCGCCAGGCCATTGAAAGGAGGATCCAACTGCCGATAGATGAACCGAGCTCGAGGGCTTTTGCATTCGCACGGCTCCACGCGAGGAGCTGGGCTGGCGACGGGCTCCCCTGAACTTTTGGGGTCCGCCTCTTTGGGTATGGCCTCTACTCCTCCCTTTGAGGCCTCCACGCAGTCCCGATCTGCTCGAATTGACTAGAAGGGTGCCGCTTAACAACAGCAAATGATCGGGGGCGGTGTGTTGGCACCTTTGCCCGCTTGCCGGATCTGTCCAGACTCCAGTAATGTTGTCCTTGGCGTGAGAGGGAGGATCTTGACTTAAGATCTAAACCTTAAACCATTGTGGGAGTGTTTCGTCTCCAACATCCTCTCCCAAAGGCCCCGACGACTTTGGGTATTGGCCTCTACGCTCCACCGGACCCTTGAGGCCTGATTATTCAGGGACCCGGCTTGACTGCTCGAATTGGGGAAGGGTGCGTCACCAAAATAATTGTGTAGCCTGACGGGCGGCGGTGTGTCGGCATCCTTGCCCTTCTCGATCCGGCCTCCAGACCTTTGCACGTTGTCCTCGGCCAGAGGGAGGATGTTGGACGTATCGAACCTTAAAACCAATTCGAGGCAGCTTGTCCCGAGCCGCCCTCCCCAAAGGCCGCGACGACGGACGCGTTTCTTCGGGACCGCGGAACCCATCGCTCCAATGGACTCAACGCAAGATTATGCAAGCCATGGCTCACGGGCGTAAGACCAATTCCCATTCCGCTAGAAGCTCCAGTTTCATATCCAAAGACTCTGTAGTCAATTGGTTTCGGTCGTGGAATACCGCCATGTGTGGCTCATGTTCCCTTCTTTGGGAAAATTGACCGTGGTAACCTGGTCACTAGGGTAATGCTGCCATTCCCGACATAATGGAGAAGTCGAATCGCCATTCCTCGAGACCCCCGAGAGGGAGGCGGATTGTTCCAAGGGAAGCATTGATCGCGGAAAAATCATATTGGTCGCGGGAGATCTTAAATTCCTCGCGAGCCGCCCCGTGTAATGCAGTCTCGCTTAGTGACCATGTCACTGGCCAATTCTCCAAAGAAAAGGAACTAGGATATACACCATTTATGTTGTCTTTATCTAAGCCATGCAATGTAATAATATTTTGGCGCTTTCTACCCTTTATCTCCATCTTCAATACTTACATACTTGGTTTTGATCGCCATCATCTAGGCAAGAATCGCCTCCCATCTTTTCTTTTCTACTTTTTGGTTTTGATTGTCATCAACTATCTCAGCATTATTATTTAAGCCATGAGGCATTATCTAGCCATGAGATAAATTCGAGCTCATAAACCCTATTTCCAAGCAGATTCACCCCATCAACGCTAAATCCAATTGGCCGATATGTCCGCGGAGATTGCACATTCCAATTGGGATTTTAAATTTCCTATATTGATAACTCTTATTGACCCATTTGAGCATAGGATCTTCAGATTTTGCAATGCTATGTAGATGAGTCCGCTTAATCATATGCAAGAGGAGATGTTTTATTCCCACTTCAATCCAAGACCGTAGAGCCTATCTAACAATAAATATCCTTAGATTGAATATGAGAATATAAGTATAAGAAATGCTAGAACAAAAAGATAACCGATTATAAAGATCCAAAACTTGAACAAAATACTCAAATATTCTCAAATACTTATCCAATGTGTCACTGAAAGTACACTCAATACTTATCTAAATAAACTTGAATACACTATGATTAGAGTACAAACATCACGCTAAAAAATGTCGAGATCGCGGAGGTTGCCTCAAAGGTGGAAGAGGAAATGAAATTTTCACACTCAATGTCGCCAAGACATTCAATAATGCCTTCAAAAGAAATTCAGCCCCGTGAAATAATTTGCCAATTTCCAAATACTAATCTGGCAAGATTATCAAACGCAAGCTATTGTATTCATCTCTCTTCTTCTTCAACAGCTCTAGCTGGTCTTCTATTTCCTCTAATGTTTCATCTTCGCGAATCGGTGATAGTTCTCGAGGATTTCGTGACGCCGCCGGGTACACGACAACCATATACCTCAAACGCCTTTTCCAATGCATGCTATTCGTGATAAGAGGCATGCAGGCATCCTCGATCCTCACACATTAGAAAGAGCTACAAAATAAGGGCTTAAGAACGATAATGAACAAGGAGGATTGGCGGAGAAAAGTAAATACAAAATGTAACCTTAGATCGCCCAAAGACTGATGCTTGCTAGAACTAGGATGAAGCTGCCAGCCTTGTTGCCCTCAACCAAGAATATTTCCAGTTTTGCTAGGGCTTTGGATGTCGTGGTTTTCTTTCAATTCCAACCTTGTAGGTACAATTAACTTTTTTTTTTATATATGTTTTGGCCAACGCCGTATATTGACTACCGCTTTGTCTCCAGATATCCACACGAAAGCATCGACGCTTATACCGAATCGCCGATTATCGTCACTGTAATATTTCCTAACGGCATGGAAAACCCGCGGACTTATTTCGGAAAGCAAGCAAAAGAAATCCTTGGAGGAGCCGCTTTATTCCGTTTGTATTTTTGCTTCATCGGTCTTGAAGCCCATTTCCCTTTGCTAAAGCAAGCTCCGAAGGTATGTGCTTGGATCAACCATCTCTTTTTGAATCCATGCTTTTTTTTTTTCCAAGTTTTAGGGCTTTATGTTCTTTTGTTGTTTGTTCTTCCCATTCTCATCAATCTTGGCCTCTTTTAGTTAATTCTTCCATCCCTCTTCCATTTTTGATCCCTTCCAATGTTTCTATCCTCATTTTGCCATGCCCTTTTTTATTCTTTACTTCTTTGCTCTTCCAAATTTTGCTTCTTCTTCCTTCTTCCAAATCCCTCCCTCTTCTATATTCTTTTCCTAATTCTTACATCCCTTTCTCTCATCATCTCTTTTCCTCTATTTCTTCTTTTTCTTCTATTTCTTCTTTCATCATCCTCCTCCCACTTTTTCTTCTTCTTCCTCCTCCTCCTCCATTCTTCTTCTTCTTCACCTCTTTTCATCATTCGCTTTTCCCTTTTCCTTTCTTCTATTTATTCTTCAATGATGAAGGATTCGCCTCCTTTGTTTTTCTTTTTTTTTAATGCAAGGTCGATGAACTTAATCTTTTGCAATGTTTTGTTTCTTACTTAGTTTAATATTTTTCTAACCATTGATGTCTTGTTTTGCATGCATAACTCCTAACAAAATGCGCTGTTTCTTTTAAGTAATCCATAAATCTAACACCTTTGTAATTTATTCCAAGTAAGAATTTATTTTTAATAACGCTTTAAGTTTAATGCTTTGTTTAGGTTTTAAAAACTTGGGGAGACTTGGGCAAGGGCATGGTCGCATACCCACCTTGGAGTGGAGGGGACTTAGTGCTTCAGCCCGCTCACCTACTACTTTGTAAATTTATTTGCTAATGTATTTAGGTTAACTACCTAATCCTTTTTTTTCTTTTGTATTTTTTTATGCATTGTCGAGCAAATTAGTTTAATTTGGTTTGTAGGTATGGCCCCAAATGTGAAGACACAAATGCTTAGTGAGATTAGATGTGTGCTCATAAATGAGATATGTGCCAACTAAAAGTCCCGTGACAGTGGATTTAAACCGGGTCAACGCCTCAATTTCATTTTTGTAAGGCATGTCCAAAGGAAGTGTCAAAATGAGTTAGCATCAAAATGGCCTGCCGAGGAAATGTTGACATCTCTTCAACACACATGTAAAGCTTCAATGCTTGAAACCCCATTGGTCGAATCGAGACATGTTTGAACCATTCGCTGCAGCCTTCAAAGTCCCAATGCAAAGGCTCGTGGTCGAGGAATGGGTAGCTAGTTGGAATTCCTCCAAAAAAGCGACGCGGCGATCGCAAGAATGCATTAAGGATCTCAATGCACGCCGCTTGAGATAATAAGAAACGCCTTTGCATCAAGGGGAAGCTCTAGTGGGAGCAGGGCCTAGCATGCCCCACTTTTCTTTGAAAATCACATGAAGATATCAATCTTCGTTGAACCCATACCCATAGAGGCCGTGAGAGGTGATGCACCTCGATTGAAGAGAGATCAACTCATAGCACATATCAAATCAAGATCATTGGAACACAACACTTCCAAGATGATGAGTTCTGGCGTCGGATGGGTTTATAAAGGGGGAGATAGGAGCATGTCATATGAGAAGGCCCAAAAATATATACGCTTCAAGAGTCCAAGATCCTCGCGACCGGGCTACACCCATTGACTTGCTTATGAAGTTGTTAGCTCTAGCCGGGTACCATAGGGCCAATGGTGATTCTACCATTTATGAATGGAGAAACACTTGCACACTTGTTTGACTATTTACTCAAAACCTTTCACGCTATAGGAGATGGTCAAAACGCAATAGCCCACACGATAAAAAAGGCCTCCCAAACACATATCCGCTGAACCAAGGGGCTGGGCTCGAATGAGAGTCAGAGTATCAGTATGTTCCGTGAGATAGCTCTTTGCCCCTAGAAGTTATAAGGTGTGTCAGCCGAGATCCACACAAGGGGCCACTTTTGGCTCTCATTAACAAAGCTTCATTGGTAAAAGAGTCAAATTACATTTTGACGACAAGTACACAAAATGTTTGGGTGGCAATTGGTGATTGGGAGGAAGCATTACATTATTATTGCAAAGAACGCCGTCTCCCATGTTGAAGAGCTGGGCATCACCTTCGCATGGACAAGCCAAATATCCTTGGTCCGAAAAGTGTCTTGAGAAATCAAGGATGATGATCGTGTTCGGGGGACTTAAATTCATGATGTCTATGCATTGGGATACATCTATGACATGCTCCTTGATTTTGCAAGTGCTTACGCTAATGGAGTGGTTTAACAATGTCGACAATGGCCAATACATCAATAACACATATGTACCAACGACGCCTTGACAAGTTGGAGGAGCAAAAATTAAGAAATGATAGCTCATCACGCCAAACGACAGTTCACACAACGATGCAAAGCTCGGGTTGTTGAAGCCTTACAAAGTGTTGGAATATCTTCCACCATGGTTGTGGGAGACAAAAAGATCTACATATGAAGTGCATGGATGCCTTGGAGATGTCAAAGTTGTTGTTTGTAAAAGACTTAAAAGAATGAATTAGACATTGTATACCTTGTCTAGAACGCTGTGTAACTAGTAAATATTTAAAGACATTTGTAAGTCGAAGCCATGTTAATATCAGCCAAACTTTTATTCTCACAATATAATAAAACAAAGCTTGTTAAAAGTAAAATGAAGTTTCTATGTAATTAAGGTTTCTTTAATTTCTTAATATGTCATTCAACACACTCAATATTAATAACTTAGGGGTACTTGTGCATGTCCAAAGAATCATGAGCTTTTAGTCGCTAAGTGGGATTCATATGGGTTGCCAACCCCGCTACTTTGGTGGATTGGCAACATTTCTGACAACAAACCCGCCGTCACTTCCACGTTGGGGAAGTACTTGGTTCTGGACGTGTCCGGGCCACCTTCACTCCAAAACCATTTCCATGGATTTGGTATGGATTATTATCTAGGTTAACATTTAGGTTAGTAGTTTATTTCTAATATATCTCTAATAAATATTTTTCTAAAATGTAGGGGTATATCCACCATTGTTTTTTCTGTGCTTGGGTTGCACCCTTATATTTGGGGCCCCGCTTTGGGTACTAACCCCAAACGCGAACCGCTAAAATTTCAAGAAGAATAAGAAGAGGCGTAGGGCTCATCTCGCAGGACGCAGGATCCCACGCATCTCGGTATGGATCTCCCGCCTTTATATCACGCATGCCTCACACTGAAGCAAGAAAATAATACCACCCACCGACAAGTCCAGCCGACGCTAACGCTGTCGCCGGGTTAAGAATTCGCCAAGTAGTTGCAAAGGGCCCCCTTCGCCGCGAATTCAGGAACGTAGGGGTAGGTTCCCGCCGACATAGCTTTTGCGGCTCTACACCGGGCGTAATATCGTATGGTAGCCTCGTGAACCTCCCCCTCAAGGAGCCGCTTCTGAATGAGCCGCCGACCCGCAAAAATAAGGTCCCCCGACTTTCCTCTTCGCCTAGAGAGGCTTCGGACTCTAATCGAACGGGCACACCACTTTATAAGGAGTGAGTTCGCCTTCAATTACGTAATTCTATGGTTCACTAACACTTATTCATATGTATTAACTTTGAAGTCGATTTTCTTTGTTGAGTGAAGTTAACACAAGTTTCACAAGGCACTACTAAAGATGGAGAGGAATTTCATAGAGACCGAATAATGCCCTCACTTAACAACATTGTTACCAACAGCCCACATGGGTAATACTTGAGGGATGACTCATTTGATGCAGAGAAAATAGAACTAAGGAATAGCCAGAGATATTCCCAGCCCAAAACAGGAGAGATGTCCTGAAGACCGTGATGACCGTGAGCTGGTCAACATGTTAAAGCCATGAGGTATTACCTTCCTTTGTTCTTAATCGCGATCAATATCGCATTCATGTTTGATTTACTATGCGGCACGACCGTAAGAAGAGAATGACAAACATCGGCGAAAGTTCCGACAGAAGAAGCGACTGACCCTCTATTGATGAACGGCTGCCATTCGTAGTGCAGCCCTAAATGCCAGCGCCAGTCAGACTTATATCGAGCCATTATAGCGGTCATGACTTGTGCCGTTGGTACGTGCGCCAACATATTGTCGTGGCCGAAAGAGTGTGTTTTGGATTGTGGATTATTTTAGGCCTTAAGTAGGATAGGAAAAAGATGCGTGTTAGCTGAAAAACTTGATTTGCCTTAGTTATTAATCGAATATAAGGCATCACATCATTCTTGAACAATCCTTAGGTAAAACTATTAGATTCATCACCTAAGGAATAACTTAAAAAGTCATGGAACAGTATATCAAAAAATTTTATTAAAACTATCCACCCTTAATTGAATAGTAAAATATTTGGAGTGGTGGAGAATTATGCAAACAGACAGTAAAATCTGGAATTGTGGAGGTTATGCAAACAAGGTAAAGGGCTTTATGCTATAGTTGTAGGAGTGTTATGATTTTTAAAATCTCTCCATTTTCACTTCCTCATTAACATCTACTAATCTCGAAACATTTTTGTTATAAGAAATTATTATATCTACATCCAATAATTCCAACCTGCTTGCTTTAAAGCTCGACCACACTTGAAATAACACATGTCCCTCCAACTTATTATAAGTTAGCATGTGCTCTTGGATGATGTTGTGTTTTATAGTGTTGTATGATTCATGTAACTTTGCACATGATGCAACAATCCTAATAACTGCTACTCACCAATTAATTTTCTCGTTTTTCTTATTTAGATAGTATACAATAGCAAAAGTTAGAGGTACCATGCCCCCCCTCCCTCCCTCAAACATGTGGCTTCCCAGTAATCTGTTTATTAAACATCACTACCTCTCAATATTGTTCTGGGTTGAGGTTCATTATTTCGAAAGGAAATTTTTCTAAGACAGTGAAACAATGACATTAAGATTAAACTACAAAAGAAATTGAGTTCACACATTATATAATGCACTTGTAGCATGTTGTTTTGGTACTCTTTTTCCCCAAGCCGACTTCAACTCATCCGGTGAAGCATATTGTTCAACATGTTTGTAAAGTTAATACGTAAGTATATCCGATGGCATTGAGATCTGGTTTTGAATCCGGATACTTGTGCAAATGGATTCTTGTGTTTTCTCCTTAATCCAAAAAAAAAAAGAGAAGGAAGGAAGGAAGGAAGTATATTTTAACGCCCACTGGAGGAGGAAGAGAGGAGGGGAGAGAAAGATCAAGTAGTTGGACATGTGGCATGAAATTTTGAATTTGCTTTAATCAACTTTGAACCTGCATTATAACTAACTCTTCCATAACTTTTGGTTCATACTAAAATTTCGCCCACGCACTACAAATGTGGCGAAAAATATAGTGAAAAAATGAAACACCATTTTCATGGATTGGATCTTTTCATCCGAGGCATAACTACTTCTCCGGACCCCTCGTTCATCGTCAAGCTGGGTTCTGTACTACCTTAAAATGTTTGCTTCAAAGCTTAGTTCAATTTAGGAAACCTTTTAACTATTGCAATCCTAACACCGGCGTCGGTCAATTTCGTTTGGAAATTCACTTCTTTATGGAATGTGGTTACACGCTGCAGGTTGTCCACTATGCCTTTTACGAAAATGGTCACCTCTATCTTTCTCATTTATGCCACTCTTGAGTTGAGTCTTTCTACTTGAGTGACACTATCAAGTATGGTGAGATGATTGCTTTGCCTACCATGGGCCTCTTCATCCCCACAATCGTTAGGATCAAACTTCCCTTGAAGGCTTTTCTCTAGCATAAGTGCTTCGGCTTTTTGGAAGCTTTCGGATATTGGTTTTAGGTTTTTTTTTTTTTTTTTTTTTTTTTTTTTTGGGGGGTAGTCATGTGCCCTAAGGACAAAGGCTTTTTTCTAAGATATATTAGAGAACCATGGCATGGAGATATCGCGGCCCTTACGGTGTGATCCTTTCTTGTCAGCTATCACAACCTTCATGGGATGATACCTTAGTTTGACGCGTCATGACCTCACGGTGTGACCACTCAAGTTCACGCATCACGACTTCATGGCGTGACAATTTACCATGGTCCCTATGACATGACCCTATTTAGAGGACCACCCAACCCCACCCGGCTAGGACGACCGCTCAAATACTTATTTCTAGCAGTTTTGCTATTTTGGGCCTAAGGCCATTGTATTATATATACCATAAGAGTAGACTTAGAAGCTAGATAAGACTTGAGATTTTTCTCTTATTTCAAATGATCTCTGCGTCTAGTGAGATCCCTTTTGTTTTTGCTCTCAAAAGATCCTCGTTTCTCATTGTTGTTTCTCTTATTTTCATTCTGTCTTTTCTGTTGTTCTTTTTGAAAATCACGTGGGACACTGTATACATAGGATTTGGAAGTTCGTGGGTCCACATAATGGGTTGTCTTGCAAGCTATCCAAAATCCAAACCCTCCCTCCCCAATTGATAATTTGTTCAAATCTCAAATGCAAATCAAGTCAATCACGTTGTCATTAATTTACACAAATACTTCATCATTACTTAGACCATTGGACCATTACAATCAAAGCCATTATAATGCAATTCAAATACAATTATGTGACTGGTAATAAATCGAAGCATATGAGATAAGAAATACTTTGTCTACATCATTGTTCCATTCAAACTTACAGATTGGTTCCCCCTAGAGCCGATTCACCTCCGGTGTCTGCTGTATATAATTCTAATCTGTTTATCCATTTTATTTAGCTTGTTCCCAGTCGGTTCGGCATCAGCTCAGCTTACTTCTATTCACGTTCATTCTTTGTCACCATCCCATTTGGCCGAGCTCTATTTTCCATCGACCAATAGCTAACTCTCGAATCATTAATTCTGATAACCTTGAATATCCCATGGTCTAATTCTGATAACTTCATATATCCCATTGTCTCGACCTCTTTTATAAAATAAGGTTTTACCCCTTAACCTAGTTCACCAACCTGAAACTAGAGATATTGATTCATGACATATATTAACCTTCATTCCCCCTTCATGAATCAATATCAAACTGTTAGATAAGCATGAAGCACTATTAAACTGTAACTGAGGCAACCGATCATTTTACTTCATCATGTTCTTTATATTTGCTTCTGATTCATACTGCGGTAAACTTCATTCTGCTCTCATTACTTCCTTACTGTACTACTGTCTGCAAGCTTAAAATATTACACCTTTTCAAAAAAAAAGGTTATGATAACTGTAAATCTAAATCTAAGGCATCACACCTTTTACTGCATGTACTCCCAATAGCCCTTGCAACTTCTGAAACTTTGTGATAGTGATTGCCTTAGTCAAGGTATCAGCAATCTGGTCATCTGTATGAATATATTCCACCGTGATAAGTCCGGAAGCAAGCATTTCCCTAATGTAATGAACATGTAATTCGATGTGTTTTGTTATTTCATGCAGCACTGGATTTCTTGTGATTGAAATACAACTCATATTGTCTGAAAACAGACTAGTTGGTTGTGTTTGTGGTATACCCAGCTCTTCCAAAAGTCTTCGAACCCATATGATCTCTCGTGAAGCTAATGATCTTTGCTTTATATTACGCTTGGTAGTAGACATAGCTATGCTTTCTTGCTTTTTACTTCTCCAAGATATACATGCTCCTCCAAGTATTAGTGCATGTGATATCTATATCTCCAAATTTAATCAAAGATCGTAGTATGCTACCAAGTTCAGATTATTGTTACAATAAGTAATGCCATAATTCTGAGTTCCTTTCAGAAATCTCAGAATCCTCTTGGCTGCTTGCCAATGTTGTCCCCCTGGATTGTTCAAAAACCTGCTAAGCATATTTACCCCAAATGAGATATCTGGCCTTGTGCAATTAGACACATATAACAAACATCCAATCAGCTCTCTGTAAGGCACGTTTGCCATTTGTTCTAGTTCTGCTTTAGTTGAAGGACATGAATTAGAACTGATTTTCTGTCCTTGGACCAGAGGTGTATTTGCTGCATTGCATGAGGTCATGCCAAATCTTCTTATCATTCCTTCTATGTTTTCCTTTTGAGTCAAGACAAGTTTTTCCTTTTATTCCCAAGGATTTTTGTAACATTCCCAAATATGTCATCTCAAATATGTCTTTCAAAAATGTTTTGCATTTCTTCAAGCATTCCATTTTGTTTGAAACCATAATGCAGTCATCTACATACAAGGCTATAATGTAAAAATCATTCTCATATCTGTATTTGTACAGATTCCCTTCATTTTTTAGTTCTACATATCCATGCTCCTTTAGAAAATTGTCTATGCACAAGTACCATTGTTTGGGCGACTGCCTTAGCCCATATAATTTCGATCTAACTTCAGGCCTTGTCCTTTGTCTATTTCAAAGCCTTTAGCTTGCTGCATAAATATTTCATGCTCTAGTTTTGCATTCAGAAAGATGGTTTTGACATCCATATGAATTATAAGCATTTGCATATGCCAACAGAGTTCGTATGCTTGTTAATTTAACCAGGGGCGAAAATGTATCTTCATAATCAATGCCTCGTTTCTGAGTGAACCCTTGGGCCACTAATCTAGCCTTGTACTTCTTCTGACCATCATTTCCTTTCTTTAGTTTGAATATCCACTTGCTTCCTACAATGTTTTTCTCTTTAACCTTGTCTACTATTTCATATGTA